>OU611890.1:7502500-8752500 GCA_914767815.1 Eupsilia transversa | reverse complement strand
GAAACAAAAACATTACAGAACAATAACAGTGACATAAAAAAGTTTCAGATTCTAGATAAATTATTTTTTTGTTAAGCAGTGCCTGATAAGCAATGTTAATATTTTTTGTCACAAAGTTAACGATAAAATAAATCTTGAATATTTTTTTGCCCAGTTTTCGTTTGGGCATACTTTTTCATGTATTACATTGGTTAATCCCGATTTGGTAAACCCTGATTAACATGGTTCGATTCAATTGCTTGTGGCATACCAAAAGTTGAAGCAGCAATTTTACACCGTCTAAACTGTGTTTAGACGATACAAGTCATTTGTTGCTTCAATTTCATGGGGTGCCATAGGTAAGAAACTCGCAAGTAGGGTTTAAATAAACATTAGGATTTCACTCTACCGCACTTGCCGTTGCGATACAGCGTTTATTTGCGATACTTCTTTCCCTCTTTGCATCTGCGATCTCGGCGAGAATTTTTGTAGAAGTTATCTAGAGCGTGCGTGTAATTTGTTAGTTTTAACGTTTGTTTTTATTGTTTATTGTTTTATTTCCTGTGCGTGTCCCAAATAAAATATTTTTCTTTCTTTCTTTCCATGAGTCGCCGCGGTGCGACTTGCGGCAAGGGGAACGGTGCGGGAAAATACGAGCGCCTCACTCACCGCCCTATGGCATGGCCCTGGCCTTATACTTCCAAACTATTCCGCTACCGCATTGACCGTGTGCAAAAGTATGACGAGTGCAAAAACCTGACCACATTTTTCTAGTTATACTTAAAAAAATAAAAAACAATATTAAAGGTGTTCTAAGTCTAATTACTTCGTCTCAGTTATGGCGCTCAGCTATTAAAGCCACTCGTTTGTATATAAATGAGCATAAAATGACTGGACCCCACGCTGGGGTCGATTAAAATACATGTTTTTTAGTGTCTTTGAACTAACCAGATGGTATGTTTAACGGCAGTTAACGTGGTGTTTTTATGAATTAATTTCATAGGGCGTTTATTGAAAACAGATTAATTATGGAAAATGTAAACGGGGGATACTAACCGCAAAGGCAGATGAATAAGCAGTACGGGATTTATTGGCGATATATTTAGTTTAGCAAGATTTTGACATGATGGACGAAGGGAACTCCTCCAACATGATTACCTATTTTTGGACATACATTGAGACGTGAAGTGAGAGATTCTCCATGCAGTTATACTGCCTAATCATAGTTTAATTATTGTAGACAATGGCCACAGTTTTCTGAAGGTGAAACATATTTTTATCTATAGGACTATAGCTCAAGTGTGCCTATAGTTCAGTTGGTGATACTTAAAGTGATACAATACAATTCCCATGTAGGCCGATAATTTATTTATTGTAGGTTT
Source organism: Eupsilia transversa (assembly GCA_914767815.1). Lineage (NCBI taxonomy): Eukaryota > Metazoa > Arthropoda > Insecta > Lepidoptera > Noctuidae > Eupsilia > Eupsilia transversa. The sequence goes on along the minus strand of OU611890.1, from coordinate 8,751,139 downwards.
TGACCACAGACCACAGGGTTAAGTATTAACACTTTGAATTGGAATAGGTCTCAAATATCTTATCGATATAATAAAAATATCTTACAAACTCCACCGACCGCACAGTTAGTGGAACAAAGCAGTAAGTGCGGTATTCATCGCGAGTGTCCTTTTGCTAATAGTTTAATCGCGCTGTTCGGTTCGGGGCGGGGCGATAGAGATCAGCGCTGTAGCGGTGCGGAGGTCACCTGCCCGCTCCGTGTTTTGCTGAACTATTCATCAGGCTTGCATAACTTGGGGAGTATTCATAGTTCAAACTCAACGAATAAACATCACATCTTGTTGGCCCGAAGGGTTGGGCAAAGGTGTACCTATAGTACACCCACTTTCGCTAGTTATGTTTAAGTTCCATGTGATTGGGGTGAGCTTATTACTATCAAACGGGCACAAAGCCAGACTCCAGGCTGCTACTGAGAAATTCCAGATAGAAAAACCCAATAACACTTTGCCCGACCTGGGAACCGAACCAAAGCCATCACGCTCAGCAGAAGACCAACGAGACAGTTAAAGGTATTGGTTGAAACTTATATATCTAAAAATCTGACTTGATGTGAGATGGTCTCTTTCATTCTAATTATGCTTTATTGGTATACAAGTTGCTTAGCTTTCTCATCTATTATGTATGCAATCAATGCAATCTTTGTGTGAGGAATTGAAATCAAGGGGTTGCTATGACTGATCACCTATTCACATGCATCAAGTCATTTGCGTCCTTAACGTTGACATGACTGATCGGTGACTTAACAGCGACGTGGCTAAAGTGCAGATGTACCATAATAATTATGATGACACTTCTTAAGTTTAGACTGATAATTTAAAAAAGAGGCATTTGTATACTGTTCTAAACAGTACCTATGTAAGTGCCTCTTTTATAAATTATCAAAACGAACAAGACGATACGTACATCAGTTTAAATTAAAAAACCAAGAACGAAACTATGAATACGGCACACATTTAACGTCAGCAAAGTCCGATGAGTTAATAATATTATACAGAATTATCTCAAAACGAGCATCATAAATAAAGTTCTAGTTAATTTTTGTGTGCTGCCTCTGAGGTGGAGGTCAGATCTAAATGATCGTTCCTGACCAAATAATTGATTGGTTAAGTTCTTTGTTTACTATTTAATAAGTAAATCGGCTAAACATGACCAGACGGTCATGTTTAGCCGATTCTAATCTACATTTTCAAAAAAATACCAGGTATAAAAAAATGTAGGTGATGTAATTGCCCATCTTGAATCGGGGGCTCAGGATCTGTTGGTTTGTAAGGGACTTGGGGTAGGCAAAATCTTTTATTATTGGGCATATACTAAAATAGGTACACCTAAGTTAATACAAACCACAGAACATAAGTTACAATTGTATACTTTTAGGTATCTTTATTTGCACCCACTCTAGTTTTTCATCTCCTGCTTTTGGCATACGACGTTCAATGTGGATCCCTGTAAAATCAAATAAAACCTCTTTTAATTTGTTTTATACATTTTTATGAACCTATCCTACCGCCGACGAGGAAGCGACTAGTTCTCAGCGATTTTCTTGCTCAAGAAACGTACAAAAGATTGTAGATCCCATGTAAGTAAAAGAGATACATAATATATAAATAATTGATCGCTGACTGTTCACACCGCCCGCCAGCGAGTACTCGTTTGTCGCAGCGACAAGAGCTGTTAAAGAGCTTGCTCAGCGACGCTCGCTTTGCGGGCAGAACACTCGCTTAGACTCACGCTCGGTACTTATACGCATACTAGCGAGTAATCGCTGGTCGCCGCCGTCACCCCTCGCAGCTTTTGCTTGTTCCCAATTGCTAGCTCTATTCGCTTCTTCTTCTTCTGATGCAATGATTCGGACAAATTTCAATTTTACTAGAAATTTGACTAGACAAATCTGTCCGGATCCGCAACGCATCTACACTACACGATACAGTTGTTTAGTTTTAATACCAGTAATTCGTATGTGTTAACTAAAAACTGGTCCTGAAAACGATTACATTTTGAAATAAGGACAGATTTTTAAAATTACCTTTCTTCAACAATTGCACAATATCATCAATGCTTCTAACTTGTTGATTCAAAACCTGAGGTACAGCCGCTGGTGTATTCACAGCCTGAGGTGCGCCTGCGATGCTAGGTGCATTGCCGCCTGTGGAATAATATTTTATACAACACTAGCGATCCGCTTCGATGAAACTTCTTTTTTTTATGACATTGAAATTTCTTTATTTTATGTTTTTTAATATTTATGTACATATTATACACCAAACCTTTCAGAATAAAGTCTCTAAATGATGGTGGAAACCGCATAAAAACCGCATTTTAGAAAAAATCACGCGGTCACAGAGACAGACACGAAAAGCAATTTTAAATAATATGTGTAATTTTATATTAGGGAGGGGAGTAAGGGGGAGGGGAGTAACATCATTCCGGCTCCTAGTGTCATTCTCATCTGCACGCGCTGAAAGGCGGCGGCTGTCATCTACGAGTAACAGCCGTGGTGCTCCCTGCTAGATAACGAACGAGGTTATGGCGACCGAGCAACAGTGGGAGTACTATTAGGCCACCCGAGCAACTGGTTTGGATGAGGCTGCAGCGGCCTTAGGGTCTAAATAACTCTTAAAATGTCCGGTGCAGAAGGCAATGGGAAACCACTTAACTAGTTTCCATGAGAGTCACAATGAATTTTGATTGTGTCTGATCAGATTTCTTCTATGGAGTTGAGACATGGAAAATCGGTCCACAATTGACGGAGAAATCGGTGAACAACAATATTAAAAAAAAACATACATACGCTACAAACATAAATAGAACGTCCTCCTTTTTGGAAGTCGGTTAAAAATGAAGAAAAAAGTACAATGTAATTACTGCATAAAAATTCAAAATGTGCCAATTGCCTAATACGTATTTCTGGAGTTGTGGATTCGCCCACAAATAGATTCACTTCTTGCGAATTGTCTATAGATTTTTTTTATTATTTAAAAAGGGCGATTCGCCCGTTTCCGGCGAGTGAATTCGTGCGAATCAACCAATAAGCCGTGTTATCTAGAGTCAAGATGGCAAAAATCATGGAATATCAACCAATAAAAACGAGGTATCCCGTTGAGAGCACCAATTGGTATTGCTCCTGAAAAGTTCTTAATTAACTATTGAAAAATATCGATTGTTTGGTTAAAATTAGTGCTTTCAACAGAACGCATCATACAAAATCAATATAAATGGATGGTATTCTGGAATTGACTGAAAACACATAAAAATAGCATTGTTTTCTTCTTTCAAATCCTGGGACATATGAAAGTAGAGAAGATAAGAATGATTGTAAGGACTTACTTGGTGCCACTGCTGCCAAGTTTTCTGGAGTGGTAATTAACTTCTTTTCAAGCTCATCTAGGGCTTTTTTTAAATCTTCCATAAAGACGGGAATTTTCTGTGTCTCTGGATCTAATGATAAAATCAAAATTATATTTGAATGTTTTAGTGGGCGAAACTATTGCCATCAACCAGACGGCATAAATCCAGGCCGCAGTCTGGTTGCTGGCTGCTTGGGAAAAATCTTTATGCCTCAATTGGGATTTTATACATTGAATTTTATAAAGGAGTACAGATAGTAGACACAGAACAATAAAACAAGCCGTGTGCCCGATGTCGTTATTTACCCATCGGCAAAAATTTTAAATTTCCATTCAAACTTGCATCGACTCTTTAGGAGATGAAGTTATGCGAAATTTCATGCTTCTAGAACTAGTCGTTTAAGCAGTGCGTTTTGTCAGTGAATTAATTTAATTAAGATTTTTATTAAGTAGATTAACCTGTTTCTGCAGCTGCTGCAGGCATGGCTGGTATAGCTGCAGGTGCAGGCGCGGCTGGTATAGCTGCAGGTGCAGCTGCAACCTGTCCTGGATCTAAGGGCACTGTAATATTGGCTGCCGCTTCAGGAGCATTCGACGTTTCTCCATCCCCTAAAATATTTCAATTTTATGGAAGGTATCCTCATCATCTGCCTAGCTTTCTTCCGGTTGCAGCTGAAGGCTTTGCTGTGACGTGACGTATTTTCGATATAACGGAGGATAATGCTAAGCAATTTGAGATGCTATAGACACCCCTTTAATCTATCCCTTTAAGGCTATTTTTATCAGCTCATTGCACGATTTAATCTACTTTATATAATTAGCATGATATGTTGCGTCGTGAGTCACATTCAGGCATCTTGTTTATACAGGGTTACTTGTAATTCGACGTATATCCGTTAGGAGCTGATAGGGGGGCCAGAATGCAACAAATTGAACACCCCCTATGTATGGCCGAAATTCAATAGTTCTCGAGATATTTGAATTTTACGGGTTTTTCGATATTTACCCAAAATTTGACATTTAATTCCAAATAAAAAAAGAACTACATATTGAATGCGTACCATTAAATAATGATATCGTAGCTGGCACTTCAATCAAGCTATGAACCTAATTAAAAGTACTTAATTCAACGAAATAATTAAAATTATGAGCGATTTAAGAATAATATCTTACCAATATTTTCATTTTACGCTTCAAAAATGTTGTCTCGTCAAAAAAATTACTATGACGTTAATCGTAAAAATAACTAAAACAACTTGCCTATTCTGTAAGCTTTCCAAAAAGGTATAAAAGTTAAATTTAAGATACGTAATTCGTGGCATGGCATGTGTTTGAATCAGCGCGGGGACAGAAATCATCTGTGTTTTCAGTTTAGGATCATCCCTAAAACTACCGATTTTACTGGCGAATTTCTTCGTGATGGGTCGGGGTGTGCGCGCTGTTTTATAACCGTTGAAGAACTTATATCGGCCACATGGGAACGCAATGGGAAACGTGAGTATTCATCGATCACAGTTATTATGTACTTATTTCTTGTATCGGAAGGTACATAATAACTGTAATCGATGAATACTCAAATGTCTGGACCTATAAAATCAATACTTTATCCATAGGTGAAGTAGCTTTTATCAAGATTGGATCTGGCAAGGCAGATCTGTAGAATTTTAGTTGTATTTCAGAACAATGTTCTCCAGCTGGAGAACATCAAATAGTCGAAGCAGAACGCCAGGCCACTGAAAATTCAACTACTCAGCGAAGAACGACGAGAGATCGTAGGCTTCCAAGCCGCTACTGGGATTACGTTCTGAACTGAATAGCCGTTCTTGATAAAAGCTACTTCACCTATGGAGAGATAAAGTATTGATCTGGCAAGGCAGATCTGTAGAATTTTAGTTGTATTTCAGAACAATGTTCTCCAGCTGGAGAACATCAAATTGTCGAAGCAGAACGCCAGGCCACTGAAAATTCAACTACTCAGCGAAGAACGACCAGAGATCGTACGCTTCCAAGCCGCTACTGGGATTACGTTCTGAACTGAATAGCTGTTCTTGATAAAAGCTTCTTCACCTATGGAGAGATAAAGTATTGATTTTAAAGGTCCAGACATTTGAGTATTCATCGATCACAGTTATTATGTACCTTCCAATTCAAGAAATAAGTACATAATAACTGTGATCGATGAATACTCACGTTTCCCATTGCGTTCCCATGTGGCCGATATAAGTTCTTCAACGGTTATAAAACAGCCCGCATACCCCGACCCATCACGAAGAAATTCGCCAGTAAAATCGGTAGTTTTAGGGATGATCCTAAACTGAAAACACAGATGATTTCTGTCCCCGCGCTGATTCAAACACATGCCATGCCACGAATTACGTATCTTAAATTTAACTTTTATACCTTTTTGGAAAGCTTACAGAATAGGCAAGTTGTTTTAGTTATTTTTACGATTAACGTCATAGTAATTTTTTTGACGAGACAACATTTTTGAAGCGTAAAATGAAAATATTGGTAAGATATTATTCTTAAATCGCTCATAATTTTAATTATTTCGTTGAATTAAGTACTTTTAATTAGGTTCATAGCTTGATTGAAGTGCCAGCTACGATATCATTATTTAATGGTACGCATTCAATATGTAGTTCTTTTTTTATTTGGAATTAAATGTCAAATTTTGGGTAAATATCGAAAAACCCGTAAAATTCAAATATCTCGAGAACTATTGAATTTTGGCCATACATAGGGGGTGTTCAATTTGTTGCATTCTGGCCCCCCTATCAGCTCCTAACGGATATACGTCGAATTACAAGTAACCCTGTATGTCAGACCGTGTCAGAACGTATCTAAAATGGGACACTGACAGATTCTGACAATTGAATAAAAATAAATTTTAAAAAATGCATAAAAAGATTTTAGGTTGACAGTAACTCGACATTGGTCGGAGGTTGCTATATTTCTTTCCAAGTAATTAAATGTTATTTTTTGTAAAAATAGTCTACCGTGTTGTGCCGTGCAGTGCTATAGCTTCAATAGTACCAGTACTGTCGCGGCCTGCAACAGGGGCATTGATGGACGAGCGTGCGGGGCGAGGCGAAGCCGAAGCCAGCATACGTAAGTCCATTGATAAGGAAAGAATTTGAGAACTGACGAAGATAGAGATGACTTGACTGTACACACATCAGTCACGTCACACCCAAGTCATCGATATCAGTCAATAAAATACTGATATTCAGCTGCATCCGGGGAAAAAGCGAGGCAGATTGATGGTAATTTATTTTTAAGAAATATAATATTAGTGAACGAAGCAAAAAGTGCATCCAAGGATCGTAGCCGGTGGCGTTCAATAGTTTCTGCCTACCCTCGTGAGAAAAAGGCGTGAGTTTATGTATGTATTTTTTTTCCTACACTGTCCAACTGCTGAGCAAAGGCCTCCCAAAATCCTAAGTATATATTAGTAAACGATTTTTTTTATATCTTACCTGCCGCATCTTGCGCTCGCGGAACTAAAGAAAGAAAATAATAATTAGTTTGCATGAACAGATTTTATTAGGCTTTTTGCTCAATTTCTCTTACTTGGTTTGTTGGAAAGACGTGGATTTATAAGGCGAATGAATCGTCTCGGATCATAAGTTACTTCCCTTGGAATTTTTTCCTGAATTTCTATTTCCAATTCTATAGCATGGTTTGGTAAATCAGCTGCAAATAATAAATGAAATGTTATCAATAATGTCAATCATTAGTTTCGTAAGAAAGCGGTGTACGGTCACACAATAACGGCTGTCCAAATGCAGAGCGTTTTTAGACATCATATGTCAAATACTGAAATGACAGTTTTTCATGACGGCCGTCATAATACGACGGCGACCGCTCTTCTAGGAAACCGTAGCTTTACCCATAAAACATACGATACTTGCTTGTACACCTCAGACACAAAAACCTTGTACTTATAAAGTATACAAAAAAAAATACCTGATAATCTTCGGAGTGGATTCATATATTTCTGGATGACATATTCGAAGGCGTTTCGGTTATGGTGATCTACTAAAACAGCAACATGAAATACTATGCATAATGTTCAGTTTCTTAAAATTCTATTGATCATAAAATATTGCAAACAAAATTAAAAGACACGCCGTCCCTAATGGGGGACACATAAAAGAAAATTCCTTAAACATACAATACAGTTAGTGCCCTTAATAAAACATTAACAGTAAATGCCATCACACATCTAGATTTGTGTTAATGAACATAAAAATAGCAAATTATATCTAATTAATTAATCAAATGAAAATATAATATCCTAACTTTACTTTACTATAACTATTAAAAAACTGAAATATGGCGTCGAAAAATTCCTCCGCATCGCTGTGGACTGGTAATGTACCCACGACACTGGCGGCATTGCCACGTTGTATGGAGTAGCCTCTGGCCAAGGTAAAAGTCAGCTCTTGGGTTACGGGAAGTGTGATTTGTATTAGATTTAGTTAAATTTGTACTTACACCGTATCACAGAGCACTCCTGCTTGTGAATAAACATCATCCAAAACAAAAAGTAAGCCCTGACTGAAGACATGACACCAGAAGGTCACATGACCATCATTACACCACAAAATTGAGGGAATATGACACTAATTGAATATTTGAAACTATAACTTACTTTACAGTTCAACATTACATTGTGAAAAAGCAATGTTGTTAAAAATAAATTACTAAAACCATAAACGTTATCGGAATCACTTCATGCGGGAAAATAATAATGTTATAAAGCCAGGCAAAAACATAAATAAGGAATAATATAAATAGAGAGAGAGGGGTAGTGTCTAAATGATAATAGCCGCACAGTCGATCGGAGGTTAAGCTACGCTTGCCGCTGTCAGTTCGTGGATTAATATATAATAATATATAATAATTTATTTGCCAAGAAAAAGGCCCATCCAAAGACCAGGCATGGATTGGTGCCCATCTATTATATAATATCGAGACCCCTCCGTGACTCGGAAAGCCCTTAAGCCATTGGTCTCGGCTGTCATTTGTAGATCTTTGACAGTCGCTACGGGTAGTCAGAAGCCCTAAAATCTGACAACCAGTCTTACAAAGGGGTATCGGGTTACTCATTAACTGGGTTGTGGAGTTCAGATAGGCAGTCGCTCCATGTAAAATACCGACACTAAGCTGCATCTGGTTAGACTTAAAGCTGACCCTAACATAGTTGGGAAAAAGGTTAGACCGATTTTGAATTTATATAGAGAGAACAAGAAAATGCAAAGTAAACAGACATACGATGTAGCAAGTTCAATAATAGCTGACATAATTGTACTGAAAATATATTCACATTTTATTTATATGTTTACTAATCTAAGTTATAATTAATGTATGATTTATAACCATACCTACACGCGGGAGAGGTTAATTAGATAATATTAATTTAGAACTATCAAGGCCTGAAGGTAGTCATGAAAAGAATAAATCAGGGTTATGTAGATCACACCCGAGACATTATTTTCCGTTTGTATAGTAGTATCAAGAGTTCATGACAACAACTTGCCGAAATGTTGCCTTTTGCAGTAATGGAGGTTCCTTCAACGCACGGAAGGCTGGTGTGAGCATGGACTTTTAACTTTAACACTATAATCCAAAGAGAAACTAGTTTTCTTCATTGTCTCTATCATTTTGTTATTTTTTCGATAAGAGCGTATTTAATATTGAATAATATTATTTTCGTAGCTATTAATGGTTTTATCATTTTTTTGCTCATAAATGTCATTAACTGTGTCTTCATATGGGTAGACGTCCGAGTCTCGTACTTCTATGTTTTCTGTAGAATATTTATCAGCTTCTTCATGGTCACTTTCTAACGTTCCTAAAACAAATGCTTTGTCTCTATCTTGTAAAAAATCTTCATTATCATTTATCATTTCTGTAGAATCTGTAGAGTATGTACTCTTAGTTGCTACGAAATCTGCCATTCGATTAAGCTCTTTAAAGTTTAATGGATCTTTGGATATATATTGTGAATTGTCTTTATGCCTGTGGATATACATATCTTTGATTGTATCTAAACGCTTTCTTATGTCTTTATCTTGTGCTTTCCTTATGTACTTAGCATTTTCTGCATCTAAATATGCTTCTTTTTCACTATCTTTTTGCTTCTTGCTATGCTTATCTTTTAGTACATCTATATAAGAATTTATTTCATTGTCTTGTATAACTTCATCATCATTTATTTCATTTTTGAATTTCAATTCATCTAAATATGCTCCTGATCGACTGATTCGTGGAATTTTATAATCTTGTTTTACATTTTTAGATTTCATTTCTTTTAAAAGTTCAATTTTTTTGTGGTATTGTGCAGTCTCGTCATCTTGTTTTATACGTCTAACTTGTACTGAATCTTTAAATGACTTATCATCTAAATCCTGTACATTATCATTATTTATTTTTGATTCTCTTGAGACAAAACCATCTACTGAATCATAGTTGAATATTTGCCCCCTATCGGCCTCGTATGTTTCTTTGAATTGCATTATTGCGTTACCCTGTGAGGTGTCATCGTCTATTTCGCTAAGTTTATCATCAATTTCAACACCTGAAACAATATGACTTTTATAGAAATCATACAAATAATTGACATTATAAGTGAGATTTCAGAAAATAAACAAGTGGACACTTGTATTTTTACATTTTAAAATATCTAGTACAAAAATATGAAGGATGAAAAAGACATGTTGCGTCGACCCCAAATAAATTGTGATACAGTGTGTGACAGAGATATAAAGCAAAAAATGACAAATTTGTTAAAAACAAACTATATTTTCCGTAAATAAAACGGAAATTGTCGATGTAGCTCAAAAAGCTGTTAGACTTAAATAGGACTGAGCAGGCCACATCTGCCGTATGCCAACCAAAACTGTAGGGCCGTAAATCACAAGATTTTAGCGCTGACACACGAGATCGCGGCAGACCGAGAAGAAGATGGAAATTTTTGTGATACATCACCATTTTTGTATAGAGATATACAAATTTTATCAACTAGGACCTAGCTACTTACAATAAAATAATAATTTGACCATTATATTAGACATTCATTAAAATAAATGTTCAAGTATTGCAAGTATCCGAAGGTTGATTTTTATCGAGATAAGTCATCAGACATCGTTGTAATGCGGCAGTATCTATAGGTCATTAGTTCGAATATACCGTTCACGACCAACATTATAATAATTAGAATACACTTTATTATTGTGTTTGCACTAGGTGACGTCATTAATTTTGGAACCCAGCACCCAAATTATATACCTAAGGGCTGATGAAAGTTTATCACAATCAAGTATCTTCCTTATGTCAGCCACCCTTGCTAATTCATCAAAGGTCATTATGACCTAGCTTTAATGGCAGCGAGTTAAATAAAATGTAAACAATCTTGCCATACCTTTTACTTAAAACTAGAAAAACAAATTGTGCAGGTTGTTCAAGCTTGTTTAATTTTATTTACAATAATAATTTATTTAAATAAAGGAAGAATAAAAACTAGGCATGAAAATATTTCGCGATGTCAAGCTTCTGGCGAGCGTTTCGCGTTGTTCTTTTCGCGTCAGAAGTTGTTTTTTTAGTTTTTTTAATTAATTTAAGTAAAGAACGCAAAACTCTTTCCCTTAGCTCTTGTGCGCGAGTTGTTACCAATAATTTACCATCCATCAGGATACTCGTAAGGTCATCAGCGCCCGCCCTAATTCTTTTGTCACCAAGTATGTACCCCGAAAAAGGCGTGGTGGTTGTAGTTCGATAATCACATGCTGTAAATAAAACTATTATTATGCTTTTTAGAAAAACGTCGGTTTGCTAGAGCATTGTCTTTGTCACTGATACCTGTATGACAGTATCTTTTCTAAAGTTCGATGTGTCATATACCTACTTTTATTTTACCGAGACAACTGGACACAGCGCCTTTCCAGTAGTACTGAAGCAATTTTCACTTAGTAACTACCTATAATAAGGCTCATTTTCATTGGTGGATAGGGCTCGAATGCGAGGTCCGGGAGATTTCTGTAAAGCATCCCATAGGGCCCGTATTCGAGGAACCGTTTTCATTAGTTGATGGAGAAAGATTGCAGCATACGAAGAACCTGCTCCGTACGTTGGGCAGTTGCTTTGAAGGCCCATTTTCATTGGGTGTGAATCTCGGCATGCTTTTTACGGATCGATGAATTTAATTGGTCGGTACGCCCGCTACGGGAATTCCACGCAGACGGTGTACAGAGTCCGTGTTATCGACTTATGGCTTTCATCAGTCATTACTCCGCCTGCTGGAAGTCCCGGCATGCTGTATATCGACCGAGTTATCGACTAATGAAAATGAGCCAATGTAAAGTAGATGATAAAATGGGAATACTCACGAGGCCGACATTTTTTTGATTCCACAAACTTTAAAAATTCTTTCATAAGGTTTGACCAGTTTTCAGGCCCGTTCCCATCTGAAAGGGAAGAATAAGAATCAGATGTCTTTTTTATCAGTTCAAATGAATTAAATTGCAAACTTAATTTTAGACGTTAGTATAAACATAATTATATAAAGGTTAATTATTTTGTGACTTATATTTCATAGTATTAAAGGTAAATTCTAAAAAAGGGTGCCCAGCGAGTTTCTTTTTACGTTAAATAAAAAATAAAAAAAATGATTTTGATTTTTGTTATATTACAAAATGTACATAGAGTAACAATAATAGTTTTATTTTCAAACAGAACTCGTCTAAATGATGTCCACTTCTCTTGCAAGCATCAGCACAAATAAAAAGCCGATCACAGGCAGTGGAGAAAGAAGAAAAAAAACAACACCATACCGTTCCCTTGTATTCCAGAAATATCGACAGACTTTTCCGTTGTTGTCACAGGATCCATTGTTGTTGTTACAGTTGCCTTGGTTTTGGACGCAGGAAGATTTTTTGGTGTATTTATCTTTGCCGTTACTGGAGAAGGTTTCTTACTCGGTCTCACTCGAGTCCAAATATTTATCCAGTCTTCACTGGTTTTCATTTGCCAGATTAGTGGATCAATTGTCGTGGCTGTGGTGGTTTCTAATTGTAATTTACATTGTGAGGGATCGCCCAAGAATTCTTGTCCAACAGGACAAAGCTTCTTGGTCGGTCTCACACGTGTCCAAGCATTTATCCAGTCATCACCGGTAATCATTTTCATTTGCCAGATTAGTGGATCAATTGTCGTGGCTGTGGTGGTTTCTAATTGTAATTTACAGTGTGAGGGATCGACCAAGAATTCTTGTCCAACAGGACAAAGCTTCTTAGTCGGTCTCACACGAGTCCACGCATTTATCCAGTCATCGTTAATCGGCCTAGTCGTGGTAGTTTTTAATTTTAATTTACAGGGTGCGGGACTATGTTTTGCAGCGGTCTTTGTCGTTTTAGTAGGTTTGGTAGGAGGACGAACTTTCCATACAATAGTTTTCGGTGTAGTGATTTTAGTTGTAAGTTTTTTTGTAGTCGTTTTTTTAGTTGTAGTCTTTACCCTCGTGGTTCTTTCAGTTGTAGTCTTAGTTTTAGTTTTGATCCCACCACAATTCGGTGGCATTTGTGTTGTAGTTTCTTGTAACTCAATTTCTCCAATTTCTTTGATTAGATCAGCCCAGTCTAATTCGGTTGATATGTTTGTATAACTTGGCGCTGAAATCGTAATATGTTGAGATCAGATTAAGTTATTTATTTTTCATCATGATCACAATATTAAAGAATGATTTCTAAGTATCCGATAGAACAATATTGTAAGGGCCTGATTAACAGTGGCAGGATATGCACAAACAAACCAGAAAATAATAACAACTAAAAATGGAACAGTATTTGTAAGAACACTGCTTAATAGTAACCCAGACCTATCTGGAGGTTTCAAAACAGACTAAAAGATACAGAATCATTAAGGTAATAATTGAGTTAATACTCACTGGGCACCAACTTTGCACCTACCTCCCTAAACTAAGCAATCTGCATGACCTAAGTACATTATTGAGAGCACTTATGTATACATTGAATCTACCTATTAGTAAGTAATACCTACAGGTAACAAAACATTAGTGTTATCTTATATAATAAGTATTAGTACAATTAACTATTACATGGGACTTAAACATAATTGGCGAAATGTGGGTGTACTACAGCCGCACCTCTGCCTAACCCTTCGGGGAATACAGGCGTGATGTTATATTAACTAGAATTATAAATATTTGTTAAAAAAAAAACAACAAGACTGCAAAGTTAAGTTATCATTCTCTGTGTTACTGTTTTTGCTGTGCCCGACAGGGTCCACAATGATCACATATAATTTTATGTTACCATCTAAGTGCACATTGTGGATTGTAAATGAACTATTGCGTATTGAATTCTAAAATCTTGTACACATGTATATCTAGTTGGGCGTGTTTTCCAGTTTTATTATGAGGGTGAGCATTCGGCGTTTCACTTAATATAACGAGTAAGTAGGTACACATCAATTTCAGTTTATCATCAAAATAAAATGACCTTACCCTTCGTCCTAAAGATGTGGCGAGGCTTCATAAATTTCCATTCCTTACCATCAAAATATCTTACGGGCAAATCTCTTGGAACTGGAGAAAAATGTTTGAGGTATTTTAGTATCAAATTTATTAGTATCACTTAATTCACAAAGGTATTAATAATATTACTCTCATAACAATAGTTGTATTTCGCATAAATTACACTGTAGGAAATAAAAAAGAAATTAAACTTCATGTTAAAGCGTTGTTTTTCGACTTTTTAGTAACATGATATGACATTCGTTACACCCATTTTCCCATTTTGAAATTACACTAATTAATTACAAATGAAAAATCATTTTACAAATATCCCGTAACCAATATGAAAATGTATTTACGAAAACTTGAAAATGTTAACAACAACGTGTGCGGTACAAATATTAAATTTAATAAGAGAATCGATAAAGTTTATTGCGGAACACAAAATTATTGCGTTCGTGGATCTCGATAGTTGTCGTTGTTTGAGAACGTACCTAATGTTGGTCTTATCGCGTGCGCCTGCGACAATCGTGACGCAGCGGCCATGTGTGATATGATAACTATGATTTGCTGGAATGTGCACTACGAAATATTTTAATTTGTCCGCTTTACGTGAAGAGGAAGTTTCAAGATATGATCGATAAAGGATAAGGACAAGAATAATAAGGTTGTTTTGTTTTTTTTTTACTTTTAGGTATATTATTTTGATATCTGTAGCAGAATCATCATCATTCGCAAGGTTGTCAAAATGACATGTAGATTTCTAATTCTACACGAAAAATCCTTGCATTTTGTATACAATACTTTATTACATTTTATAGTTTTTTTATTTTATAAACATATACGTCCCACATTATGCTTGCCGATACGCGGTCTCCACTCCAGGACTCGTCTGCTCCGGCCAGCGGTCCTTCGACAAACATGACCAGCCCATTGCCACTACAGCTTGCTTACTCTACAAGCTATGTCGGTTACCCCGCGTTCTTTTCCGGATAATTTCATTTCTGATTTTTTTCCATGCAAAATAAAGAGTAAGTTGGTTTTATTTAATGTTATTTTATTTAATAAATTTTGTTTAATTCACTAATCTAAATGCAATTACAAAGTATCTGGCATTTTTGTTAGGTAGATTGTTGTAGAAACTTCATACCTTCTTTTTTACCCAACTACGGCGAAGCAAAAAGCAGGGTTATGATTTTGACCGGTATGTATGTATGTTCATTTGTTCCCTCATAACTTCTAAACTTCTCATCATAACTTGACAAATGGGGTATCGTTGGAAGCGTCTCGGTCATCCGCTGGTTATAGGCTATGTTACGTTACATTAAATTGAATATGGCGTATAACAAAAAGTTTTTTTAATTGTACCATGTTGGGTATCAAATGAAAGGGCTTAATTAGAACATTTCAAAAATATATATATTATAACCCCAAAATAATTTAAATAAAAATAAAAGTATAAAAACTAAAACCCAACTACGGCAAAAAAGTTACAAACAAATCATCTCAGACAGACAAATAAAAAATTCGGAGTCACACGTAATCTATTCGATATTTATCCCCTAACACGTGTGACTCCAGATTTTTTCGTCCGTCGTGTCCGTCGTCCGTCGAGGTCAGATAGGCAGTCGCTCCATGTAAAATACTGGTATTCAGCTACATCCGGTTAGACTGGAAGCCGACACCAACATGATTGGGAAAAGGCTAGCCAGAATCTTCTAACTATTTTAGCTCTCCCCTTTCTGTATCTCAGTTTTACCAACTATGTAGTAGGCCACATAAGGTCACCACAGGCATTACATTCTCAATAGTAAGGACCTTTTACCTGTGCTCCACTCTATTCTCTCAACTCTATCATGCTCAACAAAATCTAAGATTATCATTGCAAGTATCAAGATCGGTACCTCGACCAACTATTTACGATACTTATAAAATACCCATATAAGTGTTGGGATAATATTAATAAATATGAAACCGGTGACATTAGCACATAGTTATGGTTATCAGCGACACTTCATGGGCGGCGCGCGGGCATCCAAAACGGTGTGTGCCGTGTACCGGTCAGAGTCGTGACCAGTACCGACCCCTTTGTTCCACATTGTGGCTTCTGCTTATACATATTTATATTCTAATGGAATAGAAAAACAGTGTGAAACAGCTACTTGTCCCAATCTTGTACTTTTCCCACTGTAGTTATGTTGGTCACGGTTTTTTCAGCTAAAATTGTTATTAACAAGCCGGTTTCTGGTTTGATTTTTTGATTTGGTGCCCAGTTTGTCGATTTGTAACCGATTAATGCTTCTGTAACATGAAACAGCCGTCTGCGGCATAAAGTGGAGAGGATTCTTGCTAAGCCCTAGCAGGACATGGGGGTACAGATCTACTCCCACATAACCCTTGCTAGCGTCTTGGATAGTAATCAATTAATAAGTACTGAGTTCCTTTTAAAGTCAGGCAAGTGTTTAATCAACACTAGTTCAATCCGGATTGATCTTTCATATTCATTCATGTAGGTACATAAGCTTAATATTATAAGTACTTATAAGGAGCTCGATCTAGCAACCTAATCTATATGGTTACACTGGCGGGCGATCGGTAAGGGCTAATTTGGGGGGATTTCTATGCAAATTTTATTACACTGCAGTTGCATGAACTAACAAAGTATGCCATTGGCAATACACAGGTGATATTAATTTTCATAATGGAATGCACCATTTTGTACGTTCTTGAGCGGCTATTTCCTGTTTGGTTAGAGGTTCTAAATATGATGCCAGTATGCTGCACCTTCGTGATTCTAATCAATCATCATATTTCAATTTTTTTGTTTTTTTAGTGTGTGTTTTTTTAGTGTCTCACCAGTAGTCATAAAAACTAAATTGTAGACTGTAGAAGTAGTGAGTTACTTCTACAGTTTACAATTTAGTTTTTATGAAAGAAACTCTAGACTTCCTCGTTTTCTATAAATATTACAAACTAGCTGTGCCCGCGACTTCGTCCGCGTAGAATAGTGACTTTTTGGGCAGCATATTTTGAATTACATAATAATATACCGTCGTTTGGGTAGCTAAAAATTTACTTTACAGTAATGCTTCTCTGTATACGATATTTGACGTATGGCCATCGGGGATGAAAGCATACAGGCTCCTAGGATTGCTAACCCGTGACAGAGCCACATACAACTGACCGTGCGAGAAACAGCTGATACTTAGATCTACACCCACAACTTTCAGCGTCTGACCTTGGGCTTTATTAATTGTCATCGCAAAACATAGGCTGACTGGAAACTGGACTCGTTTAAAACTATATGGAAAATTGTTTGGAATGAGAGGAATCCGAGGAATGAAAACACTTTCACCTTTTCCACACCCTGTTAAAATCTCTGCTTCTATCAGATTTCGTTGTAAATTGGTCACTTTTAACCTGGTGCCATAGCAAATCTGAAAATTCTTGAGCATTTTCGTTGCCTCCAATTTGCGCACGCATATTTAATGTCAAATGCAAAGGGATAATGTTTGTAATGCCACAGTCGAGAACTCCACGTGGTATTACAGGGAGAGTCTGACGAAAATCGCCACAAAAAAGCATAGTAATGCCACCCATGGGTTGATTATTTTGCTTGACATCACGCAACGTTCTGTCTACTGCTTCTACTGCTTTTCGATTGGCCATTGTGGACTCATCCCATATAATAAGGCTACAATCACGAAGAACCTTCGCTTTATCGCTGTTTCTTGAAATATTACAAACAGGGCTTTCTGTGCGGTCTAAATCGATCGGAATTTTGAACATTGTATGAGCAGTTTTCCCACCTGGCAACAATGTGGCTGCTATGCCTGATGAAGCGACAGCAAGCGCGATTTTACCTTGGCTTCGTACCTTCGCCAAAATAACTTTAGTAAGAAATGTTTTACCCGTTCCACCGGGTGCATCTACAAATAGCATTTCTCCCAAATTCGCCTATACTCTCCAGGATACGTGCGTTCGCTACGAATAACTGAATCCAGCAGCGGCGCGGCTCTCAGTCTCAGCGCGCTTCAGTTCGCCGTGATTCTTTTAATTGACATAACTTTTTTATTTATGAACCGATTGACATGAAATAAACACTAAATGTTAAGTGAAGCTTACTACAATATATTAGTGAAAACCGCATCTAAATCGAATAAGCCGTTTCTGATATTAGCGTGCACAAACACACAGACAAACAGACAAACCGACAAACAGACAAACAGACAAACAGACAAAAAAAATAATAATTACAATCTCGGGTTCGGCATCGATATAATAACAACCCCTGCTACTTTTTTTTTATATATTTCGATTGTACAGACACCACTTTTCTACAATTTTATTATATGTATAGATTGTGTCAGTGAAATATTAAAAATAAATGAAAAACTATTGATTGGACGTAATGGACGTTACTATTTTAGCACTTAATTTAGTAACGACAAATTCAGATATTTTGTCATTTTCAATTGGTACCTACTTTTAATTACCCAAAATTAATTATTTAAAACCTACCTAATGCATTACTCATAAAACTTTTACAAATCACGCGATACTTGTCAAGGATTTCTTATTAAATATAATAATGACTAATGAATATCAATTTGATATAAATTTACAAGTAAGTAATAAAATAATTATGCAGTAAAACGCAATTCGACTGCTTTGGAGATCATTAGTGATATAAATATTTTTATTACACATAATTATAATAATATCATGAGACTTTTATATCTTTTCGGCAATACAGGGAACTGATATTACTATGCCATAATATCATAAATTCTGATATCACTATTTGCTGTGAGTAGATATGTGAACAGATTTACTCAATATTATAAAAAAGTGCGAGTTGGACTCACACACGCAGAGTTCCGTACCGATTAATATCGAGGAAAAACGCCGACAAAAATCACGTTCCTTCTGTCTCTTTATTTAATTTTTATAATCTGTGAATTACCTATTACGGCTCATGAGATACAGCCCTCTGACAGACAGACGGACGGATAACGGAAGTTTAGTAATAGGGTTCCGTTTGGCACACATCGGGTACAGAACCCTAAAAAGGGGCAATATTTCCAAGAAGATTACTAGATACTAAAATTAAGCACAAAATGGACGATTTGTAAGTTTCACTTCAAAGTTGACGTAGGAGTAATCCTACGTCAACTTTGACGTACCCGATGTGTCCAAATTGCTTGTATTTATTTTGGTCAGGTAACCACAACTGATAACCAAATAAGAAACTTGATCAGGCTTTCAGTAATCCGTTATATCGATTTAAATAATCGATTTAGAATCGGTTTATAAATCTGACATTTTAAAACAATAGTCGACTATTCAGTCTACTAGACGGTGAAATCGATAAACAACCAACCAATGTGTACAAGTATAAAGAAATATACGCAACAGAATATTTTCCTTTTAGCAACACTTCTCATATCCATTGCTATCGAATAACAGTTTAACCATATAAACCAAGTTCAAATTATACTGTGGAAGCCGCCTATTGGTCATCGAATGGGCAATGGAGTGGGCAATCGGCACACCGTTTTAGTGTTAAGGGTTATCGTTCAATGAGCAAGAAAGGCAAGACGAGAGTAAAGATGGGAAACCATGTATGATTTCTCTGGAGGAATGCTATTGAACTAAGAATTCTCATGTGAGGCCGTAAATGTGGTTTATTGAACTTGCGATTTGGCATACAGAACAACTTGGAGGAGAATTATGTATGTACTTCTAATGCAGAAGGGTTCGGTATTTTGCTTTGATTAAATCATGTATGTTTGTAATCATCAAATGACGCGTCCAAAACTCTCAACTTTTATCTTAGAATTTATTGTTAGATAATACTGCATGCTTACCCTCTCCTCGTGACACAGTCCATCATGTTTATATGTCCGCATGTCCGTGACAACCAAGCTCATCTTGCAGGGGCCCGTCACCTTTTTGACAGTCATCTTCCTGTTTTTACAAGCTTTATATTAGCTTGCTTTATTCGTATATGTTTTTATCCGTCAACTTTATCTGTACGGCCACCCTTACAGCAATTGACACCATGTAAGTCTTGCCGGTGGCTACGTTCTCCCATTAGGCCACTTCCTTAACAAAAGAGGTTCTGAGCCTCCTATTCTAACAATTGTATGAGCTATTTACCTTATCTGTATACCGCCACAATCACACCCGGTCCTGATCCGACGCCGACCAATAAGTTTTGATACTCGCCCCATTGTTCTGTCGCGTGATAAATATTAGTCTAGATCGTACTAATATGATTTTATTTATTAGTTCCTGTTATCTTTTACTGCGATTTATAATTCTGTTGGCGATGTTTCGGAAAGTAATTCATCATGTGTGAATTTAGAATGCTAATTTTATTACTTGTTTGACATATTTATCTAGTCTATCGTAAAAAATCGGAGCTCTTACCATATTTTTTAAGTGTCTGTATATTTAAAAATAACCAGTCTTATAATTTGGCGCAGTAATAACTTATACCTCCTTAAAGCTTCTGTTGTAATTGCCCATTTTTTCAAACAGATGGCTGGTGAGGTGAGTAAGCTGTTCCAAACGTAGAGAAATTACTACGTTTAGAACAGCTTACCTACTCATCGACTATTAAAGGAATTTATTCAATCTTTGCGCAACTACATAACTCTTGATAAAAAAAACTTTTTGCTTGATTTTAAACCTTAGTTTTTAATAAACAATGAACAAAAAGAAACCCACATAACTCTAAGATAGGTACCTACTTCCTAATTTACGAGTCAAAATCTTGAACAAAGAAAAAAAACCGCTAATTATGTAAAAAGTAAAAATCAAGACCTCTTCCTCGGCATAGCAGAGGGCAGTATCTGTGTAGGGAGGCGCTCGCGCTGGTAACCGCGTTATAACAGTGATAGCGGCCGCGTGATGTGACCATAGCGGGACGCATGCGCCGCGGCTCGCGTCATTTTACACTTATGCCATTAGAGCACTGGACTGGACTACCGTTAGCTCTGGTAATTATTTTGGACGTAAGTTGGTTCTATAGATGATTTGTAAATTGCGATTGCCTCAATCCCTGAATGTTGACAACCCATACCAGTAAAGCATGATAAAAACCAATCATAATCCAATCAACCAATTCATAATCTTAAAAAAAAAATATAGATTTTAAAAAGAAATAAAAGAAAGTTTATAAATATACCTACAACGTGTAACGTTAAATGCCCAAAACCTCAGACACCCCAACTGATTTTTAATTCAATTGACCTATTTCAGAGAGAAAAAAACATTAAAAAAATAGGTTTATAGGCTTTTTTAGTTTTACTGGGAATTCTTTACATTGAAATAAAAGCTAATATAATCCCGCGTATTAGAAAATTTTAATTGGTCGACAACAATTTGTGCTTGTTTACCTATTTTGGCGGGTTTGCCCATGTGATGGATTGACCTATTAATAAATAGACACGGCAACGTTTTCAATGAAGATATTTTGGAAAATGTGACCTATATTAAAAATTGGTTCAATTGATTCTACTCGTTATTCTGATCAAACTATTTCCAGGCTTTGCGCATTTAACGTTACACGTTGCATTATAGATTATTTTTAATTTACATTCTTTTAGTTTTGCTTTTGTCTCGACTTTTTGGAGGTGGGCGTTAATGACTGCGACACAGTAATACACTAATGCAGTTGTTATCGAACACGAGTTTCTGTAAACTAAGTTTTTTGGATTAAATAAAGATTAAAAAACAAAGAAGTTCCGTTCCCTTCAATCAGATTGTAGTCGTTCCAAGTAACATTTAGATATATATTGGAGACAGTCAGCTTGAAAAAGATGTTACATAGGCGAGAATACTTACGTAACACTAAGAAGAATGTTGTGATGGCTCCCACACCAAACTGCTTCAAGAGCCGATTGGACAGATAAAGTATCAACAAGGTATTTTAAACACACGCATCCGCTAATTAGCTGCTAGTGTCTCTTACCAAATATAATATTATTAAAGAATTCAGTTCCTTAAATACATAATAAAAAAGCCTTTAAAAAAATACATATGAATAAAGTTGTTATCTTCAAAAGTCATTTTTCATATCTCTCATTGTATAATGCTGTGATATATTATTATCAAAACGTTTTCCCAGGCTGTCGACTTTTTAGAAAGTAATTAAAAATATGTGTCCTTTTACACATTCAATGTTTTTTGCGACCAATTACAGTAGTCATAATAAATTAAAGCATAATAAATCAAGACAGCAATTGTTGCTTAACGTAACTAATTACTTTTGACTGCAACGTAGCGCTGTGTTAATCAAATTGTCCAAAATTTATAAAAAAACAATTCAGTGCATTTCTCCAAAATTTCGTAAGAGAGAATTTATCGTAGAACAAAAATGCAGCTGTCAACTCAGCCTATCGCAGGCCTCTGCTAGACATAGGCCTGTCCCTGGCTGCTCCACAACACCTTGTCCTCCAAACTTAAAACTCAAACTCAAACTCAAAGCAATTATTTAAATTAAACCAATTACAGGCACTTTTGAATTGTGAAGGAGTCAGTCAGTCAGAAAATATGAAGCTAGTTGCCCATTCCAAAGCGTAGTAGGTACCTATGGAGAAGAACGGGCAAGATACTCTTTCCACCTTCCGCATCATGTTTGTCCCAGCAACCTTCTCAAGGTCGTCAGCCAATCTAGCTTAATGCTGCTAATTATTTGAAATTGCCCAAAATGAATAAAAGTGAATAGACTGCCTCGTTGGTCTAGTGGTCGCAAGCGCTACTGCTGAGCATGAGGTTCTGGGTTCGATTCCCGGGTCGGACAGTCATTGGTAGTATTGTTTGTTTATTGTATTAATAATAATGATTTTGACTTTGATAATAGTGATTTTGACATTATTTTGTATGATTTTGACATTATTATTTTTAATTATCTTAACATTATTATTAATTAGTATCAGAAATTTGCCAAATATTATGTACTAACACTAGTGTTTAGGTTATGTATGTATTACTAACAAATTGGATTTTATGATCTGTATAATAAATGATTTGATTTGATTTGATTGGGTTTTTCTATCTGGAATTTCTCAGTAGCAGCCCGGAGTCTAGATTTGTACCCGGTTGATGGCAATAGGCTTGCTCCCTATTACATGGGACTTAAACATAACTGGCGAAATGTGGGTGTACCTACTCCAGGTACACTTCTGCCCCACCCTTCGGGGAAACAAGGCTTGTTATGATGTATGAATAAAAAATAATTAAGTGCATTTCTCCAACATTTCGTAAGACAGAATTTATCGTAGAACTAAACTTCAGTTCAAGATTTCGACACGAGAACGGCACGTGCCTCAGCCGGGGCATGGAACAGAAGTGTCCGCTCCAAGTCGTGACATAAGTCGACGGGCGCCTGTAATCTAGAATAAATTGCGTACACTTACTGACTCTTTATAGACCTTTTAAGGTAGAAAATTTAAGATGATGATCGCCACGTTCATAATTAAGATCGGGCATGATAGGCGACTCGTGACGTCGTGTGGGTGGTTCCGCTTCCGAGGTCACGGGTGGTCTACGAAGCCAATTTGGGCAGGCTACTGAGATTTTTTTCGTTTTTAGAAGGATGACAGATTAGGTGTTTGACGTGGTTGCCGTATCCGGCATCAGGGGAGTGAATAAGGACACGATTTTTGTGTTCGGTTAAACGGAATTCGCTAAACGTTTGTTTTTTCTCACATCAGAAAAACTTGGAAAAAGTAAAATCTTAAAGTTAAAAGTTCAGTAGCAAATTAAATTGACTGTATGGTAATAAAAAGCTTTATATCATGATAAAGATCACAACCATAACTTAAGCAAGGCTAGACCCTTGCATACAAGAAGCACGTTCCATAAAGTTAAGGAAGCTTCTCCTTAACAAACTGAAGTAAGCCTTTATGGCTACAAGACGCATACGGTAGCGACGTGTGTGGCATCCCCAGATACTTCATACATACAAACATATAATATAGATACAGTTTATATAATACTTGGCCGCTGGACGATCCCCATATCTCAACGGGAAGTATTTTGCATGCAACCACCACCTATCTTTTGGAACAATCTGAAAACGGGAGCAAGTTGCTTCTAAACGATTTAAAGCGATACACCGTATCATAGAAATTGCAACTCTATGACATCAGTCATAAGGTTGGTTCTTTTTTGGTTAGTGTGGTGTTTCATGGCTTTTGGTTTTTGAAAAGGTTTTGCCAAACGCATTATTTATCGTAAATTCGTAATTGCTGATTGTGGACGAAGAAGGGAATCTTTGCAGAGCTTGATATCATGTATTAAGTGGAACCTTGTTGTTTACTTATGTAATGCTTGAAGAGAAGACCGAATGCTACCGCCAAGGGCTCTTACCGATAATGTGGAAAGGAGATCAGCAATTCCTGGCCCTGATGGACAAAGTATTACACCATTCGAAAAAATATTTAAATAATTATAAGCCCTACTTTAATCTATCATTTCCTAAAAAAACCTAGGAAAAAAGTATTTCTAATAAAAGTCAATCAATGTATTCCTCGCGTTGCAGTTGTTTTAATAACAACTGATGTTGCCATATTATGCGATTTTTAAATAAAAATATTTTTTCCCATTAAAAGATTTGTATTATTATATTCGATTTATATTTCTTTTCACTTAAAAAAGTATTATACGAGTTTATTGCGAAATAATGATTAAAGATAGAGTATTTTTTCGTTGTTGTTACGTTATTTTAATGATTTTATAGAAAAATCGATTTGCATTTTTGTGAACTGCAACACTCGATACGGCTGTCACTTGTCAATCAATCTGTTGTTGTCATGACAACAGATTGCCGCCACAACGTTTCTCGTTCGTGTCGTGGACTTTCTTTTTGTGTTTATTTTGTGTGCTTCATCTAATTACCGACCCTTGCTGTGTTTTTGGACAATTGTAACTGCCTTTGTGACCGACCCTATTTCGTTCTTGGACCCCGTTTCTTCCAAACCTATTGACCTTAGCACGCATTTTGGACTCCGATTTTGCCTTTTGATATTGTTACCTTACTGCTTACGATGGATAATCTCCGCTGTATTAATTGTGGCATATCTACAGCTCGCATGAGAAGAAACCTGTTGAACTCAATCGATATACTATCAGTGATTAGATAATGGATATCTCCACGACAGGTAAGTGTTGGGTATTTCATTATTATAAGTGTTATTTTATTGTTATTTTAATTAGTAGACTTAAACAAAAAATGACATAAGTACTGGTTTGTTTAATTGTAAAACAAGCTTGCATTCTTAACAATCTCAAAGTAAGTTTCACATAATATTAAAGAGATAGAGCCTGGCAAAGTACTTTTAATCTTTTACGAAAACTCATAGGTAACTAATAAAAGAACGGGAACAAATGATAATGGGGTCTATTGACTACGGTCTGAAATAAAGTTTTTTTTTTTTAATTTCCATATCCCATGTTATATCGAAAAATTTATTGCACAGGGCTATAGACTAATATTACCCCTTGAAAACCCAAATTATTTCATTTTTGTTTATTGAGGCCTAATTTATTAGGACTGTTTGCCGATCTCCTTTGGAATGTAAGTATACGTTAATGACTGCTAATTATATTAAGACTGCAGGCATTTCTGATTGTACTTTTGGCAGTAACTTTAAAACACTTGATTAAGTCATATAATCGCAAACCTACAAACTTAACAACTTAACTTAACTTCCGATTTCACAAGACTGTATTTCAGAGCAAGTTGCTGGTGGATAATCCTGGCTACAAGGTTGTGCCTTTGTTAGTAGTCTCCATTAGCTAGACGAGACCAGCCAGAAATAATGTGTTGGATTGATTCACAATATATTTCCGGCAGTTGTTCGTCATCATTACTTCGTCCATAATCGCAGAGACAAAGCCTTAGGTTTCCTCAAAGGGATCACCGAGCTGCAACCAGGATACAGACGCTAACAGGTCTACATCGGGATCGGGCCCATGTAGGACCCGCTAAAAGCACTCGTGAAGCTCTTTGCCCTGCCATACCTCCTTGCGGTCATTGGTGTCTGATACTATAGGTTTGCTCCAGTTCTGGTTAGCCAAGCAGAGCGGGGTGAGATCCTTGTCCACTGAGACCGCATCTCGGCGCATCCCCACGTCGGCTTGTAGGAAGTATTCCCTGATACTGCATACCTCACGGTTGTGCAGGGTCTTAGCATTTAAGAATCCTGGATATCCGCATTTCCGCGGGATATACAGTCTCATCACAGATGACCGTGAGCGATGCATTCGATTTGCGGTCAGCAGTGTGGGGACCCTCTAGGTTACGCCTATTCAGAGCGTCAAGTTTCGTTTGAGTCATTTGAGTATGCCGAAAGAGTACATCAAAACCGGCATGCCCCAACCGTTGAAGGCGCGCACCTTGTTTCAAATTATGATTATTTCTATATTAGCTCTAAAACAGTCTAAGAGGTGATAAGGATCTTTCTACCGAAACATAAGACTTCCACAATGAAGTGTCATAAGGAAAACCCCATGAGCTGACAGGATTTCTGTCATCACCACGGAAGCTTATATAAAATAAGAAGAAGTAGTAACGCTTAACATCTTCATTCGGCTACTATGATTTCTTTTTATGAACGTTCTGAATTTAATTATAACCTTAATTCATTATTTATTGCAAACTGTGTCACTAGGTCCACCGTAGAATTTACGAAATTGACACCCAATGTGGAATCCACAAATAAAACGTCCATTTCAAAACAAATTATTAGTTAACTTCCTCCATTCTTATCTTAAATCTCAACAATTATCTTGTTTACGATTGTAATATATCTACCTGCCTACTGTTGCTTTAATATATGCATCTGATTATATTAAATTGTAATAGGCTGTATCATGCAAATCGATTGTAATTTATATCAAGATGCATATATTATAATCCTAAATGAATTATATCTAAAAATAATAAAACCTGTATTTGTTTTTACTTTTATTATTTTATTTAAAAAAACATCTTTGAAATTCGTTCTATTCTAAATAGACGTCAACGTCAAAATGTATAATGAAAACATAGTGCGTAGATAGACATTCCGATGGCATGCCTTATTACTATGGAGTGAGAGACTATAATTAATTGTGTTAAATCAGTCCAAACAAAATAATAAGGTTTATTCGTACTCAGAATAGAAAAATCATGAAATGGTATATTAATTTTAGGAGCTTATAAATGAAATGTTGTCAATTAAATCACTCACTAATACACCATCTAACTTGGTACTGGACCAATTGATTTTAATGATCCACCGCTAATGGTTTGATAGCCCCATTTTGTATTACAAGTTGCGTCTGAGCAATAAAATTCTTAATCTTTGTCGGAAGAGCCTCTTGTTTGTTTAACACTGACATACTTGCATAGTAATCTAACGTCTTTTAATTAGTTGCCAATTATTAGAAGAAATATCTAGAATTTGCTGATGTAAGAACATTAGTAGAAGATAGAACAGGCCTTTGCCCTGGAGTGGGACTGGTACAATAACACCAGCCAGAGGCTCAAAGGGCAAATAATAATTTGTTATACAGTTAAAAATATAACCGTAAAAGAATTCATAATAATTTATTTTTAATAATAAGTTAATAATAATTTTAAGAACATATTTATAGCCACTTTTACGGTTATATTTTTAATTGTTTATCACATTACCTATTATTTGGTATTCGCATTTAGCATTCGAAAAACCCTAATACACGTTATTCTTTATTTTCGGTTTTAAGTTTATAAACTGAGTTTCGAGTTAATCGAATAGCGCGTTAAAATTCTTCCATACAAACTTTGACACCTCCTAATCATTTTCCCGACATTTTTTGTCAAACTTTAAATGTCAAACTTTATAATTTATTTAGAAAACTATTCGTGCGAAGTTTCATGTTTACTACCTACCTCAAGGAATAAGATTTTTCATACAAACTTCCATCCCCTATTTGACTCGTTTAAGGGTTGAATTTCGAAAAATCCTTCCTTATTCCCTGCCTACATTATAAACCCTTGTGCAAAATCTCAGCTTTCTAGGTATAAGGGTTTGGGCTGGGCGTTGATGAGTCAGTCAGTCAGTCAGTCAGGACTTTTCTTTTTTTTTGTAAAGATAGTAATCTGCCTACATTATAAATTTTGGCAGCAAGTTACAAACTACCAAACTAATTACCATCATATCAAAATGATCGTGCTCATTACAACTAACAGGTTCAATAATCGCCAATCTCTTTGATGGCATAGCAAGAAGCCTATGAATTTACAGCAGCCTACAGGCACACATGATGTTTATAGTCACTATTTCACATTTAGAACGTTTCCTTATTGATATAAGGAAATTACTTTTCATTATGAGCCTGGATGGATGTAATTTCACCGTGTAATAAGTTCAGCAAACGTAAAGTTCGTTTTTTAATCCCAGGTTATAATTTGACATTTCAAATTATTGTTGTTTGTTTTTTCAATTTGGAGATTTGCACCTGTCAAATAAAACTGAACGCGATCAGCTCATCTAAACTGCGTTCAAAACTGTCATTGACAATATTCCGAAACAATGATTACACTGACACTGATCGCGTTCAGTTTCAGGGGAGAAATCCGCCGTTAGTGCGAATTTCACCAATGCAACTAAACGCGATCAGCACATCTAAAACGAGTTCAAGAGATGCTACTGTCAATATTCCATAGAAAATAACCACACTGACAGGTCTTAAACTTGGTTCATATGCTGATCGCGTTCAGTTGTGTTGGTGAAATTCGCCCTTAGAGTTACAATCCGCAGTTCAATTATCAGTTTGAAAGATGATGTGGCTAAAGAAGGGGTGATTAATCAGAAGAAGGCCTGAAGAGGATATATGGAAGTATGTTGTACCAACCTCAGGTGAAATAAAATAACGACGATGAAGGAGAAGGATGTTGATGATGAATGCTCAAACTTGAAGATACTGTGGCAACAAATTAAAGAAGGAAAGAACAAGTAAATCGATTAAATGCAGTAGAAGTCGTCTGCATCCGGCAATGTAGTCGTGACTCTGCCAACACAAAAATAGTGGTTCAAGAATTATAGAAATTCTAGTATAAAAAAACCTTCGACTTACAAATCCAGCTCCTTAGGAAAAGGGTTTAATTTTTTTCTCAACACCTAACCAGAGATCCTCCTTACAGATGGCACTAGCGGTTAGTTCAGTGTTTATCACTTCATTAGCCGAGGTCAGAGCGTCTCAGCGACACCTCTCGTGCTAAATAGCTGATATGTCGTCTCGATTGTGACCCATACCTGTGTCTGCACGCAAACTGAAGAGTATTCTGGAAATTCCAAGTTTGTGGTATATTGGAGAGAAGTATAAAGGGGCGTCTTATCACGGGTCAGTTTTTAAAGAAATGATTCCGATTTCCGGTTGGACCCCAATCAGATTTTTTTTTAAATTATTTTCATAGTTTCTGCAAAGCTGTAAGAGCGTAAACTTTTCCAAGCGTCATTATCGTGTGCGCTTTATTTGTAATTAAAAAATATATGAAACTGCTCTCACTAGACTAGACTGGAGACCAGTAGTGCTATTCTGTAAAAATCTCACAGTGAAAACATAGGTGAAGTGAGCTTTTAATAGTGTTAATCTCTAGTATTTGGATCGAATGACAGCTCACTTTAAGCTCACTTCACCTCAGTTTTCACGGTGAGATTTTTACAGAATCGAGCGGCTGGTAGTCTTAATCATCAGACGTGGAGGGCTTTAGTTTTCGGTAAAAGACTGAATGGAACAAAATAATGTAATATAATGTAGGTAGAAAGAAAGTTCTTATCTACATTACATGCAATCATCTCATCCCCAAAAACCTACTGAAACAAAACCTCTTCTCAAAATCCTTACAAAATCCTACATTCTAACTCGACACCTCAAGAATTACGCGAACTAATGTACAGTCATTCACAGCCGATCGTTTTCGCGCTGCATTGCCGTTAAACTACAATGTAAGCAACAGCCGACCATCAGTAACCTTACCTCTGAACCACGAACTATTACCGCTTGCCATCTAATTTACATTTCGTTGAGGCGCGAGCGCTGTAATTTTTGCACGTTCTGCGCACGCGCGGCACGTTTAAGAAAAACTTGTGTACGTGAATGTACATCACTTAGATTTGTGATTGGCTTTTGTTTTGGATTGTACTTTTAGCTTAGTTTATGTTGAGAATGTTTTATTTTGTAACACGTTGGTACTTAATTATACAGCATTCCAATTACATATTTTGTATCGTAAAAAATAAACTTATTCATTATCATACATAATTTATAAACACTTAAGGGGATACAATCCTTACTAATTTGTATTAAACGAAAACAAACAGACGTTTATGTTACAAAATTAATTCAAGCCAAATAACTAGGTGAGTTGCCAAGATTAAATATAATTATTATATCTAGCCAATTATCTTCCAAAATAATATATTAAGTAGGTACACATCGATAATATCTATAGGTAACAAAAAGTGGACAATCAGGAAACAATTATTTTGGCAAGCAAATTGGCTTCGATTAATTTATTGTCAATCGTAGGCTTTCATGATTCAGCTTATCGTGATTAATAAAACAATGCTTAGTCCTGACTTACAAGTGAGCGATTTATGTATAATTATACTAGGTATAATCAAGATTATAAATTAATGCTTCTGCCATAAAGTTTATTAATTTGTGTACTATTTATGTCCCGCGAGTTGGATTACGGCCCGTTCCCTCTCACAGAGAGGAGCTCTGCGCTACTGTAGTACATCATAGGCTGACAGTGGTTATCATATTATGTACAAAAGTCACTTGAAAGAAAATATTACAGATTGAAAAATAACACAAAGTAGCTGCAGAGTATTTAATCGCGACATAAAAAAGTGTCTGTGGTTTTCCACTTGGGCCTGAAACGGATCTACAGATTTCAGGTGTGGTGCGGTGTTTGAATATGAAAATCCTTGAAAATGATACGCGAAAATTACCTTAAAAAATAAAAATAATTGTGAAGTGTGTGAGTATGAGTGTGATAAGACTGATTGAGTTCTAAAACTGTCATACAATTAGTATGACAGTTTTAGAACTCAATCAGTCTTTTTCCAAAACGCGATCTAAATTTAGTACTGGGATTGTTACTAGGTTTAAACCATGACTAAATAAAACGTTAGTCCGCTGAGACCCCTAGTTTAACTTTGGTACTAATTCATTTGACGTTTGCATGGCGTCTTGATTATTGTATTATTTTAAATAAAAATCTTAAAAAAATGGATATTAACACGATCGACTTGATGGATTTGGAAGATTTAGAAGATTTGAATATGCTGGAGACGTCTCAGCGATCTAACAGACATCGTCATCGTGTGAATCCGTTTGAATTGAGTGACGAAGATTTCAGATGTATGTATAGGTTCACAAAACGTTTTGGTGGAAAAATTGTGGATCTTTTACGTGAGGATTTATCCCACGACTTTCGAGGATGCCCATTGAGTCCAGAAGTGCAAGTGGTTTGCGCATTACACGGCTGGGCTCGCCATGAAGTAGGTATGTAACCTTGGTCAATACTAACCTAAAATTAGACAAAATCCAAATAAACGAATATTATTGTTTTATTCGTAGATTCAAGAAGATACAGCTGAGTTACATGGTGTGTCTGAGCCAGTTGTCAGCAAAACATGTAAAAAGGTAG
Organism: Eupsilia transversa; assembly: GCA_914767815.1. Lineage (NCBI taxonomy): Eukaryota > Metazoa > Arthropoda > Insecta > Lepidoptera > Noctuidae > Eupsilia > Eupsilia transversa. The sequence continues at coordinate 8,719,517 of OU611890.1, read as the reverse complement.
CGGACATTTTATCACGGATGTCCTGAAGATTTATTAAAATGCCCATAACTTTATATGAACAGGAAGAAAACATTCGGAAATTCCGCAGTATTGCTAATTTTCCTACAGTCATTGGGGCAATAGACTGTAAAAGTAAATGTGTGAAAGTAAATGCTAATTGGGCTCAATTATATATAAATTGAAAATGATTTTCTTTTCTTTCCATTTTATAATGTACTAGCTCACAACTTAAGAGGGTGCATCCTAAAAGTTGGCAACGTCGTAAATAGCTGTCAAATATTTACCTGTTTCGATTAATTTGGAAATAATACTGTATGGAAATAAGAAATGTGGCTAACCAATTGACTAGAATATTAATAATGAATTGCAATTATAACCTAAAACGGGTACAACATCAAATTCAATGGAATTTGATGTTGTACCCGTTTTAGGTGAAAAATAGGCATTTGGAAAGTTACCAAATACTTTTTTTACATCTAAAACTAACTATTCGGTGTTACGATATTAATTATTGCATTTCATAATCAATATTCTAGTCAATTGGTTAGCCACATTTCTTATTTCCATACAGAAATATTATCAAATTAATCAAAACAGCGAAATATTTGAAATCTATTTGCGACGTTACCAACTTTCAGGATAAACCCTCTTAACCAAGCACAAGTAACTCACGAACTATATAGAATTATAATCTGTTTATCTCGAACAAACCACTTATGTAACAGTACAGTATTGTTAAAAACAATGAATACAAATACTTCATTATTATTTACTCAACACATCACATTCGTCTCAAATTACGCGCGCCGCCGCCGAATGTAAGTCCCTCCACTTCACGCTAGAGGTGTTAAAAAATGTGACAACTTGATTATAAAAAACGCGTCAAAAGTACAAGTTGTGCTTATTCAATATATTGTAACATAAAGAAAGAACAATTTATGACATATTTTGAAGTTGATAAATAATTACTTAAGCATTTCAAGTGTTATTATAATATCAACGTTTAGAGAAACAGAACGTTGCTTCAAATAAAGCCTGCGTGAACGAATGAAAGAATGCCATTATCGTTTTTTATCTATGGACATTATTTGAACCATGAACCTTCTTTGGTACTAACTGATCCTCGAATAGTCTTCGTTTTGTAATAGTAACATGTTTTAAAGCTAGTACTAGCTTTATCACCGTAACAATCCTAGTCTTGGTTTAAACCAGGACTTTTGCAGTTTTTTGTCATAAGACCGAATGTGCTCTTTTATAATTTCTAACGGGACGATATTATCGTGGACGTCCACGTCCATAAAATGTATAGAAATCCGCGCACGTTAAAACGTTATCGTGGACGGAAATTTTACAGCATCTGCATACCCATTTTACTTCCCGTGTTTTCGTGATGCCATGACGTGGACGTGAACGTCCACAATAATATCGATGTAACTTCAAGTTATAAAAACGCAAAATGTAGTAGTTGCATTATACTATTTTTGTTTCAAATAAATTGAATCATTATTTCACCTCAACGTTGCAATATTTATTTGCAGTTTCAATTTGCCAAAATCGAAACGTCAATCAAATTCAGACCATCTTATTATGAACCTTAATTGAATTTTCTAACAATTGCAACACTTCCTCCGGCTATTGTGTTTCGAAAGGAAAAGAAAGCTTCTACAAGTTCCCATTTACTATAAAACATATATAGTAACAGTATTGAGTCTTATTTATAGTCAGCCTTCTTTGGGATCCGTAATGGAACAACAAACCCTTATTTCACGTCATTTCAATCGTAGGTATTTTATAGAAAAAGCACAAAGTAACTGAGTAACAAAATAAAAATAGAACTTCTACACTCTACGGTCTACAGTAAATATTTTAATTATTATAGTCGTAGGCTCGAACCCAGACTGGCGCTTTACTTTGTGCAAAATTATTTCATCACCACTGCTCTCAAAACGGTGAAGAAAAACATCGTGAGGAAACGGCATGACCTGAAATCAAAAATTCGGAAACGTGACATCTACAGCCCGCACTTTGCCATCGTGGTGGATTATGGCCCCCTCTCTCACCTAGAGGAGGCCTGTTTCCCACCAGTGGGAATATTATGGGCTGATTATGCTTATGCAGTCTGCTAGCAATGATTATGAAAATTGTGATTTAATATCAAAATTACCGTTTCCAAAACATACGTTAACTTTATTTATCTACGGAACTTTATTATTATTAGAGTTTCGTGTCTCGCTGTGTGACCGCGTTGTACTTCTAAACTTCGCAACGGATTTTCATGAGTTTTTCACCATCATTTAGAGAATTAATTCTAGAAGGTTTTTGTGTATACAACACTTACATAATATAAGGTGTTAAAAATTAACTTTACAAACTTTTAGGAGTGCTTTAGACTATCGAACTGAATAACTTTTAGTATCGGACCAAAATCGAAATCGCAACAAAAAAAAACAGCTGTCCCATACACTTTAGAACAGTAGGTATTAAACTTTAGTATGGATTTCAAAGTTGGTCCCATAATAAAAGTTATTCAGGTCGATAGTCTAAGGCACTTCTTAAAGTTTGTAACGTTAATTTTTTAACACATTGTATAATAAAGATATTGTAGTAGTTGTAAAAACCGTGCGACGCAGGGGTGAGTCGCTAGTCATTTATAAAATAAACATAAGCCTGATCTCCGGCCTTCGATCCCTCATTAACTAGGCCTGCTCTACATCTTAATTAGAAATGATTGTGAATGGGTAATGTGTTTTATTAGTACAGACTTTGATTGCGGATGCCAATATAAATGTACGTCAATTTGGTTCGGAGCATTGATTGAACCGGCTTCTTTAGAGGAAGCTGCCTTATTGAATTACTCAATAAAATGTGTGGTCATACTGTTGGCGATTTTTTGCATTTGAATTCGCTTTCATAGCTTCTGTTTGTGGATCCATATATAAAGGAAGACTCATTTAAAAGTCAGTGTCGTCAGTGTTTTAATATCCCTCATGTTTTTTTAATGTTAGTTCTCATGATATTAATGTAAGCTTTTATTTATTTAAAAGATCTTAAGAGTGGTTTAATACGGACTCGTATTAAAACCGCTCTTGAGAGGTTTTTGATAAAAATTGTCTAAGCTTAAACTTCGTGATTATTACATCACTAGCTGACCTGACAGACGTTGTCCTGTCTTTTCAATTGTTCATACAAAAGAAAAAAGGAATGTCCAGTTTTCCGAAGTTAAAAATGATTCGGGAAACTTTATTCAATTTTTATTTCCATAAAAACCTAATTCGGACTATTACGGACATTTTAAAACAAAAAATAACCAAATTCGTCCAGCAGTGATGCGCTTACCTACGAACAGCATTTTATTTATATGTAGATAGATAATAGTAACTACTTAACAAATGTCGCTTCGGAGTAGCATTTTTTTCCTGCAGAACTGATTAAATTATTCAATCGTAACATAAATTCTTCTGATTACTTTTTTGCTGACTTCATGGCACACTTCATGGTAATAAGTAACCTCCACCTAGTGAACTGTTTGTAAAATAAAGTTATTGTAATGTCCGTGTGAATCCCACAAATAAACAATTCAGTACATACGCCGCTACCCGCTCAAAATCAAAATCAAAATATTTTATTTCACATAAACCTACATGGGCACTTGCTTGAAAGGTCAGAAGCTATGTGCACGGTTCCAATTGGTCGTTTCCTATAGAGAAGAGCCGGCAAGAATGGGTTTTAACGCTACAACTTGGACCACCATCAAAGTGAGTAAATCAGTCAATTCGATTGCCGATATTAATAAGTTAAAATATCAAATAATGTCGCGCACATATCGTAAATCCCAAATTACCGTATTAACCGTCGGCCATAATTATACACAGATAATAAAGAATATGAAAAAATAACAAGCCGTGTTAACTATGCTATGGCCAATTAACTTGTTTGCAAAATAATAACTTTTAGATTTTTTGCCCAATTTAACCACGCCCGTGTTTGGGTTTCATCATAGCTTCAATAAATTTGATCGGCTAGACGGTTTTAATACAATTTTGATGTTTATTTTTAGATCTTTATGAATATAGCTTCTGCTCGCGAAATAATTGGCAATTTAGAAAAAAACTCTTGATTTGCAACCGGTAACATGAATAGTAAACAATGAATATCTTTAAGAATCCACCAACTCCAGATAAGTTCTGGTGAGTCTCCAACAGCGATCGATAAACCCTTCCACCTCCTGTTATCAACAATATGCCCTAACAACACAGGAAAAAACAATAAAAAACCGACACATTAACAACAGTTATACCCAGCTGTCTCTGTTCGGGCAACAGAGGAAACGTAAGGACATCTAAATCAAGCATGCGTCAGACAGTGAGTCAAACCTAGCCGTTTGCTTTGAAGAAACTGAAAAACAATTAAGTAAACTAATTGAAAATCTACTAATACACCTGACGGTGTAATTGCGTTACACACATAAATAGCCAATTGATCGCAATGTGTTTCATTTTGAAATTTCACCCGCGTTTATTGCGTTATTTACGTTGTTCAGCAGACGATTTTTTCAAACCATGAAGCAGTGCATTATCAATATTCTCAAAACTCTCGGATTGTGATCGAAAGTGCGTTATGCAATTAGGGTGCTGGTTAATATGGCACCTTGCAAGAGAGCGTTATAGTGACAAAGATGACGCTCCACAAAAGTCAAAGGAAATTAACGGCCACTTGTAGCATTTCGATGTAAGTGTAAAAAGATACACAATGTACACAGCTTTCCCCGATCAGGCATCAGAGGAAATCCATAAGGACATCTTAATCAAGCATGCTGCATGGGTGAGACAGACGAAACTTTAGGAATACCACTTGAAAAAACTGACAAACAGTTGAAAATCAACCGAAAATCTAGAAAATTCTACATTTTCTATAGCTAAAAGTCAGTGAGAGTAAAAATAAAAATAAAAATAAAAAATCAAATAAAAATGTAAAAAAAAAAAAAGTTTTTTTTTTTTTCCGGCTAGTTTCGCAAAATACCCTTACCCTATTTGCGACGGGACCACTCACGATAAAAAAATATAGTTGCACAAGGATAATTTGATGCGTGACCAAAATCGGAACTAACGCCGCCATCTTGGTTTATCCATACAATTTCACAAATAGAAGAGATTTTTATCCTGTCCAAGCGCCAAAAGATCCATTAAGCGGAGTAACAACAAATCGCAAGTAGCGATCAACAAACCCTTCCACCTCTTAGTTAAGGTGGATTCTCCAAAGTAGCCCGCGAAATTAAAATTTTCATACGTTTTTTTTTTTTTTTTTTTTTTATCCACTACGGGGAAGCTCTTGGCCAGAATCTCACCTGATGGAAAGTGATGATCAGGCCGAAGGTGGAAGCGAGCTTCACCCGGAATCCTCTACCACAGAGGAACTGGCTATCTTATCTCTAACTGCCGGAACACAACAATGCGTTAACATTGTTGTTATGGCGACAGACTTAGATAAGATGGTGGTAGCTAGCCAGGCGGACTTAAAACAAGCCCTACCACCAACCAAACCGAGTAGAAAATTTTGCCCCCACTGGGAATCGAACCCGGGACCTCTTGGTCTGAGACAGGTGGTCTAACCACTAGACCACAGAGGCGGTTTTTTGCCATTTGCAGGTCAGTACCAGGTTGTATGTTGATCTAAATATGATTCGCGGCCGTATCAGATAATTATTTATAGAATTACAGTCATAAAAATCATCAATACAACTCTCTAAGTTCAATCATATTGAATGACTATTTCATGAAATCATTACATTTGAGGATTATTCTAACTTAAGGAATTGTATTGCGGATTCTAATGATTATAATTCTGTAAAGCCATATTTGTTCCGATCGCGAATCATATTATAATCAACATACAACCTGACCCTTACCTGCAAATTGCAAAAAACGTAAGAAAATGTTAATTTCGCAGGCTATCTCAGAGCATCCACCTTAAACAACAATAAAAACTACACATTAACAACAGCTGTAGTCAGCTTTCCCTGTAGTCAGGCAACAGAGGAAATACGTAAGGACATCTAAATCAAGCATGCGTCAGACAGACGGACAAGCCGACATCGCGGCTGGCGGCGACGGCTATAACTCTCTGCAGATGAAGTTATTAATGTGCTCGAAGGCAGGTGCTTTGATGCACTAACTACCTATGTTACCTGTGAGTTAGAGGTATGGATTGTTTGGTGTAACTATTGATAGTAAAATAGGATACGAGGATAGTAGGACCTGCAGGAGGTAACATTTGATAAGCATTTCACATTAAATTTTGGCAATTTTTTCAAAGAAGAAATTCAAATTCAAATTAATTTTTAACCGACTTCCAAAAAGGAGGAGGTTATATGTTCGTAACGTATGTATGTTTTTTTTTTTTTTTTTGTGTATGTCCGCAACTAAAAAGTGAAAAATAAAAACTTTTTACAAAAAAAACCAACCGACTTCCAAAAAAAACACTAGAAAGTGAAAAATAACTTTAATTTCAGAAGTCGGTGGCTTAAAACGAAAATTCAAAAGCCAACGACTTCTGAAATTAAAGTTATTTTTCACTTAGTAGTGTTTTTTTTGGAAGTCGGTTGTTTTTTACCGCTATGGTTAAATTCTTGGCTTTCATCTTACCTGATGGTAAGTGATGATCAGGCCGAAGGTGAAAGCAAGGTTCACCCGGATTTCTCAGACAGAGAGGAACTGGCTACTTCTAACTGCCGAAACACAACAATGCTGTGAACGTTGTTGTTATGGCGACAGCCTTAGATAACATGAGACTGATTTAACTTACACATACATGTAATATAAAACTTTGACTTAACAGTGTTGGTCCCAAACTAGGCACAGTTCTAGTGACCCAAACACTATACAAAGCTAATAATCCAATGTGTTCTGCTATCGCAAGATTATAATAAATTTCTAAGTTCAGACATGCTTCAGTAAGTTTTCAATCAATGGTGAGCTCCGTCGCATACAAAAACGACGATCTTGAAACAATCTTTTCCTAGACCTTTCTCAAACATATTTCGCTTTCAGCAGGATTTTGAAAGCGGCTTAATATCAATATTTGATTATTGATTTAATATCATGACGACCCATCTACGGCCTGACTGTGATAACCGCAGCTTAACCTAGTAGATCAACCAAATTGCGTAGGGTATAAATTATTTATTTTTTATATCAAATAACTTCTCCACATCAATGCTGTGTCGATGCAAGTTGAGCTCTCCGAGATTCCCCGGGGTTTTCGCTACCCCAACACATTATTATTATACACTTAAATTTCCCCGTTCTGTTTCCTAGGAAATACCAGCCTAAAGTAGAACTAAGTAATTAAAAAAAAACCTTGCAAGGTCATTTCTGTCGCCAAAGTTCCGGTAAAACCTTCGACCACAGAAGTGATTATTTCGATATTTATGTGGTTTTTCTTATCGCCTGAAGAAAAAAACAAATGAAAAACAAACTTTCTATAACCTTGGCGTGACCTTTCCTTATGTGAGACGGAAGTGTTCTCGGAAATGCAACAAAGATACCAAACGAGTTATCAAGTAAGTAATAAATTATCCCAGCTTATTATTTCTAAAAAAATAGTTTCTTTGTGGAGACTCTTTCCTGTTATTTTTCCTCTTTCATTTGAATGGGTTTCAAGAAGCTGAAACAACGTATTATAAAAGTCTGTGTACTCATGTGAAAATAAACGACAAATATTTGCACTTACTGACGTCATTGTTGGTTTTATTTTTAACTTTTAATTGGATGTTCTTTATCTACCGATGACTTACAGGAAACTTGAGATGTTACTTGGGAGTAGGGGACTTTTTTAACCAAATAAGATCTACAAAACTTGTGATGGCGAATTTTATGGTCAGAAGATAACGCACGACGAGCGCCGAGCAATTTTTCCCTTATGTAGGTAATCGGAATATCTACCAACTAGATTCAATGAACTGATCTAGAACGTTTTGCTTTGATAATAAAGAAAAGAGTTCACATCATTCCTGCAAAACTTACAATTGATTAAGACTTTGTTTATTGTTGTGACATTGTAGCAATATAAATGTGTGTGTATGTGTTCATGTATGAAACCTATATACTTGTAATAAATGATGGTTATGATTATGATTATGACTTCGGCCAAACCACACATTATTTTTTTTGTTTTTTTTATTAGCCTACATTGTCCCACTGCTGAGCAAAGGCCTCCCCCAAATCCTTCCAAGTATTCTTATCCAGGGCCACCTCGATGACTATATTATTTTTGTACCACACATGACTCGATTATTTTTGTAGTCAAATTAACAAATTAATGACTGATTAAGAATGTTGAAAGACATTAATATCTCCGGGTTGTGGACATGAGACTGGATTTCCGATCCCAACTTAGTTGGGAAAAGGCTGTGCAGATAATGATAATGATATTTCAAGAAAGACTGCCCAGAGATAACATTCAGCCCGGTTTTCCGTTTTTACTACAATCATGGCTTCAAACCACTCTTCAAACTCCTAACCATGACCTTCCATTCTACCTGCGCCTCAATGCTGACAGCCCTACATTCCACGCAGGACTGTTAATTACCTAGTTAGCGATTCTAATGAAAATCAATCAAAATCCGTTGACACAGTCTACCGACGCAGGGGCAGATAATATCTCTCACTTTCACTGGGCAAGTAAACAAGCGGAGACGTGCGTTGGATTGACGCGAACCCATTTTAATTTGTGCCCGCTTCCCGCTATTAAATCCGCCGGCGGATTGTATGCTTATACGCAGAAGTGTTTGAAAAATTGTGAAGTATATTTGACAGATGAAAATTGTATTCAATCAGCATAACTATGGGGAAATTGCGTAACACACATACAACGGAAATCGATCGCATTGCCTTTCATTTTGACATCCATTGCTTCAGGTTCGCCATTCGTCAACAACGTAGCCAACGCAATGAACGTGGCTGAATTGTCAAAATTGCGATCGATTCCCATTTTTTGTGTGTACCTTTAATTACCCCGCTGCTGCTCAGCGATGTAGGTACATTTTAAAGACTTATTTAGTTAGTCTAACTGTTTGAAGGAACAGTTGATTACAACAAATATGATTCATACTTCGGCTTATGGTCGTTAAAGATAGGTATTTTAAAGGCCTAATAAAATATTAATAGTTCCAGTGTCGGAACTATTAAAATTTTACATGCCTAAGGAATGCAATAATTGGTTTAATTTGTAGTTGTATCAACAAATTGTCATTATTCCATATTGTACATATTTCCGAGTCTGTTCTTAATGATTTTCAAGATTGGATTTGGACTTGGATTCTTTTGCCAACCAAACTCTAAATCTAACAAGGTTTCTGGACATCGGCTCAATTGCCAAAAACTATACCTGATTCTTTTTTATTCGTTCTCAAACTAATCTACTAAACCCTTTTGTTTCTGCCTGTACAGCAGCTGTCGATAGACAGGGCACTCCCGTTAACAGTCCGCGCGTTGTCAGTAGGTCTTCGTAACTAAAGCTTCCTGCAGACCGCTTGATATATTCCACTAAGCCGAGCTAGGGAAATGAACGCCTAACGAGATACCGAACATTTTTTACACAGGATGAGAGAATTGGTTAGCTGTATCGATGAATGTTTGACTGTTGCGTAAATTGATGCAAAAAACGTCAGTACAAATGCTAAGAAACGATGTTAACTTAACTGTGCTATCTTGAATCAAAATAATGTCAATTTCTAACTACAGAGAAAAAGGCCATACAGAAAATCACTGATAGATATTGTGGTAGCGTATAACCCGATTTTTATAACTGTGCGCCTGTTAACGTCAAAATATTACAGTGTATGTGGATTAAATATCAACACTAACAACTTAACGGTTAATATGACAGAGCTGTGGAGACGACGCAAATTGTGTAGACCGTATTAAGAGGCCTCGTGGCACTGAGGAGTAAACCGTGCGGGTGAATTCCATATAACTACGACTTTGACAGCTCCAAGCGCATAGTTATAAAAATCGAGTTATAGGTAAAACGTGACAAGAAATTACCTCTAGAGTATGGACAGGAGCATCATACTGTATTTGAATAAGTATGCAATAGCAATCTGCCCATCACTAACCCATATTTTAAGCGCATTATTATTGCAATTTCCCAACTCCCTCCCTCTCACTACTGAGAAATTTTCGTCTCTCTCTACTGCAGTAAGTAGGTATTTTGGGATCAGAAATTTATAGTTTCGTACCGTATTCGATCTAACCTGCGGTACTTGTTATTTCACAGTAACTACATAAGTAACATCAATTTAAGTAGAAAGTCCGATGGCTCGTTTGTAGTGTAACATGAAACCGGCGAATCATCAATGTTTATACCGGGCTAATGTCAAACATATCCGCGGGCGTCGCAAGGCTTTGATTCCTCCACAATGGACCAACTTGGTACTTGATGTTTCTAATAAATCTGAATTTAAACCATGTAAGTACACTCTTACCTACAGGCTGACTTTGAAAACATGCGACAGCATTTAAAAAAAACGATTTTCTTATACGAAATGGTCCAATCAGGTCTACCTTTATACAGAAAGGTTGTTTTTTTTTTTGCGAATTCTTTTTTTGTCCCATAGTAAAAGTTGTTCATATTGATGATTAGAACACACCCTTAAATTTTGTCGCATGTTTTCAAAGTCACCCTGTTATGGTAACGAGGAGTTAACGGGATGCAAGCAGCAAAAATTTATTAACTTTGGAAAATTATGGCTGAGCTGTTGTTATTAGGCTACGGAGGAATGGGTTTTGAAAAGCAGTGGTGCTGATAAGATGATAATTAATACTTATTCAGTATGACCCCTGGGTGGCACTCTTTGTAGGAACCATTCAACGCCAATTGAACAAATTTTAATTTGTATTATTTGCTTTTCTACAACTTAAAAACAGCGTGTTTGTCGAAGATTTTTCTCCAGGTTTTGTTTTAAAACTCTATTAATTTCAATGACACAATTACTATGGCTTGATTTAAATGTGCTTGCTGGTAGGAATCCATTTTATAAGTTCCATTATTATACCCAATAAAGAGGTAGATGCCTCATTACTTCTAAATAAGTCTATTGTAGAATACGTCAGTGATGCAGCCAGAGCGATGTGGACGATGCGCTTGCACATTAGCGCGGCAACAAGCCCGGAGCGACGCGATACGGCGCGGGCGCAGAACCACGCGGACACTTGCGGCCGACTTAATTATCAGTGCCCCTAGACCCGTTGCGTCAGACTGATAACTGACGTTGTTCCTTTGTTACGAAAGACTTGGTTTAATTGGAAGCGAAAAGTTAGCACTACCTAGCATGGTTGAATAGATGACTGAGTACAGTCTCGAAGGCGGCAGGAATAAATTACATAAACTTAGTCAAATATATGTGGTGGAATGTTGACACAAGAGATATTGAAGAGTTCAGATGATGATGATAATGTTTAGTACTGATATTTATTTCTGTATCCTTCTGAAGCAACTACGGTAGGTGGGGCAAATAATGAAATAAATACTAAGCTGTACAACTGCTATGTCATGTATGAATGTTATCAAGTCCCGTTAAAAATGTGCGTAAAACAATATCAAGGGAACAAACTTGGTAGGTAACAGGACAAAGGCTCGACAATGCCCACACAAATCAAACAGGATTCCTAATACATTATCGACCAAGTTGTTGTGTACACCAAGCATTTGCATGGCTCGGACCGCGAGACTTGCGTGTCCCGCCCACTCCGTGCGGTGCAATACTGTGCAATCTTACTACGTATCGGCATCACATTAAACGTTGTAAAGGCAGCACAATGCGGATTTCTCCACGAACTTATAAAAAGTTATGTGTAAGGTTTTGTTGAGTGCGCTGTGACATGCGAAGACCATTGCCGCAATGTCTGATACAATTGCTGCTTGTTCATTAGTTTACGAGGTATTTTGACATAATGGATCGGTTTAACCTGTCTAATTACCGTATTTTTTGTGACAAATTGGTACAATCTGCTGCTTTATCCTCCACAACTGACTAACAAAAACAATCTTTATAACTTTGTCAATGTAATCTTGCAAATTCTTAGGTTTAGTGTTCAACAGTTTCATAATGACCTAATTGTTGTATCTACGCAGCTAATTAGTGCAATACAAGTGCGTTGACATTCTCGGCTCGTGATCGGTCGATGGGTAAGTCGATCGCATCGTCGGCGACACCCGACACCGTCGGATCGCCTGTCGACGACGATACTGCACGGGGCCTTGAGATCGCGCTTACGGAATAAGCATCTCATGCGTATCGGGTTCAGCTCGAATACTTTAGAAATATGAGCGTGCACTTATTTGTGGCCTGCAGAGTATGGGTTATTTTAGGGGTTTATTGGGTTCATGATATTCTAAGTGAAGTTTTAATCAAATTCAGATATTTACCCAACTAACAAATTTATGTTTTATAATAGTCAAGTTAACGTTTTATATTTTCAGTTAGATTTTTAAGATTGGTCGTATAGACGTAAATATAAACGATTATAAAGCCTCGTGCAGACTGGCAAGATGCGACGGTGCGACGCGACTCTAACAATACAATTTCTAAGAAACTTCACGGTAGAACAATTACTACCGGTGTCGCGTCAATTAGGCCCAAATTACAAGACCTCAGTAAAAAAATATGTTTCTTACGCTTCCGTCTGTCTTCAATCAACTCTTCAGTTTCGAACATCTCTGTTATTATTCAATTACATCGAACTCAATTATAGTTCATCAATTCATGACATTCTTTTGTATCCTTTGAGAATACGTCAAGCCTTGGAGAGTTATTTTTTTAAATGTGTTTTGTATAGGTATACAGTTTGCAAGCCTGAGGGCAGAATGTGATGAACACAGCCCAAAATGGTTTGCAAGACACGCCTTAAATTCAGAAACGCGTTAACACCTTGTTTTGAAGATTACTTAAAAATATTGGAAAGCAATGTATTAAAGTTTTAACTTGTAAGCTTTTGTACATAATTGACAAATTATTGTTTTCAAAATGTCAGTTCCTAAGTTACATCTTATAGATTATCATGGCATTTTAGATAATAATATACCTACTTGGGCTACTACAGTCAAAATTATCAGATATTAATATATTCACAGTTTTTATTTATTTCCAACTAGCTTCCGCCCGCGGCTTCGCCCGCGTTGTATGTCGATAAAAAGTATATTTTTTTAGTGGTGTTTTTATGTCCTTCCGCAGGGTTCAAAATATTCCCGTACCAAAATTCATCAAAATCGGTTCAGCCGTTTTAACGTGATGCGCGATCAAACAAATAGACAAACAAACAAAAACTTTAAATAACTTTTGGAACGTGTTCTGTAATCGTTTGTAAGTATCCTCAGCCAACTTTTTTTTAAATATCTTCCATGTACAGACTTTCGACCCTCTTCAGCTTTATTATATGTATAGATAAATTAATCTCATATGGGATCATCAACACTGTTTAACCTGCTTCTTCTTTTCGTGTCTATGACACGACCGAGAAAAAATTTACATCTTTTTAGTAAAAGAGGTGATAGACATAATTATAGTACAAGAAATAGGGACCTATTAGTTCAACCAGGTTTCAGACTGGCTAAAGTAGACTCATCTTTCATGGGGTACTGTTTAAAATGTTATAATAAAATTCCTCCCCACATACTTCAACTGAATGAGACGAGATTCAAAACATGTATAAAACGCACACTATGCAGGCAGGCATATTATAAGTTAGGGGATTATATCACTGATAAAAATGCTTGGGCCAATGCTGGTCCTGCTCCACAACCACAACTAATTGATTAACATTCGAAAAGTCTGTTGGAGCTGCTGAAGATTGTAAGAACATCTTTGCATTGTATAGACTCAATTTCTTTTGCATTATATAATTGCATAGCACATATGTGAGTACTATGTACTATAGAGCTACCATTTACCGGGTAATATTATGTCTTTCATTGACTTGAATGTGCCCTGGCGGCTGTGAGTATGTCATGCTCACTCAGATGTCTCGCTGATGGTGGCGTGTGTGTTGGATCATTTAGCTCCCTTCAAAATGGTTGAGCTGAATGGTGCTAACCCATGCGTCATGTTCGTGAACGGGCGCCGTCAGTTGGGGCTGGTCATCTCTTAGCTGCCATGGCTTATTTGTAATTTTTGAATTGTTTTTATTTTTATGTACGGACGCTTTTTTTTTATGCACGTCTTTCTACATTGTTCTCACATGTATAAGTAATTTCAACATGAATGATGTAACCAATTTTTGTAACAATTTATTTGATTTAAAAGAGTGTCCGTGGAGTTTCTTGCCCGTTCTTCTCCATAGGTACCTACTACGCTTTGGAATGGGCATCTAGCTTCATATTTTCTGACTGACTGACTCCTTGACAATTCAAAAGTGCCTGTAATTGGTTTAATTGAAATAAATGCTTTGATTTTGATTTTTTTTTTATTTTGACCGTTAAAAAACTTCGTCACATCCATTGCATCGTCAGTGGCAGCGCAGAGGTCACTATGGCTGTATTTTTTGGGGCACAGAGGGCAGGATAAGGGGTGGGACATAGTTTGCGCCACAGCTCCACATCCATACCCTGCTGCCGTAGCGTCGAGGTGGCTCCAGTTTACGAGGTTTAATTACATCTTCCCGCTGGGGTTCGGAGGCGGTTCAGTACAGTTCATTTCCAGGTGGGTCACGAAAGGTTGGACCCTGCGTGCAAATGCTCGCTTGGTGGGTATTAAGCGGGTGGAGGGAGAGTTATCCTACTAACACAGTCTCTTCAAGACCGAACTATATTAATAAATACTTGTAGTAGACCACAAAAGAGGTGCATTACTAATAATCTAATAGACTACGCATAAGGAAATATACTTAGTGTTGATATGCTATAATTTACACACATTATCATATGTTATTTTTAGTGTGGGAGGCGTAAGAGGTTAGTTAGCCATTTTATCAGGTGTATTAGCACTAACAACTTCACATCATAATATATTTAACTCGTACTTATTCACATTCCACAACATACTACAGAATCCGCCTGTTTATTAATTGTTGCTGATTGCTTGCTTGATTGGTTGCTGAGAAGTTTTCAAGGGTGCAGGAAAGGGGATCAACCACTGCTGGGCATAAGCCTCCTTTCCTTTCTGCTATTCTTCCTAGTTGATTTCTCGCGACATTGATAATATCGTCGGCTCAATGCTCTTATAGTCGTCCATGCAATGACAGTTTTCATGAAAATTCACGCCACGAGTTGGCGCCACTTTAACAACAGGGGCCTAAGTCTACTAATTTATAAACGTTACAATGGTCTCTCAATGGTTAGTTTTTGACAGTTTCGCCATACAAAAACTGTCAAAAATTCACAATTGAGAGACCATTGTAACATTTATAAATTAGTAGACTTAGGCCCTTGGCCTTCTATTTCGACAATGAATATAAAATATATGATGAAGTTCAACATTCGTTTCATTCATTCAGTCACGACAAAAGAAAATATAGGCGCTTTGACACTTTTGACAGGTACCCTGGACCCAGGACCTGACGTCTCAGTGCTGCCACCTAGTAAGTTTTTTGGGTAAAAGTAATACCGAAAAAACATTGCAACATGACTGACTTTAAATTAAGGTTTGTCAAAGGATGATAATTACTATTCCTCGGACTAATGACAGATGTGTCTCTAAAAAAATGTTTGAGCAGCTCGAGTGTTATAGATGTGATGAAACAAGGGACGCCATACAAATATTGGCAATACAGTATTCGTACTATCATTGCAACAAAACATGCGTGGGCGCATGGGAAGGAATTCCGTCTATTGACATCAGTCTGGTTGAGTATTTTTTTAATAGTTCCCATGTCTTAATAAACTGTATTGATTGTCATGTCTGGGAGCTATTTCTCATTGTGATCTGTCATTTAGAGTGAGTAAATAATATTTATACGCAAGCTTTTTTGGGAAAATGTTAATTTTGTTTGCATCACCAGTGCCTTCGATTGATTGTACATTGATCCTTTCCGATTTTCTCATGGGAGCAGGCAGAGTCTATTGATACCCAGTACGGTACGTACTATGATCCTAGCCTACATCAAGAATGTTATTGTGGTGGCTGGTAAGTGTTTTATCTTCTCAGGCCAATCGGTCAGGAAAGATGGCGGTAAGATTTCGTCACGCCAGCGTTTCAGACCTCGGTGACGGTAAGTTAATTGAGTCAATTTCTTTAATGGTGTTTTTATCATTTTCTTTTAAATAATGCTTCAATCTTCATACAAAAATAAGTGCGACTGGACAAGAATATTCTTAATTATAAAAATTATATTTCAGCACAAAATGTCTTTAGATTAATAATTTATTTAAAAAATCAGTACCTAATTAAATTAAATGAAATTTTATTCTGAAAATAGGATATCGGAATCAGTCTACGAACGAGTCTAGATTTCCTATCTGGCAACCCCTGAGAGGACATGGCGAAATAAACTCATGGTTTTCACTTTTACACCATTCAAATACCTCTATAATCCTCAAAGGGATTACTTATACTGTTTATTCGACGTCCGCCACAATTAAATAGTATAACATTAAGAAATAATAGTGATGTTTATGTAGATATTATGTAATTACTAATTACATATAAGGCAGAGAGGCTCAATCGAAGACACGCGTATATTTGAATAAACATATGCATAAACATGAAGTTATTTTGAATTGGTAATTAACTATAATTGCCTGTGTATGGGTGGGTTGTATTAAGTATGAAAAATAACAGTTGGTGGATACTAGGAAAACTGGTATGACGTGCAAACTGTGACTGTGTGTGTGTGTGTGTTTTTACAATAGACGTAGATATATTTAGTAACCTATTCCGCTTAACTATTCCCAGGGAGTCATAAAAACCCTATAAGAAATCGATACGTTTTTCACCTCTCAACGAGGTATCCTCAGCATGACGATTGACTTGTCGTGAACTCGGACACGACGTGTTGCCACGCCGAGCGCCGGACGCAGAGTGATCCACCACTCTGCAAGTGTGGTGACCACTGCTTATGCCTTCTCTGTATGTGAAGCTTTTGCCCTGCATTGGGCAAAACTTTCTTCAGATACACAGACAGTAATAGTTACAGAAATATAACTGGTGCTACTATTATCTACGGTTGTGTCAAGCGTCTTTTAACTACCTAAGTATATACAGGGTGGATTTTTGAGACACCGCCCCGTCTCAAAAATCCAACCTGTATATACTTAGGTAGTTAAAAGGCGCTTGACACAATACGGGTTGGTGTCTTAATCGTTGCAGCTACCAGAAACGTTCTTGGAGACTGTCCTTAATTTTTAAGTAATTGCTACAAGTATCGGCACGGTTTTATAGCTCTCGGCGAAAGAGAGTGAGATTCACGTATATTCCATTCATGTATAACGGGGGAAGGCGACTAATTGATCAATAGTCGCAATATATTTATTACATTGACTAATAGTCGCTGATGCCGCCGCCAGCCGCTTCCCCCATCGCTCTTCACTCTCCCCGCCAAACAGACCCAAAAATCGACTTCAGCGCATTCAAGGTCAGTGCTCTTAAACCGCGCCGATACCTGTAACTAAATGTAGAACAAAAGTGTTAAATATACCGACTATGTATTTCACACATATCTACATATGTATGAGTGTGCGTTTGGTATTTGCATGAGGTTTCCTTGTCCAGTGGTCTACATTCAGAATCTTCTCTCATAATTATTATACTGACGAGGATTAATGAATATGAAGCTGTAATTGGCAAACGACGCGGAAGGTGCTGACTGATGGCTTTAACGATAAAGCATATGCTGCCGATATGGGCATGTTTATAAACTCTACACACGTGTTAAGGATAAATACGATTTTGTAAGAAGAATCTTGTAGTAAGCGTTCATTCACATACACGATCAAAACTGACTAAGTTGTTAAAGTAACAGAAATTATTTGTTTAGAAAATTGACTAAGGGCGGATTCGACCAAACAGGAATAAATTCTATGCGCGGAATAAGCCTTCTCTTCCAAATAAATTTGGAATTTTTGACAGGTTCTCCGCACGAAAAATAAAAAAAAGATTATAATAAAAAAATATATTAGTTAGTTATTAATTTTAAAGTATTTTTTAATTTCAAAATTTATTCGCAAGAGAAGGCTTATTCCGCGGATAAAATTTATTCCTGTTTGTTCGAATCCGCTCTAAGTACCACATAAAATTGACCTTTAATGCGGCAAATTGGCAAATGTCTTAATTTAATAAACAATGAATTTCCCTGATGTTTGGAGGATCTTCTGAGGGACGTGCTTACTGGCCAAGAATAGAACACCGATTTAACCTCTCTCTAGGTTCAACCCTAGACACCTATTTTCTAGATCGTTGGCTCCTAGGTAGGCTTAAGGTAACCAAGGGATGCTTTCATAGGGGCAGAGACCAAAACCGGTATTTTTTTGTTAGTTCATTTATATTTTTTACAGGTATTTTATAAGGGTTACCACCGTACTCTCACCGAGAGGCGGACTGAGTCCCAGACTGATTATGCTATTTCACATAATAACTTTCTAGGGCTCTTCTTTCAATTTTAATGCTGTTCCGATTTAAATTAATATAATATTTAGCTCAATAAATAAGATTTAAAAGACTGAAGTCTCTTCTTGAATCGACTTTTGTCGCTGACTGTACATATATGTATAAGTGAATGAATACCCGATCCGTTTGTCATCATGACATCGTTTTTGACTATGATCCGAGTGTGATCCAGATTTCGGAAAAACCGTTGTGGTAGCCAAAGGAATAAATTAAAATTTCCAATCACAAAAGTTCTTAGTACACTATGGAGTCATGGACCGATGAAACATGATGTCGCAAGGTCGAATCCGGGAGAATACCTATGGGTTTTTTAATTTTCGCAATATCTTAGTCTGAAATCTATAAACATGACAGGAAGTGCATGTCTCCGTCTCTATCTTGAACTTGTTGTGCGGTGACAGGAATAACGCTTAGACAAAGTACATAACATAACATCACGCTTGTATTCCCGAAGGGATGGCCAGAGGTGTATTAGGTAGGTACCTGTAACACACCCACATTTCGCCAGTTATGATTGAGTCCCATGTAATAGGGGTCGTGCCTATTGCAATCGACCCGGCACAAATCCAGACTCCGGGCTGCTACTGAGAAATTCCAGATGGACAAACCCAATATAAAACATACATGCTATAAACATTTATAGATTTCGGCCTTAGTTACAACGTCCTAAGGAAAATCCTCTGACCTAATGTAACATATCTGTTGATTTTATAATACCATCGATAAATTGATTGGTTTACTAGAAGAAAAATCCAGAAATTATTTAAATTTTACACAGACAGTTCCTACTACTCACCTACATACTTCGAATCGTTTAAAGGTTTCCTTCCACTTTGAAGTCTGCGAGCTATCAAGGAGCCACATAATGACCCATAATGGTTGCTAATTTATACTATAATTATAATACTATGTATATATATACATAATCTGTATTTTTAATAATAAAACTGAGCAGTTTGTTTGTTTGTTTGAACGCGCTAATCTCGGGAGCTCGCACTCGGTTTTGAAAAAATATTTTTGGAAGTGATAGCCTAATTCTTCAGGAAGGTTATAGGCTACGACCTTTAAGACCCGAACAAAAAAAAAAACAGAAATACCGCTAAACGAAAACGAAGAAGAGTGAAAAAAAAAGTAGGTCGGGGTACAAAAAATTTCAAGTGGACAAAGTCGCGAGCAGAAACTAGTCTTAAATATTCATAATTATTACTCATAAATTACCACTTATGATCACGGGTCTTCCCTATGCACTGTTGCAACGAATCTTGCTAGTTATTATGATTATGTAGTTAATGATACCATGATAACTATGAGCTAGGTATTAAAAAAACCTCCGTACCTCGAAAAGCGCGTTAAGCCGTTGGTCCCGGCTGTCATTCGTGGATCTTTGACAGTCATTACGGGTTGTCGGAAGCCCGAATGTCTGACAACTAAGTAATGCCCAGTTACTGGGTTGTAGAGGTCAGGTAGGCAGTCACTCCATGTAAAATATTGGTATTCAGCTGCATCCGGTTAGACTGGAAGCCAACCCCAATATAGTTGGGAAATGGCTGGCAGATCGATTGATTTTCCCTCGTATCGGCACGAACTACAAAATTACTTATAAAGTGTTAAAAGATCAGACAACTAGTAGGAGTTCGTGCTGACTATCCAAGATGGGCCAATCGTAAAAGTAAGTATCGCCCTTCGGAAATATCTGAATGCATCCCAAAACATGCTAAACATTGTGTTTCAAAGTAATAATCTGCCCTTGCTTACATTCTGTAATTCTTACTCTTTGAGCTTTATCAACACTAATAAAACATACAAATAAATAATCACTGTCCTACTCTCAAAACTGTCCTGAAAATCATTTAAAATACCCACACTCTATGATTTCCATCCACTCCAAAATGCACTTACATAATCCTCTATACAACTATACAATGCCTAAATGTAGGCCCGGTAGGCATACCTAAGTAAGCCCTAATGTAGGACATATTCTACACCAGGTCCTAGGGGCTATCAATAGGTATTGCGGACACAAATTCAGCTAAAGTCCTCTGAGAAGGCATCAGTCTTGTTTACGCCTACGTTGGGCGTTAGATATTCAGTTTATTGATAAAGGTGAGGCCCGCTGCGGAGTTTCGTGGAAATATACGGAGCTCTATTTCACCTGACTTGAGTTTTGAATATTACTATTTGTGGAAAAACTATTCAATAAGAGAAGCAAGTTGTGGGAAGACAATCATCCTCCACCTGACTTCGTCAAATCCCAGGAACATTTGCCGCCCGGGCGTGATCTGCAGCGGCCTTTATGGAAAGCTCTCAATCGATTGCGTACCCAGAGCCACTGCAAACACAATATGTCAAAGTGGGGGGTGCTGACCCATGACCCATCTACCACCCAGTGCGAAGTGCGGTGTTTCTGATCAGACCATGTCCCACTTGATGGAGTGTTCTAACTGCCCGTTCACTTGCACTAAAGAAGACCTAATGAACACCACTGATGCCGCAAGTAACGTGGTCACTTATTGGGCTCAAGCAATATAAAAACCAATAACCATAGACACGAAAAGAAGAATAAAAATAATAACTAGTTTATGAATACATTTTTTCAACCCAATAACATCTATTATGATCTAAAACTACCATCTCATCCTTGTTAAAATCTGTTTGAAGAAGTGATATGTGAGCGAAAAAAGATGGCATGATGACGTGAAGTCTTCAGGACTTTTATGTTAATAGCAAAACCAGCCCGCCAGTAAAGATGAGCTCAAGTAGATGGTGATATGTGCCTTCGCTTTTTGTTTTTTCAAATCTTGGTTTTTGGAGCTAAGATTTTCAATCTTGATCAGAACTTATCAACCTGTATTATAGGCATCATATTATTAAGAAAATGCATTCTCAATTTGACCGTAGGTATATACCTACAATTTAATTTCAAGTCTTTATTAGTGGCTTTTGTGGACATGTATTCAGATTTGTTACAATAATTGTAATGGAAATCATGTCATTTGGTTTAAATAGTTTATTTATTTTTATTATTTTATTTATCTTTTATAAAGATTCGTTTCTATTTTGTGAATGTGAGAACGTTGTATGCCTAGACTGTAGATTTTTTGACCATTATCTATTTTGACAAGTTGGTACCTGGTACCTACTTGTTGAAAGGCCTACAATGCAACACTGTTATTTGAAAAAATTGTAAAAGCCAATTATTTTTATTAACCGTGGAGTTTCTTGCCGGTTCTTCTCCATAGGAAACGACCAATAAACAAAATATTTTGATTTTGATTTTCAATGCTTCCCAAAATATCCCTTCGCATGTTTCCATTCAAAAATCCTTTAGCAGAACACAAAATATTCCTCCTGCTTTTTACTACTAATCCTCACTTAAGTAATATTTAATCCGACAAATGCCTCAATAACAAAATTAACAAACATCTGAATGGAAGCTGAATCCGTATTAAGTTTTGAGCAAATATACTAAGCGTTCAGATATCGGAATTTACGGCGTTCAGATTGCTTTTAGCATTAATAAGTAAGACATAGCTTCTGACGTCCATTCTGAATACACTTTCTGTATATTAAGTGACAGTATGAAATGTTGGGAGAAGGAAAGCTGGAAATAGTATTTAAATAATATTATTTTATTCAAGAGGAGGCGGCTGTTGTAGCAAGATTTTAGCGGAATGTTGTTTAGATAAGGAAAGCCGAACCTGAAACTTCTATGTTAGTGAAAATTAACAATGGTGCTGATTCCCTTGTTCACAAACTAAACTAAATTTAAGATCTGTGCATGAGGACAGAAGATACATTTTAGTTTAGTCCTGTCAAACCTCTCCATACAAGTTTAGACGTGAATAAAAACTTGTCTACTAAAATTACGTTAATTTACGTCAGGCGCTGATTAATTTGACAGGACTTAACTAAAATTTATCTTCTGTCCTTTTCTTAATGAAATAGAAAGAAAAAGATGTACTGAACTTCAATTTAGTTTGGTTTGTGAACAAGGGATTCGGTACCAATATCACCATATTATAGGTATCTACTTGATCTTTTCCAGTCATGGAATTGGTACCATGCACATAAGTTCTGAAAACATGCAATGGTTGACGTGATATTAAATATTTTGACCTTGAACTCGTATTGGTATACAAGCTTTACCTATAAGAATAACGTATGTTAGAAAACGAGGCATATTCAACTAAAAGTCACGTTCTACCCAAATATTCTAGATCAGTTACTAGGTATAATTAGCATTAAGAAAAATACAATAGCTTATAACAAACATGACCTACAATCAACAGTGACATATTGCTGTTCAAATACTTTTTCAGAATGATTTTTACTCGATGAGGACAGATCTTTGACAGTCGTTACGAGTCGTCAGAAGCCCAAAAGTCTGACAACCAGTCTTACCAAGGGGTACCATCGTATTACCCGGTTACTGGGTTGTGGAGGTCAGATAGGCAGTTGCTCCATGTAAAATACTGGTATTCAGCTGCATCCGGTTAGACTGGAAGCCGACCCCAACATAGTTGGGAAAAGGCTAGGCAGATTGATTAGGACAGATCTAAGTGAGTTGTTGAGCTGAGCTCACCTCTAAACGATTTTTTTATTAGTGACCCTCAACAAATAGCCATAATTCGACAGAATAGTCAAAATGCAATTACTAGGTTCTGAGTAGGAACAATGGTACTTGCAAATTATATTTTGGTTTATTTATTGGTTGGCAATTTGGTTTATTGAACACTGCTGGGTACTTCACTGTACCCACTTTCTAAAATAGATCAACTACCAAACGTTTACTAAAGCGTTCCGATTCAAATCTTTGTCCTTCACTCTCCACACTCAATTTATTTCTATACAGTCTGTAAAACTATGTAAAACAAATAGCCCAGTATCGCCTACACCGCTGCCTACCCAATAAAGAACAAAAGCAGTAGACACTAGCAGAGCACAAAGCGGGTATTAGCTGGAGCTGTGATAACGCGCCGTTATCACACCGCGCCCGCGTCCACTCGAACAGTCGCCACATTCACTGAGAATATACTGCGACTAAGTGGACTTGGTAGTTGGAATTGTGAAAACCTGTGATTTTATTTTTGATATTTAATTATAAGTGATAACTCAGAAGTGATAACTCAGAAGTGAAAACCGAACATAGACAACCATTGCGTTCAGCCCCGCTATCATCTTGCTGACTGCCTTATGTTTTTATGATGGCATATAAATAAATTATGAAATAGGAACGGTTTTTCTATTAAAGATTTTCAAGTTTTGGATATAGCTCATGAGGGGCCAATTGTAACAAGTATTATGTGAAGGCTGAGCTTATGAGTTATGGTAGTGAAAGTATTTTGGTTATGGTAAGTTCGGTAAGTTGACATTAGGTTGCTTATGGTAATCTACCCTTCTTTTGTACAAATATTCTTACTCGACAGTCTATGAATGCAGCTTCTCTGCAGCTTTAAAAATTATGGCACAAAGAAACCCATATATAGTTTTTTAAATATCGATTTAATCGATCCCTGCATTCGAAGGGATCTGCAGAAGATCAAAGGAACTAAAGCCAACATTTGGCAAACATTTGGTAAAGTGGACGATTGTTGATTGTAAAAAGCTATTTGGACGTTTACGAAGTGGTGAAATCAAGGAACACTTACAAGTACAACATCCGATTTCTAAAGTACCAAAACCTCTCAATCCTCTCACACTAGCAGAGATCATGCGATGCTTGACGCTGGAGTCAAGGAGAGCGGCCGGCGCCGACCACGCCCGCCCCCCGCGCCCGCGCACCTGCCTCACCCCCCGTCACCCCTGCCCGCGCTTCATGCAAACTATGCCGGTACATCGATACATTCAATTGTTAACCATTACGTATCCTGGTCTGTAATGTATTATTATGGGTTATAAAGGCTATGATATAACAAATATTTCCAATTACAACCGGCTTCCGTGACGTAGCGACCTGATTATTGGATGGTGGGTTATCTAGGTGTAAGTTAGTACTTAAGCTTGCGCTATCATCTTTTCATTTAGATTCTAAGCGCTTGAAGAAATGGTTTAAGGGCTTTTGCCGCATTATTGCAGTTCTTCATGCAAACCAAAGTACAATGGAGTGACAACTAGTTTCCTAGGGCTTATTTGGAAGTTTTCTTAGATATAATTTATTTATTAGTATAAAAAAAACGAGAAATTGTATTCTTGTACCTACCAGTCGTTCTCATAGTGGACCATGCAAATATGTCGAAAAGTCATTTGCTCTAGCTGATACACCTAGTAGTGATGATGCATTGAAAGAGTTGTGAATAAGGTTATTATATTACATACTGAATAATTCTTAGACTGCATCGTTGACCTCGTGGTCGCAAAGACGCAAACGCTACTGCTGAACATGAGGTCCTGGATTCGATTTCATTGTCAGGCAAAGTGATATTGGATTTTTTATTCGAAAAAAAATTATTGCACCATTATTTTTAAATTATTTACTTATTCGTATCATAAATATTTTAGTATTAGTTTATATATTGTAATTATAACCGGGTAAATAAATAAAATCGTTTCATTTAATCATTTATTATTATTGATAAATTAATCAAAACAGCGAAATATTTGACAGCTATTTGCAACGTTGTCAACTTTCAAAATGCACGCTCTTTAAGACATTGCAATAGATATTGTAAAGGATATTGTAAAATAATTGCTTACCTTATCAGATCATTAAAGCCAACATAATCGTCACTTCAAACTCGTTCTCACCTCAGCCGCCAAGAAGCAGACATTCACATGTTTTTCATTAATACACGAACATGTAAATTACAAATTAAACGAGTAATTATAACAATCGACAGACGGACAGGCAAGTTAAACGGTGTTTAAATGACTGATTACCAGCGTGACCTTTGAGGGCGTGCAATTAATGGAAACCTTAGGGTGCCGGTAACCAATGAAGATGGAAGAAAAATCTTTAAGCCTGGATGTAAATAAAAATTAAAAAACTCGTCGAAGTATCGTCAAACTTTTTCACTGCCTCGGTAAGTTTTTTCCCACCAGATAATTTAATTTTTAATTTGAGTTTTTATGCCAAAAATACTTATTGTTTATGAGGCATGAAACTTGTTTTTTTTTTCATAAAGCACGATTCTTTTTTTCTTCTCATAGTTTTAATAAAAATATTTGACACTCAGTAAATCAATTATGTATTGATTAAGGTGATTGGGATATCATTAAAGATAAAGTTTGACTTGAACCCCATTGACTGTCTCATCTTTCTACTACTGTAGACCTTAGTTTCTCTCGTTTCACATGGTTACAGGAAAGAAAAAATCATTTTTTTTATCTAAACTCTAAGCTAAGTGGCTCTTAAGTACAGTATAATCAACAAGCGAAGGGTACCTTAGCAATAAGACTTCTTGTTCCATTGTTCAGAGCTGAAGATTAAAATTATGCACCATGTTTGAATAACATATGTAGCTACACCGTATTTGATCTCGTTCAAGTTCGTTTTTGTGCAACGCTGTTTAGGGCTGTGTCACATAGTAGGCAGAGAGAGTACAGGAGAAGCGATTGCATAGTGACGGGGCTCAATGTAGCTTATGCAAAATCTTGCTGAGATACTGGCGATTGTAGGTAGGGTAGGATTCTTATTGTTATTTCATTATAATTATGCTGGACCAATTTAGGGTCACAGCATTATGCTGAGCGATGGCCGTTTTGCGTGGATGTGACGCATGTTTTCCCCCAACTTATTATTTTCGTGTACTTGTATTTCCATTGCGTCGTGTTTGCCGCAAATAAACGTATTTTCTTTCTTTTCTTTCTTTAGATGATTGACTGCGGGTTCCACATCTGCAAAAATCACACACTCCCTATACGCCTGGACGTTATACCCGAAAAACTCAGTTTCAAGAGTCAACAGTTTTTGTTTTATGAATTCAGAGCCTTTTAGTATACGTTTTTAGCACTTGAGTCCATACTATACTATTACCAATTATTATAACATTAGACAAATAACGGTTAACATCCTTTCGTTATTTCGATGTAAACATATTATAACCTCCGTTATTTCACTATAAGTACAACGCAATGTAATCTATTTACCAGTTACATTAAAAATACAATTCTAAATTGCAGTTATTTCAATAATATTGCACAATAACCGTGTTATTTAGCCGTTATTTGTCTTATGCTTAAGTAAATGGAGTATAGATTCTAGCTCTGAATTAATACCGAACGTACAGTGCGCCGCCCTATGGAGTACGGTGGTCGGAGATGCATGAATATAGCTGTCCTTGGGGCTAGGTCTCGCGGTCGCTCTCGCAAGCGCTGGCTGGACGTCGCGTCGTCAAGTCATGAGAGCCAATGGCCTGACTGAAAAGGATGTTGAAGATCGGGCAAAGAGGAGTAAGCTCAGTCGAAAGGCGGACCCTGGCAATAGCCGGGATTAACGCCAGGTGGAAGAAGTACAGTGAAACGAACTTCGGTCCAACCGGGTGTACACGACACCATCCGACTTTTTTTATTCTGTTTGTCCTCTCTTGTTGCCTTAAAAATTTGTACGATAGTAATATTCATGCCTATAAATAATATTCATACAACATAATAAATAAATAATTTTTCCGCACGTAGCAGCGCCTTTATATACCGCTATCGCACAGCGTTCTATGTAGCAGCGGCTTTACAAAACTCTGTACCACTCTATCATGTATGCAGTGCATATGATTGAAAAAGATGCAAAAACCTATGTTTACTTGCGGCGCCGACTTTGTAAGGATAACAACATGTCCATAAAGCATTACCTACTGGCAACCGCATGATCGATTAGCTCTGATTTTAATATTTACATACATTACACGACCATTACGTAGGACAGGTAAATTGATCGTGGAAAATGTTCACATCTATCTACACTTTGGATTTCGTTCAGACTGTGTGGTTCTATTTTCAAATGCACATCACTAAAATTCCTGTTAACTGCGCCCACTATATTTATCTATGGTCCTGTAAACGTCACACTGCAGGCTTAAAACCTCTTCTCATAAAGAAAAGGAGCTAGTTTCGATTTCCTTGCTAGCTCATTACGTCATCATATACCTTCCTATATTTTTAGTAACCAGAATACCCGCGAAACAAGTTTTTTTTTTAGATTTTTTATTCGTATTCTTTATGGGACCTCTTTAGGTCATGAACATGAATGAAATATCAAAAAATATTTAGCCTAGGTCTTAAGGGGCAGGCGTGAAAATTGATTCGCTGTTTCAATGTATAATAGATAATTATCTGCCCAACCTTTCAGAGAATACAAGCGTGGTGTTATGTTATGTATTATATTATTAGTATATTTATCTAAAGACCGGGTTATACACTAGTGGAACGCTTGTACCTCGAACTCACAAACTCTGGATGGCCATGTCGACGTCGTAGCCATTGGGCTTTGTTCAATCATTGTACTTAAATAAGACAAAGAAACCCATTATCCGGATACAAAATACTATAATTAAACTATTTTATTCGTTATAATCTTATCAATATCTGAGTAATGAACAGAGAACATTCGTCTGTCAAGCGACGAAGGACATAATATCCGCGACTGATTCGCGGTACCTTATAAACATTAATTATTAAATCAGAACAATTCCTTAAGACGGATCTAATATGAAGTAGGTAGGTAAGTATGATTCGGGCAAAACCAGGCGGACGCGATGTAATTAATAATTAATTAAATTAGTGATTCAGTATCATTTTGCTGTTGTTTCAGAGACAAAAACCTGACAATGTTTATGTATTTGTAACATCATAACGTATTTAACTGTTTGCATAATTAAATGTGCATTATGGTCTAAGTTATAAATGCAAAAGTGAGTTTATATGTCTGTCTGTTTATTAGGAGTTTACTGCTAAATTGCAAACCAGATTTTGATGAGATTTGTCACATATGTATCTTTTTAAGAACCGGTTATAGAGGAACCATCCTTTGGAACGTGAGGAGCTAATCTGACAGGAAACTCTCTATACTTCAAAAAACAATCAATTAGATTGAGACGGACCCAAGGGACTATGTACTTTATATTATGCTTAATTTAATGATTACATTATACAAAGTGATTACAATTTCTCTGTAATTCAATTAAAAGATTAAATACAGTGAACCACTTTATTTGCCCTTTGGAAATATTGACATTTGCTAAAGAGAAAGAAATTACGTGATTGCGTAAAATGAGACCTGTACGGACCGGTACAGGTTTTAGGAAATATGGTTCACGTAATGAGAAACTTTCATTGGAGGTAATGTCAAAAAGAAATGAGCGATCGCGGTTTGATATAATTTACTGCAAAATGTGAAGTGAAACTGTGGCAGTGTGTTGAAATGAGTTCAAAAACGAAGTTATAAAAGAGAGCATTTTTTTAAATTTACGGTGCGATAATTTTAACATTTAAGACTACCTCTATAGTATCTACCTTTTTATTTATGACAAAAAAGGTTCTTATACGCGTCGAAATTTCACATGAAAAGATATCATCATTAGTAAATGAAACTATTCATTAGTGGAAGTTGAAACCCAGCATAAGCAAGCGTCTTTATGATTAAAATAGAGGCTTCATCTCTGGAAAAAGTCGCATTAAAACAAAGTACCAATCATCCCTTAAGAACAGAGAGTCAAAGGATAAAAAGAAGCGCTTTAAAAGCTCATTACGAGAACAAA
The DNA here is from genome assembly GCA_914767815.1 of Eupsilia transversa. Classification (NCBI taxonomy): domain Eukaryota; kingdom Metazoa; phylum Arthropoda; class Insecta; order Lepidoptera; family Noctuidae; genus Eupsilia; species Eupsilia transversa. The sequence goes on along the minus strand of OU611890.1, from coordinate 8,690,234 downwards.
AAGTATGGCAATAGCTTTTAAAGTTGGATTCTTGTAAACCAAGTAAATTCACAACCGTAATTAGTCCATACATTTGTCCATATTACCACCGCTATGACTCAAACTCGCCATATTTGTGAAACGAAGCAAAAACTGGAGATCCTTTTATTTAAACAATTAACTTGGATAAAAGAGTAACTTTGGACCCTGTAGCGAGAAACATCAATGAAATTGAGCTATAAAACTTAACCCAACCATTGTTGTTACACATGAATTACCATATCATAATTTGGCAAAAGAAAACTGTTGATAGCAGAATCGCTCGAGACTTCGAGAGTCGACATTTTAACCTGTCAAAATACCTTTACCTACCAACAGGTAGTGGCTTTAATGATTATTATTTTGGACTTTAATTTCGGCGCAGCGGCCGCCTGACCTTTTCACTCAAGCGTTTTATTTTTTATTTATTTCAGATGTTGGTTATCTTCAAACGTCGATCTGGATAGGCGGTGTGCGATCGAGGCTGCTACATCCGTTCACTAAGGTCTCTCGGCCACGCCTAACTTTACCGAAGCCTACCGCTCAACTATTGTGGGGGATTTATACGGGTCGATTTCCACTGCACGACTAAGCCGCACAGTAAAAATTAACTAGACGGCAGGTGACTAAAATCGCAAACGCCAAAGTAGAATGGGTTTTGCCGTGCGACTACAAACTGCATGCGTTTGGTCACTATAATGGACCGTTCATATGCTCAGTCGCAGACGTGAGGCGATTGCTCACCATTTAAAGGCGTAACACGCCGTGCTGTATTGTTTCTTAAATTTTCGATGAAAATCACCTATACGCCATTTGTTATAAATATACATTAGAAAAATAACGGTCACCCTTTCGTTATTTCGATATAAACACCGTTATTTCACGATAAATACAAATCACTATAATCTATGTACCATTTACATTAAAAAAATAACTTTAAAGTGCAGTAATTTCAACAATATTACATAATAACTGTCGTTATTTAGCCGTTATTTGTCTAATCCTATACTAAATGGAGAGTCGCTTGCATAGTCAACTGTATTTTATATTAGGGCTTTGTGAGTCGATTTGGTATGCGACAAACCGCACGGCGAAAATTGACCCGTGTAAATCTTCCTTTACGCATGGACTGACTTTGAGTGCTCACAATTAATAATTAATAGTTCCTAAGGCACATTAAATGGCATGCGTGTTAGTGCATTAAATATTACGCAATATATCTTGTCTTTGTGAGTTTGATAACTGGATTGGTATGGCAACTTTGGTCATCGGAACTAGTTTTGCTGTCAAAATTATGTTCAAACAGGTGTCAGTTTTGTTGCACGGAATATGAAACAATTGAAGTCTTCAACTAATGCTTCCTTTATGTATGAATACATATGTACCTAACAATAATTAAAATGTCAAACATGTACTCGTAAGTGCACTAAGCTAAACGGGTGCAATAAAAAAAAAATAAGATGGACATGCCTGTTAAAAGTTCAACATATTATGACCGAATCAAAAATTACTGATTATTGTAAGAACGTAGTATAACCACATTTCGTCAGTTATTTGCAAGTCCCATGTAAATAGGGGCGAACCTATTACCATCAACTGGACACAAACCCAGAATCCGGGCTGCTACTGAGAAATTCCAGATGAAAAAACCCAATAACATTTTGTCTGACCCGGGAATATAACCCAAGACCTCATGAGTATACATATTAATTACGCCAACAACAAAGTGGTAAAATAAAATAAAGAAAAAAACATTTTTTTGGGTGCCTCCCCTACACGTAAAGTGGATTTTTTGTTAAAACCATTTTTGGATTGACGGATCCAGTATCCACCCCCCTTGCCAGCTCAATGGTAAGATCTGGATATGTGGAAAAATTCACAGCAGTAGTATATATAACGAAATTAAAAGGAAAACTATCACAGCTAAGTAGGCTCTACAACTTAACGAGTAATTATCGACCAACTTACATTTGCAGCTGCAAAAACATGTTTGTTCTTGGGATAAATTCATCCCAGCTACGGAACCATTCATTGTGCATGGTCCGACACGCACTTGACCGGTTTTTTTAATTTCAATGTTAGGATTTATTTAATAGTTCCTAAATACTACTCTGCATTAATATTGCCAGTGTTTTCATTTATTGTTGTTTTGTCGTCTTCACATTGTATTATTAAAGTGCATTACATTGATCAACTCAGGTTACTCAGTACATCCATAAGTCGACCCTCGCAGCCCTTTCACTACGTTGACTCGAATCCAAGAACTTACTCACCCATTCAATGAATCACGTTTAAAAGGCTTCGTCCTCACTAAACTCGTATTTAACCGATAGCATCAGTTTGATTGACAGCTTATAATGAGTCTGATGCCTTATTATAATTTAGAGAAAAAAGAAAAAAATACTTTAGCGCCGCCATTCGGTACTAACTACTGGTTAAATTCTTGTTTGCGTAACTAGTGGTCGAATGGTAGCAGATTAATAAATACTAGGTGTTGCTCACGACTTTGTTTGTATACTAACTTTAACCCCTGTTTATTGGTCACAAACTTTAACTCGCTCAGAGGAAGTGAAGTTTAAAGTATAGTTTTAAATGGTAAACAAGTGGCTAGGTGGCCCCCTTTATGGTAAGTTGTCAACGACCGATGTCATGAAGGATTTCAAGTGCGTTCTCGCTACAGAGAATCGCACTTGAGACATCGAATCAAGCTTCAATTGCTGCTTTGCTGAAATGTCTGACTATGAAAATTACACCTTTTTTTGCGGCTGGAAATTATCTAATAACTTCTCCCGCTCCGGGCGGAGCGGGAGGGCGTGTCAAACTCTTACTGACTAAAACCCACCCGTATTCCTTCAGTTGCATGTGTGTTGCCTGGGGCCACGGTAAACCCTTCGGACTGTCCCGCGACCCTGGCAGGCATAGGCCCTAGCGGGCCAACCCAATGACAATTACACCAGCGCCCGGTATAATTGCGTAACACACATTAACTGGAAATCGATCACAATGCCCTTGATTTTGACAGTTCAACCACGTTCATTGTCATATGTAAGTTTTTGAGCAGGCGAATTTTTCAAATCTATGAAGTAATGGATCAGGAACTGCCGTCAAAACCCTCGGATTGTGATTGAAAGTGTGTTATGAAATTAGGGTGCTGTTGACCAATATCTTTCAAACTCTAACACGTTTTTGCCCCTTGTAAAAAACAAAGGGTTTATTTACAAACGTTACTTGAAGTTAAAAGACATTCCAATGTTAAAATGTATGATTAACCAGACGTTAATTATTACTTTACTTTAAGCTACATTTACATATCACTTCTTATTTTCCGGTTGGACTGGAAGCCGACTTCGACTTAGATGGAAAAAGGCTACGCAGATGATGATGACTAATGATTTCTAACTTATTTCATGTTTTTATACCTAGTCAGTCAGAGGTTCAGTCAGTCACGGAACTGATTTATATGTTCAGATTAAGATAGATAGGTTTCTCTTTCGACCAGTTTGTTCTTGAACATTTTTTTTTGGTTTATATAATAGCTGTACGCACACTGACTTTCTTTGTGTGCGTTAATAATCTATGTGTTTCAATAAGATGTATTGTTTAATTATCGTAAAGTAGCCATTGGCCTGAGGCTTTGCATGCGTAGATTTAATACGTAAAAACTTTTTTGTGGTGGTGTAACTCTAATTTGAAATTAATTTTGGCATTCATACTGACGTGTAAGAATAGTTCATTGTTCTAAAAGATTGCAAATCGCTCGCATGAACTCAGAATACCTTCGCCATTAATTCAGAATTCATACATTGTACCTAGATATTTATTATTTACTAGCTATTGCCCGCGGCTTCGTCTGTGTGGACCCTAATTCTTTTTCTAAAATAAAAGTAAGTTAGCCTTATAACATCAGTTATATGCCAGTGAAAGTCCTGACAAAATCGGTCCAGCTATTTTGGAGGTCAGACGGAACAAACAGACAGACAGAGAGACTAACAGACAGACAAAAGGGAAACGATGTTAAACTAACAAAGATACTGCTTATTTCTTGGGATTTCTTTTCCAGCAGACCTGCGAAAAAAGAACCATTTACTTAAGCAGTAACATTTTATACGAATATCAAGCAAAATATAAAGAAATTGTTTTTTTTTTTTGTATAAAATCATCAGTAATCGACCTGCTATTAGAGGCCTATTATAATTGAGAAACAAAGTAGGTATCTCACCAGTTAATCTTAGTAACTGTCGCAATAAATAACTTATTTATTATTTGGCACAATTGGCACAATCTTACGTAAACATCAATTTAAATTTGAATGTTTAAAGCACAATAAGTGTGCAAATTATTATGACATTACGTTCAGCCTAGCTTAATTATTAGTAATAAATAATATCAATAAAATAATCAATCAAATGCAACTGATTGTGAGATAATTACAGACCTTGAGAAAATATTGTCGTTGCAAAAGGGTGGATCGGGTGATAAGTAAATGGTCTGAATTTACATATGTACCTGTAATTACGTATTTAATTGGCACTCTACATAATGGATAATAAATGGCGTATAAAGTAGTTAGTATAGTATTTTTTTAAGAAAGCTCTTTAATGTCGCTTTGCGCCCTAATCTCAAAAAACCAAATAAAAGGTAATTAGAAGTTTTTTTCGAACAAAAAACTTCAAAATCCAAAAACTTAGACACCAAAATTTTTACCAGTACTTATGAGCTCAAAATCAGCCTTATTATATGTTTTAATTATTTTATGTAGCACCAAAAAGACAAAATATTATATATTTTCTAAAGCTTGTAATATTATTAGTTTAACCGCCTCTGTGGTCTAGTGGTTAGACCACCTGTCTCAGACCAAGAGGTCCCGGGTTCGATTCCCAGTGGGGGCAAAATTTTCTGCTCGGTTTGGTTGGTGGTAGGGCTTGTTTTAAGTCCGCCTGGCTAGCTACCACCATCTTATCTAAGTCTGTCGCCATAACAACAATGTTAAAAGCATTGTTGTGTTCCGGCAGTTAGAGATAAGATAGCCAGTTCCTCTGTGGTAGAGGATTCCGGGTGAAGCTCGCTTCCACCTTCGGCCTGATCATCACTTTCCATCAGGTGAGATTCTGGCCAAGAGCTTCCCCGTTGTGGATAAAAAAAAAAAAAAAAAAAAAATATAAGGTACAAGTCTGAAGAATTAAATAAAGTAGGCATAGATGATGTTCTAATCAATTATAAGTATTATAACGCAGAAAAACTGGTTCAGAAAACATCACGACAGACACAACTTGATCGACTGCTGTCACATAAAAAAACTTCAAAGTTTAATTTAGTCTTTTAGCCTTACAGTCACTTTTAACGTTATTAAGCCCTACTATTAACTATTAAGATTGTCAGTTCAATTATACAGTAATTGAATGCCCAATGGATATGCTTGTAATGTTGAACACTGGTATAGCATATTATTCTGTCTTTATCAAGCTCTTTGTCTGTTGTTAGGTACTTTATCTGTGCACCTGACAGGCTTCATGTTGATCCCCTAGTTCTAAAGCCTAAAGTTGTGGAATGCAATTATCTTAATACTAATTGAATTACACAAATTACCAAAATACATACACATTGGTGATTTGTTTGCCAGTAAAACATACATTCCTGAATTTCATTCGCTTTAACACACAGTGTGTTTGTGACAAATACAAACTGAATTTAATCGGAGTCTGGGAGCGAAATAAGACAGCTCAAAGTAGACTAGAAACTGAGATAGGTACTTTTTAGATACGCTGAACTTTAGGCATCGGTAATGATCATTTCCGATTCCCAGCCACCGTAGGTGCGGGCTTGCGGACGGTGAGCAATAGGTAGCTCACCCCCGATAAGGACCAGGCCCGGGTCGACATCGCGTTGTGTTCCACGCGCGCCTTAAAGAGATTTCAGCACATCTGCCGGGGCCCTCTAGGGCCGATGCCTGCCAAGGTCGCGGAAAAGTCCGAAAGGGTTACCGTGGCCCCTGGCCACACACAAGCAGATGAAGGAACACGGGTGGTTTTTATTCAGTAAGAGTGTGACACGCCCACCAGCTTCGCACAGAGCGGGAGAACATATTTGATAATTTCCGCAAAAAAAATAATATGCCGCATACTAAAACTAAAAAATTCGAACACGTCCTTAATTTGTTTCTTCATTACATGATAATCATTTTTCATTCTTCATTTGTTTCTGGATTCCTTTTCAGACCAGCAACATGTCATTACGTCATATCGTTGCCTAACCCATAACCATGCTTCACTTTTCATAAAAGCACTAAAAACGCATAACATACTGTGTATAATACGTAAGAAATCTATTACACCCAAAATTATAATGGAACTAACCGATGTGTGTGACGATAGCAATAAAATACGGTAATAAAGCCATGAAATATATAACAGAATGATGTAATTTACAAAAGAGTTGAAGATAAAACGTGTGTTTAATTGAAACTGAAAGTAATGGTGATTTTACGATAGCGACTCGCGCAACGTGATTTACTGTGTCAACATAAAATATGTGTCGCAGGGTAGTGGTGGAAAAGGGGATTTATTTATATTTCCGAGGTGACAGAGGTCTGATAGAAAATGTCGTCTCCAGCTAGCTTATTTTTTTTAATGACGTGTAAAAGTGTTTCCAATACCCTATTTATAGAATAAACAATTTCATTTCATTTCATTGAACCTGTAAACTAGTTTAGTGTTATAAAACCACAATTACTTCAATAAAGAAAGGCAATTTTTTTAAGTCAATCTTAAGAACCTACACCTAACAATCAAATTATGTTTTAATTCGTCCTTCGTTACATCAATTTTCAAATAATCGTAATTGTATTATTCAAGCTATTTTCGCATCGAGTTGCAATAAACAATACCATAACACCGATAGCCTAGATTTGTGCCCAGTTGAGACTCGCCCCCTATTACATGGGGCTTAAACATAACTGGCGAAATGTGGGAGTGTAGGTACTATAGGTCACCACTGCCTAATCCCTCGGGGAAAACAGGTGTGATGCATTTATTCCTACATGTATCTGAATTCATCGTTATACTGACCCAATCTAGGGATTTTATCAGAACCACGATTTCATGACAACCCTTGTGACATTTCTTATTATGACTTGCCAACTTTTTTCCTTCACAGTATAATTTTCATATAATTCGTTCAATTATATCTGACATTTCACTCAGTTGGACTCCATTAATTAGGCTAAAAGTTACTTTTACGGCTCATGGTAATGAATGAGATGATTTTATTGGGTCAACAGAAGTGTCTCTTATGGCTGTCATATTTTGAATAAGTGGTAAGTGACTGATATTGAAAAAGGACGGATGATTGCGTTTTTTTTATATTTATATAAGATTTTCCTCGGATAAACTTTTTTATGAATTAGCTTTTTAACTGCTAAAACTGACTAGCCCGTTATAAAATCAAAGAAACCATACATACATAAACTGAAGCCTTTTCCCATTGCGGTAGGCAGAAACCACAGAACGTCACCTGCTACGATCCTTACATGCTCCTCAAAGAAAAGTTTGCCAAATAACCTCGTTTTTCAGAACAAAGCAAACAAAGCAATGACTTTCCCTTTTAAACTTGAACCCATTAGAGGAATATCCCATTCACTACTTTAGACGTATGAGAAACAGGGTGTAAAGTTCACTCATCCTCTGTTGATAAGGGAGGATCATCCGACCAGACGGGTGTCGTGTCTAGCGGGCAACTGCCCAATGGCTTTGGCGGTACGGTTGGCGTAGTGGTTAAGCGATTGACTGCTGCGCTGCGTGTCGCGGGTTCGATTCCCGCACGGAACAAATATTTGTATGACCTACATGTAGTTGTTCCGGGTCTGGCTGTTTGTCTATGCCAGTTTAAATGTTTGTAAACGCACCCACGATACAGGAGAAATTCCTAGTGTGGGGCAAAGTTTAAAAAAAAAAAAAAAAAAAAAAATATTGATGTCAAATAGTCTTATATACCTAAGTTGATCGCGCGGTAAACGATTGATGAAGATTTGTGTGACGTCTGATCTTTGATGCGTAGTTCGCATGTGGCGCTGTAGATGCCGCCACACTACAAATTACTAGACGATATGTATGTAACATATTTCATAGCGCAGTCCTTAAAAATTACTGCGAAATATAAATAATTTGTGGTCAACACAAATAACTTGTAGTCTTAGCTAATGAGGCAAGTGAATACTTACTAAGAAAAACATTAACACAGCGCTGTCATGCGGTCAACAGGATTGATCACTTATGGTAACAGATGTGATCACTAGACAAGATATAGTTGATCAAAGAAATCCATCAAAGTTTACATTAGCATAATTATTTAAATTTTTACATAAGTTGAGACTCATCAAATTACAAACAAACAAACAAAAAAATACAAAATCCCGCCAGTCTGCGCGAGGCTTAATGTCCAGTTATATTTGTCATGAGTTTTAAGAGGCCAATCTTATTTTGGGTGAACTATGATCAGCGGTGGATAATGAGAGACAAAATTGATGAATTAACAACATCACGCCTGAATTCCTCAAAAGTTTGGTAGTCAGGTATATTACACCCACATAAAGCCTCGTTTAGACTGGCGCGACGGGACTCTAACAGTACAACTGCTAAGAAAACTTCACGGTAGAACAATTACCGGTGTCGCGTCGCATCGCCGTGTCGCGCCTGTCTGCACGAGGCTTAATGCCCAGTTATATTTGTCATAAGTCATAAGAGGCCAATCTTATTTTTTCATTTACTTAAATAACACTTAGAGGAGGAAAAATCTAATCAATGGTAGTGATCTAAAGTACTCTACATACTTTATGGTAGATAAATGTAAAGACAACATAGGCTAATTCAATCGATAATTTAAATGTAGCAAAGTCATCGAAAATGGCATGAAATAATTATTTTCGTTCAAAATACTACGTCACATAAATACTTAAAATAATTTAAAACAAATTCTACTCAAAATCATCGTAAACAAAAAGAAATAGCATCTTTATTAATTCAAAGGTCGTTCAGATCGTAATACAAAGGAGTACATATCTGTTAGTAGAACAATGCAGAGAATCTCCCAAAGCCTTGAACTGGTCCATTATTGATGCGATTTCACACGATACCGTACGAGTTGAGAGCGATCACTGAGATGTTACGAGAATGGTAGCAAGATGAATAATTTGTGAATTTTTCATAATTCACCGTTTATTTTTGAGTTTTGATGAGGCAAGTGATCTGAAAATAATGGTCGGAGACATGTTGTAGGTTTTATTGTTTTTTTTTTTAAATTTGGAACTTAAAAGAACATGTAATCTAATAATTAGATAGTTATTCCGTATGAAATGGTTGTGCTCAAAAATCATACCTTATTTTTATACTTAGCAAACCCCAGATAGCTTTCATATACCTAACACAAAAACAGCACACTGCTGGGCAAAGATCAGACCAACTAAAAGTTGTTGAAAAAAGGAAATTCAGTTATTTAAAGCGAAAAAAAAAGTTTTTATTTAAGCTTTAGTTTAAAAAAAAGGGTTAAGTATTTGGAACCTCCTTGTAAGCAAACAATTATTATTAAGAAAAAACTTAACAGAAGAAGGATTTATTGCCAATTCTTTTCATAATATAATATGATATCAGCCACTTTATAATAACTACATCTACAACTTTAAAACAAAACAAAACACAACAACACATCGTACAACATTGTAAGCAACACATACATAGCCATACAAGATTAAAACGATATAAATTGTGGCGTACGTTTTGGGCAGACCCGAGGCCGCTTTAATGAAGAGTTACTACGGTGTTGATTTTAACATAATGAACTGAGTAATTTCAGAAACGGTACGAAAAAATTCATGACACATTGTCACTTGTTATACCGAACAAGTATTTTTAATGTGTTTTTAATTTACTACAGAAAATCACGCCAGTATTTCAGAAAAAGGAACAGGGAATTACAACTTATGTGTTTGGGGTGAGGGGGGACTCCGGGTCTCCTTACAATTTTATAAATTCAATAGTCGAAAAGCACAAACAAATTTAAAAACTCTTAATACTCAATACTACACTACTCAATACTTTTATTGCATTCCATATGTAGGTATTCTTAGGTGGAAAACTTATAATTAGATCATTATGGACCCTGTCAGGCACAGCAAAAATAAGTTGTGAAAAACTAGTTGTTTGTTGCAAAAGTAAGAGTGAGTTAGGAGAGAGGAAGCATTTGTTAATATTATAACATTATTTAGTTATAATAATCAAGAACGTATTTTCTGAGATAAACTAATATAAAATGTAAACAATTTTATAATTCTTAAAAACATGAATGATAAAATTATAGCTATTTTATTCGTCATAGCCAATTTTCTTAACATTACACATAACTCAACATACGCATGCTCTAAATTAACCCCGTTAGTAAACAAAGTCGCACCGGTTCTCCGGTTCTCGTACATTTCATGTTCCTAAAGTCTTCTTCTTAATCAAAGCGGCCAGTTCATTAATACGGTTAGGTTCAGGTTTAAACACGGGGAGACAGCGGCCTAACATCTTCGACCGTTAAGAAAAGGAGGTTTCCGTACTATCTTGTTATCTATCTATCTTAAGGAGAAACTTGAGATAGATAACACGAAGATTTACACTTTGCTAGTTAAGGGACGATTTAGTATTTGAGTAACTAGTGGTCCGACTCGGCTTCACTTGGGAGATTAAAAAATCATAATTTTCTCATGAAATGATGGTGGATACTGCATGAAATCCATCCAATAGATTTAAAACCTTTTCTGAATACACATTTTCACTAAATACTAAAAAAAAATTAAAGGTTCCCCGATGAGAGGAGATACCCTGATGCCAAATCAATAGGCATACGGGCAGAAAAAGGCTGTTTCTAAATGACAATTTGGGCAGTCTGTTGTTTCCGTAGCTTTACAGCACGTTTTACTTGCCACCTTCTCAGAGTTTGCACACAAAGAAGTGACAATCTTATCCAAAAATACAATATTATGCGTTGTATTAAATATAATTAAATGTTACTTGCCCAACAGAGCAGTGTGTACCACAAAAGCTCGTAGAATTTTGCCCGTTTCTCGTGAAAAACGATTAAATGTCATGACTGTTATTGCATTTTAATAAGGCTTCGTCCGGTACCGCACGGAGAGCCTCCGGCGTTCCTTTCAACCCTCTTATTGTTTGAAGAGCCTTTTTAATACAAAAATAATATAAATTATGCTCGCCCTCGTTATTTATTGTAACCAAGATATGCTTACCCGCCAAAATATGGGCAACAAAATAACTAATGTGAAAAATATTCAAATTAAAATTAATTTTCGTTCTGATATTGAAATTCGGTGAACGGTTTGTGATTTTAGTTGATTTATTGTGTATTTAGTGTGAAGTGAATTGTGTTGTAAATAAGAATGTACTTATATTTTTCAGTTAAGATTTATTGAACAGCAAATGAAAAGAGAGTATTAAACCAGCCTCAGATGCCGATTCCTGTTTTACAACGTAAGGCATTATTAAATTCAAATGATAAAAGAAATCTATCAATTTAAAGCTAGTGATTGCAAATAACTATGTAACTATTACCAAACCAGAAAACAAACCAAAATAAGGGCGGATTCGACCAAACAGGAATAAATTTTATCCGCCCAAAACTGCCACAAGTAAATCTTATTCCGCGGATAAAATTTATTTCTGTTTAGTCGAATCCGCCCTAAATAGAATAACACTAGGAAGTTCCGCCCGGTCACACATTCATACATTAGACATCAACGCGTAAAGAAAACTCCCAATATCTCACTACGAATAAATTAAAAGTAAAAGTTATCACAATTACGTATTTAAAATAAACCGGTTCCGTTATCAGCTATATAATTAAAAGATAATACAAATCCTACAGAGCACAAGTAATATCAACTAAAGAAATCGTAGCAAGCACTAACAGCTGATATGTTTTACTGATAAAAGAAAACTTGCCTTGAAATGATAAAAGGCAACTTATTTGTATAAATATAACCTTTAAGCCTGTTAAAATAAATTCCTGCTTGAAATTCTCAATTCATGTAACGATTGTTTGAAATAGTCCAAAGATTTTGTTCAAGGAAACGATCTCATACACGTAAAAATGGCGGGAAAAGAACGTGCACTCCGGGTGCGTCTGCGCAGGCTATGGTGCGCACGGGGCGGCGTCGCGCTTGCGACTAGCCGCGCTATCGTTCACGCAGTGCGCGCATCGGTCCCGTTAGACAGAGAGAGCGAAACGCCGCCTTATGTGCGAGCAGTATAATCGACTGCCCGCGCCCCGGCCGCGACCCATCCGGAAGCCCCGCTGAAACTGGACCGTTTTCTTTTCTTGTTGTTATTGAGATCGACTCTCAAGTTCTGTTGTTGTCGCGCGCCGCGCCGCTCGCGCTGATAACGCGATGCCACGCCGACCTGCGCACGCGCACATAGTAACGCTCCGCAGCTTTAAGCTCGCGCGGACACTTTAAAAAAATAATTCGCCCCCAGTGATGGAATGGATATTTTTTATGGACAAGTGCCCAGTGGTTAACTGATCGCGAGTAACTTTTTTAAATTCATACTGTGTGTTTTACTGTTTGAACCAAATAAGTGTTAATGAGAAAGTGAAACCGATACTCTGTGTAATTATAATATTCTGCACGAAAGGATATTTTCAATTAAACTTTTTAACCAATTATTTTTTGTGAGATTGTAGAAGAAACTGAAGTAATATTAAACAGGATCAGCTGAAATTTATGAACTTTTCTGCTGTAACAGGTAGGTGTCTGTTTTGTTCGCAAGTCGCGCTTTTAAACAAACTCCGATTCATCATTTAAAATAGTGAAATGTGTTCATATTTGCTTCATAAAACTATTTTTTATAACTTACCAATATTTTGTTGTGTTGGAATTCTTTAAATTTTATTGTATTAACTCGTTCGCAGATATTTGAAAAGCTTTAAGTTTAACTTTAAAATATTCAATGTTGATGGATATGAAAATTATATGCTATTAATGATCCGAAAATGATTTAAACATTTAACACAACATGTGTTTAACCGAATTTCAGAATAAATTAATAATTTTTTAAACGTCTTAATTCAATCTGAATAGATTTATAATAAAATAGTTATTTGACAATACCGTTTTGACTCTTTTATGATTCTGAATAAATAAGGACTAATTTATTGGATGTTCCAATAAACGATCATTAATTTATAAGTATAAAATTTAACATAAATTTAAATAGATGTGTTTGATCTTTATTTTCTTTTTTATATCTCATTTAAATAGTAAATTAGGCTTGCATATAAAATACAGCAAATAAAACGATTAACAAAACCATTATTTATTCTAAATCAAAGCAAATTGAGATTTAAAAGTTTAGGCGTTTTTATTATAATAATTCAAATTTAAAAAAGGACGACTGTTTAATAATTCCCGACCTATCACAACTCTTCAAAGAAAAGTGAAGGGCAGTTTCACTAGCAATTTCACTGATAGAAAATAAAGTAAAAAATGGAATAAATGAGATAATTCGACCTAGTAAAGCGAAACAGTTATTCCGCCCGCCGCCGGCACGCCGCGCCGCCCGCCGTCGGCGAACGCTTTTTTGCTCGAGTTTAACTCATTATGCTCCAGTGGTGCTCGATATTGATAAGTTCTTGCAGTTATAAATGCTTCTCGGCTTTCGTGTTGTGAAGGATGAATAAAGGAGTTTAATTTAAATTGTTTGCGATAACTAGGTACTGCTCAAAAGTTGTCCAGTTTTCAAACTTGGTTCTTTTTAGAATTCAGTGCTTACTAATTTTAAGAATTTATTTTACTCCTTTATGTCATAAGTGATAACAATTTGTAGTGAAGATTTTAAATTTAACTCAAAATAACGAAAATCTTTAGAGTCTATAAATACTTTTTGCAACAAAGCTCCACAAAACTTGAATGAAATGCATTCGTTTAGGCACGATGAGCGAGCCATGAATAAAGAAATACTATACTACTCTAATAATAACGTTTCAACCCAAGGGATTTTAAGTTAAAATTTTCTTAATAACGTCTTTATTTAATACACAGATACGGCGTTTTCTAAAGATCCTCTTTTTCCATCCCAGCTACTCCAAGAAAACTCTTTTTAACACCAAGTTTTTTATAATAACCGTACCTTGCTCTATATTAATTAATCATCTCGTGTTGCACCTCGTGTCCATCTTTACTCACATTTGCTCCGACGCATGCTTCTTAAAATCCTGTTTTGAAACGTCTACCGCACTTCATGCTTTCACGCCGCAATTTAAATTTAAAAACGATTGACGTTTTTAAGATGAATTGCTCTTTGCGGATTAATGCTTTAAAATACTTTTGACAGTTTTTATGTAACCTGTTCGTGCGATTCTTTTTTGTTGAGGAATACTCAGTTTAACGAATCGCCTAATTACGTTGAACCGATTGAACCGTCGCAATAGTAAAAAGTCAAAAAGTAGATCATGACTGCATTTTAGCTTCATTCATCGACTTCGAATATAACTTTGGAGTTACAAAACATTTATTTAGTTCCTTATTAACTGCTAAAACAGATAAATCTCCGTAACTTATTACCAAGTATTTTACTACAGATAAAATCAAAATCCTTGCACGCCAAACCGACGCGATTCAGCAACCCACTATACATCAGTGGGCAGATATAAAAAGAGTACCGCGAATACGTGACGAAAACTGGATCGCTGTCGATTTTAAATGTGTAACAGGCCATAAAATGTATTTCTCACATGTATCAGCTCCTTAAAAGACATTCACTACTCAGGCGGCTACCAAAAAAAAACTGTTGCAACCGGGTTCGCGAAATTACTCTTATCGTACCTTACATCACTTGGTCGAAGGTTTGAATAAAAATGTATGTTTATTATCAAAGCATTTCAGCTTCTGTTAAGACTTTAAGTGTTTATACGAAAAATATTTTTATACTTCCCATTTAATAAAATAAAAACATAAAATGTGTAATTTGTAATAAACTAAATATAATATAAAAGCGATCGCGGAGCAATTCAACCTCCTCACTTTATTCGAAGTTTATTATTTTGATTATAACAATTATTCGAGCAAGTTATGCTCCATTTGTGGACCCGTTTGGACAACCAGTGGCTTATCAGGCAATAGAGGTTAAAGTGGTTAGAAGTTTTATTTAAATAAAATTACGGCAATAATTTGAAAAAGGTTTCCCTGCTAAATAACGTTTCTTAAATAAATGATAAGTTCTTTATACAAATGATGCCTTGCTAAGTGGTTTTAACAAAACACTGAACTACATTTACTACGTCTTTAAATATTTAGATTAGACAAAATTCTGTTTATGACTTTTACATAAACAAAAAAAAAAAGACGCGAACACATCAACATTTTTACAATCTTTTTGTAAAACTTTATTAGAGCATCGAGAGCTAATATAAATTGAAATTGTTTATTTTACATTTAAATTACTTGCAAATACCGGACTGTTATAAAATAACAAAATACGAACAAACTTATTGCTCCTTTGGTTGTTAATTTAAATATTGTAAATAACTGCTTTTATTTTTAAAATCTCCGTATATTTTTAATCAAAGATTCAATAAATAGCTTTGTTTTGTTCATAACAGAGGCAATCACGTTCGTTTCTATTATTATTTAATATCCATTTCACATCGGCCGAGAAGATTGTGTTCCGTTGTCATTAAAAAGTATGCGAGCGTATTGTTACAAGTCGTTTGGTTCCGTAGCTGTAACAGAGAATATATAGATGCAGGATCAATTAAACTGGAAATTAAGTACATACTGCATGGTAATACTGTTTAAAATCGAATCAACAGAACTTACAGTGGTAAGCATTCATCTTAATTTATACAAGATTATTTTATCCAAAAAAAAGATCGAGAATTATACATATCGCGCTATTCATTTTAATCTTCAAACAAACTAATGTCACTAAAGAGTTTCAATTGCAAATAGAACCCTAAAAATAGAGCTAAAAAGAAACGCTGTGTCATCTGTTGTAGTAAAAAAAAGTAATTAAAAAGTTCGCTTTCACTGCTGAGAATACGTGCGTAGAGTTAGGTAACTGACGGACCTGTCTTATTTTATATCGATCAGTTAAACGACATATAGCCGGTTTTTTATCTCTTTGATACAAGTACCTACTTGTTTTATATAAACAGAGGCATTCAACGTTACCTTTAGTATAGTACTGAAAGTAATTTGTTCAGGTTCAGTAGGTAATAGAATCGATTTTAGTAGTTTTTAGTCTGAACAATGTTTTAATATTTTGCACAGTTTATTTATTTACAGTAAGTATATTATTTCCGATAGCAGCCCAAGGCTAAACTAGCGTTTAACTTTTTCAGTTTTGGCTTTGTAATTTTTCAATTATTTTTCATGTAAGTATGTAGCTAAAATCCTGTGTATTTTCTGTAGACTAGAAATAACGTTGTGTATTTCTTACTTCAATAACTATGACAAAATTTATTTTAGTACTCCGACTATCTATCTAATTATGATTACTTTATTAAGTTACTTAGATAGTAGCGGTACTAAATATTATATGACTTAGATAAATATGACGTTAAATTTTAATTGAGAACTCGTCTTTTTATAAACATCGTTAATTCAAATTGGTATTTAATTATGATTATGTTTTATTGAATTTATAACTTTTATTGCTTGTTAATATATGCCATAGATATACACGTACTATTTAGTCATTTAAACTAAAATGGGACACAACAGACAACATTGCGTGGATATGAACGAAAAATCATAAATACAAACTGGCCATAGAAAAACAAAAGAAAACCGCTTATTTTATTTTCTGTCACTTCATCAAAACTAATTCAACCAATCCTATACTATCAAAACTAAATCAAATATGGCTGCGCATTTCAAATTAAGAACCCTAAAATCCTTGCTCCAAAGGATATTAACCACGCAGTTTGTATGTCAAGTAGTTTCGAAGCATTGAGCGTCATTACAAGTACCGGTGGGCGGGGCTACGAAATGGCTGGTTTCAAAACGAGGCAACTTTGTCGCGCGTCGCATTTGCATATAATTGCGGTTCATTTCTAATTATCGCCATAGAATGGCATCTCGGACGATTATACTCTTCCTAGTGTGGTGAATGGGTGATGATGTCGCGCTTTGTTGCCATAATTTACTGTGAGTATGGCTCGATTGATTGAAAATGGGTTTGTCGAATGTAGTTTTTAGTAGAGGTTGTAACGTTCCAAATACCTAGCCGTAAAGCACTTTTTTCAAGTGCTAAGCCTAAACTAATAAACGAAACTGCTACTGCTTCCCTACACAAGTTACGAGGCAAAAAAATCAGATAATTTTCAGTTTTAGGCCGTTCCTTAGGGTGAAATCGTAAAGCCTGCCTGTAACATGGAAATAATAGGGTTTAATCATAACAATCCTAAATAAAAAAATAGGTACATATGCAGATTTATTATAACAGCAAGAAGGTCGATAGAATCTTATTGTCTTATTATTCGGCAAATGTGTTTTTTATTCATTTTTATCTTGCAATCTTTTACGTATGAAACTGCTCTGAATATTTTAGTCCCCTTGCACACACAAGAATAATATGGAACACAATTGAAGAAATAGTCAAAATGCATATAGTACCTACATATATCCTGTTCCAAAAATACCTATTCAGTTTTTATTCCAGTGTATACAGTTAAAAAATACAGACAGCTTGCACTGACATGAAAAATGAGCATTCAACCTCAAAAAATGTCTGTCTCAACCAAAGTACAATTGTATTCGTCTACTGCAGCAGACACATGAATCACGATGCAGACGATAAATACATTCTATTTTAGGGGTTAACACACCGCAAACAACAAGCAATCTTAGTCCTAAAAAACAGAAATATCGTAGGAAAACTGTCGATATTCGCTTGCAGTTTCAGCTTCTGATCAAAGACGTAGACATAGTTGGCTGATCAAAATTCAAGGAAATTCGACATATTCTGCACTCAAGTACATCACTTAGATGAAATTCAAATTGTGAAAAATGCAGACGGAGTGTAGACGGTATAATTTTCAGATTCATTTTCATAATGTGCAGTCGAAGTTGAGGTCATTCTTAAACTAAGAACATCTAGATTGTGGTGGACGTTTCAGACCTAAATCTAATCGTGTTGATGCATTTCCGAAACGCAATTCTAATAAAGACTATAAAACAGTTAAACCTTTTATAAAACCAAACACAACGGAAAAGTAAAAATTATAAACCATTTCACAGTTATTGCTGCAATATAAGCAAGAAATAACATAACGCAAAAAAAAACAGGGGAGTAAAAGAAAATCGCTCCAATTATATCTACTGTCTTCAATTAAAAGCTAGTGTTTGCCAATAAAACAATTAAACCTTTCACCGGCCGGACGTCCGTTTTACATAGACGTAAATAAGGATGTCATCGCCTAAAGCCGGCGAAGATTAATTCTCTATTAAGGACAAGTCGTACCATAAACACGGCCGGCTAACGAGCCAACATTGATATATAGCCTTAATAGCCGACAAAACTTTACGCTATATTAAATATTTACATTAATATCTTATATGACAGAAACAATTATACCGAACAAAATGAGCTCATTTAAATGGAAAACCATTTGTTTCCGATATTAATGTTTATGAGATACGAATTGAAATATCGAAGGAATCGATTAGTTTATTTTCTTTTGCTCTTGCGCCGATTGTGATTGTACAAGTGCCGTAGAAGGATGTTCTGATTTCGGCAGTTTTTGTCGCTTAGAAAGCGAAGGAGGCAATTAGGTGCCGCTTTTTATTTTTATAATTAATGGGACGAAGAAATGTGGTTTAAAATAAAATGTAGAACTCCTTAAATTAAAATAATCACTAAGATTTCACCTACAATAAACTGAATTATTTTCGGGCATCGAATAAGTTGATAACAGGTACAAACTTATTTTTATCTAGGATTTAGAAACATAATATAGTACCACATAATCAGCCCAGATATTTTCAACATTAAACTGATAAATAAACATATTATTACTGAGCATTAAAATAATGATAATCACTTGGATTTTACTGCTCTTATGATATCAGTTGATAGACTCTAGAGAAAATCCCGTCCCGACCCGTCCGAGTCCCGAGTAATCTATACCAGTTCTGTTATACTATAAAGAAATACAGGGAAAGAGTAATCATAAAGCAATGAATAGTTTTACAAAACGAATAAAGATTAGCAGAATTCGTAATCGTTCGTTCAAAGATGGAAAGCCGAAGGACCAGTCCAGACCACACCAGGCTAAGTTGATTTAATACCAGCCGAACCCCGCATAAAAGTTAAAAGAGGTTGTGGCTGAAACTCTGGGTTCTAATCATTCGAACATCCATCCTAGTGTGTTTTCAGAACTCGATTTGAAAAAACATCATTCTCTAACAGATTACTTTGTTAATATATTGGGTCTTATAGGCCATGTAATATGATCACTGTCGCTGCCTTATTTTCACAGTCTTATTTTCAAAGATTAATCTGTCAGCAAGATTTTTCTGACTGTCAAGAGGGAACCGGACGTGCACTTAATATCGTCTTGCGGGAAGGTTCTTCAGAACCCAAAAAAAATAAAAAGGAATGCAAATAGCACTGCTGAGTTTTATATTGCAGAATATCACATTAATTCAATTATCACTTTGTACATGCCTTGCGTTTCTTTTATGTCTCTAATAACGTCATTTAAGCTCATCCGAGTGTACATAAAGTAGGAACAAAGTGGGTCTATTAATTTACGTTCATCTTGTTCTGTAGTCGATATTTTGTGTTGCTTCACTTGTTATTCTTAGGTGGGGTTTATTAATAATAAGTGATGATATTAACTGCGAGACGATTTTAAATACATTGGATTCCTTATTGTTTTTTTACAAGGCTTCTAAATTTTCTGCAGTTTTCTTTGTTTATGAGAAACCTTTTTAAGGCCGTATTCTTTAATAAACTTTTTGCATTAAATGATTTGATTATTATAAATTTTAAAACTACGATATGAAAATGGGGGCGTGCGGTGGGTTTTTACCAAACTGAACCAGTATTTATTATGATTACCTAAAGAGCTTCACCGACCACAGAAAAACCTAATTCCACATTTACCTGAACCGGAAAATCCAATATTTCTTGCAACCATCTTTCCTATTGATATATCAATGTAGCTGAATTAATTCAATGTTTTTCTTCTTATAAGCGACATTATTAACATGTATCATAGGTTTAACTTCATACATTTATTCATGCAATACAATGCGATACCCATACATAATTATTAACATAATTATCAAATAATAATTACGAAAAAATGTAGTTCAATTACATTTATTTTATTTCATCTATATAAAATTTACCTACTTCAACAATGTCATAAAATAAAATTGTTTGCGGTTACACAATCTATTAAGAGTTATTAAATTTGGTTCAATATAACGAAGTGGGGTTTAATACTAGTTTTATTTAATAAATAATGAATCAGTTTTGTTAATTTATTTGCGGTTTCTTATTTATTTTCTTGACAGAATTCTTTATGAATATCCGCGTTATAACTATTTATTTTCTGAATTCCAATACCAATTACCGTGTAATTGGTATTGGAATTCACATTGGTATACAAATCTATGAGTAATAATGAAACTTTGTTAATCACTGACAATTACTTGCAGATCATGGGTAACCAAGTCTGACACTTACTCATACGTACCTACTAATTGTTATTTTTTAATTTACGGTATAAGTTTGACATTTCTTGTGTAGATGCAAAAATATTTTGTAAAATTATTGACCACTAAATAATTTTTAAAAAAAATTGCCAAAATATACCTTCCATGCTAATCTAAAATCATAGTTTTAATTACAGACACAAATAATATCAATATTTTTTTCACACTTCATAAATTTGGCTCATTATTTTTATATTTCTGTCATTTATCTAGCCAGCCCCCCATAGATAGCCTTAAAACTAACCTAACAACCTAACCTAACCTTACTCTGTTGGATAGATTTTCCAACATCACCTCTTACTTAGCACAATCATCTTTCACAACCCACAACAAAGTATTAAGCAGTACTATAGCTTACCTAAAGACCTCAATACACATATCGCTCGCTCACACGTGTTTAAAACACACAAAAAGTGCTTTCGTTATCTACAGCACACGTCTTCGCATTGCGTAAGGATTGCAAGTTTACTACTGATGGCAATCGGTGCATGGGAACGCTATTGTTAGTAAAATGTTCGCACACACGAATGCCAACGCTAGGCTCTGTTGTTATGATCCGAGGTAATGTGGCTAGTGGCTACTGTTTGCATTTTCTTAAGGCGTTTTGGTTTAGAGTGAGGTTCATGATGATTCAAATGGAGTAAATCGTTGGTTGTTACAGCTATTTTTTTGTGATTCTGTATGTTTCAAATTGTAGCATATAGATATAGCGATGTAATTTTTGTTGTCCGCTATTTCGTAGCTATCAATGTGCTCCAGCAAACACTGTAGTGATACTACTACTACTGGTTGTATTTTCAGAACTTACAAAAATGGCAGTATATCTGAAATCAGAACGTATTCGGTATTAACAGAACTTTTCACAATTAGATGGCCTTATTAGGATATTACCAACTCTACTAAACTAATCCAAGTAAAGTATGTAGTGTCTTTGTGTTTTTGTATAGTTTAGAGTCATTTATTTTAGTACCAGTTAGTTGTGTTAAAAAGCATTTTAATGTATATATATATATGAAATAAATTCAGGAAACATACTTATCCAAAACTAAAAGATGTTATAAAAGTGTACATTTTTGATGTCACTTGAGAATCCCGCTATTTTACGAGCCTCTTTATTAGTCACCGGTAAATTGCTTCTAGAATACGCCAAGTCAGTTGAAGAGGTACATTAAACTAAGTGTTACCCTACATTTTTAGAATCACTCGACATAAACTGTGAGAACTTTTTATTTTAGAAATAGGTCGCATAAACTGGTATGTAATTTTTAAAATTTGGTTTTAAAACTGACGCAACTTTTATTCTTCATGTTCAGGGTTCCGTACCTCAAAAGAAAAAATTACTTCGATGTCCGTCTGTCAAGACATTTTTCTCAGGGACGCGTGGAGGTATCAAATTGAAATCAAGCGCCATATATACGACATATTTTGATAATCGCAAATAAATCAAAACCGGTCTTCCCGTTGACTTAGAATCATGAAATTTTTCAAGAAGCAAGGTCTCATCACAAGTAAAGGAAAATGTCCAAAAAAAATTGCAAAATAATAAACCCAAAATAAAAACAAAATAAACAAAAGGTAAAATAAAAGCTACAGTTTCGTGAAGATCTGATGAGGATCTTCGGCGTGATAAGCAGAATTGAAACAAAAAACATGGTAAATATCCCGTATAACTTAAGTGGTATTATAATAATTGTTGCAAAAAAGTTTGTGCTCGCGAGGACTTCTGTTAGCAGAACTACTAGTATTTAATTTACAGGTAAATCAGGTTGTCGAAATAAAAAGCTATCTATATCAAGAAAAACAAGAAACAAGCCGGATGATTCGGTTTTATTTCCAAATGAGTTTCCTCGAACATAAAATCCGTACTGGCAACCTCGTTTGTTCGATTTAAAAAAGTAAAATTGATAGTTTTTAACAAAAAAGGCCTTGATTAGAACATCACTTGCAATTTCGTTTGTACAGACAGTAACAAAAGTATCCCACATCTTTTATAATAATGTACTTTCGAAATGGTGAGCTGGAGTAATACCGAATTAGTTTCATGAATTTGCGCGTTTGAACTATTCTTCTGATTTAGGCTACCACCAATCCTCACAAGAAGAAAACTACTAATGCAATAAAGTTTCTGTAATGTAATAAAGATAGTAATATAGTTAAGTAATTAACTAATTCAATTATTTAATCATTTCGTGAATCATTAATTTTATTCGTTACCATAATAATCGCGTAATTCAATTTCATAATTTTTCGCTGACTGTCCAAAAAATCTAACGAACGACGATTCCGTCAGATTCGTGATCATTAACAATAAGTCAGAAACTCCCATTGGCGCAAGAAATCGCGAAAAATTGCGATTGCGTCACACCAAACTGCTAATCGCCGTTACGGATTATTACAAACCAATAGTTTCCATTCGGTTTGGTAATAAACTGCATCATATTTAAATCGGATATGCACGAGTTTTAAAACTATCGATTTCGTTTTACTTTTATTGAAAAATCGTATTATACTTCGTTACACATGATTGTGTGCTTGACTGTAGAATATGACAGTTCTAGTTCGGGAGCTAGAGGACTTTTCATTGATTTCACTTTTATGTTACTTTTTAGTTTTGGTATATTGTTTACGGTTCTTTGTTGTCTCGATATAGGTACCTAATGGTGATGGTTTATTAGCGATCAGTGGTGATTGTCTTTTGCTGCGGATTTTCGTTTTCTCGGTTCTATTTCTAAAATAGAGCAAGTGAAAAAGGAATCTCTAATTTTAGCGGAGCCGTGTCATTTATTAAAATAATCTGTAATGATAATACAGTTATAGAGCGTTTAGCTTGTGGTATCACGATACTACATTTACAAATAAGGGCTTAT
Organism: Eupsilia transversa; assembly: GCA_914767815.1. Classification (NCBI taxonomy): domain Eukaryota; kingdom Metazoa; phylum Arthropoda; class Insecta; order Lepidoptera; family Noctuidae; genus Eupsilia; species Eupsilia transversa. Next base: position 8,666,576 of record OU611890.1, on the reverse strand, counting down.
CCGCTAACTGACAACTTATACAAACATTAACATTAATTCACAATTACGAAAAGTCGTCTCGTTGCTAATTGTAATAAAACACTATGAAACTGGACACAATATAAATCAGATATTGTTTGTTTCGCAACGCTTAATTGGTCGCGAAGTGGCGATTCCATTCAGATTACTAAAGACGCCATATTGATTTTAATACATTTTCAGTGGCGACGCAATCAGCGAACGATAAATCGTGATTAATTACGTATCCACAAGGATATCTTATTAATTTTTGCACTGATAAAATGTTGCAACATTAATTATTGTATCCTGTAAGATAGTAATCCAGTAAGTAGCAGTTTACCGTGATATTAAAAAAATACGTATATTTAACTAGCTCCTAAACATTGAGCTAAGAAACAAGGTTTTTTAAAACAAGTTTTGAATTCCCTGTATCTAAAACAGTAACAAAAACATTCTTCAAAAATGTCGCCACATAAAACAAATAGGTCGCAAGTTCTATGTGCTACTTGAATATTTATTCCGATGCAGAAATGGAAACAACTACGTCACTTTGTTTCGACAAAATACGCAAATAGCTTTGAGGAAAACTTATCCTTAAGATGTGCAAAAAAATATACAACAAGACACCTTGCAGTGTCCTGTGCTAAAGGTATGTATTTGCATATATAAATATACAATCTATTTCATACAAAAAAGACAGCACCTACCCATTGAACTCAACAGGAAACTAATTTTCGACCCGAATTTATGTAATTACGATTATTCAGACAAAGCGAAGGTGTTGCTAAATATTCGCTTACCACCAAAAAAAGCGGCCAAGGGTTTCGTATCACATATTTAACCCTCGAGCAAAAAAAACAAAAAACACGTTTCTTCGACTTCCTTTATTTTATATTACTACTTACTGTTATAGCGGCTAAATTTCAAGTGTCTAGCTATTACGGCTCAAAAGAAACAGCCCTGTGACTGACGAAAAGACGGACAGACGGAGAGCGGAGCATTAATAATATGGTCCCGTTGGCAAACACCGTACAGAACCCTTAAACACAACAAATCAAACAAAAAAATTATGCACTAAAACGTTCGCTACCCAAGTAAAATAGGTTATCTACCACTTAGCCTAGATACAGTTTTAATATGCAACGTCTACCGGCCATAACTCATGGAAGTTTGTGATTCATTTATGCATAGTGTCGTTGATTACACTATGTTTTAATAGTACGGCCTGCACGTGTATGTATCTACTGCGCAGATGAACGCCGAAATTTACATAGAGCCTTCACAATCTGGAGCAGTGTTTTACTAGTAGTTGAACACCCTTGTTACACGATATTATTTAAACGTGTTTAAAGTTGTTTTGTTTCGCTTAGTGGATTGAAATCTTATTTAAAGTGTATGGTCAGCTGTATTTTAGCGGCCGGTTGTACCTACTGAACGAACTTTTTCTGAAAATATCTAAGCTGTATGCACTGCTGTAGCGCAGACGCACTGCCAATCAGTTTTCATCAGTGTCCACTGAAAAGAATTAGACTTTAAAATCAATTTTCCTACCAGTTAAGTTCGTGATAAAAATAACTTTCGAGACGATACTAAAGCATAACGAAGGAATTCTAGCAAGTGCAAAACTACGTTACGTCTCCATTTCATAATAATTATCGAGATAATTATGCAATTTATTACACTCATCATCTAATAATAAGCTAATTACAAGACAAAACAAAACCCCCAATTATAGTACAACAGATTCGCTACAGTTCCCTTTTGTACCACAGATCGAGTAACACACAGACGGTCCACAACCTTTGGAATGCGCCAATCAAACTAACAATGGCCGCCGCAAAAAATCTCCCACGGCACATAATAATGAATAGTTAACGACGAAAACTAGGTGAATCTTTGTGCAATCGCCTAGTGTCTTTTAAAAGAAATATGATCATTTTCAATTTCATAACGTTTCCCACACGACGCGGCATGAATGGACCACAGTTGTCGGCTATACAACTGACAAATTAGTGTAATCTAAAACAGATTTTGTTGCTAACACAATTTGTGGACGCGTGCCGTGTGTGCGTGAGACGTCAAATTATGCGATGGGTATTAACATAATGAATATCATCAGAGTTCGGTGTATTGTGCCGTTCATTTCTATGTGAAATTGAGTGACGGTAATTGCCTATGTGATTTGCATCTGTGGACTGTGGTAATTTTTTGTACATTAGCAGACTAGTTCAGATTGAAGGATATCTTCGAAGGAAGCCTTGACGACCACATTCTTGTTAGAGGGTAATTAGATAGTATTATTAAAAGACGGTAGCAGACTAGTTACGGCCTAAATCTTTTTCTAATAGCAATTTAAAGATGAATGCATGGCCAATGGGGTAATCAACTTCTTTGTGCTTGATTAGTATCTGCACATTAATTAATCGCAATCTGGAATTAAAATGGTTACTCAATTGTGGCCTGCATTTGAATTAGAAACAAGATGGTACAGCTTTTATGAATACTTAGATTTTGATTAGTACGTACTAATCAAAATCTAAGTATTCATAAAAGCTTTAGGCCACAATAGTAAAATGCGGGTACCTGCATTACGTGATTTAATCGTTTGAAACCACGCGACAATCGTCTTATGCCCAAAAATCACATAAAAATAAAATTACAAGTGATACAAAGCAATAAAAATAGAACGTCCATCCGTTCCAAAAACCGTACATGAAAATTTCAAACCGTGTCACCAACAGTCCGAATGTCAAACTATAATAAACCCTCGTATACACTGTATTGCACAACGTTCATCTTGACATTCCATTTTGTTCGTCAAACAATCGGAGCGGTCCGTGCGAACAGTTCCCACGTAGAGATAGCTGATAATGCTAGGAGTATAGTGCTCAGCCAGCCGGCTAAACACCGGTTAAGATAACGAGCGATTAGTGCATCCGATGATATGCATCTGCCTTTTTTATGCTTTCGTAGAGCGGGAAGCGAAGCGTTTTTGTTTGGTTAAGTGGTTGTTATAAAAAGCAATGCTTAAAATATACAGTGCGAAAACTAGAGCATACACAACGGAGGAGTTAGGCAATTTAGGCAGAGAAAAAATACTTACATATAAAATGATTTTTCATAAATTGTTCCTACCCCAGAAATCAGCAATATTTTGATGAAAATTGCCATCTGTTAGTAAACACATAACTAAACATAAATTTTATCTTCAAAACCCAAATCTTATCGAACTGATTCACACGAACATAATAAAATTAGTCTAACACATGACTCAGTTTCCGTCCAAAGTCTACATTATTACTAACATTAGTTCGTATGAATTTGTCCTCGCTGGTCCCGACAGCGTATTGAGCAATCGAGCAACGAAAACTATAGTACTTGAATTACGGCGCATCCTATAATCTGAGACAGAGGTGATGCTACAGTACAAGCGAAGATTTTCAAGCTATATGTTTAGCTTTTATTTTTTCCAACTTAAGTTGCAAAATATCTAGAAATAATGATTTTTCTGAAGTATTTGCCATTTTTGTTCATCAGTGAAAAAGGGCAAAATAGTTTTCGCTTCCCTTTAAGCTCGATTGTAACGTTTCAAAGTTTTGCGCATGATAAGCTTTACAAAAATATTACTTACTTATCTACATGTTTTTACACAAGCTTAATTATTTATTAATAATTATTACTTGCTAACACTTTCCATTTCCATCTTGTAGGTAAAGACTAGTCGTGATAAATTTCAGGATTCAAATACTAAAGGTACATAGATATTTCGTCCCGCCACAGTTGCTGTTACCTTGTAAATCTTTCAGTGTACCAACACCTTAACAAAAGCAAGTGCCATTTAGACTACTTTGTTAGAGAATGCCGATTTATTGACCATTGGCGGCGCAAATAAGCAATAGTTATCCAATAAAATGTGCCTAACCCCTAATTACGGCCACATTAAATTGAACATCATCTTATTAACAATACACTACTATATCCTCGGGAGTACATTTGAATTGTTAATGTATCATTAATTCGTTATTTATGTATGAATATTTTATATAATAAACTTTAAGGTGCGCATGATTTTATTTTGTAATTTATTTTAATAAAAATATTAGATATATTATTATGTATTGGCTGTCAATTTTGAGATAAGAAATCTTAATCAAAATGTTTCGGTATGGTCTAATTGGTTGATAATTATCATTGATTTGCAGTTTTTGAGTAGATTATTAATATGGTAATTTGTGAGCTGTTGATTATTAATTTCTGATAATAGAACTTGTATGAGCACGCTAGACAACTTTACATCGTAAATCAGACCTCGTTGAAATAGGCACATAAAATATTTAACATTTCTAGGTGTCAGGTCTAATTCCAATGAAGGTGGACTAAGATCTATGTCAGTTTAAGAAATAGGTAAAAAAAAAAAAAGTTTAATACCCAATACATTCTAGGGTATTCAATTTCAAGCTAGAAAACTAAGAAAATATACCTAAATCTAAGATCTATATCTTTAATACCTGTTACTTTATGTTTCTAAACCACTTATAAGCCACGAAACACCCCATTTTTAGCAATTACATCACAAACACCGCCCATCTACTTATTATTATAATAATTCTAATAAAAACACATCAGGGTTTTGTATAGATTTATGATCTCTTACGAAAACCAATCAGGGGAGGCGTGACCGATCGTAATTATTTCTTAACACCTCCGTGCTACCGGGCGACTATTAGCTACTTCCTTAATCTGATCGGTTTGATTGAGATGCGGGTAAGTAAGGGTTAATTAGTAAGGTTATGTAACGGGGAAACTGTAACGGGTTTTCTGTGATGAGTTGGTTCAAGGGCTGGGTTTGTGATGGTATAAAAATTGATTTTGTTAAATTACAAAATTAGTTTAAAGTTTAAGTAAAATCCTGAATAGGCGGCAACCTTGTTATTTCTGTCTGTAACTATATACCAATAGATATATAATTCGGGAAAAAACAAAAAAGGCTATACAAGAATCAAGAAAGTGGCATCCCAAAAGTTATGATTAGTTAGTAGATTTTCTCGTTTCCCTCAACCTTGTGTGTTATACATGTCGTACATCATTGCTAGGGTTATAGACACGAAGGTAGGTAAGTACCTACCAATAAAAATGATAACACAAGAATATCCCAAATTATTAGGTTAGCAATTAATTGTGATTATTTGAGCGTGATTCCAATTAATCACAATTAATTGCTAACTAATCATTTACTTGCAGAAGGTACGGCCCACATCCTCCAAATATAAAGCAAAATACAATAAGGAAATTCTCATTTCCGGCACGAAAATCTTAGAGGCAATGAAAATGGACAATAAAACACTACACGCACCTTAATAGCAAGGTACTATCAACAACAAAAGAGGAAGATAATGAAGAAAGTTAACAAAAAAAACTTTTACAATTCAAACTGCTTTCTAGACCGAGAATTATTCACAATTACCAACCCATCCCGGCTTTGCATAAATCTTCACCAATAAATTCATTATTAAATTGTGAAATCCCTTTAAAAATTCATCAAATACTAAGTTTAAAAGTAATAAGCGAAAACAGCGTTAATGTATACTATTTATGGAACTATAAAGACTATGAATAACAAAATTTTGTCAAAAAAGTTCATAGAATATTTCATCGATTCAGCTGGGGACCGTACTATGCAGGTATTTACTCATCAGCAGGCTCTAAGAGGCTCATAAAAGATTTATAGTGGCCATGAATGCCTTGGTAATGTTTATCGAAGAAGCTTATAAATCGGGGCAATATGTACGTAAGAACATGACGTATCAACTGCTAATAATGGTAGTGGCAAGTTCAATTACATGGGTATTTAGAAAATGGACAGCGTTTTCAATTACATGGGTATTTAGAAAATGGACAGCGTTACGTATAGTTGATGATATAGATATAGTTCAAGTTAGCTATCTTATTATTGGCATAGTAAACTGAAATTAGAAAAGAAAGAAAGATTTTTATTTAAGAAATTTTAGATATTTTTGTAGGCAGTAGTTAGGTATTTCAGATATTTTTGTAGGCAGTAGTTAGATATTTTAGATATTTTTGTTGGTATTTTAGATAATCTTTAACTCATCCTGTATAATGAATACAACGGACTGATTATTTTTCTCTTGAATCCATAAACATCTTTTCTTGCAATCAAACATGGTGGGATATTATTTAAGTATCAGATGCTTATCATCAGGAAACCGTATAAATCAAGCAAGGGAAGCTGATTGCTCCAACATCCCTAGGATGTCTTACATAAACATCCACCGATTTCATTCACGCAAAAATATTACCATCCTGGCATCCGCTGTCAAAATAATTTAATTTATTTTTCTTAAAGTTTTTAGAAAGTAAGTAGGTACATACTTTAATAAAAACTAAGTGATTGCTTCCTTCCAAATAGAAAGTGTATTTACCAGGGATATTTGGCTCCTAAGTAGGTACAGTCATGCGCATAAATATGTTGCAACTTAGCGAAGTATAAAATCGTTTTACTCATGAAAGAGTTTGAAATAAACCTATTTGGAAATAGTATGGTTTTGAAGAAATTATGTGCGTAACACTTCATAATTTCAATCGATACTTAGAGAGAAAATCGCTTTTAAAGTATGCAAATTGAAACTTATTTACGCTCGTGACAGTACTTATCTAATTGAATTTACCTATCAAAGTAAGTCATCTTTATTGGGTCTTGTATAAAAGGAGTTTAATTGTGTTTCCAAGCTTTAAATAAAAGATGTTTAACTGCAAATGGGATGATTGGGAGAGGCAACACGATTCAATCTCAGAGTCGTTGTAAAGCATTGATGAGTATTTTAGATCGAGAGCGGCAGTTTATTGTTTTGTACAGTTTTTTTTGTTTGACAGTATTGCTGTTTATTCATCTAAGTTGATATACATAGGTACCTACTTGAATTTAGCGGTACACTTCAATAGTGAAAGGTTTTGAGCTTCTGACGTTGAAACTAGTGGGTTAAGGCGGTTATCACACTGCACCGGACACCGTTTGACTGCCCCGCACGGAGATGCAGTGTCAGTGTGTTATACCCTGCGGTTTTTGTATACATATCAAGATTCTACAGTCAAAGTTTAAACCCGCAGCACCGGTGCGGTGTCCGTTGCAGTGTGATCACCGCCTAGTTCAGTATTTTAATTCAATTGGAATTGTGTTCAATGGAATTTCGTCTGTATTGTATATGAAGCAATGCTTTCGTTTAATCAATAACTAAATATTATAAATAAAAGTCGATTTTCGTGTCTGTCTGCGACCGCGCTGCTGTTCTTCTAAACTGCATAACGGATTTTGATGTCGTTTATACCGTCATTTGGAGAATTGATTCCGGAAAGTTTATGTGTATATTATATTAATAGTAAATTTACATAAAATAAAGAAATCTCGATGTTTTATCAATTCAATAAAACCATGCGAAACACCCTGGTTCACTATTATATTTATTCTTATTTATAATTCTAATAAGCCCTGTAACGATACGGTGTTTTAACACAAATCCCATTCGACATAATACATTACGCTAGAAAAGCAAAATAACACTTTTGCCTGACCGAGGAATCGAATCCATTAGAGCTTGATTTTGAAGTATATCAATCGCCATCACTACTAAGTTAGGGATGTTTTTGAACACAGAAGGCAAGTTAACCACAGGGGTCGTATTCATAGTTTACGCAAATTTCATGACCAAGTTTTTACCTATCATGAAACTAGATCCAAATATCCGTCGTGATTTATTAATGTCACAGATTACAACACGAAAGAATGTATTTAAAACAGGAAGAAAAAACGAAAAAATCGGTGTGTACAATAAAATTGAAAGATATTTTTGCTAAGCAGCAAAAAAAATCTTTTTTTCTTAAATATTTATCATTGCATTCTGCCAAAATATTGCGATATCTAACTAATTCGTTCAACAAAGCCGTTGTACTCTTGTAATTTCGCAATTTCATACAAATTATAAGATTATTTTCACCCAAATAATAATATTTTAACACTTTATTAAACCATAATAATGTGGGGTGTGCTATGAAATTAAGTATTACAAAAAACCTTAATACAGAAGCCTTTTTGCAAGGACTAAGCAACCAATATTGGGTTTAGAACATAATTTCAGGGTTTTCTCATACTCGGAGCCCAGATGTTACCTACTGTACCTATATTTTATGTATGAGTATCTTCAACTAAGCAAGCCTTAACTTAATCAATCTACAAAGTGGCCACGAGTCAGCTTATCGTACAAGGAACAAAGACACGTACAGACAGACATTACAACATCACGAAACATGATATCAGTTGCGGTTCACTCTAAATACCGCAGAGCACTTGTGAAAGAGGCGACAGTGCGTCATACGAACACCGCGGGTACAGCGTGACAGCTGGACCGAGATGTCATTGTCATCCGACGGATGACAGCGGATGACATCCCGTCTGACATCCCACGCGTGATCTATAGATAAGGCTCAATGTGTGCTCTAGTTATTTAGGTTGTAAGGCAACAAAGCCATTGATTCATATTTTGCAGGCAGCATAAATGGCGATTTCATATTTTATTTAATACTAATGTTATGAAACTTCTGTGCGGTTATTATCCTTATCGAAAACATCTAGAGCAGATCTAGATTTTCTCGCGAAAAAATCCAGACGCGGCCGCGGGCGTGACTACACCATTTACCAGAGCAATTTCAACATTAAGTTTATATTTAAACCCATAAATTATAGAAACAATTTATTACTGAACGATTCAATATAGTAAATTGCTTTGATATATTTGATTCTCATAATATTTGATATAGTTTAAACTTTAAGTAATTCCCGTCGTTCCAGTTCACATTTCGGTCCGATGTACGAGCAATTTGGGGTAAATTAAAAGACAATATAAATCAAATGTGTTCTGTTTCAAAATCGAAATTGCTTGTCATTAGCAAACCTGAAATGTCACAGAACAATGCTTGTCCCAGTCGATCCGCTGTCGCAGCGAGCTGTACGAAGGCCGCACGTGATCACATTTCCTCAGACATTAAACCCGAAAACGGTCACGCAAATATAATACGTTTAATAAATGTCTCGATACCAAAACGTTTTGGCAACACGCCGAACAATTCCATGACATCGAATTATTCGTCTATTCTCAGAATTCAATTCGCCTAATACATGAAACATACAATTGGCAATTCTGTAGAATAATCTATGACCTACTGTGAGAATTGAATGTTATGAGACAAAATTAAATATCAATTTTCATGTGCTCACTATACGACAAAAGATTGATGAGATAAAGAGACAGTAATAAGCAAAAAACAGAATAATGCCAACATCTAATATTATGGAGTGAAAGGTCAAAGTTCCAAGTGGCTATGAAAAGATTGAATACAATATGGAGGGCAGTGCTAACAATGGGACACTATTTTGTTTGTAAGTAGCTTTATAACGGAGTGAATAGAGTGGCAAGAGCGCGGGTGACTAGAGGTGTTACAAAACGATGAGTGTTGGGTGTACCGCAGCCAATGAGAGCGGCAGCACGTGGCGAGGCGCCGGTCAGAGGTCGCGCCTCGGGGAGCGAGGCGCAGCGCGTGCGCATCCATTGTTAAAACGCTCTCGGAATTATGATGTGGTACGAGGCGATAGAAAATGAAAATCGTTGGCGAGTCACGTATGTTAGATGAATAGAGAACATTATATAAACTGCATCACATTTAGAAAACATGTGCTGTTTATACCTTCAATGTTTTACATGCGAGATAAAGTTTCTTAGATTAAATTAAGGTTCGGAATGTTATCTATATGACACGTACGCGGAAACCACAAACCCTTCAGGTTTCCCCTTAATTCATCAAGAGAGACAACCGTTAAAACCATATCTAATCTGACTCTAACCCGAGACACTCTGTTATCTGTGACATGCCAAGAGAGGCTTTAATTCAATCAGACATGAGTTTCAGAGATAGGTTGTATCTAGCCATGTCACAAGAGGGGCGCGTCGGCCAATAAATCGGCGTTGGCCCCGCGTGAAAGATGAAGTGCCCGCTTAACATACAATGAGCTCTGTACGCTGTCGCAACGAGGCTTGGCGTAGGACAGCGTTGGTTGGAGACAAGCGTGTTCAGACGCTGTTCGAGACTTGCGCTAGTTCCGGGCGAGTATGTCAAAATTATTGTGAGGAATTGTTACGGTGAGTACCTTTAGTTGTGACAAATAGTGTTAGCATTAATACCCTTCGAATTATACAATGATTAATTCAAACTAGAGCGAAAAGATAAGTACCTACTATTATTAAGTATGAGTTTTTGTTTGCTATAATGGTAGACAGATAGGTATGCAGAAGAGGCCTTCTGCTCCGAATTATGTTACAAATTATATTCATAAAAACGTGTCCTCTAAATTCCTACTGTATCACGTCCATTAAAATTTAAAATAATACCTATGTTACGAAGAGGAAAAAAAAAGTAATCACGTCAAATCACGTGTCCTTACTATCTCATTCTTAATCCAGCAAAATAAGCTTAGTATAAAATATTGAACGGTCTAAACGAAGCATAAGGTTAGTTGCTAACGAGTCTGGGTGTGTCCTCTGCACCAAATAACGCAGTAATAATAATTACGGGTGCAGTTATATGCAATAGAACGGTGTAAGATGTATACCAGCCCGGCTATTGGGCATAATTGAAGAATATTACCAATAATTAATGTCATATCTACAAATAGGTGTAAAACTAAATTACCTATCCCCAGTTAAACTAAGCCCCAATAGAAAGCGTACAAGGCCGTCGCGATAGAACTCATGTACGCTTAAACGGTAATTACGCTGACAAACATTATGCGGCGCGCGCCATTCAAAAAATAAAACCAAACTAAAATTAATTACATTCTTGAGGCACAAGATTAACGACGAGTAGTCTCGAACCAATTACGCTGTCAAAACATCACCTTGAAAGTCGAAATAAAGAAAACATCAAACAATTGGTGCTCGACATAACAATAATGGTTCTATTGTTACATGAAACGGTTCAGATAGTGATGTAGATAATCGCGGGCCATGCGAAAAACCGAAAATATTGCCTTTGTATTAATTACTACGTTGCACAATTATTTGTCCTCTAACGAAATCTTTTAAACAGTGATCTGTCATAGTATACGCATATCAAATTGATGAGCAACCAAGCTTGACTGGTGACTGTTACAAAAAACTAGTATTTGCAAAGATATCTGTTACAGTAATAACTGTTATTTTAGTATGAAGATGACTGTGTTCGCCATAAGCAGGATATAAAAGCGATTATTATTCGAAAGCAGATGAACGTACGATGATTAAAAAAATCTTCGTAACGTATTCTGATATTGAGGATTAGATTACCGTAGGCAATTGTGATTTAAAAACCGCAAGCTATTCTAGACATTGTGTCTGTAAAGATAATATCTATTATTGGTGTTTTAATAAGAATGGATACCCGAAAAGAAAATCAATCTTTTTGGTCATTTTATTAAAAAAAATACATCTAAAATCAAGGCAACCTTCAGAAAGTTGCCAAGAATACAAAACTACAAGATAAAACTATAGGAGGTAAGTAAAACTGAAACGGAAAACTTTCTTGAAAACAAAATAGTCAATAGTAGTAATAGATAGCGAAGGCCACATAAAGCTAAATTTGTTTAGCTTTCCTCATGCAGCTACCGCGTGTTTGCAATACTTCGGTTCACACCGCGAACTATGAACCGAGATATGAAAAGAAGCTGCTGCTATATGAGCGAAGCTAAACGAACTTAGCTTCGTTCTCAGTGTAGTCTGAGCTTAACGAATAACTATTACAAAAACATAACAGCCGCATATTAGCAGAGGAGCTCGTGGCTAAGTAATAACAGCCGCACGGGTCGATCCATCAGGTTAAGCTGCGCTTGCCGGGGTTGAACCGTGGATGGGTGACCATCTTTACATACCGAGACTCCTCCGTGCTTCAGAAAGCACGTTAAGCCGTTGGTCCCGGCTGTCATTTGTGGATCTTTGACAGTCGTTACGAGTCGTCAGAAGCCCGAAAGTCTGACAAACCAGTCTTACCAAGGGGTATCGTATTACCCAGTTACTGGGTTGTGGAGGTCAGATAGGCAGTCGCTCCATGTGAAATACTGGTATTCAGCTGCATCCGGTTAGACTGGAAGCTGACCCCAACATGATTGGGAAAAGGCTAGGCAGAATGAATGAACCCATCTATTAGCACTAAAACTGTTCCATCAATTGTTACAGAAATATCATTTAAAACACAATAGATCACTAACAAAACATGAGTACACCTTATTTACTCAAAGTAATTTATAGTGGAGAGTTAAACAGCTTATATCTGCCATTCTTATTTCAGTCAATAGTATAATAGCTCCGTAAACTGGACACTAAATAACGTGATTATAGGATCTGACACTTATGAGCTTACATTTACCATTTTGAAGACGTAATTTTCTAAAGTATTGTTGCGTTTTCCACATAACGGGAAACGTGAAAAACTGGCAGCTTGCAACGTTAGATGGCAAATTTTCTATGATTTTTAAATATGAAAACTAGCTAGCTGGCTAGACTAGCTTCCGCCAGCGGCTTCGCCCGCGTGATATCTTAATAAATTATGGCATATATTACTCGGTGATAATAAAGCATTCTACTGGTAAAAGATTTTTTTAAATCAGTCCAGTGCGTTTTGAGTTTATTCATTACAAACAAAAATACAAATCTTTTCTCTTTATAATATTAGTGTAAATTTTTCTTTAATAAATTCATAATAACTTTTTTATGTAGAAATAAAGTAAGTAAAACGAATAAAGAAATAGTATGTTAATAAAAAGATTGGCAACAAAAAGTTTATGCATAATAGCTGGGAGACACACAACAATAGTTTCGAAAGAGGTCTTAAATCATAATCCAAAAGCTATGTAGTCAAAGAATGAATGACCTGTGTCTTAAAATGCCGTCTATCTAAATACCTCACGAACCGATCTAGGCGGGACAGATTAGTCCAGCATTCTTTAAACTTTCAGAATATTCAATCAATTGATGTATTAACAAAATGTATTAGAAATATAATTTGAATGCGGAGTAGCCGAAATGAATGTTTCGTCGATGGCATCTGATAAGTAAGTGGTTTTCGTAACGCCCCCCCGAGCGGTCGCGATACCATCGGATGCGCGTGCGCAGCTCTGCCATGTGTTATTTTTTAAACACACGTAACAGAACATCTGTGCGATCGAGATTAATAACCAGTTTCGTATCTTCCTTTTTCGACTACAAAGACTTTGGGAGATGAATCAATATTTTACAAGAATAAGATCCTAATGGCGATACGTTTCATTTGAGGACAGCCATTAACCTCAATCCCTGTAGGACTTAATCGACCTTGGAGCCACATGTGATTATATCATTTATAGCTTTCTTGCCGACTCAAAGGTATCGATACGTTAATCGATACTTCAACTTTGTCAGTTGAACAAAAGAGGCAAGGTTGTAGGCCTCGATTCTGCAAGTGAGATTTAAATGTCAAAGTAATTTAACTTAAAAATCTACCTAATCATCCAGGCCTATCTGTCAATGAAAGGAAAACCTTTTAGAGTTTGTTCTTATCATCTAACTAGCCGTAGCCCGCATTTTCACTCCTATCCTAAGGAAACTACTTTGTATAACCGGACTAAAATAACAAGCATATATCCTTTTCCGATGCGTGCTCAAGCCTTGTGCCGCATTCCGTCGAAATCTATCCAGCAGTCTTGGCGTAAAACGCAAACACAAACAGACCAAAATCCTTCGTTACGGTTTTATCATAATGTAGTACAGATATTAGTCGTAGGAGTCATCTAAAGGAAAATATGTTAATACAACACACGTAGGCGGCCGTCTAGAAATCTGTCTTCACTATGCTATCGTGATCTGTACCTAAAGTGAGCACATTATGGTCGTCACTTCTAGCGATTTAGGCACTCCTTGTTTTAATGTTAGGTAAGTCATAGAGGCTTGGTTGTTTGGGCGATAATTTGATATATCTATGGCATAATTTAAGAAGCCTCAATTGAATGGACTGGTGGAAAATATTAGACGGCCTAATTAAAATGTAAAGCTACGCCGGTTTCCTTAAATAACGTTGGCCGCCACATAACGTCCGTAATTTACGGCTCACAAGAAAATGATGATTTGATTTTACAGTGACAAAAAGTCTCTCTAGGAAAACACACTAACTTACTTTCATAAATAACCATTCAATGACGTCATTCGCCAGTAAATTGCGGTCGCTATGTGGCGGCCATCGCTCTTCTAGCAAACCGTAGCTTAAAGCAAGGTTTTCTGAAAAGTGAAAGAAAATCATAACTCGGACCCGATGCTTAATTTATTTTTGTTTTTAACTAAGTAAGTACACACGGCAACTTATCAAGCTATACATTTCCAGTATAAGCTGATCCTGCATTGTATAGGATTTCCGTACAATGAGAGGTCAGCTTATACTAGAAATGTATAGCTTGATATAAATCCGTGTGTACATATTTCAACCTCTTATTGACGGCGAAATAAATTGCACAGGGCTGAAGTACACAAAAATAATCTTTTCATTCCGGAAAAAAAGAATTTCTCTCAAAGAAAAAAAAAACACCATTTAAAATTCACACCTTTACTTCCCTCTTTTTACGATACCCATTGTCCACCAAATACGTATTTTATTCACATATTCAACTTCACCTTTAAACTGAGACCGATCAAAAGAAACCCGAGTACATTGCCATCATAACTTCAATCACTTTCAATGACGAGTCATCGTTATCATGATCTTGTCGAAAGCAAGGTTAGGGATCGGTCAAGGGATAGTAGCCAAGACCTCCACCTCAAACCTTGATGAGTCACAGTCATAAGTCGATCAGCATTATTGTTCGGTGATATTGATCCTAACGACACGACTTGCAACATTACACACTAATTATAACTTTATATCGTTGCCTAATGTTAGGGTTGGCAATGTGTAGATGTGATTAATTGATCGGACAAGCTCTGCTGTGCACTGTTGAGATGATTGATTGGTATTAAAAGAGCTGTTACTACGTTTACTAGATGGTTATTTAATTTGAATTTTCGCAGTTACTCATCGATATCCAGACTAATTCATTCACGTTTAAAACAGATGAAATCTGTAAACAATTACGCATTTTTTTTTTTCACCACCATTATTGCAAATCTGTCTGCTACGTAAACGTGAGCAAATTAAATAATAGTTACAACAGATCCAAACAAGCATTTTGTTTATTCTTCAAGAGCTTTTACGAGACAACCCTACCCTAGGTACATTGTTGTGGCACGCGGGCGTTTCTATGACGTCTGTCGGGAGCATTCGAGTTCGCTTTCGACGATCGCTGGCTTTATCTGATCATAGCCGTTTCGTAATATAGATCTCTGCACGCATCGGTCTAAAATTCTTTAAGCGGCCTTGTCTTCCAATATTTGTAATTTCTGGACACCTGATAAAGATATTGTGCTGTTATCTTTGTATCAAAGTCTGATACTTTTACTTTTAACTTGTCTTAGTTTGCTCAAGGTTTGTACTGGTGATTGAGAAAATTTAAGGGGTCAAGCTACTATGTAATTATGATTTTGATGAGATTCGTTTTCAGAGCTACTTGCATGGTAGTGTGGGCATCGTAATCACCATGGAGTATGTTAAGAGAACCGAACGTGGTGTTTAGTGATGTCCACTCATGATTATATATTTATTCACACTGAATGGCAGCTTGAGAAACTATTCAAGTTCAGCAATGGCAGCTAGATTAGGGCTACCTCCGGAAAATGAGGCATTGGTGCCGATTCCCTTGTTCACAAACTAAACTAAATTTAAATTCAGTGCATCTTTTTCTTTCTATTTCATTAAGAAAAGGACAGAAGATATGTTTTAGTTTATTCCTGTCAAATTAATCAGCGCCTGACGTAAATTGACGTAATTTTAGTAGGCAAGTTTTTAATCACGTCTAAACTTGTATGGAGTAGTGACAGATTTGACAGGACTAAACTAAAATCTACTTATATTCTGTCCTTTTCTTAATGAAATAGAAAGAAAAAGATGCACTGAACATAAATTTAGTTTAGTTTGTGAACAAGGGAATCGGCACCAATTTCTTGTATATTTTAGTTAATGTTTTCCAGTAACCAAGTAAACCAAGGTGATAACGAAAATGTAGGTATGTGTCGAGTATCCAATAAGTTAGTTAAACTTTCTACGCACTTATGCCAACTTAAAACGTTTGCTTGTTATTTAAAAAACGTTTGATAAGAGAATAAGAGAAGCATGTATCGATAAAATTGAATGATTTGAGAATGTTTAAAGTTCGTACGGAACAATACAAAGAATTCATTTATCATGACGGATAACAAGGTGCAGTACAAAACAATAGGCCCACTTGTAAACGTTTATTTGTTATTTATTGTTATTGATTTATCTTTAACTTATGGACAAGCGAATATGTTGTTATGTTAATAGTGTTGAGTTTGAATCTTTTTCTAAGGCTTGGTTTTTATATTGTTCAAGGTTTTTCTCTATTATTATTTTTATTACTAACTCCGCTGTCCGTTCGTCCATCTGTCTGTCACCAGAGGGCTGTATCTTTTGAACCGTAATAGGTAGACACTTGAAATTCCCACACAGTGCTGCAGTGTGAACTACTATGGCCGCTATAACAACAAATAATATAAATTAAATAAACTTAAAAATTAAAAGGGATCCCCATACAAGAAACATGGTAAGAAATATGTAGCGTGAAACATTGTACGGTACCATTCGTGTGCGAGTCCGACTCGCACTTGGCCCCTTTTTAAAGGTTTTATTTTCTTGGCGCACTTTTATAGTGTAGCTTTTTAACCGCAGTTCATTTAGATATTAGTTTCCGTGAACATTGTTATGTCCTCTGGTGTTAACTGTGTCTATGCATTCGACCATAAAGTAAATTTACTCTATTTAAAAAATGTCATAAACTTTGTAGGTACACACGGTTACATATTATCTAGATATACATTTCCAGTATAAGCTGACCTCTCACTCTACGAAAATCCTGTACAATGCGAGATCAGCTTATACTGGAAATGTATAGCTTGATACATAGCCGTGTGTACAATTAATATTTTATGTATTAGCTTATAAACCGTTTTAACAGGTTATTAAAAATAACCGCAAGGATACGCAGTTTATCTACCATTTGACAGCAGCTAAATCTCTTTCAGGATTTTCTAAACTACGATTTGACATAATTATTATGTGTATCACTAGACGACTTATTGGTTGATTCACACGAATTTACTCGCCCGAAACGGGCGAATCGATACTTTTAAATAATATTAGTTTTCTGTAGGCGATTGGTACGAAGTTAATTTATTTGTGAGGAAATCGACAGTTCCAGAAATACATGAGACGACTTTATACAGTTGGTACAGTCACATACGTAAGTGCTAGCTAAAGTATGATGTCTAACACGTACAGTCGTTATCAATATCTTATGACAGCTATATGATCACAAGACACATGTCCGATTCAATCGGAACTTTTTGTTAAAATCTCTCTTCAGTTTCATAGAATTCAACAAAAATGTTGTAAGAGTATCAAAGATTTCCCGTCAAAGTGGCATTGCTATTGGATTACAGAACTTTATAAGGCGTGTCAGTGAAAAGTCGACTGTGATACGCGTTTTTGTAACAATATCATATACGGACGCCTTAACTGGAAGACGACGATCGACTTTCATGTCGACGGACGATTTGAGATTGTAGTTTGATGGATTTTGTTGGCCAACTATATTTGGAGCGTATTTATAATTGAAAAACTAAACAAAAAGTTGCAGGTCGGCTCTGACGGCTTATTAAAGGTTTATTAACAAGTCGCCGGGGAATGTTACACTGTTCATTCTCACAATGAAACCTCACACGCGTATTGGGTACTTACCTTTAGACTTTGTCAGGAACTAATTGAATCAGAAGAAAATTGCCTATTACTTTTCGTTTCTTAAAAGTATGAGTTCAATGAAATTCAAATACCTAAGTCTATTTACCCTACTATAAGATGGCTAAGATCTCAATCTCATCGCTTGCCTTGGACACGTTGCGCTGACTCATAAGCATAGTATACGTATATTTTGACATAATAAATAAACAGTCTTCTTACTTAGTTCTAAGTTTGAAAACAAAATACTCATTTCGTAACTACTTCTTTCGTACAGTGGCGGCCACATCATTTGTAACCAACAAATTCTCAATTAATATTCATCTAGATCGGTATCTCGACGCTCGACTTTTGACTGTTCCACATCGTACCGATATGAGAGATATGGCATAAGTAAATAGAGGTTTAATTAAAATATTTTTTAACTGAACGTAACTGTAAATTATCGTTGGCTATCTTGATCTTCTACGGTTTCGTCATGCGTATTCGACGGCAAAAACTTGCAATTAAGTTTTGTACATAAAATAATGATATGAATACCAAATTACTGCTTTTAATCGATAATTATAATTATATTACTTGTGAAACTAACTTTAAAATTCATGTTATTTGCGCAAGAAACGACTTCAATTTTGAAAAGTGTATTCAATCGAATAAAATATTCATATCTGAATATATTTCACTGAGTATGTACTTATTATTTATTCACCATAACTGCTACAACGTCTATTCATATTACGCGATACGTACATGACCATTGAACTCATTAATTACAGGAACCAGTCAAAAATAAAGTGAGGACCACCCGCGACCAGTTTCTCTCGGCCTCTAGTGTATCGAGTTGCACTTCCTAGTAACGACGACGTACATCTTTAAGATTTTTTTTTCTTTCTTGTTATTTTTTTATGGCGACAACTTTGTAGTGTGGGAAAAACAGCCAGTGTTTCCCACACTACAACGTTGGTTATTTTTACCCGACTACGGCGAAGCAAAAAGGAGGGTTATGATTTTGACCGGTATGTATGTATGTATGTTCATTTGTTCCCTCATAACTTCTAAACTACTCAACATAATTGGACAAATGGGGTATCGATGGAAGCGTCTCGGTCGTCCGATGGTTATAGGCTATGTGACGTCACATTAAATTGAATATGGCGCCCTCTAGAAGACAAAAAGTCATGAACTAAAAAAAAAAGATTTTTTAATGGTGTCATGTTGGGTATCAAATGAAAGGGCTTAATGAGCACATTTCAAAAATATATATATTATAACCCCAAAATAATTTAAATAAAAATAAAAGTAATAAAAACTAAAACCCAACTACGGCAAAAGTCAACTAAAAAGGTATAAACAAGTCATCACAGACAGACTAATTAAAAATCCGGAGTCACACGTAATCTATCCGACTTATCCCCTAACACGTGTGACTCCGGATTTTTAATTAGTCTGTCTGTGATGACTTGTTTATACCTTTTTAGTTGACTTTTGCCGTAGTTGGGTTTTAGTTTTTATTACTTTTATTTTTATTACTTTACTTATTATTTAGGCTCAGCACGGTAACAATTTAACACTACTAATGATTTCTGTTCAGAAGTTAGATGTATTTTCTTAATTAATAGTGATTATAACGTTGGCAATTTAGGCCCAAATCGTTCGTTCTCACAATCTATAAAGAAGGCCCCAGTCTGTAGTGACCGCCTACTGCTTGATCAATGACTTTTATACTCCGTATAGTTTTATATTTATTAAGGGATAAAGCGAACGCATTTTATCATAATAATATCGTAACTATTAATTATTTGATTTATAATTCTCGACTTAAATTACTAATTAACATGGTAACTATACCTGTAATTAATTAATGATTTATCTATTACTTTGTAGACAAATTAGATGGCAACAATAATTTTGTACTTTTACACCTTTGTAAAATCTCAACGGTTTCTATTAAAAACCTGTCATACATAGTCATAGGAATTTGTGAATAAGATGAACCTTAACTTTAAAATCTCTCAGAAGATAAATATCAAAGTTTATGTTCGTGATATTTCCTATTTTATCCAATAAAACACAATTTGTTGGTAAATTATCAAAATATTTCGATTTTTATACAATTTTTATTCATGAGAATTCAATCCTATCAAATGTAGTATCTCCAGTATAACACATTATTATTCAATAATTAATAATTCATTACTACTAACATGTCTATAAAACAGATTAACATACATTCAGAAGCTTTTCCCACAAGATGTCACAGAATCAGTGTTACTTGAAGGCACTTGAAGGTCATTACACCACGAAATTAATTCTCACGGCGAAGCATTAAGCTTTGATCCGTTTGAGATGAGACATATTGTTAACAAACATAACTTTTCTTTTCCCCAACTCAATTTCCAACCTTAACACAACGTATTATAGTACGAATTTGTGAATCTACAGTACTAAATAAAATTGTACTGTCAGATATCTTAAAGGAATCAGCTGTCATTTCACACGCGGCTTTGCATGTCCGAATGAATGTCACCGACTCGTCTCCGACTCCGAATCTCGGGATCTATAGAGAGATGGTAATACCTATAAATAAACAATGTTACTACCAGATTTGGGGCAGGATGCTCGAATTACCTGCTCATATAAAGTGGACAAATATTTAAGGTTTCGTTTCAGCGTTGGTAGTAATCTTGGGTACAACATTGATGGTTGTATGTAATATGTGTTTGGTTGATACTAATAATTATTTTATTGATAGTAAAATTACAATGTTATATCAGCTTTGTCTTATAACTGGGGTCAATTGATTAAGATTTAAAAAAAATGATAAGTTAGCAATAATAAAAGCTTAAAAAAACAAGCATTTATTCAAATAACTTATCAGAAGTCCGAGACAAATATATCGGCATTATTGCGAATCACAAAAATTACACTTTTTTTACATAGATCTTCATTGTTTTTGATATATCTCTGTGCGTGGTTATCCAAAGCAACATACATACCCAGCACGTGAACTTAGCAACCTACTACTTAAATGATGTTGCATGCTTGCTTTGTTTGTTTTCTTTTATACACCGACAATTAAGTTGTTATGGAAATACCAGCTGAACAATAAACCTTTTGCCAAACCCATGTAGATCCGGATCAACAAAAATATAACATCAAATGAGACCTACAAGAGGCTTCACATTTCAGTCGCAGGCTGTCAAGGCTGAGCCAATAATAATTTACTTATATGGATGTAAAACTGAGTTCTTTACCCACCCACGAAGGTTTTAATGCACTCAAGATTACAGCGTCGCATCGAAACAGTAATTTTGTACCTTATTTAAGACATGTTATAGTCAAATTAATGAAATTTGCAAGATGCAGATGAGTTTTTTCGTGTGGGTGTTTATAGTATTATGCTAATTGAATGTGGGTACGTTGGCAGCCTACCTTAACAGAGAGGGAGCTTAACAATCAACATTTTACTTGTTAAAGGAGTTGATGTGTAATTATTGTAGTTGGAACATCGTGATGTAGCATTGAGAGCCGTTGAAGTGCCCGTAACTTTCAGGATTCAATAAAAAGCGAGACATAGTGGCTGCTACACAAGCGGGAGGCAATCCGTGTAGAGAGATAATTTATCTACCCTAAAAGTTGTCTACCCTGGCAAGAAGTACAGTCTGGCATTTTGTTATTAAAGTTGTTAGCACACTCAAAGGCGTGAAACTTCCAAATACCTCTCGCAAATAACGCATATAATGTGACACCACAGCCGCTTGATCACCACAAACAACAATTTTTACACAATTATTAACACTAAAGGTTGATCATTATTAAAATTAAAAAATAACCCCTATCATGCTGCCCGTAAAAAGACGAAACAATGAAAGTCAACAATTTTGATGAGAGGCGCAGTTTTTGGCCAACGCGATACTTTTCGCGCTTAATTGGCCGCCCAAATGAGCGGAGTGCCTTAATTTAAGCGAATTTAAGCGAAGCGGCTACATCAAAAGCAGCTTTATTTATTGTGCCAGCAAACAAGATTAGAGTTGACGTGGCTCCGAAGATAATTTTAATGGTACGTTTGACGTCACGTCAAGTGTAAGATTCTGTTGTACGTCGGCATTTTAACAAGCTTTCACCTTTATTCAGTTAAAAATTTTGTCGATTTTTTCTTAAAGGTCATATTTAAGTAATGAGCTGAATTAAATTGGTATTAAATTATTGATTTCACGTAAAAAAATTAAGCTAAATACGGACTTTAAATCCGGTTTTTTTTTCTTCATTTTAAGACGACAAACACAAGGACAAATTAAAAGACTAATAAAGCGAATTAAAACAAACAATTATTATTAATTTAACAACATTTTCCTCCTCTCTTTCTTGAAACATGAAACACTGACATTGAAGCGAGGAAAAAAAAAGATAAGACTACTAACATTAATAAGAAGTAACATAATAATAAAAAGAAATATCGCGAGTATAAAAAGATACCGCGAATGCGCGGGGGCCGGTGTCCATCACCGATCTAGTAATGTTTGATGCCCGTTGTGGGTATTGTTACAAGAGCTTTACACTTGTGGACAATATTATGTACGCAGATTTTTTAAATTAATTTATTAATAAACTGATTTCTGACTGAAACTGGTTTCTGTATGTTCAGGTTCACCACGTTACTTTATCAATGAATATTATGCATATGTTGTGTAGTTAAAAAGGGTCTAAATATTTTAACAAGACCAGTTGCCTCGATTTCTGAGATAGATTCTACATCAGTAAAGAATACAAAAATCTTTTTTGAAAAAATACGACACTTTCATACGTTGTCTCAAACTCTGAAAAATATTTCATCATTAAATCCGGACTGGTCAGTTCATCGTGTCTTACAGTGCACTACGGTTTCATCACCGCTTGCCTCACTAATATCTCATTCACGCATGCGTCACTCTCTTTACAATCTTTAATATCAGTTTTAGATCACGTTTGATCTTCTTGACCCTTGATTTCGGCTACCGTAAGCACGATTTTTTCTCAACTTACCCATTTGAAAATACACTTAAAGATCGTACAGATAAAGTTGATCTTGGATAAATGGTGGTTAACTTAGCGGGTCGTTTGAACCATCTCATGTTAACAATCATAGATTAGTATGTTAAATAGTTAAAGGCATTTTAGGATTGAATAAGAAAAAATAAATAAATAATGTTTATTTTTGTTGATTGAAGAGATCGCTTTGAATGTTTCAGGATTCGTTATTCGTTATGGTTCGTGAGAGTTTGATGGAGCGAAAAATATATGTGTAGTTTGTTCTTTTATTCAGTCTAATGGGTATGATTTATCTAGACTTGTTAGATACTGTTTCATCATGATCATATTTTGGACTTGGGTAGTTTCATTCTAGGCATGAAACTCACAGCCATGTTCGAATAAACACGTATTGGTATTCGGAATTCGATATGGTTGCCAGTTGTGTTGGAATAAAGCAAATTGTCATCTCCCAAGAATACCGTTATTACAGACAGCACAGTAATTATTTCCTGAAGTAATTATTAAAAAACTTAATACAAAACTGACAAAAGCCCCAGTTTCATTAAAAACCCATTCACACGAAGCGATGCGCATTCAGATCGATGTTTCGCAATAAAAATCATCGCGGCCCAAAGCCATTAAGTTAATGAATGGCGTATATGGAGCAACATCCTGTAGACGTAGGAAGTCAGACCAGTTTCTGACTAATAACGGAGATGAGACTTAATGTGGCCACATTAAAATGTACGAAACGATGGTCCGAATTCGATGGAATGATTGTAATGTGTGGCCCGCACTTAAGGTAAGGTCGTACGATAGTATTTATGTGATCATGTTTTGGTCTTCTTTCGTAATTTGATTAGAAAATTGGCATACTTATTTTTTTTAGATTTTATGACTTAGATAGTTTTTTACAGCCATTTAGGTACTTTATTACAGATACTAGAAAAAAGCGATTTTTTTATTTTAAATACAGCCCTACAATATTAAAGAAATGTACTATACTAAAATAACATAAAAAATACAACAAACAAAATAATTATAAGAATACAATATTTAAGCATGTAAACGATATATAATTATATTAATTAAATAAAGGATAATATTTTTTTTAACCTAAAGTTAGATCGCACAATACTGATTTGCTCGTTGATGTCTATTGTACTACAGGTTACTTAGCTGCCTCATTTGTATGAAAATCAAATGAACACTGAAATAATTATAATTTCGCCAGGCCTTTATTTGAACTTGCCGATGCAATATTAAATTAAGAGAAAGTTGTTCAATTAACTTTTACCTACGTGATGCTTTGTACAAGATATTGGTTGAAGATTATTTTTACTTTTAATCTCTCCGGAGATAAAGTGGTCGTCTTCCGTTTAAGAATCTTCGATACTTCCTGCAGTAAAAACGTTTTTTTTTAATATAATCCGGGCTATAAAGGTATAATTAGTGACTTTTGTAGTCAGTCTATCAGAAAAATCGGTAGTAAAAAAAAAAAATAATAATATATATTTGAGATTATCCCGACTAAAGTAAACAATACTATCAATAATATAAAACTGATAATTTTGCTATGTTTCTACATTATAAATATTGATCATTTTAGTCAGGTTACTATAAAGAATTCGCTCGAAAAGTCTCTAAACACTTTAAATCAATAAAATGACTGGATAATGTAAACCATAGAGCAAGAAGAATCATACAGATATTAAATCATACACGGCCGATATCGTGGATTCCGTTGGGTGCTTTATCATATATAAATCAGTAATAGGAACAAATTATTCATGCGCATAATAAACAGGGGTCGTGCAGGGACCTTACTTTGGCTATCTGATTTTATATACGTCATATCGTTACTCTGTGGTATCGATTTTGTTTTAGTCTAGTACAGGAAGAGTTTATTTTAAGATGTTCTAGTATTACACAATATCACGCCTGTATTCCCCGAAGAGTTAGGCAGTAGTTTACCTACAGTAGACCCACATTTCGCCAGTTAATTTTAAGTCATAAACATTTATTTGCAGTGCATGCAGTACAAATATCGTAAGGATATCTACACATTTCGCCAAAAATTGGCATGTAAATAATAATCCAATTGCTAATATTGCATAAATTATACTTAAAAGAACAAGGTGCTAATTTAAATATGCCTCATCTTTAACTGTTTAAGGCGAATTCAAATCTATTTGATTTCTGGCATATTTCAATAAATATCTGATACGGCCGTGCATCATATTCATATCAATATACAACGTTATACTGACCTGCAATTTGCAAAAAACGTTGAATTTCGCGGGCTACCCTGACTTTTGCACCTTAACTTCAACAACGGCCTTCTCTAGGCCGCTAATTTGAATAGTTATTCCATTAATCCTGTCGTTTATTTTATTCAGTATAATTTAAAGCGTAAAAACACTAATTCGCTGTTAAAATATCACATTCTGAGCTAAATTCTTGAACCTGGTAGAATAAAATGTGAAGTGTTATTGCCTCGTAGTTAGTACCTAGATATACTTATATTCGCATATTTATTTTGTTCCTGCATTATTTACGGAAATAATAACTATGAACATAACTAACCACGACGTAGTTTTTTTTTCACTCTTTTAGTACGTTATGCGATGACGAGCGAGTTTTTAGTGTTCCGTGTTGTGGAGTGAAAATGAGACGCCTTTATTATTAGTAACCGGTATTAACTAAAAAATCTTCAATCCGTTACCAAAATTAAAAAGTACAAAAGCAATATTTTTAATTATCTTTTTTTATTTACTTTATCTTTTTAAACGAATCATGGTAATATACAAAAGAAAAAGGCGTGAGTTTATGTATGTATGTATGTAAAAAAAAAACTTTTGTTGTTTTTTTTTCAATCTGGTATTGTCAATCTATTTTTGACAGTTTCTGAATACGTCAGTTTTAACAAAAACTCGTAGGACATTGGACGACACCTGTCTCGACGAGCAATGCTACCGTGCAATAACCGAGACCATTTGTGCCATATGGCATATGACCATAATATGGTG
The DNA here is from genome assembly GCA_914767815.1 of Eupsilia transversa. Taxonomy (NCBI): domain Eukaryota; kingdom Metazoa; phylum Arthropoda; class Insecta; order Lepidoptera; family Noctuidae; genus Eupsilia; species Eupsilia transversa. The sequence goes on along the minus strand of OU611890.1, from coordinate 8,640,570 downwards.
CTACACTTCAAAATGTCGTCGCAGTAGGGACGGAAAAATAAGACTAAAATTCAAAACATGAATTTTTCATATTAGTTTGGGTTTTGATAAATGGTTTAGTTAAATTAACGTTAGTTTAATAAGTGTATGTATATGCGATAAGTTATTTATTATAATAATGGAATAAGGGTAACACATATTTTCTTAATTATTTTCATTTCTTTTTACTGGGTATTTATACCAACCTATTAGTCCACTGCAAGGCAAAGGCCTCATCTCATACAAAAAAGGTGCAAGTATTGGTCACCCCGCTTGCTCAAGGTTGGTGATTGGGTATAATAAAAATAATTGAGGAATTTTTTTCCGATTCCATTTTACATACATAACATTATATTTTGTCATTTCAGAAAAAAATAAGCGAGCTTCAACTATAATATTGTAACATGTAAAACACATAAAAACAATAAATTAAAATTCGTGCGGTTACTTTTTTGCGCACCATACTTAAGGTAGGTTAACGCTAGCAATAAAATTCTGATGATTCCCGGAGCCGCTCGCGCAGCCGTGATCTACGACTCGACACTACTTCCTTATAACACGGAAAAAAAGAAAAAATGGCGACTATACAATGACTAACAAGGTTTCCATGAAAATACGGCGCATACGCATACTGAAATGTTTATGGACTTATGTCAGTTAATAAATGAGTATGTACCGGATTTTGTGTTACGGTATTCCCTTCCTATCCTATGAATTAGTTATTCGTTGTAAGGTTTTCAAATTCATGAAAGCAGTCAAGAAAATAATAATAGTCAAAACAAAAAATGTTGTTATGTGTTAAATTTTGTTATGTTACAATGTTATTATTTCGCATGCAACCATATTTGTACGCCTCTTGGCATAACATAGCGATCTATGAACTTTAATTTAAGAACTGTATTCACTACCTATATTACACAAATAAAAAATCATTTGATTTGAAAATGACAGTCGAAAAAATATTGTTAATTTAGGGCCCGAACCACTTACGTCCTCTCAATATGACGAACAGTTATATCTCTAAACGATTAAAAGAAATCGTTTCACATGCAAAGAAATGTTACCCAACTGTCCTTAAATATCGTCATTAACATCTTCCTTATAAAAGCAATTCATTACGCAATCGAACTGCAATCACTTTCAAAAGTAATAAAAAAATACCAAAAGTGATATCAATAAAGAACCCTTCTCTTCGCAAGGCGAGTATCTTGACGAGTTGTGACATAGCGAACCAAATAATCTACCGAAATGTTGTTTTATAGTAGGGCAATAGATTTAGTTGCTTATCGAATTGTCTTTTTATTGATTTATGCGTATCTTCAAGTCACTCAAAATTATATTAAAAACATAGGTACCATTCACGACTACGCCTATTGCACTCAGCCCCCTACCACCTAGCTAACTGGCAAATATTTTTATGGTTCCGTACACGAAGGGTGCCAAACGGATCCCTATTCTCAGTCTGTCTGTCAGCTTTATCTTATGAACCGTAATAGTTGGACTGTTGAAATATTCACAGATTGTGTATTTCTGTTGCCGCTGTAACAACAAATATATAATAAAATAAAGTTAAAATTTTAAGGAGGTCCCCATACATTTACTAAAGTATTTAAAAAATGGACTGTTAAATATTGTACGGTGGTACGGAACACTTCGTGTGCGAGTCCGACTCGCACTTGGCCGGTTTTTACTACGGCGTAAGCTCCCCGTTCATATTATGTAGCTTATTAAAAACTGTCTATTACAGGGTTTTAGTTCTTCCCTTGTTAATACTAAGAACTCATAAGTACCAACCCATTTTAACTTGTAATCTTTGCAAGATCAAGAAAGAATAATGTCGTAAGTTGCTCGTAAATGTTCCTAAAGTAATAACCCCAAAAGTTTGATCCTTGCAAACATCTCTGTGTCCCACATAATGTGAACATGAATCACATTTTTATGATTCTCTTGTTTTACTACCATTTATACCATTATTGTGGTCAGTTGGCAAATAAAAGTGAATTCAAAATGTTGTGAAATTCATGACAACATCACGGACTTTCCTTTCTTCTTTGTATAACATCATTTTCATAGCCATTTCCCGGCTAAGCTAAACGAAATTTAGATTAGCAACAGAACTTGCAGAAGTTGACAGCCGCAAGGATTTTTTTAGAAAACTCAACAAAATGAGCTTGCTGCAATTGTTTAAACTAAGGCCCGTATTCTGGTTTAGGTTCTGTACCTCACTCAAGACTCAAGCATTACTTATAACTAGTTTCACCCAATCTAAAGGCTTTAAATGAGTTTTAAGTAATGCTTGGGTTTTGAGTGAGGTTCTGTCATACGGGCCTAAGATTTTGTTGCTAAACTAAACTTGGCCCAAGATTCAGTTACCTCGACTGACAATGACGTGTTGAGGCTTGACATTAGCAATTAGGTACATAGAATGACTGTCATCTGACCTCTGCTACCCAACAACGTTATTATCTCCAATGATGATCTGTGATCTAGATATTTTGATTAATACTAATTATGGCATCGTACTTACTCGTTGAGAGCTCTGTAGTTAACTACAGAGGTCTCAACAAGTACTCTTAAGATAACGATAATTACTTGTACCTAGAGGGACTACTATTAAACTAACCTTATAGCTCTTAACTCCACACTGGACACAATAAGACGCAGTGGTGATATACAAATACAAATAGTTTATTTTCTTTAACAAGCTTGTACTACATACTAGTTATAGAAGTGTCCCTTTAAGCAAGTAAATGCCTGTACTAGGACACTCCCCTCTTCCGTAACTTAAATTTACATAATGTACACAAGAAATGCCACATATCAGAGCCTGCTTAGAAGACGATGCCCATTCAACCACTTTAAAACATCAAAGAACGTACAATTTTATACAGTCCATGATCAATCCGAAATTACCCACACAATTCACGTGTAACTACGTCGTACGCGCGTAATAGCGATTCGGATCAACTCGGAACGGCATCCAACGTCTTAATTATTGTTATTACATCTTAACCACTGTTCGCAAGCCGTAATGGCCACTAGTATCATCAATCCGAAGCAATATTTTGTTTAAACGAGCTTCTAGGTATGTATATTTTTCACCGGCCTTGCTACCATTTTGTTACCTAATATTATCTACATCATCAAGGGAAATTGCACAAGTTTGTATGTTTAAAGAAACTGGAGTAATGGCTTGTATGTATGAATTGATGCTGTAAACACGTTATAGATTGTTTTATATAAACTTCATAGTTATTTGAAGATTGATTTCTAATTCTTCGGGTATCCTTTTGTAGTATAATAAAAGTACGTTGAATTGGATAAAGCTAGTGAATATTTTCGTGTTTTCTTCATGCCCTAAAATTGTCGGTCTCTTCTGCATAGAAGTACAAGAGTTTTGTCATAGATTCTGTAGGAACATAATGATTCCGAAAGCCATTACATTACGACCTTACGCCATAACACTCACCCAAAAAACTTACAGCGCGACGCGACACAGGTAGAACAATTTCCGTGAAGTTTTCATAGAAATTGTCCTAACAGAGTCGCGTCACGCCTGTCTGCGGGATCCGCTACGACTCACTCCTTTAATACTATTGAATATTTCAGTGTGAAGTTACATTACACACTAGGTACCTACATACACTATCAAGTACCTACGAATGCTACGATTATGCACGATTATGTTTACGATCACAAGAAGCCGTTCGTATTGTGCAGAAAAGGAGCTATTTCTTTATCAGTACAGTTTATTAACTTCTATAAATCAGTTACGACGAAAATATTGTATTACGGAATGTGTTATTGCATAAATGCGTAATTAACGAGAGCATTAGTTTCTATTGTCGTGTTGAATGGGAGTAGTTGCCTCATGGACCTTAACCTACATAAAGATGTGAGATAGGTAGTGTTCTGTCACATCAATCTTCGCAGAGGATTAATAACAGAGGCTTCGAATGCTTTGTGTATCAAAATCATCGGCTTTTGTATCTGATATGTTGTGTTGAGACACACAGAGAGGAAGACTGGCGAGTGATGTTAGCAGTGGTTCTGTTTTGGGAACTAATTCAAATGATCCGTGGAATTATCTTCATTCCACACATCATTTGAATCAGTCCCCAGGTTTAAAGAAGTTTTTTAAAGAATTTTACAGAATTCATACGAAAGAAAATAATTACTATTTCCTTTTCTCTTCTTTTAGTCTTCTTAACTCTTGCTGGTGCAGGCCTCTTTAAGATAGAATCTCTCATTCAATCTTAAAATTACCAGTGTTCCGCCAGGTTTACAGAGATCCAATAAAAATCTAAAAGTTTCAAAATTAAAGGCATATGAGGTGGCGTATGTATTTTTGGTATTGACAGTCAGGTAGGTAACATAGGCACGTGCCAAGTCCACCAAAGGTAACACCACTATGTCAGAAGAAGGCGCGGCATCCATTTTTTCACTAGCTAACCAGGTAATGATACTCTCAAATTGTTTGTACCTTTGTTTCGCTATGATACATTAACTCATTGACGATCAAACCAGCTGGTTTGAAAATACTCGTCTAGTTAAGCAACCGTATCATCATTTGTTGGGCAATAGTGGTCGTTGAATCATTGTATGTGATTTGATCGCAGTGTTTTGACTTGAGACACATTGTGGCAATTAATTTGAAGATGCAATAGGATTTGTAGTTGACTAATACAATGAATTTATGCTTTAGGAAGTGAAACTTTGACATGATTTATTTATGTTTAACTTAGCATTCTCGTTAAAGCTTTTGCACTTAAATACTCCATAAACTTTTAGTGACGTCCAACTTCAAATGTTGCCTCCCACTGCACGTACCCTATAATTACGCCCCAGTTACCTTACCACATTTAGAGTGAAACCTAAAATTTTCATAAAATTTTAAAGTCCATTAACATTTACTAGCTTCTGCGTTACAGGTCTAATTTTTCATTAACGGAAGGTTTAAATCATTATTAACTAGTTACAGACAACTATGTGTACCCAGTACTTACGTATATCGCGGCAGCAATAAAGCTGGCACCCGGAGCAGCGCAGGCGCATCGTAAAGCCCGCTGCTAATCGATTCCATGCCTATAAAGAAATTATTTTCCGCTTATGTGAATAAAATACGCCGCTGTACTATATAATTTCATCTGTGTAAAGTAGTTTTATGAATATTTCGTTATTTCTCGGGTTTGCCACTCATTTTGGTATGAGCGACGATGTCTATACTGGTGGAGGTTCCCTTTTAGAAAATCTTGATAACGTCTTGTACTGAATGTAGGTATGTTTGTTTATTATGTATGTATTCGACTGATATGGAAGATTGTAGATGTTGAAGGAAATCATAAAGTTGAAAGCATCAGTAAATCAATAGATAGAGTAGCTGTAAATACTTTGTAATAGATTGCGAAAATAAACGAATGAACAGTGGAAAATTAGCACTTGGCAAGTCTAAAATAAATGGCAATATTTAAAAGCAGGATGAGTGAAACTAACAATTCACAACAAAGGCTTGTTACAAATATCGCAATATACTTAATTTACGACGTCATAAACAAGATCGTTAACTTAAAAATTACGACGTTCCAGTTTAAAAGTATAATATCACGTAATCTTGTTCAAGCATCGATAATTTATATTATTTGTGTAAAGTGAGGAACAACACTTTATTTCAGCTATAAAGCCAGGGATCGTGAATCATTCTGTAATGTAGCGACAATGCAGGGCTCGCGAACATTTGGCAACGGTTCAAAGATCACGCGATTAAAACTCAATAGACTTCTATATCGACCGGTAGGGTTGTCACGATGCGACTAATTTGAAACAGATTTCGTAATACAATGAAATAATTGCGGCTTTTTGTCGCAACTTTATTTGGGGACGACTGAATCTTGCGCAACCGAGCAGATGTCGATGAAATTAACTTATTGCGACTAAGCCTTATTATTTGTTAACAACTGTCATTATTTGTTGAGTCAATCACAGTCATTACTCTCGGACTAGCCGCTTTATTTGTCATCAAAACCTATACATTTTTTATTGCCAATTATTAGCCTTATTTCGTTGGCGTCTTCTTTATTCGTAACGTAACATGTTATTTGGGTATGTTTGCTTATTAAATTGTTTCTCGGAACGATCGATGCTCGTATAATTTTGTTTGATTGATGTTTCATGTTGGTTGTGTTTTGTTTCAGTGTACCATTACCGCCGCCAAGCTGACTACCGCAAATGAGATTATACCCAGTTACCACGTCGAAGCGCTAATAGGTAAGTTCATTTTTATCACACAGAAAATGACTCAGCATAAACCATGAACATTCCAGTTACCTAACGATCACTAAGTAACATCATAATAATATGAAAATAAGCAACACCTCCAAGAGCTGCCTGCTATCAATATTTATTTGGAGACCGATTTTTTTTTATGAATACCCAATAACTAGGTACCATATAGGTTAGTTACATTCGCTTAACTTAACTGAAACACAACACCATACATCTCCCAATCCAATTACAAGCCCAAGCAATGAAAACAAATTTAAATCCGACATCTTGTCATCTAAACAAAGCTAAACAAAATTAATGTGAAAATAATTTCCGTAACGTAAGTCTAACCCGGCTAACATAAAGGGCGATGGGCAAACTTTATAATAGTAGCAGGGCTTATTATAATAAACGTGGCGGGCCGCAGGGCTCCTACACGGTTTGACCTCGGGCCTGCGATTAGTCGGCTACTAGTGGAGCACCTACTCGTAATACCTCGTAACATGCTGCGCCTGCGCTGGGCGTAAAGAATTACTGAATATGCCATGAAAGTTAAGATTGGAAGGGTTTAAGGTAGACTTTTATTAAAACTATTTATGATTATTTTCTCGGATTTTGAAAACCGAAATAAGTAAAGCTGCTGGAGTGAAAATTAAACAACGTATTGAATAAAGAATTGGCATATTCTGCAGTGCATAATGGTGAAAATAAAATAAAAATCAGAATTACATGGGTGATAATACTGGTAACGGTTTATTATTATAAAATAATCAAAAGTTATAATTTTTATTGTTTTTTTTAGCTGTAAGTCTTCCATGCTGTAATAAATAAATAAATAATAATCAAGTGTAACTAATCTAAACTGATACTCCAAACAAGTTAAATGAACTACATTACTCCCGGCGGCGAGACTTCACGCGTATTTTGAAGAAAACGGGATAAAAACGGGACAAGTACCAATACGGGACACGTCATATAATAGGGTGATAGTCTCGTGTATACGAGACTGTCGGGATCTCTCGTTTATAAGACATGTAAAAACACCCCTTTTTTACTTGATGTGTAGTTTTTAGACATAGTAGATATTATATCTAGGTATTTTAATACTTGAAACAGTTGTGTTCGCTGGACTTTCTCTACAAACCCTGTCTTACATAGTAACTATACTTACCAAAGTGGACAACTACCGTACTGCTCCACATTATTTCCAAACTTTTAAGGTTAATCACGAATAGTGGAGTTACGTAAACTTTCTATACAATTTAGACCAAAGTGAAGTCAGCTAGCGCAATTTATTGAGCAATTTCTAAAACCAATAAAGAAAAAGTTTTTTTTTGTACCATAAAGTCGCACACTCTAAATTAAAACATCACAACGAAGTACCACGTGATCTCAGACGCATAAAACTTAATGACAAACTGCCTTTTCTGCTTCTTTAGGAAAAACGTGATCGAAATCAGTGAAGAGTTTAACAAGATAAACGGTTGAAATGTGTCTCCAAGACACGCAAGTAAAAGTTAAGGCTCGTTCACACATCACTGAGCGCTATAATAACGTGTACCTTATTGCTAGAATCACTACGCGAAGAATTTCTGTTTTTTTTTTTTTAAAGGAATGGATATATTCTGGCGAATGTTTAAATGCCATCTCTTTGCTTTTACATAGTTAGAACTTAAGTAGATAAGTTTTTTATAATTTTTTGGACATACAGTTACCTATACTAATAATAATAAATAAAAATAATAAAAACAAATTAAAAAAATACTAATAAGTTATGTTATGTTACTATATTTTATCTGCTACTAGCTGCATCCCGCAGTTTTGCCCGCATAAGTCTCTATCCCGTGGGAATATCGGGATAAAAGGTAACCTATAACCTTCTCTAGGTCATGGTCAACCCATGTTCATTTTCAATTTTTATCCAACATTTCCAACACTTTCGCATTTATGTTATTAGTTAGGATTTTATTCTACTTTTAATAAGTTATTCCTTGGAGTAAACTACTCAATATAAAAGTAATAAATCCATGTATCCATACATACATCCATATGTTTATCATCTAAGCATCAATTAAATGGATCACTAATTTTAAATACTAATTCCCCTATACCAATATATCTCCTCCATTTCTGTCCCCTTTATCGCTTCCAGTACAAGTAAACAGTGTGACGATACATCGTCGGACACTGCGCAGGCAACTGCACACGCATTACATGCCCCGATATAATCGCAGCAAACGACCGCCACGGAGAAATTTTCCTAGGAGCGCCGTTTTCCATCTTAAATCTGTATAAATTAGAGTAATTTGCATTATACGAGCGTTTTATTTTTATTGGAGTTCGAGGTTGTATCTTAGAGTAGATGTTTCTTTATAACAGGTGCAGTCTGGTACAGTTTTTGAGTTTCGATCTTTCTAAAGTAAATTGAAAATTAGATTTCAGTATGAATGGTCATCTTACCGTATTACAAACTACCTAATAGTTACCTGTCATACGTACCACTTGTATCAAAACGTATTTTGGATTTAATCAGTTTAGTAAACCAGTCAGTCAGTTTTGTTTCTGATCACCTGCAGTATTGACTTACCTTTGCCTCTAATCCATCCAAAGGTTGTCTTCATAAGGTCTATTATTTTTAGAGATTAAACTGCCAAACGTAAAACTACATTTATATCTGTAATTTTGATGGTGTACACACCGCTACATATAAAGCTATACAGTTCCAGTATAAGCTGACCTCTCACTGTACGGAAATCCTATGCAATTCTAGATCAGCTTATATGGATATGTATAGCTTGATATGTAACAGTGTGTACATAATAAAGAGTAGAAGTATCTTCTATCTACAAAAACTATAGAGGATCTGAATTCCTCCACTGCGCTGATCTGCCGTCCATTTGCAATATTTACAGTTGTCTTCCAAAATATTCCTTGATTATATCATTAATTTCACTCTCCCCAATTTTAGCCCTTTATCGGTAGGTACCTATTTCCCTTCTCCTGGCCAAAGAAACTAAAACCTCAAAGAAGATCCAGTTGCTAAGGAAAACTTAAATGATTCATCTATACTGTACACTTTATGAGAAGAGGCACTATTCAGCACACAGCTCGATTGTCTAACAATGTAACACTTATAACACCACCGTAGCCTTTGATCCCAATTCAGAGTTGCTTCACGAGCCACCTGGCTCTGGCATATCAGACATACACTTATTATACTCCTTACTATTCTACTCACTGTTCTTAGTGCGAAATACTTACAAGTAACATAATGTGAACCCGTAGAATCATAGCTTTGAATTAACATAACAAAAAGTTTTTAGGTCCGCTTGCACCATAAACCTCGCATCATTTTTTTTATTTTTTCTGAACCTTTTACAGCGCGTCGCGCCTGTCTGCGGGACAGTTTACGGAATGTTCCAGCACAGATCACTAAAATCCATTTAGAGGTAAACGAATTTGAAACGATCTGTTTCTGTTAATCGTTCAGAGACAGAAATAATTATGCTCTAAATATATTTAGCACTAAATGTATTTAGTGATTTGTGTTACAAGTTCTATCTTCTGAACAAGATTCTCGTTGGTCTAGTTGTCGCACGCGCTACTGCTGAACATGCGGTCCTGGGTTGAATTCCCAGGTCGGGGAATGTGTTATTGGGTTTTCCATCAGGAATTTCTCCGTAGAAGCCCGGTATCTGGATTTGTGCTCGATTGATGGCAATAGACCTATTACATGGGACTCAAACATAACTGCGAAATGTGGGTTTACACAAGTCTGTTAGAAAAACAAGCTCGAGCTCAACTTAATTTATTTCTAAACATTCTCACATTGCTCTGTTACTGTTTCTTTATTAAGACAACGGTGACTGCTATTTTGCTAATGATTTTCGAACTAGCAATTAGTACCAACAACTATAAAAACGTTTTCAATTTAAAGACGCGTGGCACTACAGGAAACGAACTTAGGCATCGAACACAGGAAGCCACGACCATTACACGAATGAATGCAACAGTTAAAACAAAATCGTTTAAAATTATGCGCAAACGCAGAAGTAATTACTTCGTGTAGCTTCTGATCTTATTCTATTTTAATAACCATTTAATGTAAGCGAAGTCAGGTGCGTGAGTTTTAATTACATGTTAAGTTTGATGTTTAAACGGCTGTCAGTAGCATAATGTGTTTACAACAATTAATGGACTTCTGGTGTTCCTATACTGTGTTATTTATGTAGGCACCTATGTACCATAGAATAATGTACCTATGAATAATGCCATTCAATTTACTATATGTTTCAATAATGTACTAAACTAATTTCGTGCAAAAATCAGCTGTTCCCTACATTTATGTACGCATAGTTCGTCAAAATGTAGGGAACAGCTGTTTTTTTTTTGTTATATCGGGTTTGGTCTCATAGTAAAAGTTGTTCATAATGATGAGTACAATGACCCCTTAAGAGGTTGTTAGTGTTTTACCAATAACCCTGTATATTAACTCTGCCAGCTTAGAATTGTCCACTTGTAGCGCAAAGCGTCTCTTCTTATTCAGGGATGAAAGTGCTTTCATCAATAGGTACATTCACCACACTTACTTATTGAAAGCACCTACGAAACAGTCGTTCTTCTTCACTGTTTCTTTCCTCTATCGCTACTGTAATTAAGAGTAGTTCAACTGCCTCTTTGGTCTAGTGGTTAGACCACCTGTCTCAGACCCAGAGGTCCCGGGTTCGATTCCCAATGGGGGCACAATTTTCTGCTCGGTTTGGTTGGTGGTGGGGCTTGTTTTAAGTCCGCCTGGCTAGCTACCACCATCTTATCTAAGTCTGTCGCTATAACAACAATGTTACCAGCATTGTTGTGTTCCGGCAGTAAGAGGTAAGATAGCCAGTTCCTCTGGGTGAAGCTCGCTTCCACCTTCGGCCTGATCATTTGATCATTGAGATTCAGGCCAAAAGCTTCCCCATTGTGGTAAAAAAAAGAGTTACTTCTACTACCACGAAATTCCTTTGAAGCGACTGTAACATGTCCCACCCTATCCTTACGAACACCATCATTTTAAAGTATGATATTATCAGTGTCCCTGCAAATGGTCCTTCCCACTCTCTTTACATAATTGCCTCTTCTACCACCCACAGTATAATACAGGTAACCTCTTGACCACCGACAACACGCCTATAACCGACCCAACGAAAATAACAATATACTTCAATCGGACATTGGTCTCAGATATCATGGCATTCGACGACAATTTACGCAATACGACTACCATTACATGCGCTTACGCACCGCACTAACAATTAAAAACAACACTAATAACTTTTGATTGAATCTCTAAATAAATTAAACGAACGGTTTATTTGACTTAACTTTACCGCTCGTGACATGACAAGTCAATATAAATATTGTTAATATAAATACCCCACAAAACAGGATGCTGGCTAATTGAAAAGTAATTTTCATTAAACGCTGCGTAATTGTCTATTTAAATAACCAATCATAATCGATCATACAATTTTCATAAAACTCAGTTTAACATAACGGGCGGTCATTGGAAATTGGCACGTCAAGGCTAGCGAAAAATATTGCTAAGGATTTTGTAAATGTAGATTTTAACAGGAATTTAGTTTTGTCATTTATAAATTAGCTGCCAACAGACATAAATTTACGCTGTTTAGTCATTTTGCTGAGATATTTTGTTAGGATTTATGTACATGATAAATGTTAGATTAATCTTAGATAAATTTTCCTAAAAAGATGATCTGGATAAGAAGTGGCAAGGTTCTGACTATCAGGGCAATATATCAGCTGTTACAAGGCTAGTTTCATACAGATGCGTTAGGCAGATGACACACTGCAAGTTGATTGTGAAGCCGATTCAACGGACCGTAACTTACCGTGGTCATGTCGGATTAACCTGAGTTGTTGGCGTCGAATCAGCGACGTGATTGTGCGGTCTAGCTGCCCGTCCACCTTGCCTTTATAAAACGGTACAGCTATATAAATCACTTCATGATTTACTATGTTTTAGTGAGAGCTTTCAGTGTCAAATAGACTTTTGTCATCAGGTATATATTTTTGTCATCTCACCAACAAACACTGGGTCAAATTAAATTAGCTTGCGAAACTCCAGAGACGTGGTGGGTATCGATATCTAAACATGATCAAACAAAAAATAAATTACTTTGATGACTTTTTTTGAGTCATCAAACGCAGTTAATGTAGTCACTTGAAATATCAGTTTTTTTTTTGTGTAAACTTCCCTGACGAGGTACCTAGATATTGATATCTAAACACGATAAAAAAACAGATTTTCTGAATTCATACCTCAAGTAATAAAACAACCAGCGTTCCTTACCCACAAAAAAACATCAAATCTTTTTTTTGTTTTGTGTGTTTAGGTATCCTATGACTTCTGCGGAGTTTCCCTAGCTTGTTTAATTTGCTAGTTTAGTTCACCCTGTATTTTCATTACCATTAAAGCTATCTATCGCCTATTTCTAAGTTACTACATTTTCTTCATTGGAAAGAAAGTTACATCAAAAATATCCATATCTATACTTCTATAGAATCTTTTGATTCGCAACTGGTATCCAACAATATCAGCACTTGCGGAGATGAAGCGTTAATAGAAAATAAATTATAGTGAACTCACAACCAAGTATTTTATTAGAAGGCTCCATAAGCTTCAAGATAACCACTAAGATTCAACCAAACCACTGAGTTACAAATTCAACCATTCAATGCAAAATATACGAAATAATAATATTTTCTTCATAAACTAAATAAAGTAGAAGTTTGATAAGAATGTAATATTTTGAAATAAACCAAGATTTAAATATATTTAACGTCCATTAGGCTCTTGAATCAGATCCTTAATAGGCAAGGTATAAACTATTGGATAAATCGATAATGTGAATAGAACTTTGCACTTCAATTCTGGTTTCATAATTTGTTTACGAGCATACAGAAGGTGTTATTAGCAATAAAACTTACAATTTATTTACGAATTGGCGTAAAATAATCTTGTTAACAAGCTTTTCTCTTTTAACTATGTTACAATGTAACAAAATATAGTAGCAAACAGCTTTATCCTGTTGCTTCACGTCCATCTTCACAAACTGATGGACAAATAACACAACAATCAAAATAACAAAATATGACAGTTGACAAAAATAATACTACTGGAAGGTAAATATCTGCAGGATCTTTCGCCATATAAATTCATCTTGTCCTAGGACAAACATTATTTTAGAATGTGCTAGATAAATCATGAAGGAGTCATCCATTCAATTCCATAGTTCCAGTGGACTCTGGCTGCAGCAAGGCCCTTATTATTCTCCAATAAAACCTCTTTCTGATACACTATCTACCTGCAAAAGTACGTTTTCTTATCAAACAACGTTGTGAATCAGAGGCCCACTTTCCTTCGATACATCGCGAAAGCAACGGATCCAAGTATTTGCGGTCGCCTACAATTGATATTACGCGGGTTTGCGCCACTACTCGGTAACCAGCTCGATTTCAACTCGATTGCTTTTATATCGATGTATCGTAATTGTAGTATATCGACATGTAGTTTGTATAGTTATGCGGTAATTGGAGGAAAGAAACATCTGGTCGCATTAAATCGGAACTTGGGCTAGTCATTTGGGTAGATGCAATTACAGAAAAGTGAAATTGTAAATCGCCTCGCTCCATACTAAAATGTTCGTGAAAAGTTGATTTTCAGGGCCAAATAACGTGCCGTTGGTGATCGTAGTGAGAACTGAAATCTATTTATAATTATAAATCTCCCCACGAAATCTCAAAAAAGTTTCTTCAACAGATGTACCTACCTACATAAGTAAGTAATTTAAAATAACAAAATGAAGACAAAGTTTCGAGTTTTTATAGTACTATATCTATCACCCTTGATCTGAGACAGACCGCGTATTAAGATCACATCAAAACGCATAATTTGCGCGCATAGCCGCTGGATACCCGTTGTTGCTTTAAAAGGTTGGTACAAGCTTTCTTTTGTTCATGTTATATTCATAATACCCGTACCGTATCTTCACTTTGAATGCAAATACTTGATAATCTTTTTATTTGAACTCTAAGAAAAAAAAAATGCGATTAAGCTAATTTTGTCTCTAAAATAAAATCAATAATCTACTCTTAGCATCACGCCTGTAGGCATTTCCCGAAGGGTTAGGCAGAGGTGTGCCTTATAGTAACCCACATTTCACCAGTTATGTTTAAGTCCCATATAATATGGGGGCGAGCCTATTGTCATCAACTAGGTTCAAATGCAGACTCCGGGCTGCTACTGATTTTTTTTTCCAATAACCCCAATAACGCTTTGCCCTGGGAATCGAACTTAGGACCGCATGCTCAGCGACTAGTAGACCAACAAAGCAGTCATAACCTACTCTTATTTTTTTAAACAATGTTTCCCAGTGTTACGGGTGTAATCTTGTCTATAGTTTTGCTTAGGTCTGAGATAAGGAAAAGAGGGGTCAAATTTTTCATCGTTTTATCAAGTGCATCATAGTCTACCTTAGATATGTAGTACCACAAACTTATCTGACTCCATATAATTAAGTAGAACTAATAAAACCGCTCTGAAAAATGACAATACCTTTGACTTAAGCGGTGTGCTCAGCCTCGGCGTCTGCAGGCGTGGTTGCGCTGGCCCGCCAGACCCAACGCTATGCAATCACTAAACGCTGAAACAGTACCATGGTACTCATATCATTTAACTCCCATATTATTATTCAACACTTACTACTTATTTAATAATAACGCAGCCACACGCGTGCTTATTATCATAATAACACACATTTACACACAAACAAAAAATATAACCTAAAACAATTTATAAATACAAAATCGTAAACGTCTACCAAACGGCGCCCGCGCCGATGTTACTACCAATTTCTTAACATTTAATATTATAATAGAACAATTTAGATTCTAGATAAAGCGATTGAGAGCGTCAAATGCGACCAGTAACATTAAAGTATGTTAATATGCAAATGTTGATAGATAAAAGAAGGTTATAACATAGTTAAGTTAACGATCAAGGTACCTGCGCACACGCATCATGTATTTATTATTGAACTAGTTATAACAGCCCGGTAGCCACAGTCAGCCGTTTCACTACCAATAATTGCTAATTTCCTTTAATATAATCTCATCTAATTGTATCGTGGTTAACGAATCCACGTGATTTATTTGTACACCTGCTTAGAAATTGGATTTTGTTAGGAAGTAGTAGTTATCTGATTTCGATTTGCTTTGTATAGAATTGTAACCCTTATAACTTCTTTCTTAATTATTAATATCCTTTAACATTCTGGCTAATAGATAGTAAAAGTTCTATACAAATTGGAGAAGGCATTCGCATCTTCGCAATCCACTCTCCTTTAGACAATTTGTGGCTAATGTGTTACGTAACAACGTCCAGAAAGAGTCTACGTCATTTATGTTGGTATTATTAACATAGTGTTTATCTTACAATCTTTACACATGATTACGCATGATATATTCTTAGACATTATGATTACGTCAAATTAAATTATGACACATGCATTTGTAGAAAAATTTAGACTCGAGATAAAACCTTAAACTATTTGCATTTGCATTTTTAGTTTTATCATCTTTTCTTATAATTTATAAACTAACGTGTTACTTTAAGAGTCAGATTCTATATAAATAATTCGTTTTAACCTTCACGTCTAAATTCTACTAAAGTGTTATGTAAGTGTCTAGCAATTCGTGTTTAATTTATTTTATAGTTAAAATAACTTGAAATGTCAATCCTTTATATCACCTAATCGTTGTGTAAACACATTTAAAAAAAAGAAACAAAAAAGTAATTAAAAAAGTAATTAAAAATATTTAGGTTTTTAAGTTTTTTTATTATCTTTTGTATTTTCAGCCTTTTCGTTTTTAATCATTTAATTACATTTAGACATATAATTTGTTTATATTTTTGTAATCACCTTTCAAAACCCCTGATTTGATACCCCATTTTTTATCATTCATTTTGGCGCCAAAAATCCTCCGTTTTTTTATATTTTAATATTGGTACCCAGTATCACTCGCAGAATACAAATCTAACGACATTTCACTCATCAAAATAGGGTTAGTCGTTTAGTAGTTACGAGGCAAAACAGAGACGGACATACATACAGGTCAAACACATAACCCTACTTTTTTTACTTCGCCGCAGTCGGGTAAAAACGATTAAACCTTAACACATTGACGGTAAAATTTTGCACATCACTAAAACAGAGCGCAAGAAAATTGCGTTTTGAAATCGCAAAACCGCGAATGGATATGACAAGATGCATACATAATAGATTTTATTGACTAGCTCGGATTAGTAGAGATATCTTGTTTCCAATGAGTACACTTACGCCGCTCCAATTATGCTATCGCATCAGTAAAAATCGATATTCTAGATAGTGGCTCGATTAAATGAAGTGGTTTCAACAGCTCTATAGAGATGCTTGTCGACTTTTAGTGTTGCGCGGTTTCACTTTAGTTTAGTGTCGTTCGCACTTCATGTTTTTATGCGCAGATGGCAGTATATCGAAACTGATTTAAGTAGTTGGAGTTGTAGTAGATTATGAGTCAGAGGTTCGGTTTAAGAACTTTTTATTAAGCTTTTGTGTCATTCAAATTTTTCGAAAACAATCTTAAATACCGACTTACAAAGCATTGTGGTTTACATAATGTACATTAAAAGAAGTAGATAGGTAAATTTAATTATCTGCCATGTAATAAAATAACTGCCATGATTGACACTTTTAATTATACACAGTTACTTAATTAGTATCAACTCGAAAAAATAAAACCAAATATAAAAAGCTACACATATAAGCATTCAAACAAGTTTACTTCCATACGACTTTTATGTGCATAGATCACACTAAACAAATAAGGCGGAAGCTGCATTATGTGGCCATTACAATAAATAGCAATCTCCGTCGAATGTGTTCATCACAGTTTTCTTGAGAAAAATTATTAAGAACGGATGCGCCCACCATTACAAACAGGAAGTCGAACAGTTTTCCAACAAATATGTGATGCCAATTTACTTGAAACAGCTCGTAACAGCTTCTCGGGGAACCACTTGCATAATTGGTTTATTGAACACAACCAACTCATGGTTTCGTTAAAAAAACAATTTGAACACGTTATAGCTCCAGTAAAATAACCTTTTAGGGCAGACATTCTAATGGAAACTGTAATGCGACATTAGAAAAATCCAGTTTCACCGCGTGGAGCAAACAATCGAAAATGATCATTACGTGATCGGAACTATTCGAGTATGAATCGGACCACTCACGAAGTACAGCGAGCCACAGAAACCGATGCCTTAAATCACGAACCACTCACGCGTAAAGTGAGTGGAAAAAAAACTTTATCAATTTTCGTTTTTATCGATTTGCTTTAATACAATTTACCGAAATCACAGGGGACTTTTACCTCCATTTGCGCGAAAGCCGAAATAAACGTTGATCGTTTTCAGATACGATGCCTTGCGGACCTTTTAAAATGATTGGCGGCGCTTGCGCTCCCGTGTTCGTTAATTTTCAACTATTTTTGTTAAACAATTAGGTAATTAAGGGCTTTTAACTTTTATGTGTTTAAGGTTTTTCACTCTGGTGTGAGGGCAGATCATTAAGTTTACTATGTGCTTATTATCTCACGATAATTCTCAGTTAACTGGATGTAACGGTTACTGAGATGTTGGGTGTAAAAACTATAGTTGAACGTGTTTTATTGTTGGGCTGGGGTTTTTTATCAATAGAATGAAGGATAAACTTCAAAATAATCAAATGGCAAATCAAATATTTGAATAAAGCCGGCTGATTGACAAGCTCTGCAAAATGTAACTATGCCCGAGATTAGACGAGGTACAATAATTTAATCATGTACGGAATTAGGTGCTTACTTAAAACTAAATCACGAAAAGGAAACGAGCGAACGATAAAATTAAATTTGTCCATCTAGATAAATTAGTAATGGTTAGATGTGATGAAATTCTTCAGGATTTAATTTATCTCGAAAGAGAAAGGAATAAAAACATTCTTATGAACTATTTTAATACCTTTGATTTCTGAATACTGCTTTAGAGGAAGTGAATAAAAAGTTCAACAAAGCTCAGTTTTGATCAAATTAAAAGATAATAGAGTTGAATTATGATTATGAGACTGAAATAGTTAACGTGTAGAGGTCAAGGTCTGCACATAAAATGTAGGGTACCTACCTAGGTACCTGTCTAAAGTAATAAAGTCTAGCCAGTCATCTTAACTAAACCTGCTACTTTTACCCTTTCGTTATTTCGATAATAAATGTATACTAAACTCCGTTATTTCATGATAAATACAAAGCAATGTAATTTATTTACCATTTACATTTAAAAAATAACCAGTGCAGTTCTTTCAACAATATTACACAATAACTGTCGGTATTTATTCGTTATTTGCCTAATCCTAACTAATAGTATCTATGCCATGAGTTTGTTTGTTTTTTATTACGCTTTCACGCTAAAACAGCTGAACGGATTTGGATGAAATTTGGTACATGGATAGACCATGACCTGGAGAAGGACATAGGCTACTTTTCATCCTGGATCGCTGACGAAATCGCGGGCAACAGCTAGTGCTAAAATAAGTAAAGTATAATGCATTTGGGTTTGATCTTTAATTCCAAGTCCACAAGCGCAAAAAAGTAAACTTAAACATTACACACGCTAATAAGCCGCGCTAAAAAGCTCGCGACGAAGCGTCTAATATTTTTAAAGAAGCAATAGTTTATAGCCAGTATAAGTTTAGCGCGTGCTCGCTCAGTGTGTTAGAGCACTTATAACGGCTCGCCGAGTGCGGGCAGGCACGCGCGCCTCCGAGAGCATCAATTACCAGGTCGTGAGCGCTCCTGCACTACAACCAATATAAATAAAAGCCGGCCAGCACACGCCACCGACCACAATTTCACAGTGGCGCAATTGTAAAATGCTAGATCGAAAAGGTCTCGGGTTCAAACTCCTTATCTTTATGTCAGATGTATTCCACATAGAAGTTTAATGTTCGCGGCTGACAGATACGCTTTCCGCGCCGCACGTGCCGTTTGAACTTTAGACAAGGTCTACCAATCTAGTTCGGATTTAGTTGTGTTTCGTGGAAATAACTGTTCTGATCACGTAGAAATATTGATGATCCCTGATTTATAAGTGGTTTACCTACTATATGAATGTCGGTCGTGACTGCGGGCGAGGCGAAGTGGCACGCGTCCCGCGTCACGCCGGACGGTTGCGCTTGCATCGTACAAAAACGTCCAGTGAAGCGCGCTGCCGCCTCATTCTTCTATTTTTCGCGGCGCCTCCGTCCCATTTTCCCTTTCCTAACAATGGCCTCGGTCACGCACAGCGTTGATAAAAGCCGGATTGATTCGCTTTCGCTTCCCGCCGACGATGTCGCAGCCGGTGACGACATGCACGGCCCTTGCGGTAAACCCAGACGCTGTGAAATCAGCCTAATTCTTTGTTTTGGAACGGACTGCTAATTTAACTAACCTTAGAATACAAAGTCTCGTGTAAATCTAAATCTCCTAAATAGGACTTATCTATAGATCTCAAGAAAATACCATGTCCGGGCAAACATTTGCCATTTTGATGTGGACAGATTTATACAACAGTTTGTGCTAAAGCGAGTGCCATTAATTAAGACTGTTGACTGAATCAACTTCGTTTGTTATGACCTAACCCACTTGTGTCAAAATATAATTACTCTTTGTTAATGTACGTTCCAACTGCAAGGGTAAAACAGAAAGTTAAAACAAACACCTTAAAATCATATCTCAGTGAAATCACATTTATTACGATTTTAATAGGCTCAAATAAAACCTTTTTTCATTTCATAATCAAATTCAATCAAAAGGAAACATTAAAAAGTGTTGCCAAATTGTCGGTCGAATCGCAAAAAAGAAACTTTAATGTTATTATTGCAATTTGTCGGATATATACGTCAATAGTGTCGTTAGTCCTTATCGAGGTGATTAAGAAACGTCAAACAGTCTTAAATGTCGGCTTTTTGGCAATAATTAAGGTCGATAAAAAGAAAGAGGCTATATTTTAACGTCGTGTGAAATGGACCTAAAGCATCTTCGTGTGCAGTCTGTCTTCATAATTGTAATGGTAGCCACTGTAAGTGGTATAAAGTACGCAGGATGTTTTTGAACAACAGTGATCCTTATAAAGCAAAAGCTAATGGCTATTGCTATAAGAACAATAAATTGTAAGAGGAATCCGAAAGTTTTGAAAACCAGATTAGCTCTACGCACTACCAAGCCTGAAGTAAAATTCCTGAATCATGACGAAATCTTTAAATGAAAATAAAACAAAAACATTCATAGAGAAATAGCTACTTTCGTAACCCAACATCATACCTACTTATATTAAATTCAAAATACATAACATATTTATTCACCATCGATCCTAAACGTCGGTATTCCGCATTCCATGATGTAACTGAAACGGTGACCATTTGTCAAGATATACTGCGGACTTCAATTACAACTTAAACTTCACCTTTAAAGGACAATACAACAAAAGCTTAATCAATAATAGAACCCATCTAACCTTCGATGTTATTAGTTGCTTTTAGTGTTACCATGAGTTAGGGATAGGCGGGACATGTGAGAAGCATTTTATAAGTACATCTTTTTTTTTGTCGAGAGCGTGAGACTGTCCGCTATCTGGCCTCTTCAAGATAGTTTGGAAGCGGTAAAAAAAATACATGTAACAGACGATCTAGTTTTTATGATCTTTTATTCACTGAGTAACGTGATTGCAAAATTAATGTATTTAGTCAAAATAGGATTAACAAAAAATAGGATCAAATTGAGCCGGTAACGAGGATTCGTTACCGGTTCAAGTTGATCCTATTTTACCGGCTAAGTTCATAAAAACGATGGTTTATCAGACCTCTAAACATTAGATTACCAAGCGTTATCTGGTTGTCCATTTGGGCTTCCAAGTCCTTAATACTTTTTTAAGAGGACAAACCACAGAATTTTTGATCCTCAAAAATGCAAACAAGACAGTCTTATGCTATCTTTGTCCGATCCATAATAAAATCGTCTTATTGACATCCCTGTTCTCGATTATCGAATTTAATGGTCACCGCTCACCGCGTCGCAACCGGCGAACAATCGATCAGCGCGAGTGCGTTGCGTTATCTCGCTCGCCATTCGGAACAAACAAATTCAATTAGGATTAAGAAATTAAACCACGGCTCAAAGGAACCGCCGACCGCTTCCGATGATACCCGAAACAGTTCGTTGACATCCGATATCGGAATCCACAAATACAAACTACTTGTCTTTTAATCGATCGAATCAATTATTCAACTGGTCTTTGTCCAAAACCGTCTTTGAAAGTTGTCTCACATTTATTTTTATCATAATATTTTCTATATGTGTCTGTGTGAATGAAAAAACCCGTCTTGTTATCCTCGGACCGATCTCTCTACAGTTTACGATACTTGTACATTAATCCTCCAGTCTAACTACCCTCTGCAAGTCATCAGAGAGCAAAAAATACGTATTTTCAGAATGTAACGGACGGAATTTAGACACGCGTAATATACTGTTTTTTATTATGTGAAAACGCGCGGCCAATTGACGCTGTCTGCTTCTGTATTGCGTTTATTTCACCACGATGTTCTCAAACCATAAAAAGGCTCACGCAAATAAATGTTTTTTTGCAAATGCAGTAAGAGTCATAGTTGGTTGAGTAAGTTGTCTTTTTTTGATGCTACTGTCGGTTCGTAATGTCTGAAAAACTCCGGTACGTGAGAAAGGTTGCTCTACTTGCAGCACCTTTGACACAATATTCGATGTGTTGAACTCTTTTTGTAATTAAAGCTACAATTCACGTAACTCGGTTCATCGTAAGCAGCCTGTACGTCGTCTGCGATGTGACCATAGCACATTCACACCATTAAAAACTGTATAATTTTATGTAGACATTCACTGACATACGACGTCTCTGAACGTTTATTGCCGTGACTCATCTTTATTCCACTCTAGAACGAGTGTGGGTATAAAGTTGTAAGCGTTAGTTAGCTGTTCCTCATCCATGTAACAAATTTATTTGAGCTCGTTAAAAATGCAAGTTTAATAAAAAAGTCCAACCAGTTTACAACTAGCCATTTTCGTTTTGTATTTTCTAATTTTGACTGTGTAGCCAAATGTTTTGCATTAAGTAAATAAGTTCTAGAGTAAATTAAAGCAAAACTAGAATATATAATCTCAAATGAAACCGTTTAGTGATCCTATAAATATTAATTTCATATTTATAGCATGCGCCCCGCTTACACGAAGGTGTTATTTATGAGACGTCATCTATAAGGGGTAGTCGCACCACAAACTGCTTTTCCTTCGATCGAGTTTTCTCGCGGGGACCGGTCACATCACTTAGAGGAAACTGTCGTTTTCAATCGCAGAACCGGAGCGATGATTCCCCTTATCAAATTACGGGTCTTGTCGGATAGTGAAAATTTTCCCACATTTTCTCGGTGTACATCGACGTACAGATGATATAAATCAGGGTGAAATTGTTGGTTGCGCCCGCGCCGCCGCCGCTCGAGGCTGCTAATGGGTGGTTATTTGTAAGTTTTCACTGGACGCCCGTTACGCGCCATCGAGCTCTTGCCTCCAACTCGACCGCTGTGACGCACGCCACCATTTTTACCCATAATCATAACACTTTCGTTTCATACTCAAAAAAATTGTAAATCACGGCGAAAGAGAGATCTCCAGTTTTTAACAAGAAAATAGTTGCGAGAAAAAGTAAAAGTTTGATCCCACAGTTATGTAGGAGTTGATAAATTAAAAATGAAGAATTAATGTAATAAAAAGTTCCCTATAAAACGAAATGCCATAATAGAGTAACACAAATGTCTTAATATAACATTTTTAATTGCGGGTTGCACAATTATGTGTGACTATTCTCACTAGCTAGCGTCGTGAACTGCTGTATCAATTAATTAATATTAGATAATGATCGGTATGCGGTACTTATTCGGTAACAGTTCCCTGCTGCGTCCTGTCGTGAGCTTGTCTCCTTAACTATTGACTATCGAAAATCGATTAATAGATCGCAATCTTTCATAATCGCTCCATTGTCCCTAATCTGTACAAAAAGTTAGCAGGTTGAGCAAGTCGCATTGTATAGCCTATTCAATTATGAGATATGGGAAGTTACACGGTAGTTTTATTTCGAAACTGGTGAAAAAAATTGAAACATTGATTCTAAAGCAAAAGCAATACCTTTTGCTTTGCTTTATATTTCCCTAAAGGCCTTTACATAGTAATTGGGAATTTCAATAGTTTTCATTTACGTTAGTAACCTATGGTTTCTAGTGCTTAGAAATTAGAAACCCTTTACTGTATATAATATGACAAAAAGATAAAATCTGAGTATACTTTTTGCTCAACATTTGTATGTCCCCAAATTAATAGAAATAATTATGAGTAAGTAGGATGGCAGTTAATAACATTGATTTAAGGCTTTACTGAAATTTTCACACTCCTGAAAATACATGGTTCATTCAAAATATATGCCCCGTTCAATAGGCTTTATTAGATTTCCCGATGTAATGACAGCGCTATGGAACGGGACTGGTGAGGCCATTACGCGCAGACACGACCGCCGCCGGCCACGGGCGCCGATCAACTGAGGAAGTGACGCCGCGCCTAGCTGCGCACGCGCAAATCGTACGTAGGGGTGCAGCTTCCGACAAACGGTGTTTTTTAATTAGTCCATTTAAAGGCTACGAAAAGATTCTTTTGGTTCGAAATGTATTATGTAATGGACAACTATGTAGTTGATAGACAGATTTAGAGCACTCGTATGCTAAAAATGGAAAGAAAAAACGTAGAAATTAAAGATTACGTATTACATTTTGCGTCTCAAAAAATACCAATGCGTAGCTTGGTATGTAACGGAGTTTCTTAAGAGCCAAATACGTATCAGTGTGTGTATGCAAAAAGCTGAGCTAGGCGGAAATGAGCATATCGTATACCATACAGTAAATAAATATCCATTTAAGTATCTAATTATAATATAAGTATCTATCCGCAGGAACAACCTTAGTCCAAAAGTTGGTCTACGCAGAGCCGTGAGGCACAAACTCAGATTTAGTATTTGAACAAAGCCACACCGCAACACGCCTCGGGCCATCGAAAGTCATTCCAAGATTCAACATTAGTTTCGCGTCTCGACAACCCTGAAATATTCGTAAACTTTGACCACGGATATTAATACCAAACATGGTTTGAAGAAGTTATAAACATCAGACCATATTAGTTCGCTATATTTTCTAATAAAACGTGCTTAAAATAAAAATAAAATTTAAACTAACTAACTTTTATGGTCAATTCCGCGCTTTATATGTGCAAAAGTTTACGCCAATTTGCAAGATCGGACTCCCAGCTGTTAGCAATTTCATTTATAGAATAAACCGTGAACGATTTTGATCGACTTTCGTAATCAATATTAGATAAGAAGTGCAATTAGAGAATCACGGTAGCACCTAAAAAAACATAAGGTTTTTTTACGAATTACGTTGAATTTTCCTTAAAGAAAAGTAGGTATAGCACTGCAAAACCCAAATTTTCTTAATGACGACATTTAGTCCTGGTCATTTATCAAATAATAATATCCATGAAATACCTGGAAATACCCAGACACCTGAGCTCATGCTGATAAGATCAAATAAACAATTTTATAATACATCAAATACGTACATAAAAGGTATAATATCACCTCAAAGTGCTAAAACCCCCGACACCCGCTACAACATTGAATGACAACAAAATATCTAACGCATTCCGTCTTATCTCAACATGTTTATAGCTTACCCATTTACAAATATTTGAATACATATTTTGCAACACTATGGCAGTGTTCACCATGACTGTGCCACTCTATAAACTAAGACATTCCGAATACCGATACCAAATTGCTTCCAAATAGTTTCTGATCGAGATCTACGATACTATCGGGGTTTAAAGACAATCTCTACTTGAAATCGGGTATTCAATTATGTCAGCAAACACTTGTTTAGATATATTTTGTGCTAGCGGCGCCTTTTTAGTCGAAACCATTCTTGGAACTATAGGAACATATTTTCAAAATTCTGAGTGAATAGCATTATCAGTTTCCATTTCAGTATTCAAACCTAGAATAGTCTTTCGAAAAGGTTTTATTATTTTATGTATTTTCAAAAGGACATAATTGAATATTTAATATTCAATCAAAGTAAACATCTGGGCAACCAATTTGAATATAGAATTTAATAAGCTGTCAGGTTTACAACCTTACAAAATACAAAGTAAAACCTATACAGCACAGGCTGAGTTAAAACGTTACAATTAAGTACTAGACATTTTGATAGCTTAACTTTATTGGCCCCATCAGAAATAAATGGGCAATGATAGACAAATTCCCATTGATGAATTCCTGACTCATCTGATAGGCTTCTCATTGAATAGGACTATGGACATTGAGACGTAGACAGTCTTAGCTAGTTGACAGGAGCAATAAAATTAAGGCATGAAGTCGTAACTTGGTATAGATCGGCCATATCTCAGGTTATAAAACTCTCTCATATCGGCTGGCGTCCACAGTAGAAATTAGACGTACTGATAAACCATAGGAATGAAGAACCGAAAGGTAATACGATAAACGTTATAACCAACCACCAGGAAAACCGTATTGTTGATCTCAGTACTTATATTTTTACCAAATAGCAAATATGCTGTTACCCATGCTCCTGAAATCATGCATTACCTTCACTCCATTCCAAAAAAGAAGATGGTTCATCTTTTGCCAAAACGTGAGAATGAAACAATTTTCGTCTCTCAATGATTGTCGATCAAACAGTCACATTTATCAAGATCAGCGCGTGCGCATCAATCGCAATGACTATTAAATGGAGTCATGCAGCTTGAATGGTTGCAGTATTGAATGTGGCCGACACTAAATACCTGCGCTTCGTTGCATCATACGGGTTTTATTGGGTGGATCGGTTATTTATTGACTACAGTTTCGTTGTGGGTGTACTTGATAATTTTACAATTCACTACTTATGAACGGTCATTCTTCTTCCTATTCTATTCTAACTATAATAATAAAAAAGCGAAAGTGAGTTTTTTGTTTGTTTGTTACGCTTTCACGCTAAAGCGGCTGAACAGATTTCGATGAAATTTGGCACATGAGTAGACCATGATCTGGATTAGGACACAGGATACTTTTTATCCCGATATTTCCACTGGATTGAGACTTATGTGAGTGAAACTGCAGGGCGCAGCTAGTCTCCAATAACTGTCAATTTAGGAATTACCTAGAGTCCTCTTCTACAAACAAATTGGGTCCATTTTTGGGGCTGTCTGCAAACATTTATTTTAGTTTCTGTGTTCTTAGCATCTTCACAGAAAGCTTAATAATTTAGAAAAAAAATATTTTTGACACCGCCACCTCCATTTTAGACTCCTTGAAAACTAGCACATTGTAAGATGAAATCTAAAAGATAAAATCTATCTCATAGAATCCAAGTATTTGCACAAACATGATACATCACTTGAATCATAGAATCGGACAACCGCAGCTTATTTCATCCTAAAATCTTGGCAAAAGTGAGAGCCTATAACTAGAATTCACTGATTCACTCTCAGATACGTCAAAAGCGACGTTTTGATGCACATAGTGAATAGAGCTTTGATTATTCAAGCATGATGTTTGTGATATTGGAACTTTAGAAGACCCAGCCTCACTCATGTCCTTAAAATAGATGACCTCAAAAGATTAGGGTTTCGCAGGACTGAAGCCACAAAATAACGTGTGTAGTGCGTTATAGCCAGGGAAGGTTTTGATACTAGGTAGAAAATTTTGGCGTTGTGTGGAAGTCATATTGGGTAATATTTGATAGTATGTAAATTAAAACTATACATTAATTAATGCCCTGTCTATTTCATTCTCAATAATGATTGTGCTTTACATTAAACGTGTTCGATTTCAATGTTACATTACACAAAAATATAATGTAACCCCAATCGATATTCGCCGTGTCGCAAATTAGGATTATGTACATACAAATCAGTTTTCGTAACGTATCAAGCCGCTTACATCCGCCGTCTAGCACCGTGGTGCATTAAACAGTGCGCGTGGGCAGATCCGTCCACATTTCTATGATGAATCGGTCGCCGGCGCCGCCATGTTACGAAAATTCGCCACAATTTGCATATAGATACGATCCTGCGACGACGCTTGAACCTCCAATACTTCATAGCATTGTTACAAGCATTATTTATCTAACGACCACCACACTGGTCCAATGGCTCCACAATAAACATGGCAATTGACGCCTACTTATCGACTCCAGCGAATTACTACAATGTTGTAAACATAATTTACAATGCAAATAATATTAAAAATATGTGTGCTTACTGCATATTTGCTCAAACACTGAATAAGTTAAGACATCGTCAACATTTCAATGCAAATTTTATACATGGTTCTTTACTCAATGTTTGTCTGCCAATGCGGGCACCAAAGCCTTTTAGGAATCTAAGGAACTCGTCCGTTTTGTATAAGCCAACGTGTATTTGCTATGATAATATTATAGCACTCGTTGGCATGTGCGAAACTTCACATTACGGACCATATAAATACAACGTATTTCTTCCACACATACTAAATATCATTTCGTCTATGGACTTTTCTGATTTACATTCTGCATTTTTTGATCAAAATTTTTATTACAAAACCTTTACGAGAAATTATCGGGAAACTCGCCATTTTTCTTCTTTTTATGACTTCTGTTTTATCCTCAAAACAATAATTAAAAAACGACTGTTAACCCCAATCACCTCACGTTAAAACAAAGACTAACCCAACAATGCCCCGGTCAGCTGTTTGCGAAACATTCGGCATTAGAACGTCACATAACAAATGCGCGCGCGCATGATTGATGGCCGACACGTGGGCGGGGGACGCACGCTGAAAATGCGCGCCAAATTACACGCTATATGATAGGGCTGTTCTTTAGTGGTGTTGATTTATCGATGAAGTTTTGTCGGTGAGGTTAGAGATGGGTGATTTTATATGTGTAATTTTGTAGTTTTTGGCATGTTTATTGACATATTTTAATAGCGGAGTAATGTTTTATTTAATTTTGTAAGTTTGTCTGACATGAACCAGTGAAGTGGAAGTGTAAGTGGATGAGTATTTTAGGACAATGTTGAACTGAGGCAGCCCTAAAGAACAATAACATTATTTGAAATCTGATGATGGATATGGACACAACAGTCTGCTGTGCTTATTAAGCTATCATTACTCCAATGTTGTTTAATCTAATCAACTGTTCTCGTCCAAGAATCCATTAAACTGTAATTTTATTTCATAACTTCTTATATACAAAATAGCTTTTAAAACTAAGTTTTATTAACAGCTATTTAATCTAAGCAGTCTAAACGAAAAGGACATTAAAGACTTCAAGTACATTAAGTAGTTGAGTTAGTATATCTGTTAATTAATAGAAAGGAAGACTAAAACTGAATCCTCAGTTTAGTGTACGCTAAGCTGAGCGTGACTGTATCTGATGGAATATTAAACAGTAAACGTATTTACGTGTAATGTATACTGTTTCAAATTTAATAGCGCATCGCACGCGTTGCGCACGCGCCACTAATGACGCGCGCGATTCTGCTACCACTACCTATTTTACTACTATTCTAATAATTACAAAATCAATTCGAGATATTTTGAACTTTATTAGGAAGGCAGTAGAGTTGAGAAATAGACTATTATAATTATTGGAATCGGCACTGCGAGTGAAGTTGATGTATTAAAATTAATATAATAAATGCAATCATTTTGTGCTAGCTATCTTAAGTTTAGACATGTTTTAAGACTTAAATTAAAGTGAAGTATTTAATGTTTCAATAAGATTATTACATGTTTTTCTAAACTAGGTTACCTTCACGATCGCGACTTTTTAAGTTGCTGAATAAAACCTTTCACAAAACTGATAAAAAATGAAAGTAATTATTACCGTCACAAAAAATTGTATTTCAATGTCAATATTATTGTATAACATCACGCTATACCTACCTAAATAACATAACATCACTCTTGTGATTCCCGAAGGGTTAGGTAGATCATTTCGCCAGTATAATAGGGTGTAAGCCTATTGCCATCACCGGGCTCAAATCCAGACTCCGGGCTGCTATTGTGAAATTCCTTGTAGCAAAACCCAAGAATACTTAGCCTGACCTGAGAATCGAATCCAGGACCTCATGCTCAGCATTAAAGCTTGCAACTACTACACCAACGAGGCAATCAAATAAAAATAAAATCTAATCGTATTAAAGATTTCAGAATCGCCCGTCTCGCCTCTAATGACCTTTCGAGACGATCCATCTTCAATTCATTTTTATTCAAACCGTATTCATTCTATTCAGTTTAGATTCTATTCATTTCGTGCGTAAACGATGCAACCGACGAGTATTCAATACGATTTATTTAAGGTCGATTTTGATACATTAAACGGATATTTGTATACAATACGTATCTAACGAATTGTGTATAAATCGCTTAATAATATTAATCAGCATGTCATTTGATTTGTTAAGATTTATTGCTTCAGTTCTACTTAGTACATTTTGTTTGACGATACAAGTGGCTTCATTGCATAATATTATGTGTGTATCTATTTAAAAATTATGTACACTTCGTTAAGTTTTAAAGCAAATGTGTAATATTTAATGAGCCAATGATATATGATGTGCGACTTGCTTGCAGAACGACCTAACCCCAAAATTTCAATATGCTAATAGATTACGTCCGTAGAAGAATCATTCTTTCAATAAAGACCGCTCTAAATATCTAGACAGGTAATATTAATGCACACACAGACAAAACAATAGTTCTCTACAAATGGCTTCCCGACACCGTTACAATAATGAAAAATATAAAATAAATAATAACAACATAAATAACATCCGTGTTGTAATCCGCGGCCCGAGGCGAAGTTCTCAATTATCCGGCTTCTTCAGTTATGTGCATTAGTGGAACATAGTTATGTTGAACATTTGTTCGGTCGTCTGACCGGGGCTTAATAGCGTGTAGGCTTAATAAGAGCAATTGAATATCTTTTTCTATTTGTTTTGTGACCAGTAATTATAAAGAAGAGATAAAATATTACTTTTGTTTGAGAAATTAAGAGAATGGTCTTGAGAGACAATAGATCGTTAGCTAATAAACAATTCATGATAGTAAGTATCTTTTAATTATCATAATTTATTTGGATCTAGCTGACCCGACAGACGTTGTCCTGTCCAAAAATTCATACAAAAATTCCATTGAAAAAAGGACTCTTCCACCAATTTATCTTCCCATAAAAATACGGACTATTTTTTTTTTTTTTTGTGAAATCTATTGAAGCCGTTTTCAAGTGATACGCTTGCCAACAAACAACATTTCATTTTAATTTATATAGATTTATGGAAGTTCCAGTCTACAAAGCTAAGTTGGTCAAACATATAACACAAAGAAGCAGGAAAATACACTTTTTTCCTTGTCATGCTTATGAGGGGAATTAAATAAAAGCCATCAACTCGACTTATCAAGGAAGATCTTATTTTTCACATAACTATGAACCGTAGTATTTTTTTTCTACTATTATATTATGTGATACGGACTTCACAAGTTGCATTTTCCTATGTGTCTCGGCAGCGTATGAAAAATTCACAAAGGTATTATGGGGAAAATACATAAGTAAAATAGATCATTTCTACCAGTTCTCCATCGAAATTCTTTACCAAAACTCTGAATTATTACAATAAAATTAAACCAACAATAATACAAAACCACAACAATAATACTCAAAGATTTAACTAAAGTAATTAGTTACCAGATTTATATCAACGGCAGTTGAATTCTAAGTCGATTCTAATTAGAAACCATTAAATTATAATCGTTAAATACATCGATTCGTGCATCGATATCATTTAATTCAACATCGGTAAAGCCGTAACGTATAATATTTTACGATGTAAGTTAGATCTCATAGATCCTCATTCTTAGCTCATAAAGTGTCATTGGCACCGGTTTGCGTCTGCGCATTGTAACTTGACACTTATTGAAATCACTGGACGCATCGGTATCGATTTGAAATAGATTCGCGATGTCGATTTGATTGTCTTTGGATATCGAATCTCGGACGAACAATATTGTTCGCATCAAATATTTTAGTGAGATGATCTAGAGTGTTGTTTGTTTTTTTTTCAACTTTGTGTTTGCCGTTCGATTTTAATTTGTCATCTTCACAACAATCTGTCATCACATTGGACGGAGCTATTAATTATCTAGACTAGACAGTCTTGCTCCAAAAAAACTTCTTTTTTTTTTTTGTTAGAACCTATTTGCAATTTATGGTCATTCGATCATATTGTGCTCCTAGTGGATCAATGGCTCCTGCACTAAATATTTTTCGCAACGCGCATTAATACGCGGTTGCTATTAACACAAACTAATCGTTTTACTTACCAATGGTAAGACTTTTTATTGCCAAACTGGGCATTTAAATAGATTCCTAAGCTAATTTTACCTGTGATAGCTACTTCCACATGGGTGGGTCTACTATGCAAAGCTGTGGTGAGGTCTTTGCTTCATTATTGGTAAAGATACAAGAGTCTTTCTTTAACCGAAAACTGTCTGTAAATTACAGGAATCGGCTATAAAAAGGAGCATAGGCACAAATGAACTGTTCCAACTCCAATCTTACGTAAAATTTTCCCTGCATTTAAAATCTTCCACGGTAAATTCCTAGCAGCACAAAAATCCCCAC
The DNA here is from genome assembly GCA_914767815.1 of Eupsilia transversa. Lineage (NCBI taxonomy): Eukaryota > Metazoa > Arthropoda > Insecta > Lepidoptera > Noctuidae > Eupsilia > Eupsilia transversa. The sequence goes on along the minus strand of OU611890.1, from coordinate 8,608,387 downwards.
TGATGACATAAAGATGTACTTACTAATTTCGAAATAAAAAATCATTAAGGAAGTTTCAAAGAAACTGAGCATAAAGTGGATGGTAGAATTACCTACGGTGACTCACCTCTGACTCATATTTCCTTGCATATCCCTATCCTTGACATTTCAAAAGCATCATTTTAGGGCAGCCATCGTAATGTGCACTTACCTCCCACAAAAGCGATGGTAAAAACTATAATGGTCGACGCAATACAGATATAATAATATTCTCTGAATTAAATGACTGTATAAAAACGAAATCATTACGCATCTAGACGGTTTTGCACATGGGTGTAAGCGTGGATTTGATTGTAAAAAAATGTCGAATAATGTTCTTCACGACGACATTTCCGCATTGCTGATTGATGATTTTATGTATAATCATTGAGATTGGAAATTGAATGAACTCTCTTTTGTCAGCTCTGTCTAGCCACCCACCTATTAATATCCTGTTTTTATTTCGTGAGTCTCCTCGTAGATCACCTCAGGGTAAGTAAATCAATTTCCGTCTACCAATGGTGAAATTCATCGGTGCCATTGATCATTGACCCATTTTGATGGAAAAAAAATCAGCTTCAGAAGTTGACCTTCCAAAAATAAAACATTGCTCTAGTGATCAAGGTGGCAAGAATGAGTGATCAACTACCCACTAGGGTAACCATTGACAATTCAAGAAAGAAAGGCTTTTTTTCCAGCGTTCCCTGACGAACAGATGCCTCAAGCATTTAGTGCTAATATGCTGCCATTATCAAAGAATTCTTAATACCTCCATAATAATATACACCCCAATCGATCTTTTATTTCACATGCTTAATTTCCATCCGAAATGTGCATAAGTAATCGTGGTAGCGACAACGTTATGGTTAATATTCGTCGGCATTGGGCATGCGTAGGCGCCGATACAGTGCCTCGATGATGAACAACAGCTCAATTTGTTTCGTTTACACATAGGGTTGCCACGTCGTGGAAACTTTTCCAAGTTTGTTAGCTGATTTAACAACAATATTGAAGCGTGCTACCAAAGTTTATAGTATAATCAAAAATATTAGGAACCTGCGATATTGGTTTTGAGAAAATTCAAGTTTTCTCAATAAATTGCAGTAAGTGTGATAAAATTAGTAATGAAGACTGATTCACACATCTGACTTGAGTTGATTATACGAACTTAGAAAGTAGATAAATAATTTTAACAAGGTATGAAAAGGTGATTATGTTCACAGTTTTATATTATAGTCTGTCATAAATAAATAAATGATGTTGTTTTTATTTTATGCTGTGTAAACTTAACAGTTTGCTTTCTAATCTAAGGCAGTACCTATCTACCTAGTCACATTAAATTAAAATATTAATTAAATTAGAAGACTTTTTTCGATAGACTGTGGTTCAATGACAGTTGACAGAAGTTTCCAGGACTCTAAATAAAGTTACGTAGATACTAATTATTGAAATAAATCTACCATTATACTTATATCATGTCACCGAGTCAGCCCTGCGCAAGCACATCAGTATTCTCAAGACGAGCCGAATTTCTCCGAAGCTTTTTACGAACGTCGATATTTCAACTAGACACAATTTTTCTTCCCCAATCGTTGATTTATGGAGGCATTCAATGCGATGTCTTCATTGAGTAGCTTCAGGCAGGTCGTGAGTGGGAGTATCTCTGATGACCCGAAAATACATTCAGGGTTGGCGATGAAGAAATAAATCAAATTTATTGTGCGTTGTCCGTAATGCGGTCCTTTGTGCGAACTTTGTACGTAAATCATGGCGGTCAACACACCTTGCGGACAATGGGACAGGAGTTTTTAAATGAAAATGGTCCTGCATGTAGCATAATGTTTATATTTGGTGAAACAGCTAAGAACAAGCAGCTCGTAGTGCTGACCTATAATTTCAAGTGAAGGGGCAGAAGATTTAAAAAAAAAAATGGTCGCAAATGTAAAATAACCTGAATACCAATTCCCGTACTTCAAAACGTTCCAATTCCAATCTCATCGCAGCGACAATCAATGTAAAAACTTGTCAAAATGTATGTAAATTAGTTTTTTTTTTGACAGAATGGGATTAGAATGTGAACGTTATTAAAGACAGCAATATACCCTTTAAAATTGCTAAAGAAAAAATCATTTTGAACAAGTATTTGAAATCATTGAACGAACATTTGTTTAAAATATGTATAAGAGAGGTATCAGATACCGTTGTGTGCTAACTAATACTCTCCACCAAACGAACACAAAATCATTTACCCATTCAACCTAACCGCTGCCAATTAATTATACATACCCGCATATATAAATTTAGTGCACCTACATTGAAGCCTAAGCTCACTTTATGGCATCATAGAAAGACTACTTAGAATTCGCTTCATTAGCACGCAAGATCGTTTATTTAGCCACACTTGATTGTAAACACTGAACGGGCTAGAGTTAAAGACTATCGAATTTCAACTAATGTAACTAGGAAAGAGAAATGTTAACTTCGGTTGTATTTATTGCATATTGACTGTGTGGTGTGTGTGTGTGTTTATTAGGAGCAATGTTGGCTGTAGGTGCAACTGCACCTAGAAATATCTCATTCATTCAACATTCTTTTTTTTTTTCATTTTCTTTGCATCTCTTACATTTCGTTAATGAGGGTTTTATGTATAGATAAAATATTTATACTGTCGATGACTTTTTGATCTTTCACAGCAGTTGCTTTTAATAAAACATTGCCAGATTTAAAAATAATTGCAATTGTCTATTTTTGTCGAGTCTTTAAAAGGTTCATTCACTACAGCCTTTACATAAAAATGTAAAGGCTGTAGTGAATAATAAAGGGCTGTAGTGTATAAACTTATTGTCAATTTAATTTTAATTCTTGTAACGGTTGATTAAATTACTACTAACACTGTCTTCTTAGGCCTTTATTTCCGTTTTCTTAACAGACAATGTCCCCAAACATTACCATACCGACTCCACAGGCACCAAGTAACCCACAACGTAATCATTTCGAACAATAGTTTGTAACAAGGAAGTGTTCTCTAAGCACCAAGTTATCGATAGTACCTAAGTGCAGTGGACAGAGGGCAGTGTCGCATGCACCGTTGTATGCCCGGTGCCCCCCTTGCATACTTTCACCACTCGCTTCCCGATACATCGATAACAAGCGTTTGGACTGCACTAGTGCACGAGTAACTGGCGAAGAGCTTTCGTTTCCGATGATAATGGACTGGATTAGGAAGTGTATCTGTTACGTAATGATAGGTATTAAATCTTAGACGTTATTGAGTTTTCTTTGATATCATAATAGGAATGGTATTAGACATTTACTCCAGTTTTATTGCTGAAGTAAAGCTGCAATCTTTTCTATAGCCACTGTTAACTCTGAAAATTTAAATCGTGAAGAAAATATCCAGTTAGTCAGTTTCAAATAAAAAGTACCCTTTCAACACGCAATTCTATCTACTCGCACAACTAACTAGCTCGATGTAAACGGATCATCAAAGCATTTTCCGTCGGCGCAAGCGCTTGTTTCACATTACTTATACAGAGCGGCACTCGTAGGAAGCAACACAACAAATGCCTACAGGCTGTCTTTATTTTACCTGTTTTATTGTGGGTACCTAGTGTACGTAGTTGTGGGTAAGTTACCCTCAACATACTGGACGTTAACGATAGTTATTAGAGCAGTGTTTTGTGTTGACCCTCGTTTATCTGTGTTGGAAACTGCTAGTCTACTTGCGGTAGTGTTTCTGTAATTTATTGACTTGCCGGTACTGTTAGCAAGATTAGAAGTCGATCTTTTCAATGTACAAATACAATACCGATTGTCATTAGATCTGACAAAAATATTCTCTAAAATTCAAGTAAAGTGTGAGTGTGTGGACCAGTGGAACAAAACTTGACCTTAAATAATGGTCCAGTCACGGAAGCTCATACAGCGTGATTTCTGAGTTGTAAAGTTTAGGCTTACAGCATCTCCTTTTAATAACTATACCTTCATTTTAATCAACACAATTAATTCACACCAAGCACATCGATAAGGCCAAAAAATATTTTTTCAACAAGTGAATGTTTAAAAGCGTTGAGATGTAATCTGTCAGCTACAGCAGCCTCATCTTACGCAAGATGGCTGCCGTTTCAACATGTCACTAAAGTTCCAAAATAATTCGTGCGTTGGTGTGTAAACAGTCCAATTTACGCGAATGCGGCGTTTTTTAAAATCTTTTAAACTCACTTTCCTTCGAACGGTCGGCTGTTGAAAGTTTACGATGTGATTAAAATGTTGGCTTCTGCGGTGAGACGGTGACGCGGCAGTCGCACGAAGATCGAGACTGTCATAGTAAATTAATACATAATAAGTATATATTTTCTACATCATAGCACTTTTCTGACAAAATGTACCCCTGCAGCTGATAGGCATATAAAAATGCGGGCGAACTAGGGATGAATATGAACGAAGCCGCTGATTTGTAGATGATACAACGTGCAACAGATTATTTCAGATACTCATAGTATTAAAGACTTATAAGAACCTAGTTATAATAAGTCTGGAATCGCCAACCCGTCTTGAGTAAGCGTGGTGATCAATTTTCGTGCCTTCTCTGTATGAGAAGAGGCCTTTGCCCAGCATTGGGACATTAATAGGCTGGTAATATTATAACAAATGCTATAAGGCATGCCCAGCACTGAACTCACTGACTAAACTGTTAAAGGTGGATGGATTATGATGACCTATATTGGGCAGGATATTAATTCAGATTTGTTACAGTTGTAGTGGCAACCATGTCATTTGGTTTAAATAGGTTTTTATTTTTCTTATTTTACGTATCCTTTTATGAATGTGAAAACGTCGAAGGGTTAACAGACTGTAGATTTGTAGAATATTTTCAATTTTGTTAAGTACATGGTACTTGTTGACAGGCCTACACCGTCCTCTCATACATATTAACACTGTTATTTGTAAACATTGTAAAAGCCATTTATTTTTAAAAGAGTAACCGTGGAGTTTCTTGTCGGCTCTTCTCCATAGGAAACGACCAATTGGAACCGTGCCGAGCCGACCGAGCTTCTGACATTTCATAAGTGCCCATGTAGTTTTATGTGAAATAAAATATTTTGATTTTGATATCAAGCACCTTATTTTTTTGTCTTTGAATCGGGAAACTAAGATTTCTAAAGCTTTATAATAATATTAGAGATGTACAGGTATAATTTATTCAGTTAAATTATCTTAAACTTCGAAATAAATGGCGGCATTTAACAAAAAGACTGGTCAGAGGTGCAGCGTGAAAAGTTCAAGTCGCTTTTATTATTGTCGGCCTTCATTAAAAGATGGCATTTTAAGTATTGTAACTATACCTACTAAGGTAACGCGTTTAAGACAGTATATTTTAAAATACATACAATAAACCCTTGCTTCTGAAAACCTTTTGATACTCAATTTATTCTTTTATCTAATCTAATGTTCTGACATGCTTGGTTGTTGTTATTTTAATTATCTAACCAATCAGTCTGTAGGTGAACATTAATCTCCAAAAAAGATATGGGGCGAACAAAAAAATATAAAATGTGGGGCGAACTTTGTGAGGCGAATGCTGTACAGATATCCTACTAGTGAAACCCAAAAAAATGCTGATAGCCTATCAGACGTAATTATGCATCTAGAAAGATTAGGGGATATCTACCTTAATTAATCAGGAAAACCAATCAAATCCATAACTAAACTTCAAAGTTTTTTAAACGATTTTCCTTAAACAAACAGATTTATTTAATTATGAGTTGCTTTTATCTCACCATAACCTTTCCAGTGACATGCATTAACATTTTACTTTCTTTATTACCTTTTTATGTGCAACAAATGTGTTAACTTTTGGGCGAAAGATAAGATAAACTGTTGCGACATGAAATCTTTTTCCTCTTCTCGTGAAGGGATGACTAAGTGTCGGGAGGATGGACAGCATCCATCTGTGGATGGTGACGTCATGACAATTATCAGTATGAATGCCAATTTGTCCTAATCTGATAAATAAACCACAGACTTGTTTGAGTAAACTTGTCATTTTAGGGATAGTTAATCATGTAGCCTTGCACTCATCTCATCGTTAAGATATTCAGGTATGCAAAGTAAATTAAAAATGCGTTCGTTCTTACATATACATTGAATTGTTTAAAACATTTAAAAAATAGTAACTTTATATCTCTACCGTTGGATTTTCCAATAGCTATAACATGGGAGTTGTCAAGTCGCGAGTGAATAGGTTATTTCTTGGCAAGCGTGCACAATTATTGACCGAAAATCGCTTAACAATAAGTCAAACGCCATCTTATCCAAAGAAAACCACCTTCATAGTCACCCAATAAATGCGTCATTCATAAAAAATATACATAATTAGTTCAACACCAAAGTCCCACTAATCCTTATAAACTCGATCTGCTATAAAAATCTTGACATAATAATTATGAGACATAACGTGAACAAAGCCCCCCCCTTAACCCCCTTGCCCCACATCGCAAGCGGGTTAATGACGCCGATCACTCAATGTTGAGATCTTCATACGATACACTGACTTTATATGAATAACTCATCTGCAGCGAATTAAGTGAATAAGTAATAAAGGTGCAGTTATGTGTTACTTTATTTGGGTAATTTGGGGAATATACTGTTAAGGAACAGCTGTAAAGCTGGGTAATTTATTAAGAGGGTGCATCCTAAAAGTTGGCAACGTCGTAAATAGCTGTCAAATATTTACCTGTTTCGATTAATTTGGAAATAATACTGTATGGAAATAAGAAATGTGGCTAACCTATTGACTAGAATATTAATAATGAATTGCAATTATAACATTGAATTTGATGTTGTACCCGTTTTAGGTGAAAAAAAGGCATTTGGAAAGTTACCAAATACTTTTTTTACATCTAAAACTAACTATTCGGTGTTACGATATTAATTATTGCATTTCATAATCAATATTCTAGTTCGCTAGTTAGCCACATTTTTTATTTCCATACAGAAATATTATCAAATTAATCAAAACTGCGAAATATTTGACATCTATTTGCGACGTTGCCAACTTTCAGAATAAACCCTCTTAAGCTTTAAAAAATATCTAGTCGGTAAAAATTTAATATATTATCTTATAGACATTTATTGTAATCATTTTAAAAGAAGATGAGTAATGATTAGTGCCGAAACTGGAGCAACTAATTATACTAACAACTTACACATTAAGCTCTTATTTAGTTGAAAAGGAAACGCAACAAAAAACATTCTACCTAATTATACCCATCACATCGGTCCAGGAACCATTTGTCTCATTGTAACTACTAACGAGGCTCTCTTCAAACCATTCGTTGATGTCTAAACTATGAATGACCTCATAGTGAACATTCCTTAGCAGCCAATCAGTAGTAAAATAACTCCTACCAACAGGATTGATGGCCACAAAAAGCCGTTCCACTAAGAAATAAATATTAATTAAAAACTGAACTATATTTTTATAGAGCACATCTACTTATAACTTATTGCCAATTTATTTAACAACTTCAAATAGATTCACAAAATCGTAAATTACCAAATCAAGCTCAAAAACTAGAGCAGTTTTATCAAATATTTATAATATGCCAATCATACACATTTACGATTTTATTCATTGATTTATTTGTATGTATTGGTTTGGGTTTAGAAACTGTATCCGGTGCGAAATACACTACTTTAGGTTCTCATTCTTTTGTCACTTTCAGATGTGAGTCAGTCTTCTATGGTTTACGTTTTGATCATCACTATTGAGCTTCAATTTGTAAATGGCTGGCTTTAAGGCCCTCGCGACGCGATTCTGGTGGTACAATTTCCATTAAGTTTCCATAGAAATTGTTCTAATAATAAAAATAATAGTTATAAAACACAAAAAGTGTGGTTTTATGGTGTTTCTGGCCTACTATGGACTCGTAAACGAGACGACCCGAGAGGACATTAGTTCGCTTGTTCTATCAAAATGATTCGGTAAGCAGCTTTAACTATACAATGGAATATAAAGAGAATGGAATATATAGTAGAACTTCTACAAGAGTCGCGTCGCACCTTTCTGCGAGAGAGGTATTTATTATTTATCTAAACCATTGTTATTTATAAAATCATTCCATTGTATAGTTAAAGCTGCTTTCCGAATCATTTTGATAGAACGAGCGAACTAATGTCGTCTCGGGTCGTCTCGTTTACGAGTCCATAGTAGGCCAGAAACACTATAAAACCACACTTTTTGTGTTTTATAACTATTATTTTTATTATATATATATTAACAATGTTGATCAAGTGTCTTCAAGTTCCATGTAGCCGCCATCGTTGACGTACTCAATCAAAGTGCGGAAAGGCAATAAAAGTTCATATACTACTATACTTAATTGATATGAGATAAAAAATCCTAATATAATATCAATTAAACTGCGTCTATAATAGCTTTAACTATGTCCTTTAGTTAATAGATTAATTTATATTAAGGTAAATTATACCGTAGTTAAATTGATTTTTAAAAGGTCAGAACATAAAAACTATAAAAAGTGTTAAAGTTTTATTATTCGGCATTTTTTTTTTTAAACAATTGATTGTAATAATTATTTTCGAAATATATTTTTATTTTTAACCACAATAGTAAAAGTAACTTAAGTTTAACTTTTGTGAATTGTAGAAAAATATAAATTATATCGATTTCCGAGAACTTTGATACACTGGAGATTTTTTATTTACAATTTGCTTTACATTTTAATTTTTCCTTTATCGTTTTCTTGCAGTGAGCACTGTAATATTTATTTCCAGATAATCAATCAGCAATTGAATGTGTGTAATTTAATATTTTACCGACACGAATTCTTAAACGAAACAGAAATTAATCATCACTCAATTGAACATTAATTAACGAAATATATATCTGTTATAATTTCGCCGGTAAAAACAATCACGGACATGCAACAAGCCGCCGAAATGTCTCGGTGTTGAATTTCACAATGTTTTAATTGCTAAAGAGATTTCGGCTTTTTATCGAGCGATGCCGACAGCCGATTGCCGCCGATTTTAAATTGAATTATGTGCCCTTACGATACGAACTCTGACAAATATTACACACGCACGCATGGTAATATTAAACGCGGAAATTTTAATTCGATTATTTTAAATAGGTAGTCGACATTCAAGATATTAAGGCTACATTCGTGGAACTGTATATAATTATGCTTATAGCTGGTGGGTTAAGCAAAGATCCACCGTTAAATGTGTTCTAGAGCTGTGAGCTGTATACGCATGGCATACCTGTACGAGCAAGTAAGATAATTTACTGCGAAAGGTCTTTGTGAGTATATAATAAAAACCTCTTTGCGACAATTTTCTCCATCCCCAGAGAATAATGTATTCACCTTCCTATCACAAAACATATCATTTAATAAAGCCATGAATTCTAATCAAATGATTAGCATAAAAAAAGAACTTAGCACTTAATAGTATAGGCAGTTAATCAAGTAACGCGTAATAAACTTGGAATGTTCCAAATTAATTTTATTACAGTACTCTTAAACATGATTAGCTCAAATGTATCATATTTGTGATATTTTTTTATGACGCATCAATATTTTTACAATCAAAATAACTACTTTAGTAGGTTTATGAGCACTCTAATTTGATATCATTCATCAAACTAGATCATAAAGACGAGTAGATAATTGGTAGTGATTTTATTAGTAAGACTAGTACTCACTGAGGCGCCCAAATTGCTAGTTTAAGTTATGTATTGCAGTATTTTCTATGCTTCAAATTCTCGTTAAACCATAGAAACAGAATAACATCGAGGAATGACTCAATAATTTATAGGTTCATCATAAATTATCAGTAATATGTACACTTAGGTTGTCCGGTCAAATATGTGCATCCTGAATTGCTCACAACGGTGTTTTATGCTCCCAGCCTTAGATAGACTTAGAAATCTTCATTCCTGAATACGACGACACCAATAAAAATAATTCCCTTCGCGCAAACCATAACTCAGTAAACACATAAGCGTCAAGTGGGCACCACGTCGCATTCATTAGGCCGTCCGGCCGTCCGGGCCTCTCCGGGCGTACGCTCGGCCCGACTGCCCGGGCACTGAGCAGACGAGGCTTGCGCAAATGTGTACCACGGTTTATTGGCCACATGAAATATTATTCGTTTTCAATCGCGTCCGCTTGTCCGCCTGTCCGTTCGGTTGTCGCCGGATGCGTGTCTAACTATATTGATGGGACCAGTCCGCTCGCGATTATTGCGCTATGCCAATTTCACTCCGCGCATTCAACCAGATTTAATTGCACCGAATAAATCGCACCCTTTAAATCGAGAACATTCCCTCCTTCAATCAGAGAACCGCGAAAAAGAGCAAAGAAAGTGCAATAAAATTTATACACCCAATTAAATTAGAGTGAAAAACAACTTCGATAATGAGGCAATCAATAAGGTATGTTTTACAGTGGCGTGTACCTTTGAAGCGTTTTTCGTTAACAATGATCGAATTTAGCTCAAATTAAAGTTTCGTTAAAATTCCGTGGGTACTTTGTATATTCACGTTTGCGACAAGAATTTAATGATAAACATAAATTTGACAGAAGCCTGTTTACTGTAAGCGCGTCGCCTTAACGAGACATCTGAATCAAAGACAATGGGTGGTAACCGCCGCTTAATTGATTTGTTCCAGCGCTGCTGGCCGGCCGGGCTGTAAGGTGCCCGTGCGCACGTGCTAAGAAATTATTGCAGTTACGTAAACCAATAAGTATTAAAAATAAACCGGTGAATAAAATTTTACTGAGTTTGATTACTCTCGCTGTACCCTTCAATATATTTTTGTAATTTTATACGTGTTCTGTCATTCTTGAGAATTGAGGACCGAAACGAAAGTTCTCTCACAAAATGCAACTGTCGTTTTTCGCAATGTATATCAATCGCTCTAAAATGAGGCATAAGCGTTCGTTACATATTTTATGTAACGTTATTATCTGTGGCTGATTCAATGTTTGCATAACGAGATAGGTACCTACCGTATAATTTAGCGTAACGATCTAATATTGGGAGTTCATAAAATTTAATATAAAATCAATAACCATAAAATGGAATAATATCTAATGATGATTTAATGGTTGCCGTGGCCATCATAAACCGATATGTTAAACACGGTGATCCGCAGTGCATTAACGGGTGGTAAGTACGTGCGCCCGCGCACCGACGCGTCAATTACGTTGTTATCTAGACTCCACGTTTTGTCATCTAGTCCAGTGTACCTACAACGTCACGATTACTTGATGGTTTTCCGCATAATACACCGAGACAAATTGCAAACAGGATAATTCTAATAAAAATTATGAATACCATATTTGTAGCTAAAACTGGAATCTCGATAATATAGTTATTACGCGTATTTTCATTTCCTTTACTAAGTTAGTTGTTGCTTATCCACCTTCAATGGGCATGTTGATCGTGACTGAATAGTAACCTGTACACAGCCATACAAAATAATCTTCCAAGACTTTTCCCCACTATGTTGGGGTCGGCTTCCAGTCTAACCGGATGCTGACTGATGACTGGTATGCAGCTGCATACCAGTATTTTACATGGCGCGACTGCCTATCTGATCTCCAGAACCCAGTTACTGGGTAACATGATACCCCTTGGCAAGACTGGTTGTCAGACTTTTGGGCTTCTGACTACCCGTACCCACTGTCAAAGATCTACGAATTACAGCCGGGACCAACGGCTTAACGTGCTTTCCGAGGCACGTAGGAGTCTCGGTATGCAAAGATGGTCACCCATCCACGGATGAACAGCCTTCAATAACCTGCATCACTATCGCATGACTAAGATAATTTGTAATTGACACTGCATAATTCAAAATCAGGTCTAGTTTAGTGCTAGAATAAATGAAGTGTTAATATAATGCTAGTTATATAAGTGAAGTGAAAACGGCATGCGACGCAGATGTCCCTCTAACAAGAGCGAGTGTCCGAGCGGTATCTAAATTCCGCACGACCGACGTGCGCCCGCGCACCGGTGAAATCATTGCGGAGTTGCCAACTGTTTCACATTTTTTTTTAATTGGTAATTAATTAAGATGAAGAATACTATGAGAGATTTTGAGAAAATGATGTTAAATTACGAAAGCTAGGGCAGTTTAAATGCTAAAAAAACGCTTAGAGACTAAAGCTTCAAAATTGGATTAGGCTACCCGATAAACAAAATCGAAAATAATTAATCATTGCCTAGTTTAATTTGTAACTCATAGATAAGTAGCTATCACACTAATTAATAATAAAACCTTTTTTGTTACAGGTAATTATGAACAAACTACAACCAGCTTTAAAACTTGAACGTTATAAATCAACGTTCAACAGTAATGGAGAAAAACGGAATGGTAATAACTTTATAAATGCTCTCAATGGTTGTTAACCCCTGTCCAGTTTCACCAGAAGAACCAGTCCACAAGTTCTTGTTGATGCATCGATCCTCGGTAATAGTAATTAACGATACTACCCCGTGAAATCGAATTATGTCGACAAATCGAATCGGAATCATCGGTCAAACGTGTGCCTTGTGCCTTATTTACGTAATAAGGAACAATTTATCGTGTTTACTTATCGTTTTGACAATGGAAAGTATGAGTTATAAGATATTGTAGCCGGTAGGAATCACATAGTGCAACCTTGTTACTCTATAAGTGGCTTGGCTTCTAATAAAATGAAATCAAATAGAGAAAAGTAAAAAAGCTAATCAAAACGATAAACGTTCTGAATTATCGATTGTTATCGCACAATAATCACAACGTGTTCCAATCACTTTATATAATTTCCTCTTGGGCAATGTGATGCAAAGTCGAGAAAAAAAAACGAAATCACGTCGCGACGTACGTGTGGTAGGTCTCGAGTTTATCATAATAAAAGAAGGGAAAGTTTCACTCCTTTTTATTGAGAGTACACAGTTTTTTGCACAAATTGGAGTACTGCGCCCACCCTCTGAAACACGCTCGAGACCAGTTTAACTTGACCTGCCACGCCTTCTTTCAAGTTATTACTGAAAATGCACAAAGATGATGCACCGCTACAGGTCTTCATAACCTGGCCGCCAAGTAATGATCTTCTCGCGTGTGGTCTTCCGCGTAAGAATTTCGAATTCGATTTTACGAATACAATTACAGTACGGTCAATAACAGCAAATTTACATACTAATGATCTAATTTCAATCAGCAATCTCAATTAACTAAGCAAAAAATACGGCAAATGATGTGCCAATTAAAGCAGAATTCAAATTAGGTATGTTGATTATATAATTACGTCAAGATATCGATGTCGATGAAATGGTTGTTATTTTCTACAAAAAATCTCAGATCGCAGTGCGACGGAATGCGCGTCTACATGTATTTATCACAGTCGACTAGGTCTATCGTAAAACACTACAAGTGTACGAGATTGTGACTAAATAAAGAGCGGTTTCACCGTTAATGGCTACTGACATCTTCGGTACATCGGCTATACCTAATGTCAATACTAGTTTTATGACGGGGACACGATTTATCGACAGTCGATAACATCAATTCTAACATTAATTTCCCTTAATATATTCTGAAACTGTTGATTTCACTTATGTCTACAAGTTTCTACTTAGAATTAGCATGAAACATAAAGTACGAATTCAAGGTCACAGCAAAAGTAACATAAGAAACTGGCACATTAACAGAAGCTGGCAGAAGAAAATAGACTCATAAAACCGTGTTAAATCAACATCAAATTAACACTAACGAAGCATTTCTAAAGGTTCGAACGTAGTATCGATAGTTTATCGGTGCTAGTGGTGTCACATCACTCGGAATTAGTGCACGCTCGCCGGACGGACAAGATCAGTATGTAAAGCAGGTGCGAGGTTGTGCCGTGTAAGGCGTAATGGCTCGAAGGCTTTCCAGGAGACTTCCTCTACTTAAGAGAAAGTCTTTCGACGCCTCTGTTCATTGGTGATTTAATTCAACCGTTCTGGTGCTGGTGATGTAATTGTTTTTTTTTTTTTTCAAATAATGAGATTACGCAAGTTGAGCTTGATTTTGTACTTATGTGTATCATGATTCATTTTATTGATTGTAAAAAATAAGGATCAGATCAGTCTGCGATATCGTGAGTCAACGTACAAAATACATTATGTTCCTTAATAATTAGTAGAAATTACAAGATTTTTACAAAATCTCGGAGTTAGGTGGAATAGGTACAAACTCTTATCGTTGAATGATCCGTCGTCTACGCTAGTTTCAACCGTAGCTATAACATCAAAACAATTTCTAACCACTTGACCTACAATTAATAACAAATAAAATCTCCAAAAGCTACCACATTAAATAATGTGATACAATAAATTTTATCGCCTACCACTTTGTTTCCGTTACGCACGACGCGTTCGACATTAAACACAGATGATTATTTCGTAACACATCTTATTGCCACTAGTTCTATCGCAGTAGAACAGGAAGGCAGCCGGTTCTCTCTTCGTTATTAATTAAATACATTATCGAAATCGGAGCTCATTGCGGTTACTTTGATACTTTTCATACCCGTAGTAAGTATTAAGTACTCTTTAGAAATTAAAGTTGAAATTAAAGGAAATGGCAATTAGATTGATACTGTGGCCACACTGGCTTTTGTCAATTAGGGTATCGAATGATGGACGGCTTCCTTAAACATTATTATCTATCTTATTAATTTAATTTATTTACTACGGTTTCACAGTCTCTCTTAAGTTATCTACTTGCTTTCGTTTCAATTATTACAATTATTTGTGTAATCGAATATCTACGGCTCAATAAACTCAAGCATCCAATAGCAATAAATTAGGAAGAAGCGATAAACACAATTCCATTAAATATATTTTAATATTATCATCAAATATCGAGTGACGCAGTAAATAACCTAAGCGCGGTAGGACATCGTAAACCTGAAAATCTAAAATCTATAAACACAAAATGTGAATAAGAAGCTAGTACTTGATAGGTTGTAGATTAAGTACCTACATGACGTCCACCATCTTACAAACATGAATTTATTTCAGCTTCTACAGTTAGCAGCAAATCAATACGGCGGGTTGCGCTTGCGCATCGGAAGCGGCGCAACCCGCCCCCGCGCCATTGTGCGCGCCTACCGCCATCTATCGGCCTCGCGAGGTAGTTTACGACCGTCCGCCGCGTAATGTTCAGTTAGGGACCCTTTATTACCGCGCTGATGATTTCTAATAGATACCAATTCAGTTAAGAATACCAATATTGAATTTCTCGCTGTCGCTGGTAAAAGTTGCTCTTCGTTTATACCATAATTCGAACTATTGGTCCTTTGAAATTACACACAAATGTTGAAAGTCAGTTGCACTGATTTTTTTATTTATTATAATCAATAACACATTTATAACTTAGGTATACAGTAAAAGACAAAAGTCGCCCACCAATCATTAAAATAATAAATAGTTTTTACTTTACTCCAATTTGAGGCACATAAAACTTCCGAAAAATTAAGCAATGCTCATTCAATTAAGTCTGAGTTGAACGTTGCACAATAAATCGAAGGCAATCTTAACAGGATTACAGAGAATTTCGAAAGCATCCGTCACAGACCCGAGCAAAGAGGCCGGTAACAAAAGTTCTCAAGTTTATTAATTAAACACGTTGCTATTTAAACGCCAAGGCGAACTCAATACTGTTTTTTATGTTCCCTTAATGAAGCCCATAAACGGATCTGTCGTACGCTCCAGAATTTGCATTGATCTTAATGTAATTGCATATAGGAAATTTCTTCGTCAGTGCACCAATTTGGATCCAACTTGTCCACTTGAATAGTTGATGGTCCATTCAGTGTTTGATTGCATCCATGTAACACGTCACTTTTGTTTAGGCTTTATTTATCGGAACTTTCTATAAGTAATTGCTTACGAGAGCCAGGCTAATTTTAGTAAAGTTAAACCATAATCAATGCTTCAGGTCTTTCTAATAAACAGTTGGCTCAATGAGATATAACTCTCTCCGAATGAGTTCATTGCATTGAAATCGATATCAATATTTCACGATTATTGTTGCAAAATACAGTAGGACTGAACCGAATTAATACCCAATATTCAAAGCCGCGTAATTCTCTTCGGCACTGGATTATAATAGGCTTAGAGCAATGAAATAAATCGTCCCGTCAACACCAATAACTTGATACACACGTGGGTAGGATCCTGACACCGTTATACCAAATGTTCTGGCTCAATACAATGCACACATAAATAAAAAAATTGAAACTATCAATAATCTGAGCAATAAAATATAAGATATCATTAATTATTCAGACATAAATAATAAATTCAGTGCAAATAAAGATACATACAGAGAAAACGATATAGCAGCAACAGGAAAATCTGTAATTGAGTAAGTTACACGTGCCGCCCTATAAATAAATAATACGACAATTAAAATTTGTAATCATCTTCGTATATAAGAAGACAGGGGAAATAAACTAGGTATGCAAAATAGCAATCTGATATAAATACTAGCCTATACTGGATGTGACAAGTTTTGTTTTGATGAAGAGGATAATATGTATAAAAAAATTGCTTAAGGTGAAGACAAATTAAATGTTGAAACCGTATCATTGTTTGTAACAAGCTGCCCCTTGTGTAACATATGCTCATCAATATAAAATGTCGCGTATAAATAGTATTAACACTTAACAATCGTCTGGCATATCATCCCGAGGAATCTGCCAGACATTTGAAGTGAATGCCAAGGCTCCAACACGTGGGCTGCCCATTGTAACCGTCTGTCATTGTTAATTTGTATTGGTAATATTGGGCCACTTCTATTATTGTGTCATTATTATAAATGTTGCGATATGAATATGAAAAGGCATTTGGCATCGTAGGTAAACTTGTTTCAGGACCTTTACGTTTTTGTGGTGCGAAATTAGTCATATGTGACCAGCCTTCCGCCTTTCAATTGTTTTTTGTCTTCCTTTGTTGTCTTCTTGAGGCAACGGATGAAAAATTACCGTTAAGATATTTGAAACGTCAATAAAATTGATTACCCATCTAGAACAGGTTAACCTTTTATTGAAAAAAGTTGATAATTTGTCACAATCATTGATGTAAAGTTTATTTCCTATTTTATCAAAAATATTCATTTCAATATTAGATATTTTTCGTTCTGCTCCAATTATAATGTTTTTGTAACATTCATCCCGACAAGTTTGCAATAGACAAAATATAATTAACTGGTTGACATGACTTATCATATCTTCAAGGTATTTCAATGCTTAAAAACCGACCACCGTTAGGACAGAAATGAAGCACTACAGTCTAGGAAGACCTAACACTTACCTGCTCTATTCAGCCTCAAGCTAAATTCACACCTCACATTAACGTGTAGTAAGGGACTCATCAGAAAACAGCTGCTAACCACATCCAGCTCAATGATTAGATACTTCAACAGACTTTTAGACCCAGTAACTGTAAAATAATCACCTCAAAACGATGCTATATTAAAAGCGTAGGTTGCGTAAGTACTAGGGCAGCATGAGGCATGAAGATCTTGACCCACAGCATTATGTCCCGCAAACAGGCGATTATCCCGCGTACTTACGACCCGCCTTCATTGTAGCGGCTTCTATACCCGTAATGACTGCCCGAGGCTGGTCTACATCTATGTGTTATCTCGCAGAAGGTCGATTGCCTGTAATGTGCCTGATTAACAGGTGCTGCTGTTATGTAATGCGAGCTTGATGGCTTGACCATTGTGAAGTGTTAAAGTTTGAATTTCTTGAATAGTTAAATCTTGAGCGGGAAATACTACATAGAGGAGAACGGGACTATGAAATAAATGTTATGTAAGTGCAGCGTTTGAGTAGAACCTAGTAATCTCAAACAATTTGATCCGACTTCTGATAGAGCTGAACATCATTTGATTTCCAAATAATTTATTTAAACTATTTCACCAAATGAAACTCCATATTTAAGTATCGCCAACACTAAAGCACTAAAGATGTCATCTAAAACTAAATCTGAAATGTAGCAATTTCGTTACATAAACCCTGCTATACTTAACAGTGTGCACGAGGCATGTAATGGACATAATGCAGTGTACACACATAGGTATGACATAAAGCGTATACACACTGGCCTCGTTGGTCTGCGATGGCGATGCTCTAATGGGATGCAATTATAAGGGTCAGAGCTGATAAGCTTGGATAGTAACGTGATTTTAATGATTGTTCAGAATTGCATCGCGTTGCGGGAGCAGAATATATATGATTTTTCAAAATTAACCCTACAAAATAAGGAGTGCTTTAGACCAACGAACTGAATAAACTTTACTATGGTAAAAATATTGAAATTGCGTAAAAAAAAAAACAGGTGTTCCATTAAAGTTCGTCAGGTTAGTTTTGAAAAACCTTATATATCGAGCAGGATAACAATTACGGTTTTATTGTTCAATCAAAAAAATAATATATATATACGTGTCGACTTGAGAACCTCCAGGACGTCCGTCAGCTTTAATGATAAATGTCGACAAATATTAACATTTATTTCATTCGAAATATCTTCGTCTTACCTTCTGTCAGTCTCCACTTTTAGAATACCAATAATGATTACAGTAACATTAACTTTATTGGAGCACTTTTTTGTCACATCTTCCACCGTAACCACCAAACTATCGCAAATCATCACTAGAACTTACTCGAGCATGAAGTATTAAAGTCGATGGCATCACAATTATTGAGCCATTTACATACGCGCTCCATATTCAGGGCAATCTAATCCGTATGTAAAGTACCGATACATATACGTACTTGTTACATGACTTTATGAAGACTGGTTTCCCTGTTAGACGGTATCATTTTGAATCTACTGACAAGTTTTCACTGTCGATATCGAGAGCTGCTTCAAAATAAATTGTTAGGTCTGAATAATATTCAGTATTATTCGATGAGGAGTTAAACGTGATGTGTGCTCTTTAAGTAAAGCTTCTTTATCGAAAATCTTGTTTATTTATATTGATGAAAAGAGTAATTAATTAAATAAGACCATTAATGGACATACAACATTCCTCGAAGGTATTACACAAAACCCAAAAATATTATCCTACAAAAAAACCAGTGCAAGCGTTCAACAATTATAATAAATGAAAGTCCCCATATTTTAACCTTAAACACGACGGCGACGTTAAAGAGACAACCTGCAAAAACTAGTCATTAATTTTTGACCAGATGTTCGGTAAAAACGAGTAATATCTCAATTTTGACTTGGAACCGGCGATTTATCACGTGTGAGTACTATGATCATCTGTGCAATGCATAAATCTTACCTTGGCAAGATCTTGAACGCCGCGATATCGGCTCAAACGCAACAAATTACTGTAATCATAGTCGCATGCACACAATTTTAACCATTTCATAACTATACCAGTGTCATTACATCGCACACATGCAAAGGCCATTTCTATGGGCGTACTGTCGATGTGTGCGTACAATGTTATTCTGTGTTTTTGTATAACATGCAAAGAGGTGTTATATTTAGAGTTTTTTTTATCTTTCTATCATATATTTAACTCCAACATCTTCTTTTTTTAAATCACGTTATTCCTGTACCTAATGTTTATGTTTATAAATCATGCGAGAATGAGCTAGCAATTATGTTCGGTTGTCCAAATGCCGTCCAGTCTAGATTTATATTTTTGGTTCACACCACAATGCTGTTTTTACGTTAATATTGAGCGTAACGAATGCATTTCAGTGCATAACAAATCTGGCCAGTAGTTCTGGACAGAATTGGATAACAATGTTGTACGGAACTGAATGACTAAATAGATAATTTAAGAATACTATTTTCAATACCTAGGTTTTTTTTTGTTCTGTGTACATTTTTTACTACGAGGTGTATTTTTTTTTGCAATTAAGTGCAATAACTGAACAAGGAACTGAAGTTTGTATAATAAATAAAGTAGAGGAATTACTACGAACTGTTCGTTTTTATTAATTTTAATCAATGAGTGGGTTTTCGGTTGACTAATTTGGAGAACCGGTATCTGGCGTATGTGTTTCTAATGCACGTACATAACGGTAGAATAAATTAAAATAAAGTAAAATGTTTTTTATTTGGAACATAAACAAATTGACATAATCTATTAGGTATACAATGTAACAGCGAATCAATTTTCACGCCTGCTCTTTAATACCTAAGTCAAATATTCTTTGATATTCGGATAGCTCATGACCTAAAGAGGTGCCATAAAGAATATGAGTTAAAAAAAAACGTAACAAAAAATTGTAGCAACAAATAAGAACATAAAACGTGCAACCATTTTATGAAGTACACAAAACCGAGAAATCAAAAGGAAATGATGTTTGCAATCCTTGAT
The DNA here is from genome assembly GCA_914767815.1 of Eupsilia transversa. Classification (NCBI taxonomy): domain Eukaryota; kingdom Metazoa; phylum Arthropoda; class Insecta; order Lepidoptera; family Noctuidae; genus Eupsilia; species Eupsilia transversa. The sequence continues at coordinate 8,587,962 of OU611890.1, read as the reverse complement.
GACGGTTTTAGTTAAGTCTTTTATCCAAATATATCTAATCAGACAGATTTAATCCAACATTTGGCAATGAATTAAAATCTTTAAAAAATATATTGTCTGTGTCTCTCTTGCCAGCTTTAGTATCACCTGTTCAACGAGCTTATATTAAAATATCACATACGACATTCTAACAGCAAATTGACAAGGGAATCCGTAGGCCATAACCGGTTTAATATCAATAGATAAACACACACGCACATAATGAGTGAACTTGCTAGGGAGGAGACAACCTTGCCCGACTTCCAGCCGATATACATCACTAGTTATAGGTTATGATGATATCACTACACTCGAGGTGATATGATGTGATATTAACATTAACATTGATGTCGACTGTACACCGGGACTGTGCCTGAGAGATATTACTAGACGACATGTGAAACCAAGTCGGAGGCTTCAAAACTCTGACACCAGGGGCCTAAGTCTACTAATTTATAAACGTTACAATGGTCTCTCAGTGGTGAGTTTTAGATAGATTTGCCATACAAAAACTGAGAGACCATTGTAACGTTTTTAAATTAGTAGACTTAGACCCCAGGTTGGTCACTTACCACACGAAAAAAAAGGAAGAAGCGGGATAATATGCGCAAACCGACAATATTTTATCATTGTCTCCGAGATGAGATATGACTTAACAAAATAAAAATAAACTGCCTAGCCTTTTTCCAACTATGTTGGGGTCGGCTTCCAGTCTAACCGGATGGAGCTGAATACCAGTATTTTACATGGAGCGACTGCCTATCTGACCTCCACAACCCAGTAACTGGGTATAGGTAATACGATACCCCTTGGTAAAACTGGTTGTCAGACTTTCGGGCTTCTGACGACTCGTAACGACTGTCAAAGATCTGCGAATGACAGCCGGGACCAACGGCTTAACGTACTTTCCGAGGCACGGAGGAGTCTCGATATGTAAAGATGGTCACCCATCCACGGACCAACCCCGGCAAGCGTAGCTTAACCTGATGGATCGACCCGTGCGGCTGTTATTACTTAGCCACGAGCTCCTCAGATCAAGACTACATACTCTGTCATTAAATTAAGATCAGTTAAGTTAAGCTCCGCTCTATAAGTAAATCCTGGCAAGTTAAGTTGCTTTGCAACTAAGTTAGGTAGTCGGTAGTTAAAAATAATCAAATGTTTATTTCAATGAGATCTTCTTCATTTCTGGTTTAATATTTAACTTTATTATCTCACAAAGACCATTTGACCATTTTAATCGAATAAAAACTTGATAATCGTAGCTTTAGTTATTATTTTTATAAAAATATATTATTTATGTTAATGAGTTTATATGCCTTGTTTAGAAGCTGGTTTATAATATTATTATAACATAATAATAAAAATGCGTAAGTTGATAATTTCAAAAATTAAGTTAAGTCACTGTGCCAACATTTAAGTAATTTCTACAGGTATAATCCTACATTATGAAACTGTAGCAAATTATGATAAAATCTAAATCTGTAATTTAATAGGTGCTTGAGCAATCTAGATAATTTGCATGAGCCCAGTGACATCTACTTACTTCACCTGATTTATAAAATTATACCAAAACAACTTGGTTACGCCGTAATTATTTCATGCGATTATGATCTCCACCTTTATCGGAATAACATCAAAAATAGCTTATATTTTGACACTTGATTCAATCTGCATTGACATCCTGTCTGATTAAAATAATTCGGTCATTATAGTCACAGTTTAATTTCGTAGTAATAGGGTAGAAAATAAATATACTTTTGGTAGCTGAGAAAAACTGTTATTTTTCACTTTGATTTTTTTAATACCATCGTTTTGATATAAAAACGCCTGAATTGCCCAAAGTTTATTATAAGTAATACCAACATGTTTAAGTACCTATTTGTTTTATTTATTTATTTAATGAAAATAATTACATTTGCAAGTTCTAACCTACTCTTATTTTTCAGAGACTATTCTGAAGCTTCATTTAAGATTGGTATCGAAGCACCTAGCTCCCTGCATATGTTGTTGAATATCTCGACAACACAAAAGCGATATGATAAACCTACAATTACGTCACCTATAGTCACATGTATATGGTGTGCCAGTAATATAAAGCGGGGTCAGTACAGCACTGAATCCTCAGCAACAATGCTAACTACTTTATTAACATAACATAGATGTTATATGTGGAACATATGGAAGGCCACTATATATATTTACTAGTATCCATACTAATATTACAAATGCGAAAGTAACTTTGTCTGTCAGTCTGTACCTTTTCACGCCTTAACGGCTGTACGGATTCGTATGACATTTGTCACAAGGCTGTTATGACCTGGTCTACGTCATAAAATACTTTTTATACGATCCCCTGGGATCATTTCCGGCCTCCACTCGGACGAAACCGCGGGCATAAGCTAGTGTATTAATAGTCGAGGTAATATGAGAAAGAATGTGGTGATCGCCGATCGTTAGTTGATTTAATATGATATAATTTTTAAGTGGACATCATTACGCACCCTAAATGGATGTGGTTGCGTTGATTCGATAAAAAGTTGTGCTGCGCAAACGAAATGAATGGGTACAGTTGAGTACGGAACTCTTTGTTCATATAGTCCTGATTTTGTTAGTGGTTTGCAGTGTGATCAATAAAATATTAAATACGTTTACTTGTAGAGCGGAGAGCTGACCAAACAGCTTCCAACTTTCGAATCCGTACTTACCCTCACACCCGTCAAAATACTTAACTTTCTACTCTAACAAATGGGTTCGCAGCAAGAGAAATAATTAAAATCTAATGGTCCAGTCTTACCTTTACGAGTGACACTATCATCTTAACAGCAACATTCTACAATTACATACTAAGTAATATGAATTGAGATATAAAACTGTAGGTTTACGATCTTTCAAAGTGAAATCTAATAAGTTAATATGATACAGATAACACCAATATTTATAGTGGCAACGCTAATTGCGTATATCTTCTTGATATAATATAATATAACGGTTTAATAAAATTAGAAAATTATTTTATTTCAAGTTTTATTGGTGAATAAAACAATATTTCAAATGGGCCACTTGATATCTTTCTCTGTTCATTAATCTAAAGATTTATGGCTGCCTTCCATTCCAATTAAGAGTAGAACAGTTCATCTTTGGCTTTAATTATCATGTTGAGATTTACTATTGTAATTTACCTACAAGTATTTGCCCTTCTGTGATTGAAATACGATGCTTGGGGCAGTTTATTTCTTTAATAAAAGTCTAATTGCATTTTGATTACTCTTTTGCGAAAATAGTTAACACCATTTAGTATCTGCAATACGCAAATCTCATTCTTGTGACCATATTTAAGTCAAATCAAAACAAAAACAAGAAAAGCTGATAAAAATCTTAAGAAAGGAAAAGTGAAACAAATTAATCGATGACTGTACTTATATTTAGACTACGCTTTATCATTAAAAAGTGGTAACTGTCAAACAGGCTGACATTATTTTTGAAATATCAATCTTATCTCAAGTTTTATAAAATAAAACGACAAAACATCATACTGTATCTCAAATAGGGCTGTCAACCATGCACACATAGTTTATATTGGAAGACATTTTTCCCCACACTAGTCTTATATTTTTCTGGATGCATTTTTCACGGCTTTTCAAATACTTTATCGTTTTTTTTTTTTATAGTAAGCAGATTTTTACCAATGGTAATTGTAATGAATGTTTAATATTTTGATTTAATATTGTGAAAGCCCTGATCGAAGGCGACACCGGTGCTTCGCTTTCACCGATCAGATGTGTAATTATAGTAGTTTTCTTGCTTCACTAATAACTCGACCGATTATTACGAATGGGTGTTATAATATGTGCACTTGTCTCGAATCGTAACTAGGTGCTTGACAAAGTTACGGTCTAATGCATGATGGAACTTATACCTACAGGTAATAAACGTGTTAGGAGATAAAGGTGTAACAAACCTAGCTATTTCAATTTTAAATTCATTTTATCATTATACATACATAAAAAATAACATAACATAACTTATATCATTCATTAAATATTAACAAATAATGTCTGTTTAACGGCAAATTTGTGCACATTTTTTTTAACTTTTAGTAAAAATATATAATCCAACGAATTTGCATAACTGCTTATCACCGTCAAATTGATTATGAAACAATTAATAATTCGTAACAAAATAATATGCATAATTTTTTATGTGTACATAGCGTTCAGGTTATTGAGTAACGCGGTCATTATTTTAATTTACATACATTGCCAAGTTAGTATGTTTACCGTCCGGTATTTGATGTTCTATAATTATATCTATGAAATTGACCATGTATAAATTGTATTGGTTTTGGCTTGGCCATTTACAAGACTGTTACGCTTGCGTTATTGGTGGTCACTGGTTACAAGACCTTTATAAAAAAATTGATTGGCGTTTTTTTATAATTGCACTTAACCTATTTTTTGTTAATGAAAGTATAAGCATGTTGAGATCGTCTAATTTAAAACTGCACGCCCCCTAACCATTTTTTTTATAAGTACAAACATTTGAAATGTGTAAGGTCGGTATGCAACAAGCAGTGAAGTGGCGTGGAATTTTAAATTAGACGATCTCTACCTAAATATAGGTTTTAAGCTATTAAACAACAATGTTAACTAGTAGGTAATAACAAAATTAAAGAAAGTACTAATTAGGTACATTAATCCTAAAACACAAAACATAAGTCACCCATATATTTCACTGACAACAAATCTCTAGTTCCAAAGTTACTCGCTATGGAAATATCAGCCGGTCTCGACCGATATTTACTAAGGGGAAGACTAATAAAGTGCAGCGGGCCCCTCTAGTGGTATTGTAACTGTGATAAAGGCGTGACCACCTACGAACTAGGAATGCGTTGGCGCAATGACGTTTACTGCAGACGATTTAGCTGAACGATGTTTTGTAAAAGGTTGGTGAATGTTTTGTCGTATGTTACTTAAAAATAAGACGTACATGGTTATTGTCATCTTATTTTACTCCTGCAGAGCACTTAAAAGCAATAAATTTGCAAACACTGTAATAACTACTACTGTACTTTCTACAAGCTTCAGTATTTGTACGTGCATTTAATATAACAAAGGAAAGACTATCTTCAATCAAAGAGTATCTATAAAAAGTTGTTATTATTATCATTTTGATCTATCATTGTATAAACAGGTTCCAATATTGTGTAAGACGTATATTTAACATAATATCTTAAGTTATAAAGTGTAAAAAATAAGCAGAAAATCTATTAAGAAACTAGGCACTTAAAATTGATGCGACACGAACGCGAAATTTGATATTTCTTACTCAGTCGATCGGTCGTTTCATGTAAATCCCGCGAAGGATTTCACCAGTCAACAATATTATGGCACTGGTATGCGTTATACCTAGGGTATCGGTTTTCGTACAACTTGTCGTTAGTAAATTAGGATCGTTCGGCTTTCGATGAAGTCGAACATCGACATTAGAAATACTGCTAAGTTCTATTTCTAAGTTTGGGTAAACATTATGGAACATGAAAAAAATTTAAATATCTGTCAGATTTGTTGCTGGCATTTTGTGTTACAAAAATACAAGATGCCAGTAAATAAAATAGAGAAAAAAGTGTTGTTTTTAATTTGACAAATAACATAATAAGCTAAGCTTTTATTTTTTATTCAGTTTCTGTTGCTTATTAAAATAAGGTTTTATTCATATTTTTATTCGTTGAACTTTAAATATGTATTTTATTTCAGGTTTTGCTTTATTTATCTATCAAACAAATTAAGTCATTACTTTGGCACAGTAGCTCATAATAAAGAACTTTTAATAGTAATTTAGCTTCGTTAGTGCAGTTTTAAAATAATAATGAAGCAATAAAATTAATATTCAATGTATTCCATTTCAGTTTTATTTACTTAAATTGAATTTAATGGCCATAAAAAAGTTAATTAGTGCAATAACGGGTTCGATTTATTTGCTACCGAATTCAATTACATTCAATTGGACATTAAAATAGCTAGAATCTTAATTTTGTATTGATTATGTACGTGTTCTAATTGCAGACGAATTTACTGTGCCACTTATTAAATATCTACGTAATATATTTTGTTTAAACGGCTCTTAGTATAATTTGCAAAACTTTGCATTAACATAGTCTAAGTGACACGAAATAATCATTTTATCCTTATCATAAACGTAAATATCCGTCGTTAAAGTCAAAGAAGAATTAGAGGTTTTGGGGCGGCCCCGGATAAACTATTACTCCCGCCGCGGGAGTAATAGTTTATACTAGAGTCGCGCTTCTCTATGGTCCTACGGAGTGCAATCAAACCTCGATACATCATTTTAATACTGGACATGTCACCGCAAATTCGAAATTCGAATGCAAATGAAATGCAGGCTGGATACAAAGTACGATGTAATGGCGGCCGATAAATTATAAGACAGGCGAGTTTTGTTATCGGCGCGCGTCCCTCTATAGAATTTCGTCGAGATTATACGCTGAATACGTAATGTAAATACATTATTCTAGGTGGTTTGCAAAATTTTGTGCTGGGGAACTTAAGTTGGTAGATAATAGTGCAACTATTCTGACATAGCATTACAATTTCGATTTAATGCACCTTCCCAAAGACGGATACATATACACTCATAGCTTCTTCACATGGTAGAAACTACAGAACACCACCTTATATACTCCTTTTGCTTTTCGTTTACGTTAAAGGACATTACACCATCAAACAATTTACCGACCCATTATGCGGATTGCATGTAATTGTTATTTTAAAAGTTACGTTAGATACCTACTCTCCAGAATCAAATCAAAATCATTAACCAAAACACATTTTAATCTATAAATTAATTACTTTATAACAAGATAAATTCAACCACATCCAATTCACTTCTAAACTTCTGATTCAATCACAGACATAGAGCATCATTGTGTAATGCGACTAGTTTTCTCGGCGTGAAACTAAATGTTGCAATTCGGCGCGTGCGCATACATTTAACGAGACGTGTTTAATTACCAAGCTTCGGCTACCGATGCATACCAATTACACCACGCACTTTAATAATTTCAACCATAAAATATTAATACGGCTTTTAGAACCATCGCGGTGATATTTTCTTGCGGATTAAGCGGAATAGATATGGCTAAATTCCGTTCGTCGATGTATATTCTGAGTATTTAATTATTACGCAGTGAGTTTTAGTTTTCACCTTTACAGTTGGCTCATTCCAAGTTCTCGATTCGAAATATCTCTATCAGCACGCAAACGGGTTTTGTCGACGGGAGAATAGACAAAGTGACAGATTGTGATTGTTTATCTGTCATTTTGTCTATTCTTCCGTCGACAAAACCCGTTTCTACGGTGGTAATGCCACGCGTGCTGAAGGGGTCATTTGACTTAACCCTGGCTCTCTCAACCGCCCATGCATGCATGAATATCTCCTCTCTCACCTAAGTAAAAGCTATTCATCAAGCTGAATATAAGAGACTTAGACTTTTTCAGGCGAACATACCAAGCACTCGGAAGTGACCTGAAACTCTGAAAAACCACGTATCCCATCTGAAATTAATCTGAAAACGTACAACCAAAAAGAAAGTGTCTTCAGAATTTTCATTCCATTTTTTTCAGGATATTTACAAGGTTCTGTTGTAAATGAATCAACGATGGAATCCTAAATTCATTGTTATGTGACAAATTTCTAGAGCCACAATAAATACCCTTGAGATAATTAATTAAACATTCTATCTAATACAAAATCCATAGCTTTAAAGGATTACCTACTACTCAATTTACATTAAAGGCTCAGAAAGGCGCGACGCGACACCGATAGAAAAATTACGGTGAACTTTTCAGCGAAATTGTTCCGCCAGGGTCGCGTCGCGCCTGTTTGCGGTGGCCTTTACGATGCATTGCTAGACAAAGGACCACCAAATTGCAAATGGCGACATAATACCTAATGCTCGAATTAAACCAAGCAGGTTTTAATCATTATTATTTTTTACAATGCAGGAAAAGAGCTAGACAAGAATACTTATCTTTTAATTATCATACACAGCATGATTCACTGTTTTATACTTGTAAATCTTTTTTATTACCGAGGATATGTGTCAAGTTGTTTCAGCAACTAAAATATTCCGCAACTTTTAGTTATTAGTTGTGCAAAACCATGTTTGAGTTGACGCATGCAAACATCTTGGACAAGTATTTAGTCCAGACGCTTAGTTGATATCAGTGGCTGTAAAGAAGAAAGAAAATAAATTTATTTGTCTGACTGTACTCAACTTGTAACATACATTTTTATTCTAGTCGATCTTAAATTATTCCGATAATTAAGTCCTAAAAAATGAATACCGAGGAGGCCATGTCGACACGAAATATATGACTCAATTCCTTAATAATTACTCTGATAAAATACTCATTAAATTAACTAGAAATGATATTGAAATTTGGAGCGCACCTTAACGGTCCAGTCATCAGGATGTCACGAAAAAGGTCCTCCATCGTTATCTACTGATACTTCGCAGAATCGGCGTCAATATATTTAATTGCGGACGCCGCTTACATGACTAATCACCGCTAAATAAGTTGTATGTAGGTAAGGTGCAGGCTAACAGAAAAAAAGTCCCGATTTCCGGCGGTTCCCACGGCGCGCGTCGCCCTGCCGCCCCGGTTCCCACATGCAATCGCAACTTTTATAAACAACATTATCGTCATAAGTGCGCATGCGTGGCAAATCAATCCACCATTGGCCAGAATCGACCGCGAGGTGTATTAAATGCCCACTCTAAAATACGTTGCATTCCGTTGTGATTGGTCCATAAACGCAATTCGATAATAGATTAGATAATTATTTCGCGTGGCAACTCGAACATCGGCGGGTGCGTTGAATACTTAATTTTCGAATTGTGAGTCCATTTACTCAGTTTATTGGCTAGCGATTACAACAATGCGATACCTACAGACTACAGTGTACGAGGTCTGCGTCAGTGTGCCCACGAACACATTATCATGTCACGCACAGGTCAAGATATGGCCTTTGTCAATAAACTACAGCTATCATTGAATATGCTAAAGAAAGACACCTTTATATACGACTGCGTTCCATCACGATCTTAATAAATGGCATATGGATGACCGCGTCTAGTTAAGAGACATTAATGCTAAGTAAATTCGCACAGGCAACAAACTAGTTGTCATCTAAAAGATAATATTCAATGAAGAAGCTTTAAATAGCATGACCTAATATAGTATAAGTAATGTGCGCTTAACAGGAGGATTTAGTACTAGCAGCTTTGGTTTTGCAACGATCCACCGCATAATACGCGACATGATACGTCCGCGGACATATCGATCCATCTGAGCGGGCGTTTAGTTCTGATTCTAAGTTCATATATTGCCGAGCAATTTCATATCTCGCCATAAGGCGATCGGCGCGACGCGTTTCCTAAAATAGTGATGTGAAATAAATCAAAGATCGTGGTTGTCGATACGATCCGTCTAAAAAAGCGGGCGGTGCGTGTGAATCTGCTACGACCGCGATCGTATGAGAATATCATACGGAATGTCGACCATTGACTACATGACTTATGTGATTTCCACTACTAATTTTAGTAAATATGTTGCCAATGCACCCATTAACAATATTTTTATCTGCAGTATCAGTAATGAACAAGTCCTTATCTTTATTTAGTTAGCTCAAGTTGAGTTAAAAAATCTTGACTTTATACTCATGTTTGTGCAGCGAGACATACAAGTGCAGGTTTACCGATATTTATTAACAAATTGCTTACTTCATCTATTGCAGTCACACGAATATTTTTCCCTCTTTTTTGCAAGACGATAGTCTGCGATTTATTACTTATTTCATCGCAGCATTGCGAAGGACCGGCTTCGTGACTACGCAGTGTTGCGACCTATGGAAGCCGTCAACTTTTTTATTAATCATTCTATCGATACGCGGTAGCAATAGCGGTGGTGCAATCTCTGCTCTAGACCTATTGTTGTATAGGTTCGACTCACGCTTTTTTCGACAATATTCTCTTGAAATATGCTTTGGATTGTTGTTATGAAATTAATGTATTTTGTTCGCGTATTGCCTCGTCAATCATAAGCGAAAATGAAAGGATAAAATGTTAGAAAAAAGTGTCATTATTTTCAGATACATTGGTTCAGCCAAGCGTTTAAAAATAAAACGAGGTTTTAGTACAATTACGCTTGTTATATAAACTGCACTTTCAAATACATCAGTCATGCGATCATATTGTTCGCGTGGTAGGTAAAGTTAACGAGGCGTCACGAGCGAGCGTAGCATCGTATGTTACGGGCAGGCGGCCATGCGAGACTCTTGCCATTGGCTGCTACTGTGTAAACACTATTGTACGTACCTATGTACCCACCACTATGTACACTCATACATACTAAATTAATCGACGTGATTGATCTTACTGCGCGCCTCGTATCACGACTCATTATGCGCAATAAATTATAATAATTTATCGATAAAATATTATCTTAGATATGTTTAACTAATAAGGTAATTTACATTATAAATTATTCACTATTTAAGTGCGTAGAGTTTGGTAATTTTATTTTATTTTATAATGTCAATTGTAAACGGAATTTAAAGTAAAGTCGTAGAAATAGAGTAACTCGAAGTCAACCTCTCATTCTCCATTCACACCTCGCCTCTGACATGATACCTACATTACATGGACTGTATAAAGCAATTTATCGCTACTATAGTTTATCGTAGACGTTCGGAATTCCAAATACACAGAGCATAGTAAAACGAATCGCGGTAATTTATTACAATTTTGCATAAGAAACGAGGTGGGACGAACTACGAAACGCATGGAATAACACAAAGTCACAAAAGTGGTCAGTCGGTGCGCGCTCGAGTCGACGGAACGAATAAGCGATTCAAATGCTAATATATCACAGCGTCGGCGCGGCATGATGTTTCTCATTGGCCACGCTATTTACATTAACATACATAACGACGCTGGCCCCGCCCACCGCGCGCGTCACGCCGCGGCCGAACATCGTTAATTACTGGTAATTAGTGGGTCGTGACTGAGCGGAGATGCGCGCGCTAAAGTGCTATGAACGCTACTTACGAAACGTGCAACTGTGCTTAAACGGACCACTAACATCGACAGCACGAGTTACCGCTTCCGAACCATGTATTCAGGAAGTTAAAGCTTTCGCGAAACATTTCGCTTTGAATTTGTAATTACGAGTTTATAAGCTCTTTTTTCATGAGCTTTTAGCACAAACTTAGATCCGCTTAGATCCGTTGCATGGTTAATTAAATTCCTAACAAGCGAAATGAAAAATATTATCACCCAATAGAAAGAAACCTTCTTAGACGTCTACACTAAATAGCTTCCTTTATTGAACAACATTTGCATAGCCACATCCTTATAAAATGAAAGCCTGAAAGCTGCTTCACTGAAACATATTCTCAATCCTCCAAATCGTTCCTCACACTCACCCATCGATTAATATTGACCGTCAACATAACACAATTATTCACCTAATCCGTGCATAAAAGGGGCACGTCTGCGCCTGCGCCACAAATCATAAGTATGGAACCGAGGGCTCACGACCGCGCCATATATGGTCACCCTGATGTCTATGCCCGACCCTCGTTCAAAGGATTTATGTCGGCTCCTTTTGGTGCAAATTAGCCCGTGTCGGCTACAGGCGTGAGCGAACAAATTTGTAGCAGCACTATTAGGATGTTTTGCTTTTCCTTTTTATGTTAATGGACAGATAAAATTGTATTGCGTTAACCCTGCCGCGAAGGAATGCCAGTACACGAGGGATACAGTTCAAGCCGGAACCATACTCCTTCTTTAGCATAGTAGATAAGTTAACATTGTTTTGCCGACACGATCTATAATAGTAAGCAGTAAGTTAGCCAGATAGTCGAGTTTCTCTATGTATCAGTCCACTCTATCAGTGTCAATATGAACTACTAGCGTTCATGGTTGACCAACCAAAATTACAACGCACATCGCCTTATAAAAGCAAAGACTGCCGAAAAGCAAGCGGCATTGAGACAAAAACGATTATAGATCACGGCACGGAGTAATGACAACATAATGTGGTTTAACATGTAAATGTATCGACGCCGGCGCACGCCAACAATGCAACAACGCGTGACGTACGTGGGTGATGGCGCGCGCCGATCTATCTTCAATGAAGTTGTCCAATTTATTGTTGCACGATTATCGGCGGATAATATTTTTGTTATTACACTATCTGTTATAAGTAACACTACGTGGGCAGAAGCATGAAATAGCGAAAGGAAAGCACTTTATTACCGCTTTACTCATATCTTTCATGTCAATTCGTGCCTGAGATTTCACTTTTAAGTGAGAGCCATTGTTGAGAATACTCAAGATTGGGCAAAAACTAGACAGACATATCTGGGGCAAGGTTCGGTAATAAGCATAAAGTATTTCACTCATCACTGACTTGCTGCACTCAAAACTTTTGGACATGTACAGCAGCTTGTTACGTGGATGTCAATTCCGATTCTAGCCAGACGATCGCATTCGCAACTCTTCCATACGCAACTGGTTCAAACGTAATATATTGGCTTTATAAAGGCGTATTAATAATTAACAAAAAACTTGGTGGTTTCGGTAGCAAGTGCTCTAGTTACCGATGTCGCAAGTAAGTGGGCGTGAGTCGAAGGCGAGCGTAGGAGCCGACATCGATCAGCCGGCCACCCCCGCCGCACCGCGCGCGTCGTTTCGTAATGTTTATACAAGTTTTAGCATACCGGTGCTCGGAGGGTATTGCTGATAGGGGCAAAGTTGATCGATAAAATGTGATCAGTTGTTGTGTGCGGATTGCCTCATCATGACGTTATTGTAGCGTAGTGTCACAGATCCGGGACGGGTCTATTAATAGGCAGGTTAAGTTCTAGTACAGAAAGGATTGACATAGATGAAGGCTAACATGTGTTTCATTGTGTTGTTCCAGGTCGGTGGCGCACGAGCCCGATGAGCGCGTGCGCGGCGGCCGCCATGCGCGAGAAGCACGCGGCGCCGCGCCGCCTGGCGTCCCCGCCCGCCTCCCCTCCAGGCCGCCTGCCAAGCCCGCTCAGCAGCCCGCGCGCCGACGAGCCCCTGGACCTGCGTGTCACGCACAAGCGCCCGCCGCGCCTCGAGGACGAGAACTGCAACCTCATCACACAGTCACCACCCCCTCACCCCACTCACCCCACGCATCCAGCTCACCCCGCGCACCCAGCGCTTCTACAATTCTGTCGACGACTACCGCTGGCTCTACCGGCATCCTTCGGCCGCTATCCTTTCCTCCCCGCGGCAGCAGCCACCCTGCTCGACCCCGGAGCTCCGCGTGCACCTCCAGTGCCTCAAAATCCTGGAGCCCCTCGGGCACGAGACCGGTATACATGCTCCTACTGCGGGAAAGCATTTCCTCGCAGTGCCAACCTAACTCGACATTTAAGAACGCATACGGGAGAGCAACCTTACCGCTGTAAATACTGCGAGCGCTCCTTCTCGATATCGTCCAACTTGCAACGGCATGTGAGGAACATCCATAACAAAGAGAGACCGTTCCGGTGTCGTCACTGCGACCGCTGCTTCGGCCAACAAACGAATCTCGATAGGCATCTGAAGAAGCACGAGGCGGAGAACGGGGACGACAGTCGCCGGCGGTCTCCGGACGAGACGTACTTCGAAGAGATCAGATCGTTCATGGGCCGCGTGGCGCCAGGCAGGCGCGCCGCCGCCGCCAGCCCCGCCGACCACACCTGATAGTGACACGTGCTGACCACTTTCACACTTACAATCATCTGGTCGATGCATCCAAATGACTCTTGTGTACTTATAGAACCTTTACTGAGTGTGAATATTTTGATCAAACTGTTAATGAATAAGCGCCAACTTTAGTTCTGCATCAGTTTAAAAAACGATGACAATATGAAATTGCAAGGCAATAATAACATTGAAAATGTTTCAAAACGTCAAGCCACAAGCACCAGGTAATTGTAAACCTAAAGAAACACAACATACAATGTAATCATAATGATCACGCATCATCAATTTTGTAAATACCCATTATTGTTACCGCGTTAGCACATTGAATTGGCGCAAACGAGTGAAAGTAAGTGTACTTGCCACCAAGTCGGCTATTAGGATATATGTATTATAAATAAAGTGATATTGAATCTCGTGTACTTAATGTAAATATTAAGCTATTGTAGTGTATGTAGCTAGGACGCGTACCGAATTTTCTCTACCGATAGATATACGAAAAATATATAGTACGTATGTATTCCTTGTCGAAAGACATAATAGACAATTAATGTTAAGTGTTCCGAGAGTGTTCGCTATTATAGATTACGCTATATCGATATATTGTATGGATGTAAGTAGTTTCTTTGTACTTTTTTTGTAAATTTCGCTTTATTCGATGTAAAATAATTAGTATTATTAGTCTGAGAGGAAACGCCGGTTACCAATAAAAATATAACTTGTTGCTTATTGAAGATATTATTAAATATTTTTTACGAAATGTTAGAAAAGTTGTTTTAAAAATTATCTTACTGTCGAAATTATATATGTATATAATGTATACTGAATGTTGCGTAAATTATTGTCGTTTTGGGCACCTACCGCGGGAGGATTTTTTTGTGTTCAAACTGCCCTAATTGTTAAGTTTCAGAATATTACGCAAATTAGATATGTTTATTGTCATTGTATTGAGATTTTAAATTAGAACTTATACAGATATTAGAGATTATTTCAGAATTTTGTTAAAACATTGTACGTATTCCAAAATTATTACTAAATTAATATAATTACAAATCTGTGATTTAATTTATTACTGGACAGCAAAAATAAATGAAGAAATATTTTTATCAGTTAAAGAAATCTCTCAAAGAACTAATCTAAACGTTCCTGTAAGTATAGATAGATCTCTATGATTGTTGCGAGTGTAAAGTTGATATATATTTTATATACTAGAGATAACTATAGTTTTCCCTTATATCAAAGTACACATAGACAAACAAAATGACCTATTCAAGAAAGCCATAGACACAGTTCAAAACTAATTACCTATAAAAATTTGTCATGGAAGTATTCAATGTCCTTACGATACAGAATACGGATGTCACTTTCTTCCCTTGAGGTGATCTTGGTAGAATATTATAAAAAAGTGACATTCCATGACGCAGCAGCTCACTCCAGTGACTTTACCGTAATTTTCAAGGCTTGCTTAACCTGTTGTCCTACTTGAGCGTAAATGCGAAGCGATACTATCGGAAAATATAGCTAACAAGTTTTTCTTTTCTAACTGACGCTAATTTCAGTACAAGCGACCAGACGATCGAATTTTAACCTTGACTTTTCGGTTTATGCATTTCGTTCCCCGTTACAAAGTCTCGCATCGCATTGAATCGCTCATCTATGGCTACAGGCAATTCCTATGCACCTCTCCCCAAGTCAACGTTACCTACTGTATGAATGTTTTGTAGTATACTCGTACCAAATCCTGTTTGATTCACATAAAGAGATGCTATTTAACTTATCGCTAGGATGTATAATGAATAGAGATTATTACCTTATCGTTTTGTACTTTTGATACCCATTAGTCGTTCAAAGGTCACCGATTACCTTGTCAAAATGAATAAATAACAATAAATCTTTTATTCTTGTATTTTTTTTTTTTTGTTAGTACCACACTACCTAACACAATTTTAAGAATTGAGCTTTTCGCGGAACGGAATCTCCCGGAAAATTCGACTCTAAGGCTGCGTTTCCACCAGAGATGAGCGAGGATGCGTAACGAGGAATGTCCGTAAAACTAACCAATAACAATGCTAGCTTAGCACAAGCTATAACAATGAAGCGATGTTATTGGCTAGTTTCACACCCATCCCTCGCTACGCATCCTAGCTCATCTCTGGTGGAAACGCAGCCTTAGGGTGGTCGCACATCTGACGGAAGATGCGTCGCGTATCATCGGTCGCATAACACCAGAACGGACAAGTAGATAATAAAACATTCAACCAAGGCTTCTGCAGACAAGCGCAATGCCACGTTGCGACGCGATTCTGGTAGAACAATTTCCATGAAGTTATAATATACTCTGGTTCTACTAGTCGCGTCGCGCTGTAGCTTCGCGCCTTTACTTACTCAACCGACGATGTGTTAGTATTTCGAGCATACTAACGAAGTTACGCCCGATGTATTTTCGATCACATGTGCAAACACCCTTAACAAAATGACTGAGTCTTACATAGGGAACAAGCATCATGATTAAAGACCTTCTCTAGATGAAGAGACCCTTGACCCTGCTATGGGACAGCTACAGGCTGATTTTAATTCTAACCCAGGTTTTTACAGTAAGAATAATTCTACTAAGCTTATGATGATTCATTAGAAAAAACACCTAAGTCCATCTAGACACCTCACAAAAGATGATAGATCCTATTCATAAGTCTGCAACCGCATTCCTGGCTTATCATAGTAAAAAGAAACAGGTTTGTAAGAGATGCCTATGTAAATGGATTACAATCGAGGTACGCAATTGACCGGCAACCTGCCATTAGTAACGTGGTCTTTAAACTCGACCCGTTATTGTTACTAGTAGTCGAAGACTTGTAGTAACGGAATGTTTATACTGTAGTTTGAAACTGTATTAAGGCTGATGAAGATAATGATTTGTAGAAGACAGTGTGGTAATTTACACAAGAATTTATTTACTCAACTCCCAAGGAATCGAAGGCCGATAAAAAATTCGCCAGTCGTTCACACTGACACAAAGTAGGAACTCCAGAGATCTGAATTAAACAGCCTATCACAATAATCTTTACGCTTCTGGGTCCACAGCAGCAAAAACTATTAACAAAAAAACATTATTAGGTATGCTCCAACAAAAAACTGTACAAAAAGCACCAAATACGATTAAAGTTGAGCGCCATCTTGGAATCGAAGGGCGCCCGGAGGCTAGCTGCGCCGGCGCAGCCTCACGAACGCCGTTTACGATATGATTATGCTTTATTGCCATTAATTTGCGACAAACGAAACCGCCCAACACCATCTAGACCGCCATGTTGGCAAACTATTAAATTTATTGATCTAATCAGAACAACTGAATGCCACGTACAAGAACGCAGATATTACCTGCATACGACAAAAAATTGTTTTATCATGTAATACACCAAGCAGATTGAGTACTCAGATTTACACTTCGCTACCAAACTAAATTCCAATATCATTACTTCATTACATCGAAGCTCTAAACTAGACTAATGCAGGACGATTGGCTAAAACCACCTTAACCAAAATAATTACCAGCTTAATGAATAAGACGTTATCTATATGTAGAATCTTGTTTTCGTCTGTCGATATCGAAATATGGCAGCATTAGAAAGGTATAACGTATTTGGAGGACATAAGTCTGTAATCCATAGTTTTTTAATCAGTCAACGGATAGCAAAAGTTGTGCTAAGTTTTTATAAGGTATGTGACGCGGTGATCTAATAGATACAGAAAGTGGCCGAAGTAGATATGCTATAGTATATTGTGGGCACGGGAGTCGAACAAGAACGGTATCACTAAGGAGCTGGTCCAATTGAGAACTTTCGGGGTTTTCATAGAGTTCAAGATTTTAGCGAAGAACATTACTCCGGATCTTTATTTTGATGTAGATCAGACAGGAGATCATAAGTTGGTAAATTATCAACATATCATTATGGTCAAATATAACAATATGCCGCCTTCTTTATCCACCAGTCATCCTTGAGGAAACTATACTGGAATGGGCTGCTAGTCTGACCATCTATCTACAGATCAATTAATTTGTCTTGATGGACTCAGTTCATATTGACTTCATCAGCCATGTAACTTTTATGACAAAAGTCATATATTTACAAAAGTCATATATGTAATAACCACGAAATGACAACCATTCTGTTATTCAAATCTACATTGATTGTGTGTTACCTGCTTATGTGTTTATGAAATTCTATACGAGTGTCCCATACAGGGTCAAAAGGCATTCGTAGATAATAAACCTTACTGTTCATAACAGCATCACCACTTAAAATAGCCCCAACATCCTGTTTCTACTAGACAATCCGCTATTCTCTCATGGCTCGCGCCATTGCCCGCGCGCCTGAGCAGGGTGGGGCAGGTTGCACAACGATGGCACGGCGCAGGCGCACGCGGCCGCCTTGTTAGCGGCGCGTGCGCCAGCGCCTGCCACCGTTGCGTTGCATTATTTATTGCTTATTGAAAAACTACCGATAGCTTTACCTACCCACTTTTGTGGTCGCTTTCGTTCGTTGCCGTTTTTGTTAATTATTTTTGTTTGCTGCTTTGAGCTGTGATGCAAATTGGGAAAGCAATTATTGTTGGTGTTGGGAAATGTGTTGGCTTGCATATGGTTTTTTTTTTATAGTCTATTAAAATTCCATCAATTACATTCAATTTATGTAAAGCCTTCAGGCATTGGCTTGTTGGCAACAACCACTCAGTCTTTTATCGGAGAAAAATAAATTACCAACATAACAATAAGTAATAAGCAATAAAACCTCTTAAGAATGAGAGATGGACTATTTTTAATTAACTCTTTGATATATTAATTATTGACTAAGAAATTAGGTAGTCATTTTACAATAAGAAAACCGATCAGAAAACTAGAACCGTTCAAACAAAATACCAAGCCCAGCTATCATTTAATTCTTAATGTTATTATAAACTAATATTTACGATCCATACATATAATATCGAGGCAGTTCATTACATACTTTACTTGAATTGGAAACAATATTCACCACAGTTTGGTTACACAAATTTTAAGTGGACTATAAATGGAACGTTTATTAATTCTGTTAGAAGCATATGACAATTCAACAACGTTATAATAATATTGTTCCTATTGAGTTAATACAAAGTAGTGATATAATAAATTAGTAATATCCATGGTGTTTAGTTTCAGTAGGTATTACAGAAATTTAAGGCGTGGCAGCTTTATTATTTTTATAGACCAAAACTACTTTTAGCTTCCGTAGCCCTCACAAACATATTGGAAATATAGTTTATTTGGCAAGTTTCGGTATTCCATTTTTAGTTAACGTAGCTCCAGGATATGTAACTCGTGTCGTAGCATTGCTACGGCGTAGTAATTTTTAATTAATGTGTTAATAAGATGGGACCAGTAGCGTAGCGTACGCACTGGGCGATGTAATTTTGACACCCTTCTGTGTTATAAAAAAAAAAACAATTATTTCTTCCACTTAATGCTATTTATCTTATTGTTACTACTGTCAATGAGCACTGAATGTAGGTATTTCACAGTAACTGCTTCAGATATAGAATGAAAACTTTTACCGATATCCTGCTCGGAAGTAATATAAAACTGAACTGAATTTTGAACTTTATTGGAACGTTGAAAAAAAAACCAATGTTTGAAGTGTGGTATCTTAGGTTTTATTGGATCTACAGAGCGCGCGCTGCGCTCAAAAAGCAGCAAATTTTACATACTTTAAAAATATATAGGGTAAAGTAGGATGCACCTTTTAGTTTTATGACAAAAAATGAAAGAAGTCCGAAAACTTCAGAGAGCACCATGCAGTTCGCACAAGTTTTTCGAAGCTGCAAACTTTTTTACACTACTGGTATACTAACAACATACCAAATAAATCAAAAAAATCAGTACAGAGCATTTTTTTGCGACGTAACGCGATTTTTGTGTCTACTGTGACTGGCCTAATAGGAACCTAAACTCACCCAAAAAAACATCTTTGAACATCGAAGATCAATAAAAGTTACACAACCTAAAACTGCATTTTACTATGTATTACCAAAAAGATCAGATAAGGTCATCTAAATATTCTCGTTTTAGTACAGTCAGCGCAAATAGGATGTGACCATTAAAATCCACCTGCTTATGGTCAGTTGCGTGATTTTTGAGAGCGTATCGAAAAGTGACATGACAACAGCGATGTAGAAACATGGAAACAACCTATCGATCTGCAAAAAAAACACTCAAGTTGATAATTTAAAATCTGGTATTATGTTCACCCAAAATGGAAGTAATATTAAAGCATGGATTGCTTTAAAAGTAATGTGCTTTCAATTCTGAACTTGAACCAAATTAAGTCCAGTGAACGTTGTAATTTTACTGCATTCAATTAATTTATTTTTTATTTAATGTGCAACTTCATGATTATCCTTTCTTTCCCTTTCACTCTCAACATTTTCGCATCGAGAATATCTCACTCATTAATATTCAATATATTTTGAGACTAGTAAAAAATAATCTGCAAAGATTATGAAGCTAATACTCAATTTCGGTTACACAACTGTCGTATCTAGTTGCTGCAAGTTGTTGTAAGTGCAGGTGACCGATCCATCACCGACTCACCGAGACGTGGACGTGCCTAATTAACGGAAAGCAAGGTCAGCTGATGAAACAGGCCTAAACACCCACTCTAGTTTGTCACAAAAAATTACATTGCGCAAGAGACGTTTCTCTTGCGAGTTTGCGACGAATTGTTAGCAAGATTCTTAAGCTGGGTATCCACTTCTTCTTCTCGAGTCGATGGTAAATACATGTATTTAATAAGTGATTTGAACCCAGTAGGTGGCCACGCCAAACACGGCATCAGTGACCTGTTTTAAGGTTCCCGCAGAAAGGCGCGACGCGACTGCGGGACGCGACACTGGTAGAACAATTTCAGTGAAGTTTTCATAGAAATTCGTCGCGCCAGTCTGCGCTTTAAGTCCTCAGAAGTGCAGGTGTGTGGACAGTTTGGACACCCCAACATATGGTACATGATTTGGTTGGCAGCACCTATAATCCCCCATCCGGGTATCCACTGTCTTCACGCACCAACTGTGCTAAGCTGATCTACGATGGGTTGCTTTTTTATGCAAACACCTATAAAGCTTGCGCGGAGCTCAATTAGTGTGTTATAATAGTGGATACCCAACTTTATAACTAGTTGCGAATCTGAGCAAGGTTTATTTAGTCACATTAACATATTATAATGTGACTGTGGCTGAACGTTAAGTACCGGAGGTGTGAAGAAATGTGATGTTTTATTTGAATAGCTGTTTTGGTGGCACGGTTTTAATTGATACTTAATTTCTAAAAAAAAGTTAAAGATATCCATGAATACCGTAAGCTTTATTCGTCCACAATTTTGGTACAACCTGCTACATTTAAATTACACCATATTCTCAAATGAAGCTCCAAATCCCTTCAGAAACAGGAATACCACTTATAATTATGAAACCCACGACGATATCGGAATCGACTTAAATTTTGCTCCAAAAACCGTTCAGCTCTCCATTTAAACGTCCGTTGGCAAGAAAATGCCCTGTACTTAACATTTACACCTCCGAGACATGCGATCGTAACACGTTGTGTAAGCCAGCCCACTGACTGATATGAAAATTCGACTTTTAGACCCAATTAATGTCGTATAACTAAAAGTGACACTTATATTTCTTTTAAAAAACCGTAGCGCTCCATGACTTCTCCTGCAAATAAACAATTATAATCTCACAAACACTCAAACCCGGAAAAACACACATTTTTACATTTAACAGCAGAGGTGTACTAACATACAATGCATACGTACATTCCAGTAGCCATTCCCTTTTTTTAGTAGGCATTTTTACAAGATTTTAATTATGCACCCTATGTATATCGATATGTCGCAGTAAGATGGTTGAAGCCGTGATATAGTTATATCCCTAGGGATATAGCTATATAGTTATATGAAGGCGGTTCATGACTGTCTTACTAGGAATATAACTATTAGGGCACTCCGACCAAATAGGTTAGGTTAGAACTGTGAACAAATACGTTGAAATTTGTCGCAGTAACAAAATTAGGGCACTCCGGTATTTAGGAACCGCTTTCATACTATATTAAGGTATATAGCTAAATCCCTAGGGATATAACTATATCACGGCTTCAACCATCTTAATGCGACACTTACACTTCCTCCTCTCCGTATGCATATCATAGTGTTGCTACCTGCGACCTGTTAAGGCTTGTCCCTCTTTGGTCAGGAACTCAGGACCTCATGCCTCGAGGAGATATTTTGATGAGGACGAGATAAATTAATTATAGTGAGTATCGCCGTACACTAATAAACTGGCAAACTTGCTTATCGATATCATGGTCTAGATATAGACACGGTAATGACCGGTTGGGTTACGTTGCGACTTAATGACGTCGCCGATTTAGGCACACGTTACTTATACGGATAATAGGAAAGCAACGAGTTTGCAAACAATAAATATGAATATATAGGTAGGCATACAATATAGAGAGGACAATACGACAGTAAATGAAAACAAAGGCAATATTAGAGCGGAGTATTTTAAAATTAACAAATAAATCCTAACATCGAAATAAAAAAGTGTTTTTTTTTTTCAAACAGACTAAATACTAGTTATGGGCCGACTATGGGTTTTGCCGATTAGTCGACTAATTAGGGCATAGAACATATTCGACTAATTTTTTTGTTGGCAGACTGGGATAGATATATGAAGTCTAATTTATTGCCATATTGTCGTCTTCACCAAGTATATAATATAGGCTATAACGAAGCTTTTGATATGTGTTGTCTTAAAAACGATTTGCTGCTTTTGCGTCAGCACACACAAAGAGCAGAGCAGAGGTTTTTCTGAGACTACTGAAAAATGAATCTTATGACAATTCCATAGATTGCAAAATTAAATACACGTCAAGACCATACGCGAGTATTTTGCAGTTCGGTGTGCGCTGACCCTTTATCGTTGAATTAATAGCTGAAACGAATTAGTTTCTAATTGGCAGCAATTCATTTCCCCAGTGAGTAGGTGTAACCTTGATGAGTATACGCCATCACTCACAGTAAGTACTTACTCCAATAATTATACATTTATACGTCAGTAGCAACACTTTCAAATTACGTGATAACAACAACGAATTAAATGATTTTATATTCATAAATCGTAATAAACAAATTAAGTACGCCAGCCCGAGGCGCCGAGCTCTGTAATTACCGAAATAAATTTAAACAAATTCCATTATGGGATCATTTCGGCGATGGACGATGTTATCCATAATTTTAATGCAGTTACCACAAATCGAGAAACTTATAGCTCGTTTAATGGTGTTTTGTATCGATAATAAGTGCAGCGAGGATCGATAATTGCACGGTAGCGGTGACGATAAGCGTCGACACTATTGTGCATAATGTCGTCCAGTATGACTAAATTATACGGTATGTACGCGTGGTACTTACTACCGTCAACCGGTCTTGTCTGTCAGGTGGGGTTACTCTGAAATATGCAGAAAACGGAAGATATTCGCTAGTACAGCTACTTTTACTGAAACTATCTACAAAACAGAGCATCCATTACCACTGCATAACCTAGACAGGGACTTTCAATATGTAAGACTGTATAGTTCACAAATTCAATTTTTTTTTTGTGTCTGTGCATATCTTTCAAGACATCAACATTATATTGAAGAGTTAATAAATTTGTGTCCCCCAAAATGTGGATTACAAGAAGATCTTAAACGATAGTGTATTATTGCACAATATTTCTGTTGAGTTGCTTAATATTGGGTAAAACTACATACGGGACCCTAGGGTCCAGACCTAGATGCCCCACGACAGGGCGAGTCGTCACCGTCATATTATAAATACGCGCAGGCGCAACAAGATTTTCCGTTTAGCTCCATTATATTTAATTCTTAAAGCGCCTTTCCTCAGTGAGCCGATTAAAGGAAATTAAAATGTATCACCTGGATGTCAAACCAGTTTAAATATTATAATCATTTCATGAGAAATAGGTTAAGAACTTAAAAAGTCAGTAATAAAAGAAGGTAATCTGTGGGATATCGATAAATTCCTGGGATATCAAACATGATGAAAAAGGGTGATTTATGTATTTATGTAAGTATTATGGAGAAACATTGTTTTAAGTTTCCAAAAGGCAATCTATCTGAATTACCCACGATCCTGTGCCTATTTGTCCAACAGTGGACGTTTTGAGGGCATAAAAGGCTTAAATATTTTCAGAAAATGCCCTTTCTAGTTAAAATCTGTAACATAACCATAAGTCTTCAAGAAGTGCTCTGTGGAACCGACCCTGTTTTGCATCTAGCGAGTGAGTGTGTAAATTGTGGACGAGTTTTTCGCAACCAACTCGATTTATACGCAAATTATTGCCGCCTCAAATGAATAGATTTGCCTAGCTTTGAAATTCTCAACGTTACGACGCTTTGGTTGACTCATTCAAGATAAGAAACAACAATTTTATCATATTAAACAAACAAAAAACATGTATTTGTCGGGCTTATTAGCTTTATATTTTCACCAAAACATCGACATGAGCATATTGAGCATGGTAAAGGAAGAAGACTACCACTGCCGAAAATAACAAGTCAAGATGTCAAATTCTCATCAACAGAAGAACTAAATATGAATCTTTGTACTTATCACATGAATGAAGAGTTAAATGAAACGATGACGTGCAGCTGCCGACTATGTCTGTTTTATGCTCCTACACATTCTACATCAATTTTTTGGTTTACCCATTTTTCTGTATGCACGTGTTTCTGTGATTAATAAACCTATTTTTCTTTCTTTCTTTCATATCGTGTTTCTTTTATCAATTATTTTTTGGTAAAGCGATTGCCAAAGCGAATTGTAACAATTTCTTAACTGCCTAAATTTAGCATTATTCAGTTACATAAAAAAGTAAAGTTAAGAGCGTGCACAGTAAGTTAAAGTATGCGTTCGGGCCAAACAAGAAAAAAAGCGGTTGCGACTTGCAAAACAAGAGCAGATGCCGAAATAATGAGGTGCGCGGAAGACGCGGGTACTTTGAGCAGGGTTGCCCATTTACCGGAAAATCTGTCTGACTTTTTCACATCCTTATTTCCATCAATACCCTATCTGCTGTGCATTAATCAGAAGACCAATTCCCCTGATGTAAAATCTTCAAAATGTGGTCGCCATCTCTTCTCGGCGTCAATCAACTTGTCAAAAATCTAGCTATTTTATTTTTGTGTGTTTTTGACAGATGCGACTGACATTAGGATGCGAACGTTTTTAAAAATACGGGAATTACCCCTCAGAACTTGTCGTGACTAATGTTTTTATTATAAAAAGTAAATTTTAGAGTTTAGGTAGGTACCTATCTATGAGTTTACTAAAAAAACGTACGTAGTTTTCACTTTGGTGAAAACCAATCTTGAGGACATAAATCACCAAATCAATCGCTCATAAATTTTCAGTCCAAAGTTGCAGTCCTGAACTTGTGCCTCTTCCTAAAATAAGATTTAGGTAGTCATGGTGACTTTAATGTGGATTTTCTATACTGATTGGGCAACACGTAAGTTACACATAAGCATGTGGCAACCCTAAGTTGGAGTAGCGTATGCGCGGGCGCAGACACGAGGTACGGTTAATTGCACGTGTGATTTATACCAAATTGGGAGGTCTGCACCACTCAGTTTTTCACTCAATGTATGTCTATTTTAATTAGTGTGTCGACGTTCATTTCTTCATCAGCGGGACATGGCAGCATAACGATATGGAATGAAATCAAAGCTCTGAATTACATAAGTTTACTTATCTATTGAAAATTTTTGATCTCCCTAATAATAGACCCTGATGTGTAAATCAAAACCTACATGGTTTTTGTTTCAAATCTCAACTGCGCGACGCACACGAAGCAGTAAAACAAAAATTAATGCGTCATAAATAAAAATATTCATAACACCTGTCTATTTTAGGACATTAGAAAAACCTAAACAAAAAAAAACCGCCAACCCACTTATGCAATTCATCACACATGTTACAATCAAACTTTTCACAAGATAAATACGTACATTGATTTCACAAATGTCTATACAAATAATGAATAATTCATACAGAATTCCAATGTAAACAAAATTATGACAGCACCAATGGAATAACACCCTTGCATGGCCCGAGGCTAGGCTCGCGATTCAATAATAGACATATTGAAAGGCGACCTGATGATAAACAGAAATAACGACCAGACAACATGGTCTACCTCACCCCCCGACTCCTACACACATATATAGAAACCAAAGGAAGTTAATCGCATGATTGGTGTCTACGTAAATTGGTCATCTGTCCACGGTCTGTTTTCACTCTCTATGCCATCCCGCTAGGTTATTTCCTACGGTGATACAGTTTTTCATTCGAAGTAGGTAGGTGATAGGCTACTGGTTTCACTGAGTGTTGTCAAGTCGCTACTGAGTTAGGTGATGGTAAAAAAGCGTGGTAAAGTCAATATTTTCGGTGTTTACTTTTTGTTCATAAGTTTCTGTAACGGTAATGGAAAATATTTGCGGATCTGAAACTTTTTAGTGGAGTATTTTCTAGGCTTTGATGTTGGAGAACATAATTTTTTGTTTCCATATTGTCAATTCACCTCAGTTAATGCAAAAGGATGATTCCGAAGCGGTACGTTACGTGAAATAGGAAATGAAAAGAAAATTCATATTTTTATCCGAATAATGATGCTATCATTTGACAAAGCTTTATTTTCAGGTCCGTATTTTAAATTCGAAATTTTTCCATTACTAACACTTTATCAACAAATAGGTCACGCAAAAAAACGACTCATCCACACAGATTTGCAAGACGCGATTTGCCAAAACCGATTACGGATACTTAGTTATTGAAACTACTCTACATTCACGTCGTACACGAGTGGGTTGACTTTCTCGCTCCCGAGATGAGTACCAACGTTTTTCTTTCCGCAAAAAACTTGTTAGCGTCGCAAATAAAACGAGAGCACCGTGCGCATACGCACCCGATGCGGACTGACGTTTTTTCCGAGTATTGAATTAAATTTGGGGACATGCCTCTAAAGAGCGGTTTAATGGAATGGAATCACGTTTTGTCGTGACGTAAAAAGAAGGTACATTAAGTACTACACATTATCGGTAGAGCTAGAGATGCCAGAGAAACCATAAATAATAATAAAAACAGAACTGTAAGAAAATTTTACCATCCGTGTCATCGATACACAACGGTGATACTTCCGATACAGTTAATATTATAAAAAGAAATGTTTAATAATTATAGCTGCAAACATGTTCAGATCTATATTTTAATTCAAGGTACATATCAATCATACATACCAATAAAAAAACTGTCAATACGCATATTTGTTTGTTATGTATACATATAAGGAATGCAATAAAGAATTGAGTATTGAGTTTGAACGTTACAGTTGGACCAAAGAACACAATTAAAATATTTCACATTACAATCTTACTTGGTAGCTCGTAAAACAGCGTGGTTGAAAAAAATCTTCTCATACCCTAGAATGTGCTAAATCTGGATCGAGAATATCGATACATTCTCGATATGAACTTATAAATAAACAATTATAAGGCATGTCGCGATATTCGAATATCGAAACTCCCCGCTGCGTGAGAATTGGCAGAAAATAAATGACGATCGGGTATCGAATTCCAATGGAAATTCCTTGTCGGAATAACAGTGCCTAGTAAAGCCTGACAGGTGGTGGAACAGGGAACTAAATTCAAAAGTGCATAATTTGACAAATTATTAACATTTACCTTTGAAACCAGCTTCCGAAACTCTAAGCTAAAACTTTAGAAACTCAGGATAACTAAATTGATATTCGTTTCGATTCGACAAGACGATGAAACTTTGTAGTATATTTTAATTCACAATAGTCTTAGTTGTTTCTCATACGAAATAAACGCCCTAGAAAATACCAAAACCAAGGAAAATATTCTGACTTAACATGACTAAATGCCGACCGATACGGTTGATAATCAAAAAGTTCTAAATAGGGCTACTAGCAAATTATTCTGGTTACTATTATATTATTCACACAAAAGGTCTAGATGTAACTGCCAAGCAACAATATCCCAAGCAGATTAAAATCAATGATCCTATAAGTAGAGCACCCTCAAGTGTCGTGGATTAGAATTATGAGAATATAATGTATTAACTGGTCGTGTTAGGTGTCAACCGTACAGATAATTTGTCGTGCTGTATCCGAAGTAATGGCATACGTAATTCTTAAAACATTATAGAGACGGATCTATGAATTGGTAATGAAATTCGTACTAAGTTTAATTTGGAGTTATGTCTAAGCATTACACTTGAATCATTACCTACATGACATCAAATTGGTGTCACGAACTTGTTGTATCAACCAAATAAGTTAACCGACTCAGGAGGTTTTCCTAACCAAAACATGATTATGCCTTGGAGAAAAATAAAAATAACCCTTTTCAAGAAAACCGTCTGACTCACACAATATTGATTCAACGTAAATTCCAACATCTACCGCTGACCTACCTGTGTATTCAATAGTACATAGTATCTAAGTGTGATTTCATACGGACTTGCGGTTACAAAAGAAGCGATCTGTGCAACCACACCGATTGGTTTCTATTCGCCATTGTGAGCCCCGCACTGATGGGAAAGTAATTTGCCACAAATAAACTAGTTACAAAACCCAATGGAATGTATCGGTACGTTTTGTAAGAAACAATTAACGTTATTGTGTGAAGTTAAATGTAACTTTGCAATGAAAACGTTGATGGAAAATATAGAAACGAGCCTAGAACCAGAAATTTGAAGACAGGTCATTTGCCAACCCGCTTGGTGGACTATGGCCCAAACAGAGAGGACGCGTGAGTTTCAGCAAAGGAAAAATTATAAGCTGATTATTAAAATATCTTGGTGTATCGTACCAATTTACTGGCATATCACAAACATATAATATTTGTATTAATCAAGTATGTATGTAGAATAAACTAGTTCTTACCGAAACGTCAGGATTGGGTGTAAGAGTACTCCTGATGTGTCCTAATAAATAAATTAAGTTTTTATAGGCATTTATTTAATTGATAAAATTCTCATATTCACAAAATTAATTGCTTAACACCTCACCTCAAAATTACCATCAATCTCGAATTAGATCAGCAGTCAGTGCGTAATGCACACGAATGAATTCGAAGCCTTTAGGCGAGCTGTAACCGAACCCAATGCATTACCAATACGCTGGCAACACTGCCAACATGTTAATACATCATATCTATGTATTATTCATATGACGACTTGCGATTTTGATGTCGCAAGGCGAGTTCAGCCGTTTTTGCTCCAAGATTTATATCGATGTAATAAATGTATCATAAATATATGGAATCAATTTGATATGGACCGTTGGACGCTTAAAGTCGTAATTTGGTTCGAAAAAAATGATATAGATTCATTGATATTATACGGCGGTTCTTTGATATGAAGAGGGTGAGGTTTGGAACCTGATTGATAAGATGGTTCCTTTTGTTGATGGAACAATTGTTTGGCGTGGAATGGAAAAGAAATTAAGGTTTGAAAGTCTTTATTCTTAATTTGATTGTTCCGCCTTTTCCTTTTACAATATTTTGTCTTGTTATTAATGAATTTGGGTAGTTAAACATTATAGACAATAATGATTTACTAATTCGTTAGTCAGCTTAGTATAAGGAAGAAAACTAAATGAACCGAAATACTTTTCATATTTCTAAAAAATAAATTATTTATTTATGAATTTATTAAAACGTTATGCACATGTAAAAAAAAAAACTGTACAAAGGCGGAAATAGTCCCAAAAAAAAGAAACTCTCTCACCTCCAATTTACACAGTGCCATAAACTTACATACATATGAGCCATTGCAATAGAAATTACAGTAACAACTTTACAAAAAACAGTGAATAGCAATCCCAAAAAAATGTTGTAACACAGCTGTGTAACAAACTTTATGAAACCAATCAAACGTCGTTCACCAGACTGCATGGAACCACACACCATACACGCCGACTATTAGGTAACCTCTCCATAAGCGTCACTACTGTGCCCATAAAACAAATGACTGCGCAGGAGTTCGCTCACAGAAGAAAGGCGACGGGTCACGAGCGGCACACATCTCTTAATTTTATATGTTATCATACACGACTATCGCCTATAATTATTTGTTAAGATGTCACTTTCCAACACAACCGGGTGGCGTGTCGTGACGTAACACGGGAGAGGCGTATGTCCAGCCGTGGACTGCTATGGACTGAGTTGATGGATTGATGCCACTGTTCATTATAGTCAGAACTGTTGAACTGAGCATATGGTGGACGGTAGAATAAAACATATTTAAAAATAGTGGTCGAATAATAAACATTTTAATGTGTATATTTAGAAAATCATACTTGTAATGGTTACTGAACAGTTACTCTGATTTGTCATGGGTGCAAAACCGAAGCCATAACCAGTGTTTAAATAACCCATACTATTTTTTTATAAATTGCTCGGCCCGGCTTCGCACGTGTAGCACTAAGTACTTATCTACGGCGGTACCTACCTACCTACCTACCTACCTACATAAATACCTACCTACCTATCTATATACCTACCTACATACATACATCATACATACCTACAGCAATCTTTCCATATTTTCTCACCATTTAAACCTTCCCTGGACCTTCCACAAATATTCCAAATAATTCCAGCCATTCTCGAGTTTTAGCGGCACAAACGAACAGCAATTCAGTTTTATATACATAGATAGTAATTCTTTAATACATTTAGCAAAAACATTAATAAAATGCGAACAAAAAAGGAAAACGACATAAAAAGAATTATGATAATGAGATTGTCGTCATCTCACGTGCGGGTTTATTAAAATAAAGTCATTAATTAGATATAATTAATTACTAACGTCTCTCTATTAAACAGATCACATTTAATTACTATAGATATTTTTCCATTTACCAAAGAAGGATTAATGAAATATATGTAGAAACAGCGATCGAGAAACTGATATATGTTTATGAGTAACACGGCAATAAACTAACAAACAATACCTTCCTTTTATTTCCAATTATAGATAGTTTTATTGATGGCAATCAGAATTGAGCTATAATTTAATTAGAACATTGATATGGAGCCTTTTCCGTATTCCAAGAAGTCTGAGATAATAATAACAAATATAACAACAAACGCATAGCCAATGAGTGTACTAAGGAGGTCACAAGACAAAAGTCAGTTGCAATTTCCCAAAATCTTGGGGAAAATAATTCTATGAAATGTTTAAACATTGTCACACCAAATGACGATCTTCAAAGACTATATACGCGAGTATAGTAAATGAGATTCATATATTTTGACGTCAATCAGAGAAAGCTGAATTCAATCCCGAAAGATTTTATTGACTTTTCTTTCCTACCCATATTTTGTAGATTCATTACCTTTCTTATAACAGCTGGGGTTGGACACCCAAGACCAACATAAAATACCAACCCAATAATTATATTACCAAAACATTTCCAATCGCAAACAACAACCCAGAAACCACCATTTTCCAGGAAAATCCATGCTATTGCTAAGTGTTAGTACCACCCGCGAGTGCATTGTACACGCGTGCCTCGTGACTGGTAATGCTGTTCGCTCTGTAGGCACATATTTATGCATTCAAACACGGCATCAATCATTCTAATGAGCCGGCCAGTAGGCAGGGACGGGTGTAAGAGCCGCGGGCCCGGGCCGTCACGTGATCACCCTAGTGATGCGCTCGTGATTTATCGATTGAAGCGTGGCTGTCAGTTCTACATTAGCGCTGGATCTGATTAACGGGGAGACATGGACAAGATTGGCATAAAACGAGGAAGTATTGCGTAAAATAGAGGAGGTTTATGTAGGGGGACGAAAATAGTGGGTGGTGATGATTATGGGGCCTTTGCGAGAAGGCTGATGCAGCAGCAGCAGTAGTAACAATAAGACAATACATTTCTGTGTGATGAAAACCAGATTTCGAACTAGAGGTGCAAGGTGTAACATCTTGTACATGGTGTCCATTACTGAAACCTTCACACGCAAGAGTAGGAGCTTGCTACATCTACGTAATACATACAGCATATAAATACCCAGTTCGAAAACTAGTAAATACCATGAATTATTGATACATGCGTATGTCAAATAACAGACGTATTCAATTCACTGTATTATGACCGTTGATAGACGTAAATTACAATTTTACGACGAATAATACCTCATTCGACTGTAATAAACATTGTTATGAATATATTTTCGCTAACACCATACCTGTTTATTAACATATTCGTGTGTAGTTTCAGTTTATCGATATCGATAGTTATAGTGATCAAATGAGCCCTATTTAACATAGCAGTGATATTCAACTAACAAGTTTAGCAATGAAGGAAAGAAAGCTGCCCGGAGCGTCCGGCGCTATTCACAAATTGGCACGAGCTAGGCACGCGTTGCGCTCGCGCACCGTAACGTAACATGTCGTTTTAAAACACGCTAGAAAACCAACCATAACTGTGCACAATAGAATATATTTTTCAGTGGGTGTTGTTCAAGGCATAAGTTACGTTTCAAAAGCAGATGAGTTACAAAGATTGAATGGCGCAGTGCAATGATACCGTAGAGCCATTAGTGAGAGCAAAAAGTATGGAATTCTTTCGATTGTGTTTTATTTATTTTCTCTTTGATTAATACTTGCGTGGTATGCTAATTATTGCGTTAAGCAAATATGTACCAGCTGGTTTGAAGTGATTACGCTCATTTTTATGGTAGAGAGTTGGTTTGAGAATGGGAGCTAGGTCGTGGCATTCATAAGGAGGCATATTATTGTTAGTAATTAAGAAATTATATTATAAGTTAAGAAATGTGAAGATGATCTTGGACGAGAAATATTTCTTCATTGGAGACGATCCATTATTTCATGGTAACTTTTCGATTTGTCTTGTCTTACACCGAAAACTCAATGGAATGTCAAAACCATGCAGGCATATGAAGCTAAATTAATCTATACCATCTCTGACCTTAGACAAGATGCACGGACAACAAAATACCACCTATTCAATATTCAAGATTATAAAACTAGTACTTAATACAAAAATTAAACACAATCATAACTTCGCAAAGCCCAGCAGCTCCTGTCAAAAACTTTCATAACTCTTCAATCAATAATTGTAATGGAACAATAAAATAAAAACAAAAGCACCAAATAGTTTGAACATAACTTCCAGTACAGTAATTAACTTTCATATTAAAGACAATCAATTAGTTGTAATTATCTCATCAATAGAGCCTGGAGCTAAACGTTAGGCTGGTAGAAACAGTTGGGTATTCTCATTTTTTAAATGTTAAATAGTAGTAATTAGTAGCTAGTAACTAGCTTTAGGTTTCGTACTTTTTAGTTACTTACATTAACATCGTGTTTTCATTTGCAAATGCTGATTAATACTCGTAATGTCATATTGAAATGAAACAAATTATAAATACAAATTATAATGATAAGTACCTATAATTTGTGTATACATTATCAGTAAAACCCATTCCTCATATTTTTTTTTTTACCAATCTTGAATGTATATTCTGTTGGTGTTCTTTAATAAATTAATAAATACCTTAGAAATATTTTCATGCGTAAAAGTAACAGTGTTTTCATTGAAGATGAAGAGAATAAACACTAGTGTTTGGACATACTTTTTAGCAGTCTCTAAGCAACAAAATCCAACACAAGCAACAAAGATTCTTCAAATTATAACGCTACGATTAAAGGAAAAATGAACAAGGTACTCAAACTCAAAACATTTATTTCAATTAAACCAATTACAGGCACTTTTGAATTGTCAAGGAGTCGGTTCCAGTCAGAAAAGATGAAGCTAGCCCATTCCAAAGCGTAGTAGGTACCTATGGATATGAACGGGCAAGAAACTCCACGGACACCCTTTTAAATAAATAAAATTCTTGCAAACTGCAGAAGTCTGATATCGCGTAACGGCGTCGGCTGCGTAACTACAACTGTCAGAACTTCCTTCCAACTCCCGCGCAAACAGCGCGTTGATTTTCAGACTTTTCACTAATAACATCAACCGGCACAGACTACTCAACATATTAACGACTCGCTCTGATTTATTTTGACACGGTTTTGTATCTATTCGATTATTGTAAACTAAAGTTAAGTTAATTGGACTTTTAAGGCTGGACAAATTTTATGATTTCCTCCGTGTGCAAGGAATGTGCATATAATTTTGTGTAATTGTATTTAGTACGCCGATTTGTTTATAAATTCTAGTAGTAAACGATAGATTGACAGATTTTGAATTTACTCATTTCGAAGCAATAATAGTTAGCGCTGCTAAAGATGTAGTAACTTGCGGTCAAAAGGTCGAAAGTTCAAATTAACACCGTTGAACTTTGCCAATTAAGCCATTATCTTACATTGCCTTACGCTAGAAGGCATTCCAGCAGTATTAAAAAAGATTATAATACTTTTGTGTTATTCAGAAGTGAAATTATGAAACGGTCTCCAAACTTAGGAGGCAACGAGGCTGTCGTTGGTCTAGTGGTCGGAAGTGCTACTGCTGAGCATTGGGTCCTGCGTTCGATTCCCGGGTTGGTCAAAATGTTATTGGGTTTTTTCCATCTGGCATTTTTCAGTAGTAGCCCGGAGTCTGGATTTGTACCCGGTTCATGGCAATAGGCTCGCTCCCTATTACATGGGACTTAAAACATAACTGGCGAAATGTGGGAGTACTATAGATAGTTACTCCTCTGCCTAACCCTGCGGGGAATGCAGGCGTGATGTTATTTTATGTCTCCAAACTTGAAAGAACAGGAAGGCTTGGGTTGTGGTCAACTTACCCGCAATGGGAGGACTCCATCGTGACCACTGAGAATATGAATGATGATATGATATACCGAACATGATATTCTACTGACGCTGTTACAAAAACTAATATTCAATCACCGACCAAGTCACATAATTTACATTCAATATGCACGTCGATCCGCTAACCGGCTTATTGGTAATTCGCACGAATTTACACGCCCGTAACGGGCGAATCGACACTTTTAAATAGTATAATTTTTCTTAAAGCGATTCACACGAATGTAATTAATCTGTGGGCGAATCGACGACTCCAGATATAAGTAAAGTTAGTATACTTTTTACTTAACTTTATTGCATAACATTCAAAATATGCCCCAAATATACTTAATAAGTATTTATTGAAAGTAAACGTAGTAATACGTTTTACTAAGCAAAAAAATCTAGAAGAAAATTACAATATTAAATCTTGCCAACACTCCACTTTCTCAGGCGACGTCTAAACGAGGCACAGTTTTTTACAAAACCACTTATTGACGTAGTTTAAACATGATTACTATGTAAATTTATAATGGATGGGTCATCAAGTTGACTATCAAAGACATCATTACCTTACTCCTGTCACTCGGCAATTTCATATCATCAATCTTGTATTTAAATGGTACAAGTAAACGCTCTCAGTTGGTCCCGAGGCAGCTCATAATGGCCTATAAATCCAACATTAGAATTGAGAAGCTATTAGTTCGTAAGTTCGTAAACTTACACGTTTTAAGTAGCACTTTTATTAGTTTGTCAAGTGTGTGATTGTTTTTTTCTTCTTTTTAGTTCCGCAATTTAAAATTAAGAAAAGCGATCTTAAAACTACGTACCTGTATTTACTTATGTAACATCTTCTGCTTGAGTAGATATAGCCTGATATTTAAATAATATGAGATTTATAAAATCAGATGCAATCATTTCATGGCCAAACCTATGTATAAAACTATGTATAATTCTTAGAACTGCACATTTCTCATCAACATTGAATGCACATAAGAATTTTCAGGTCTCTACAACTTAAAACCTTGGCTCATAATCATATACAACAAAAAATTGCTCTTATCTAAGAAGGAAAAGTAAGCAAGTTATTAAATACCAGTTCCTCGCTCCAAATGCTAGTTTAAACGCATCATGGATTTGCGACACTGGACACATGCTTACATACCCAATAACAAATTACATAAAAAACGTTCCATGATGCAGGTTCAGTTAATTTTCTTGTCATGTTGCTAATAGGGAATTGATGTGTAGTTTCCAAGCATTTAAAACCTAGATAACTTAAAGACTTGAAGATAATCTTCACTCCGTTTTCATCGAGGATTTAGATTCCGTGTGGACGGCATTCCTCGAGGGAAAAACGAAGCGTGTCTAGTTAATGATATAGTAATTGGCGAGGATGTCTCAACTATCTGGAGTATTGCGGCACTTGCATAGTAGGCAAATGCACTGAGTCATCTCTACACTTTAAAGAAACTATAATATTAAGTGGATGAATGACTAGTTTTTAAACTTTCGTTTTTGCCATGGACTTTCTTTGTGGTTCTGACCGAGTTTCACATAAGTTACAACTAATCTAGCTATACAAATAACTCTTCAATTTATCAGTCTTCGTCACACAGCTGATGTAGCCTGTTTCTGCAGTATTCAGTGTGGAAAATATTTCCTTCCTAGCACTAAACGTCAATTATATCTTTCATCTGATGTACATTTCACTTCACATGTACAGGTAAATAGAGCCTTTTAGGCACACGTCACATTATGCCAACATGGTGCCTACAAGGAAGTTTTATTTTACCAAAACAATAAGCAAACTCGTTACATATCCTCAGAGGGTTGGCTGCGACCGGCTCGAGAATCGCCTTAATGATGTCAAAAGGCAACATAATGTGTTCTCCTTAAACGGTCGCCGCAGTTCGTTACTGTCGCCTCCTTCCTCGGTGACGTCTCACTGCCTACCAGACGGACGCATTAAGATCACCTAAGGGCACCACCATTATGTAAAACGACCACAGAATAAAATATATTCACTCGTTAAAAAATAAATATACGACTTGCTCCGGTGTTTGCTCGTTTTACGACTAAATTGTACAAATAAACACGTCGCAGTCTTGCATGCTAGCCAGATCTCTCAAGTTCTTTTGGCATTATAAAAATGATGACGTTATGCAAAAATAAAAGCTCGATAAAGTAACCCGTGTTCATAATTCACGGCGTCCTCTCGCTGCAATCGTAATAATAAAGAAGGTATTTTTTGTGGTGAGGATATGGCCGTTCGCTCTCTGCACCGACGACCTCGCACCAACCTCCACTGTGTATACCAAATTAATTTGACCGTATATAGAGTGTGACCATTGAAAACGTGTTAGGGTAACACACAGATATGACATGATCGTCGACATCCACTATAATAACAGCTCAGTTCGATAAAACAGGAATTAATGTATTTTACGATAGCTAAGGTCGAATCCCAGATTACAGATCGAACGACCTCGTTAGATCTTATCTCTATAATTCGAAAATCTTTTATGAATAATTTGTCTCCATTATGTTCGGAACGTTTAATGCTCAGGACTTGACATCCTGTAATGCTAATCAAGTATTAAATACCTATTTTAGAATGTTGATTTATTTCCTCTCGTTTACGCAATTTATTGGGTCGGTAAAACATCAAATAGCTCGAATAGTCAATAGCATGTTAACATTATTGTTCTGGGAGTTAATCGAACTATAACAAAGACACTATCGAGGAGGAAGTAATTTTGTAAGAAGTGTATAAAGCTCATTATGAACTGAAGGAACAATAAGGTGACAGTTTTTATTGCATAACATTACTGTCAAAATATTTATTGATGTAATCAGCGCAAACAGACTTGACCAGTAAAAATATAAAACGTATTACTCAGCGATCTATATCATCATATACCTACGTAAGTCCGCCTTACTTTTGCTTTCGTTTCCAACCTACGCGCATTAAAAAGGCTTGAATGAACGTAACGGGTAAATTGATTGTGGGGCGCGTCACACTACTACCTACGGCTCGTACCTTATAATTAGATGATATGAATTCGATGCGATAGCGTGGCGGTCCCTTGCGAAACTCGCCCGGCTTCTAAGGGACCACGTCTACATTTACAAGCCAAAACGACGTATAACATGATCTTATTTCAGGCCAAACATTCCTCTGCGTGCTAAATTATAAAGCTCAAAATTCTACGTGCTCAAAATTAGGTTTAACCCTTTCAATTCCCATGTAACTGCTGGACTATAGATGAAGTCACTCCGGAATGTGCTTTTGCATATTCAACCAACTTTACGCTCTATTATCGTAGTCATACAGATGGAAATCGTGTTTGAATCAATAAGATATGCGTCGTTTACAGTTATAGGCGGCGCACGCGTTAGAATCAGGATGCTGTAACTGTCCGGACGCGGGTCTAATTACCGCCGCCACTCAATATTGCAAAATGAAGCCTATTCTAGAGTAGTACCCCTCGGCTATTACACTCCATCTATTGTTACACAGACCACATTTAAAACGTTCAATGGTGTCTTGTAATGACCTAGGTGCGGTTCATGCTACCGATACCTACAGAAACAATAAACAATTTAATCTCCACGATCTCTACTCAACAATTTCTAATTAATCTCGTACAGAGCTCCAATTAATTGTTGTTATGAAAGTTTAATTATAATTACAACGTATTACGCAGGTTTTATAATGATAAATTTTATCAATGACAGTGTTACATGAATTTAATAGGGTTACAAAGTGCATTAAAAATTTGAACACCAAAAACTAATTTGCATTTTGATGTAACTTTAAACAATTTGATTAATTTTGATAGAGTTTAATTTTGATTTATTGAAATTGAAGCCCAATGAATCGGTCAAAGTATAAACTTATAAATAAACATAACATCACGCCTTGTTTCCCCGAAGGGTTGCGCAGAGGTGCACCTGTTAATACAGGTGCACCTCTTGCTCTTGGTGCACTTAAACATAACTGGCGAAATGTTGGTGTAATCACCAACATTTCGCCAGTTATGTTTAAGTTCCATATATGTATAGGGGGCGAGCCTATTACCATCAACCAGGCACAACTCCAGACTCCGGGTTTCTACTGAGAAATTACAGCAAAACCCAATAATATTTTGCCCGACCTGGGAATCGAACCCAGGACCTCATGCTCAGCAGTAGCACTTGCTACCACTAGACCAACGAGACAAGTATGTTATAAACTTATAGTTCAGATACTAAACAGTGTTAAGTCGTAAAAGTCAGTAACTTAAGTAACAATTAGAACTGTTGTACTTGTCATATGTCTTGATAAAATCGTGTAGATAAAGCGGTTTAATTAATTCAGAATGGCTTAGTTTTAATAAAGCCCACATTAACACGAGTTTGTGATGTAATTGACGAGAACATAAGGAAGCTGGAGCTTTGAAAACGGCTTGTAGGACATACTATAGGTAAAGTTGCGCGTGCGCAGTGTAGGATAAATGTGGTGATAATGGTGTTAGTGAGTCAGTATTGTATGGTTTGATTTCTTTTAGGGAATTTTTTGGCCTTGACTTTAAATTATTAACTTTCGTAGTCTGTGTTCAGGCAACGTAAGTCATTTTATCGTTACTGAAACCCTGTAGGTACTTATCATCTCAAATCAAATCAAAATTTATGTATCCAAACTAGGCTGAGAATCACCACTTTTCGAACGTCAAAATTACATAAGACAGTCCCCCAAAACGCCCATCTTTCACCACTTCCTAGTGCTTTCGCTGGGAAGAAGAAGTGGCGCAACAAACTCCCCAGCAGCACAGCTGCCCGTTCAGTTAGAAAAAAAAATTGATTCTATAAAATATTATTCAAAATCATTTACATTACGCAAAGACCTCACAACCGAAAAAAAAAAAAGACTGTACTTTTAACTAAGGTACTATTTTATACACCTTGAATACCTGATACCTGCCCAAGTAAACACAACCCAAACTCTATAGTCGCTGGTCGATCTTACCTGTAGGGGACATGCACAGAAAAACTTTCAGCTTTTATACAATAACGAAGGTCTGGCCGTCGTGGGCTCTTGCTCTATCATAGAAAAGCAAAGGCCTTATGGCTTTCAGACTTCAATCAAAGGATGACCATTGCAGTATACAAGATGAGGATTCCTCTTCTTTAAAGACTTTTCAGATAAATCTGCTGCAAAAACACATGCGATTCTTTATGTTCTTTAAAACTAAGTACAGTACCTCAATTATATTCTGACATACCGAACATTCCCAATCACTGATCTGCAGTCCCATGATTGCCAGTCCCATCAAATCGAAGACATCCGCAGCGCCAATCACTCAGTGACGTCATAATGACAGGAAACGCTATAGTTCACGTAAAATTGATATGGTATAGTAATGCCAACATAAGGTCAAATCCACACTTCCTCTCTGTGATCACTTCTTGAATCTATAGAGTATAAATATCATATATGCGAAAGTAGCTCCGTCTGTCTGTCACCGTTTCACGCCTCAACGGCTGAACAGATTTGAATAAAATTTGACACACGGATAGGCCTGGGTTAGCTCATAGGATACTTTTGATCCCGGTAGTACGTTCCTGTGAGATAATTTCCGAGCACAACGCGGGCGAAGCCGCGGGCAAAAGCTAGTAGAATTACAAGTAGATTCTTAACACGTGTCACAGTTTTCAATGACAGTATGAGATAATCTGTGATTAATTGCAGTGGCGTTATAAGTGTGTTGTTAATTAATTTGTATGATTTATTGCTCAGATTGAATCTGGTTCGATAAAAGAAAATTGAATATTTGAAGAATGTTTTTTTTTTCTCATGGCTGATGTCGCGTAGAGAGAAACAAACTTGTAAGAATTTTAAATACCGAAACAAAAAAAAAACGGTTCCTCTTCAGGTAAGGTGACTTTCCACTAAATTTCGTGAAAATAGGTTCAGATTTTTTTTTTCGAGAAAATGGTCCAAAACGAAAAGGCTCACTAATAATACACACAAATAAAGTGTAAAATAAAAGGGGTCCCCGTACGGAACACTTCGTGTGCGAGTCCGACTCGCATTTGGCCGCTTTTTATCGTAAAGTTCTAAGAATTATGAAATAAAAAATAGTACCTTAATGACGGACTTTATTCACGTGAAATAAAAAAGTTTTAATAAAGCACACAAAATAATGCTTTGATTTTATTTTTTTCTATTAAAGTACAGTCTTTAATGCTTTGTTATCTGTGGTGGACGCTGTTGTTGCGTACCCCAGCGGTTTAATGGTGGTTAAGGAGCCAGATTTCCGATACAATTTATTGTGTTTTTGTTGAAATCGCATGAGTAGATAAACAAGTGTATGAAACTGCACATAACTAAGTATTAAAACACTCCCCCCTAGTTAGACATCGAATAATATCCAAAATCCACTTTGCAAACTTACAACTTGCAAATGCAGTTTATAATTCGACGTGGACATGAGACCAACCCGTAATAACCTCCAGCCGTCTGATTATGTTTTAATCTCGATAACTTTAAATTCGACATTTTCGTAAAAATTACATTAAATTATTCTCGAGCACTCACAATCTCGAACGTAATCATCCGCCAATAAAATTGATGTTCGATATGATTTTCTGAGAAACTGTTTATATTATGTGTGATGTAGGAAGATACTTTGTAGTGCCTATAATACGTAATAAGTACTGACCGGTAATTCGCTCCAGTACTTTAGTACTTTCGAAAATCGAAGATCATTGCTTCATTTTTGGATACTTATGAAGCAATAAAGCATTAAAATATCGAAGAATTTTAAGTACATGCTAATATGCGCAAATTATCGATCAGAGAACATGGCCGCTCAATATAAATTGGTGTGTAGCTTATTTGCATTGACCATACAAATAAAATCTACTAATAATATTCATGAGCTCATGTGCGTCAATCTTTTTATACGATAGTTTATTGTAATGGAAACGTGTAATATTATTTAATGGACAGTAATAAATAACTAGCACCTATTTTAAATAAATAAAAGCTTCTGAATTATTGTTTAATTTATATATCTTACACTATGTCCGGAGCATTCAAGGGTCGTTCGTTATTTACGATGAAATATACTTATTTATTGTAGACATTACAATTGCATCTGCATTTTTATTGTTTCATTGTGGAAGAGAATAAAGCAAGATGCCTTCTTTATCTGTCCAAGGTTTTATTTCTTTTAGTTCCTGCGTAATTACTCCACCTTAGGTGTACTACAGACAGTCTTACATTACAAATTCGAAAACAAAATGCAAAAGGTTTCATTTGTTTTACTTTTCGGCCCACATGAAAGGCCCACGTTTGGTAGCACAAAGTACCCACGCCTCAATGCCTAATTAATACAATTATTTGAACATAAAACACATAAATAAATAACAAAAGCAGTGCAACGTGTGGAGCTGACAGTAACAGCACTCAACAAGTGGAAAGGGCAGGCGAAGCCCCACGGCCCGGCCGTCCCGCACAAGCGCACAACTCCAAAAACGTAATTTATAACTACATTTAACCGAAGAGCCTGCCAGACGACTTCGTCCAATATTAATATCGGCGTCAGCATCATTAAGGCATTCCTTTTATTGCGACTTTAAATAAGTCCGTTCGCGATCGCCTTTATTAAAAGAGTCTACCTTTCTCCAAGGTTTTGCAACGTCGCCCTTCTTATGAGGCAGTTTTAAGCGGTAATGCAGCACACCAATTTACTGGCCACTGAAGTAACAAAAGAAATTCTTATCAAT
The DNA here is from genome assembly GCA_914767815.1 of Eupsilia transversa. Lineage (NCBI taxonomy): Eukaryota > Metazoa > Arthropoda > Insecta > Lepidoptera > Noctuidae > Eupsilia > Eupsilia transversa. The sequence continues at coordinate 8,545,413 of OU611890.1, read as the reverse complement.
TTTTGTGGTAATTTTTACACGCTTTTTGTGCTTAATAATCACTTAATCTGCGGTGGTATTTTTGGTTATTTATTGGATAGTTTGTTGGATATCTTGAAGGTAGGAATCGGTAGCGCATCGACAAACATCGCTGATATTCGCTGTAGCGGTAATGAGACGAAATTAAAGTTGAATGTATAAGGGAAATTGCCTGTAGCTACGAGTATTTTGAGGTTGGTCTTTGCATTAATATTTTAACATAATGTTAACAGTAAATCTTGACAAAACGTGAATACTAAGTGCAGTGTGTCGGTCTGGTGAAGTGAAGGTGTCAGCTACCGGTCTCAGGCGACCGACACGATGTTTGTTTGTTTTATTTTTTATTGTCATCATTGACACGTCGCACCCTTACATAAATCATTTGAACTACACGTGTGAATATAATTTAGATTTAACTTAAATTATCATAAGAGTTTTCATATCGCCTTTACACAATATTTATTTGTCAAATGTTTTGAAGGAAAAAAATCATTGTTTAGTAATTATAATAACTGAAAAAAAAAAAAAACTTTTGTAACCAACAATGTTTTCAGTGCAATGTGTTCATGTTTTATGAAATAAATATTTTAATTATTATTATTACTAAACTACCTCCCCTGCTGAGCTTCCAAGACCTGAATTAAAAAGTAGCCCAGTACATTTTATCAAATTACAGATCCCTCCCAGTCCGGTGACTAAAGCTTTCATCTCCGAAACTTGACATAATTAACACAAAGCACGCTGCGTTGATGCTAAAGATCCTTAATTACACAACTTTTTCAACCGCGAGATGATTTATTTCATTATAAATACATTTTTGATACAACCGGGAGGACGAGTATTATATACCAGTAATTAACTTATGATATTTTTAAATTGCTAATATTCTTAATTAAGAAGCTCTTTTTTTGTTTTTGTGTTTAATGAGTTGCGATGAAAATTATATTTCCGGGTAGAAGGATAAGTAGATGTTTCGAAATTGATACGTAAGTGATTTAGTGATATTTATAACAGTTTTGTTTTTTTCATGTTAAAACTGCTAGTTTTAAATATAAATGATTATTTAAATAGTAGTAGTTTTAAAAATCGTCGGAGTATTTCTAAGATTACCTACTTAATTAAGCATCAGATCTATAAACCCCAAAGAAATAACGTACGTACGTATAGAAATAATAAGTACCTATCTTAATTTAAACATCTTAGTACAAAAATTGTGTTTCAAAATTGTTTTTTTTATTAAGTTATTACTTAACATGTTATCGATGTCGAAAATCTGTCTGTACCTATAAGTTTTCATCACTTGATGTAACTGAAGCCTTACAATCTTAAGGCGTGTACTACATGACCAAACTAGTTTGACGGCACATCGCCCTTGAAAACTTCAACTTAATAAAGTGACACCTTACGACATAACTTACACCCACAAATATCGTCTTATCGCATCTAAGCATCACTTATTAATAATCATGTCAATGAATAAATTATGTTCCATGGTGCATGAATTAATATCCACGAAACTTCACGGCCGGACAGTACAGAGTAAACCTGACCGCGATCCATTGCGTAAACGGACGAAATTTTATAAAATTTTAACGTCGATTATTCCGTTCTCGTCACGAAAACGAGACAAGTGCAGGTTGCAGCTGTAATAATTGCTTCGGAACCAAACTGGGGCTACATTATATAAGCACAATAATTCTCTCTCGGTCGGAAACCGTCGCCCCGAAGGTCTGAAATATTGCCCTACTTCAATTTATCAGACGAGCGAGCAAATTACCTCGGCTTTTATTCTCAGAGTTTCGTTATTTTACGTAAAAGTGAAAAAATCCGCTGCAGTTAATGTCAGTAGCATGCGATAATTAATTGAGGCCCCCCAAGTAATAATTCGGACAAATAAAATGTGTTCGATGTGGACATTCCCACGCGGCGCAGGCGCAGGCGGTGACGCGAGTGATGCGCGGCATGTGAAACTATGCGAAGTTTGGGTGGTATCGGCCCATTCTCGCCGTTACGCGCTGTTATTAACATGCCTCGAATCCTGGGAAAGATGTTAGTCCACCGATGTAATGGAGAATTCAAGTTTTTCCTTTTATAAATTGAGCGTTAGTAAGAATTACAAGAATATTTCTCGCTTGAAACATTTAAAAGTTTTGCGAAAGATCATTAAAGTTAAGTACTAATAAAAAAGTTGTTCCATATTTCAGTGTTTCTTCATGTTAGTGTCAGGACCCATGGGGCTGACTCACATAAATTATGAAAAGCTGACGTGCGCAGGGCTGTCACGTCAGTATCGACAGGTTGCTCTTCACATGATGCCGCATACAGCGCAGCGCAGTCATTCAAGCTCTCATGCATCTTGACAGGACACCATCTGCGAAATATTTTGAGAACAACAGCTATAATTTAGTATGTTTTGTTTTACAAAGAAAAGATAAAACCGATATTTAAAAAAATTACATTATCAATCGATTTCCCAACTTCGAGTAGAAACGATAAGTATACCTATCGGCTTTATGCGACCTAACATTGTTGCTTTTTTTCTTACACCAAAAAAACTCAAGAGGGATATCCTACTCTTTTCAAATTCAGTGTGGGCAAGGTACGGTTCATCATATTCAACAAATTTTTAGTCATCAACCTATACACATACCTACACAATTCTCGTGACAAGTAAAAAGCCCAGTGAAATTCAACATTTACTCGTAAAAGCTGAGGTCAATGGATAGTCAGTTAATGTGCGTATTAACTTTACCTTCAAACGAACAGGTATCGAGTGCCGACATCCTTAATTAAGGTAGAACGTCGGCCCGTCAACTGGATTAAAAGATCGGATTTGATTTTGATTGATATTGCGGTGAAACTGCGGCCACTCGACCACTCTCGTATTTTCTCGCGCACTTAAGGGCTTAGACACATCGTTGATAGGAAGCGGGACTGTCGATCGTTGCAGGTGGCTTTAGAATTCATATAATAGATGGGCCGTAGCTGTGAATCAGTTTAGGTCAAGATAGGATGCATTTTTGGAACAGAAGATTGGGAAAAGTAGCTTTAGTTTATTTGTTGATAGATTGCTAACTTTGCAATAATATAAAAACGATAGATTTTCGCGTCTCTTCAACTATTTTCCCCAAGAGCTAAATTGCGTCACCAAACACGGTAGCGTGTAACGCAACGAACAAGAAGTGGAAATTCATAACGGCTTCCATTTTGCCACCTTTATATTGTCCCATGCCTATATAATCCAGAGACATATGGTACCTTGGATATTCAAATTAACAAAGAGGAGCCTTAACATTTTCATAATAAGTAAGTCTGATAAAATCCAGCCTGTGTGTGTCGACCTTTAATCTCCACTCAGGAGTAGAAGCTATCTCAGTGACTGCGCCTGCACATATGAGACGGATGAGGGGATTAAACACGACATGACGACAACCACTGACCGTTCCCAAAATATGATTTCTTGTTGCGATAAACAGGAGTTACTGTTAACGAGGTCTGTTACTTGACTGTGCGAGAAATTACATCTGAGGGAAATGTAATTGACCGTAATTGGTGATCAAACTTGTTATAAGAGTCACAGTATTAATTTGTTGAAGATTTTATAAAAGTTGGACATTCAATAGGTACTTGTGACGTATATCAAATTCTTTTAGCACATGACTAGATAATGAAAAAGCTATTTCCATTAAAAAAAAACAACCGTCTTCTCGTGGTGTCTTGCGTTTAGAATTTTCGTTTTTTGCCACCGACTTGCGAAATTAAAGTAATTTTTCAATTTGTAGTATTTTTTTGGGACGGTTTTTTTTGCAAAACATTTTCTTTTTCACATTTTAGTTGTGGTACCTACCTACCCCACACAAATTCAAATACTACTACTGCCTGCTATATAAATGATAGCGGCAGGAAGTTATTATAATATCTACGACATATAGTAAGTGCGATAAATACGTATTATTGAAGCTAACTCAAAAACAACCCAAGCAAAGTTAATAAAATTTATATGGGACCACCGCGCAAGCTTACTCTACCAATTAAAAAAAGAATTTTCAAAATCGGTTCACAATTGATGAAAATGTCTTTCCTAAATAATGTTTTTCCTTTCGCAGATCTATATTGCAATAATTCAATTGACCACTGACGATGTTTATACGACAGCTCTAAGGACATTTGGCCGGGAAATACGTAATAATATGATTACGAGCAAAGCTCACGTGTGTAATAAAACATAACCATTATAATATTCATAATGTGCCACAGTAAACGCACCTTGAAAATAACGCGTTATGCCAATAAAATATAAATATATTCTGTTACTGTCGGTAAATTATGTATGTTACGGTCAGTGTTATAAATGCGAGCTGTATGATTAATTACTGGGGTAAGTCATATGACAACACGCCTATAATCCCCGAAGGGTAAGGCAGAGGTGTACCTATAGTTCACCCACATTTCGCTGCTTATGTTTAAGTCCCATGTAATAGGAGGCATGCATATTGCCATCCAGACTCCGGACTATTACTGAGAAATTCCTGATGGAACAACCTAATAACACTTTTCCCGTAATACGAGAATACTACTGATATTGGCCGAATTATCTAGATCGGCAGTCGGCACTAATATCAATTACAACGAAAAATTTAATAGTTACTAAAATAGTATATTTTAAAATTTATTTTAAAAGTTTACAATTTATATACTGCTATAAAAGTCGGCGAAATACTTAGGTAAATAAAAAAACACGAGTATTGAAAGCAATTTTCTACAATATTTGGTAACACAGATAAATTGGATTTCTAAGACTAATGATCGGAACGAATTCAGTCTTTTTTTATTTTTTTGATGCCTAATACATAATTAGATTTAGAATCAACTATCGCGACGAAATATTGATTTACGATTTGGAACGTTGCTTTTTGAATAAATTAAAAGCCTTATAGACCCGGTATTTATTTTATTTATTTATTGATATGGCACTACATCGACTTACTCACATAAACACACAAACGAAAATCACACACAGTTAAAGGTACATATTATGAATTCGTCACTTACAGAAGTGCACTGCCCTAGCGGGAAGCTTAATGATTTAGGCTGCGGACTCGAGTGAGCGGGCGCGGGCTGGCGGCCGGCGCGAGGAGCGGCGCGTTTTAATGCGTGTATTTATATGGAACTGGACTCGAAGGCAGCGGCGCGGGGAGCGACGATAGTTGATAGTTCCATATAAAACTATGCATTTGAACACGGCGCCGCCGCTCTCGCGCTGCTGCCGCCGCCGCCCCGCTCCCGCTGACTTCGTGTCCGCAGCCTACGTATAAGATACCGTTAGTTGAATTAGTCACAAGTTACAAAATAAAGCGAAAATGAGCTATTTTCACAAATACGAAGGGATGTTATGGGCTGTAAGTATTCATAGTGGACATATACATTATTTAAAAAATCCAGGTAGGTAATAAACTATATGTACCTATGCCAAATTTCATTCAAATCCGTTCACTCACAAACTTTCGCATTTATAATATTAATAGGATAAGTTCAACTCAACCATAGACGATTTCTTAACGTTTTGAAAGCGCTTCGTACTTAGGACATTAACAAGTTTGCCAGCAAAGAGACAGAATAAGTAGCATAGGTGGAATAGTCTGGCAATTCATCTCGATTTGTCTGCCGGGTCACGGAGGAGCGAGCGTCGTGACTCCACGACACATATGCGCCCGCGCAGATTTGTACAGACAACCGACAATTGCAGATTTAGAAGCGATTTTTGATACCTATTTTGCACTGAAGCTTGGAGATGATATGACAGAAAAGTTTAGAGGAAATTAATATATTCAATAAATACCTATACAGGCTAAGTTATAAAATATAACAAAAATAAAACATGCAAAATAACGAAGTGCGAAACTAATACGAGAAAATATATCAGAGATAACTATGAAAATTCTTTATGTCGGTACTTAAATAAACAGAAGCTAGTCATGAACACACGTCATTAACCCAGGAATTTCCCACAACTAAGTTGGTGTCGGCGTCCGATCCAACCAGATGAAATGAGTATTTTACACGAAGCACCAGCCATTTGACCTCCGCAACCCTGGGCTATATACATATTCTCAAGCTACAAGTAATTACTACAGGATTTAATAGGAAGTTAAATAAATTCTGCAAATAAACAACACCGATGTAAAAAGACCTGTCTTTACATCGATTTATTCTTCATCTTATTTTTATTATCCATTTCAATTTACAGTTTCGATCGGGGTTTTAATGTCCTATACAACAGAATTAATGGTAACACTACAAGGATCATTTTACAAGTCGCATAATTTACGTATCCTATAACAAACATCTAAAATTTTATATGTAGCCACGTTCTATTCACTAGCCTGATCGACCCTCTCGTAAAATTGCTGCTATGACCAAATAACCGCCCAAGGGACACACATACAACTAACAAATGAAGGAGTTTGAACTTTTTGCAAATCACTTAAGGTTCGTAATCCAGCGCTGGATACCTACAAAGAAAATAATCTTATGATTTAGGGCACCATATCTGTCAACTAGCGACCGATTATGTGAATCTGTTTGCGAACAAATAGGTTTATTGGCTACTGTCGTAATAAAACTGCATGATTTATCAATGGCGACCCCGGGAGATAACATTATTTTGACGTCAAATGATGTCATTGATCCCTACCGCTACCATATTGTGTTTCAGCTGCATTGTGCACATAGACGCGACCTTTGTTACAAAGTTGCAAAAACAAAACTAGAATGCATTTGTGTTGTGGTTTAAAATTGTAATATCGTAAAACAATAAATGGAACAGTAACGCAATCAGACGCACCGTAACGGACGAAATTATTATCAAAACCGAAGACGGTTGCATTTCTGTAATGTTAAAAACTGATTGAATAAATAAATAAATGACACAATTATCCTCGATCGACAAAGAGGCTCTGTTGAAGGTTTTTATTATGACATTCATAAATATAATAAAAAACGCTGTAAAGTCATCATAAAGACAAGTAACCGGTATCAAAAATAGCGGAGTAGAGTTGTGCAAGTCACATCATGTGCCACAGGACCAATCGTCAAGGTCCTGTGCAGTCGTGCATGGCAGTACGTGCTCACTGAACTAAAATTAAAATTAAATCAAGCCTTTGATCGCAAATCAGTTGGAGTATCGACAAAGCGGTCTTCAATACCGTAATAAATGAAATCGGTCGAGCATCAGGTCTTCTTTAATCCCAGTTGAATCTAAGATAACCCGAATACCTTCGTGATTCTCAAATTTTCCACACACAAATCCGAAAATGTATGATAATTTCACACCTTTTACAGAAGCAACTCAATTTTTTTTTTTCATTCTTTCTATCTCACTGCTTGGCTTTGTAATAATGACATTTTGTTGTCTAACTTCACTATTTTTATTTAACAGAGTATATAAAATTATTTGCAAAAAAAAATGCACACAATATTATTATTTTGTTAGTACGCGGCTCTAATAAAGGAGAATGGGCATGGATGCTAGGAACTTGGTCCAAGAGCCTCCAGTAATGAGACTTGGGGGAAATGCAAGTACTTATATGTCTTATGATCCTGGCAAAATTCTATGAGATTCTGCCCCGGGGTTATATTGTTATGGTCATGTTTATATGCTGAATATAAATAATTATGATTTTAAGTTAAATGCCTCGTTGGTCTAGTGGTCGCAAGCGCTACTGCTGAGCATAAGGTCCTGGGTTCGATTCCCGGGTCGGGCAAAATGTTCTTGGGTTTTTACCCGACTACGGCGAAACAAAAAGGAGGGTTATGATTTTAACCGGTATGTTTTCACAAGTGGGGCATCGTTGGAAGCGTCTCGGTCATCCGCTTATGAGAACAATCCCGCTAGTTATAAGCTATGTGACGTCACACTAAATTAACTATATCGCCCTCTAGAGAGGACAAAAAGTCTCAAAAAAGAACTAAAAAAAAAAGTTTTTTTAATGGTGCCATGTTGGGTATCAAATGAAAGGGCTTAATTAGCACATTTCAAAAGTATATATATAATAACCCCAAAATAATTTAAATAAAAGTAACTATAAAAACTACTACGCCATATAGTCAACTAAAAAGGTATAAACAAGTCATCTCAGATAGACAAATTAAAAATCCGGTGTCACACGTTATTTATTCGAATTATCCCCTAACACGTGTGACTCCGGATTTTTATTTGTCTGTCTGAGATGACTTGTTTATACCTTTTTAGTTAACTTTTTTTCCGTAGTTGGGTTTTAGTTTTTATACGTTTTATTTTTATTCTATCTGGAATTTCTCAGTAGCAGCCCGGCGTCTAGATTTGTGCCCGGTTGATGGCAATAGGCTCGCCGTCTATTACATGGGAATTATTTCGCCAGTTATGTTATAACTACGGATAGGTACACCTCTGCACAACCCTTCGGGGAAACAAGGCGTGATTTTATGTTGTTGTGATTAAGCATAGCGATGCAATGCGAATCATAATAAGCTCAACGTAGGTAGTTGCTAGATAAAATAAAACAAGATAGTGGAGGAACAAATAACATTTATTTTTTCCTTTATTTTATTTTCAATACTGTTTATTTGGTCGAGGCTTTCCGCTATTAGGCCATTAAACGTAACGATTATCAGTACAATGATTGCAGAGTCCACGTCCAACAGCTTTCACGAGAATATCGTCAAGATTGAAGGTCAGCGATATCGTCGGTCTATCACCACAATTTCAGGCTTCACAATTGGCTAAAATAGTCCTGTCAGTGATGATAGATAGTACAATGTGGTATAACCATTCTCGAAAACTGGGTCGGGCACATACCTGTAGTATGGTACTTCGGACTCGGCCGTGCAGTACAACCTTGTTGTACTGCACGGCAAGTTGCTGGTGGATAATCCTAGCCACTAGATTGTGTCTGTGCAAGTCATCATCCATTTGTTCGAGATTTTCAAAATCATTTCTTTTTCTACTTTCTGCAACCTGTTTCACCACGTTAATAATTTCAGTTATTTGTTCACTATTAAAACTGTGACTAATATTTGGTGCTCCTAATAATTCTTCCCAAACATTTGCTTCTAAGTGAAACTGACACACTCTTGCAACAGGGAACATAATAAATAGTTGTTATCCATCAGCAATCGTTTTTTGTAGCGTCTGAATGGCGACGGCGAGTTCTATGGCGGCAACCAAAAAACATACAAGCATTCGACGTATTTGGTGGCCGGGAATAAGTAGGTAGCTCTATCACTGGAGTTGCTTCCTGATGTTGATCATTTTGATAATTATCAACAAGTGGAGGGTCGGCGATGTTTTCAACATTTGGTGGTTGTTCTATGTCACGTTGCTGATGAAGGCATCCTAAAACTCCTACCCAGCAAGGTCTACAAATGTATTCAGCGTTATTAAATAACATCTGAAACAAAAAAAAAACAAGTCGTAGTAGTAAATAGTTTAAACATTGGCGTGGTTTAAAATACATAGATTTACCGTTAATTAATAGTAGAGTCTGTTCGGAAAGAGAGCCGCTCACTCACATTCATTCAGTATTATTTTCTTTTTCATTAATGATTATTATTGACTGCCTCGTAAGACTAGTGGTCGCAAGCGCTACTGCGGAGCATGAGGTCTTGGGTTCGTTTCCTGGGTCGGGCAAAGTTTTATTTGATTTTCCATCTGGAATAGCTCAGTAGCAGCCAGGAGTCTGGTCTTGTGCCCGATTGATGCCAATAGGCTCGCCCCATATTAAATGGGACTTAAACACTGGAGAAATGTGGGTGAACTATAGGTACTAGGATATTTCTGCCTAACTCTTCAGGGACCAAAGGCGTGATGTTATGTTATGTAATAATGATTATTCTCCATACCTGATATGGTTGCAGATTTTCTGTGATAATCACAGCAGCTCCTGGATTTTCAAAAAGCGTTTGGGTAATTGTCATTTGTGTTTTACGTAACACAGAATGGTTACACAGTAGACAAAGAACTTCCGCTTAAGGTCGAAACATATTGATAATTATTCACTCACTATAACCAATCACAATGAAAAAATTATCCGTTGAAATCGGTTATAAAGACAAAAATCAAGTCCCGTCAAAAGCAAATGTCGGTATTTTCAAAAATCGAAGATTACAACTTACAACCTCAGAACATTACAACACAAACTTTTTTTTATTTTTTATTTATGGCATTTCGCAGGTCAACCTTGGAGGTTGTCGGCTGCTTAACCGGCCTATCTTTATACGCAAAATCATATTATTTATAGTCAGGACAAACATGACCATAACAATAGAACCCCGGGTCAGAATCTAATAAACTTTTGCCAAATTCATAAGAAAAATAAGCACTTCCATTTCCTCTAAGTCTCATCAGTGGAGGCTCTTGGACCACTTTCGCCCATTCTTCTTTCTTGTCAATAGAAGCTCTATAGCTCTTTTCAGAAAAAAAATATAGGCACTAACATATAAATTCAGGAATCTGAAACTAAAATCAATAAATACAAAGTAACTGCAAATAAATGCACCAAATAAATATTTAGTATACTCTTAACCTACATAGTAGCTTAATAAAGCAATTAAGTGTTATTTAATCGCAAATTAAGTAAGGAAGATAAATGTAAGGTCTCAATATATATCGCTTCGGTAAATCTGTGCGCACGCGCCGATGGTACCAAACTACCTTACTTTAAACGCGCGATAAGATCTAAGACATATTAATCTAATAATAAATAACGTTAATATGCATGTAGAAGTTTAGGATTCCTATCAAAACACTCACCCATTATAATTAGTGAGCAATTTGCTGGGCAACAAAATATAAAGGTTGTTAGAATTTATTGGCGCAGATGTTAATATCTGTCTGTATGTAATTAGTTGATGCTTGTGAATGTGATTGCGATGTTGTGCAAATAGTGTGGGGTATTAGAAACATGAGGGCTTATTGGTGACTAATTTTTGGTGATTTTGAATTTGTATGCAATAAAGTTAGTGTACTAACTTTTCTTGCATAAAATTCAAAATGTGCCAATTGCTTAATACATATTTCTGGAGTTGTCAATTCGCCCACAAATAAATTGACTACGAGTGAATCGCCACAAGAAAATATTAATTAAACGTGTCGATTCGCCCGTTTCGGGCGAGTAAATTCATGCGAGACACCAATAAGCGAACATACCTACCTTCCCTTAGATAGGAATCGAAGAGTAATGCGGTAATGTGGTAATGTTGTCTGAACGTTAACAAACTTGTTCAGCTGAAAGAATGTAGAAGTAAACATTGTAAGTCGCCTATAAAGGATTTCTTGTAAGTTCACTAACATTTTGTTATAAAACAATGTATAATAGATACCTACTGTAATAGATACGTTTTAGTATCGACATAATTTACTGGCGTATTCCTGCTTCTTCTCTATCAAGATAGTTAACTTCAGTATCGTCTTTCAAAATATCAAGTTCTCTTTTCAAAGTATCGTTTATAGATTTTCGTTGTCAGTGTAGTTAAACTATAATGTCTTATTTCATTTCTAATGCTCAGCATGTTGTCCTGGGTTCGTTTCCAAAAGCAGTGTCATTGGATTTTTCTTTCTAGAATTTCTCAGTAGCAACCCGGAGTCTGGATTTTTGCCCGGTTGATGGCAATAGCCGCGCCCCCCATTAAACGCGTCTTAAACGTAACTGGCGATACGGGGGTGAACTATGGGTACACTTTTGCCGTAATGTGGTGAACAAAAAAAAATTCAAATCGCCGAGCCTGTTGCGAGACTAATGAACGGAAATTGATTTTTATATTATAGATAGATAGAAGACAGATAGACAGATAAACAATATTCATTATCACTCTACACTACCACACGTCACCATCACTGTCACTGTCACCCCCATCGTCATCATCATCATCCTATTTACAACGTCTCGGAAAATAGGTTGGCTCTAGCAGCGTCAGCACCGCGCGCGGTCATGGGTCAAATCAAATAGCGCGCGCTTCCCCGGCGTCCAGTTACCACTTCCGTCGCTTTTCACGAAATCACTCCCATAAATTTCCCACTCCACAGATTGCAGGAAAACGGGAGGAAAGATTTATATTTAAGTATTGTTGTAGTTTTATTTATTTCTTCATTAAATCACTTAAATAAAGTGAAGTAAAAAAAAAAAATTGCTTGCATATAATATTTTTTCGACCCTGTGCTTTATAGCAACGAAACGTCTATTAGATATCAAAAATATAATTTTAACTTTAATCAAGGTTATGTCTAAGTATAGATAATCCGACAAATCACATCTGACAGATAGATGCCCTAAATTGGACAATCAGCGCAATGAATATGCAAATAAATAATCCTAACTACTTCACACTTATGAGTATAAATTTAATTCTACATGCTGTATGAGTTTCATACATTTTTTGTTACAAATAATATGCTAAAATCATGCATTGTTTACAAGGCCGTCCTGTGGGTGTTAACGAGTTTTTTTATCGAATTACAGAATGATATAATGTAATAAAACAATCGAGTGCAAGCTTGTATGGCATCGAGAATATCCCTTTCATTTTCGATATGAAACTTCGGCAACTTTCAATGTTAAGAACAATAAAAATTATAAGAAATCGATGATTTTATTCTGCATATTTACAAAAAAAAAAGTGAAAAGATGTGTATAGAACTCTTGAATCTGATGGAGCTCGATTTTCCAAAAAAAATGCCACATAATAAAACAACCTTGTGAATCGTATTTACAAGAATTACTTTCAACAACTGAAGTGATTGACGTAAGAGGCAGACCAGTCCCTATCCTCGACCACGTCTAGCCTAGACTGTGACCAATAACTATGACTTTCAGGATCCACAAAAAAACGTACATCGAACACTTTTTGCTTGTTTTGCAAACTTTGTGACCAATTGATTAAAAAAAGTGTCATTACAGAATATTTTTGGACAATGTTTGACCTTGTCGCGTCTTTGCGCCACCCGTCACTCTTAAGCTTTGTAATTTACTGCGAATTCTTCAATGCTGTACCTAATAAGGCCTTTTGTTGACCCTCCAAGGAAGTTTAACTGCACTATAGATACGATAATTGCATGCCAAACAGACGGCTTTGTCGTTCAACTAAAATTAAATGGTAGGAAATAGATGCAGGTCATTATGTGTTTTACTGTGACTTTAAATGTTTGAGACACGTGTCCTTGTTTGTAACTGTGGCACTTAATTACATGCAATTAATGAAATATAAAGGAATTGTTTCTTTTACCATTTCAACCGACGCTAAAAACTAAAAACTAATTATCAGTGCTGCATTCTAAGAAACTGCAAATGGGATCAACAACCATCTTTTCCTGTTTTTCCCAATTTGACTTGGTCCATAGTTTTTCTCTAAATGATAAGCGCGAACGATACATCTTTAGGCAGACTAAGCGCCAATTTCACCAATGAAACTGAACGTGATCAGCACATCTAAGCCGCGATCAAGAGTTGTCAGCGTATTTTTTATTTTATTTTTTCATTTATAAACATAATTATTATTTACATTTTTAAATATTTTCATTAAAATAAACATTCAGTGTCATTATTGTTACGGAATATTGGCACCGACAGCTCTTGAACTCGGTTTTGTCAAAAATATAGAAAGTCTTAACATTTAGGTACTAACAAGTGCTAATACTCCACCCGTTACATTAGTCAACTGTCTGTCTCGTAAATGCTTTTCCCCATATCAAAATCCCCGTGAAACTGATGCTCCTCACAGTATCTCTATCACCATCATTATTCATTATTTATTAGTCTCATTTAGTGCCCCTCTAACAGCTACACCTATATAATTAAGTGGCGACATTTTTTGTCCATCGGTCCGTCTCCTGAGGCCTTGAAAACGCGGAAGACTAGACTTAACACTAAACAACATTTAGCTACTGGGCAATAATCGTGTTTAGTGTTTATCACACAAGATTATACGTTTAAGGTACCCCAGACTTGTTTAATGTGTATTTAACAAATTATTGACTGTGTTTGGAATCTATGTTTCACGTTGATCTGAGTGACTGCGCTTTTTTTTTAACTCAACCCGTCATAGTAGTTGATTTGTGGTGTGTTTTCAAGCTGAAAAGCTTGTATTAAACATAAGTACTGAATATATACCGTAAACTGTGAAAGCGCAATGAAAAACCTACGTAAAAGTAACCGTTTGGGTGCTATGATGTCACAGACAGATAGACAAGTAGATCGTCAAACAGACAAAGGCTTAGACCTTATACTGCTCTTTTTACGTGTAAATCAGAAAAAAAATCCTTTGTGACTAAATTGTTCCAGATACGACTACAATGGTATAGACAATGTGACAAAAACTAAATCACAATCGGATACAGGATGTATCAAAAACTGGGACAGATTGGCAAACATTCAAACAAGAACATCAACACAATACATTTGATCGGCGCCGGCGCAATGCCTCCGTACCAGGGTACCAAGCGACATTCACGACCACTGTGTACTCGCATCATGAAAAAAGAGCGTACCCAATTTCACGCAACATAAACTCTGTGAACAGTTTTTGCCATCTTATGATGACAAACGGCTATTTCCTAGTTGGGATAATTGTCCAGGCTCATTGTGACCGGTTACTCATCGACGTTTTTGTCGACCATCGGCCCTCACCTTGCACTTTCGATTTTGCTCGGGTTACGCATCGATCTGATTGAAGCCAGCGGCTGTCTTTGTGTGTTACCAACGACCCGGTTTCGGTTCCACGAAACGGCTTTGATATCTCTTATTGAATTTCAAAAAAGTTGATGTCCTTTGTGTTTCCCCAATTTTGTGTAAAATTTATTCGTTTATGCTCCAAGTAAGGTGAATATGTAACTAAGTTCAATTTGGTCTCGAAAACCTTACTCAGTAAAAGAAATGTAACTAGCGAAGCTCGCGGCTTTGGTCGCCACTTAAACTTACTTTCAACAGTTCAAGCAATAAAATAAGCTAACAATTCAAGTTATATTTTGCGTTAAATATTATTTAGTTTAGCAAACGTCGTTGTAAGTTATCGAAACAATACTAATACGTAACCCTAACTTAAACCTGGGGCCACAAATTATACGCACGCTAACAGACAAACATTCCGCCTTGCAACATTAACGTTAGTTATCGCGGAGACAACTCGTTGAGTAACGCAAGGCCATCGAAAGTAATTAAGTACATAGCGGAGACGCGGACCACCTTGTAGACAATTTTAGGGCTTCCTCGTCAAGGACGATGGCTCCTTTGACAACCACACAACCAGGCAAATTGCTGCGGTTTCACAAAAAAAGTTTGTGTTTAAAATTCGCAGCTTTTTTAACAAAATCTCAGGTTTTTTAGCACAAGCAAACACACTCATGTTTGAATTTATTATACCTCTATAGTAATAGACTGGCAAAACGACTGACGTCCGAAGGCCCTGCACCACTGTATGTGGCCCTTTGTGATGGGGCCATACTATCGACGAAATTCAAATTTCTCTAGTGTCTGTTTTTTTCTGAAAGCCATACCTTTTGACCCGAAGAAGTACAGAAGTACTGTTGCTGGTAAAAATAGCTATGGCTGCTCGTCCATATAAGTGTCACAGGTGGCGGAATCTACAATGCCACATGCAAATTACGCATCTAAGACCTGACGTCACACAAATCCTGCATCGCGCAATTAGAATTTACCGCGCGATAAACATATCTAAGACTTCCCGACATCAATCATTGGGCAGTTGCCCGCCAGACACGACACCCGTCTGGTCGGGGATCCTCCCTTTTTAATAGAAATGAGTGAACGTTACAACCTGTGCATCATACCTCTAAACACATCTGAGCAATTGTTTGCACATCAAGCTTGATTCCTGCAAAAAATAAAATAAACTGTATCAATCAACAATCAAAAGTTATTACCCCAGGCCAGACCACCTGTACACTGAATCGAAGACAATTAAACCATGTACAGTGTTGTATAACAGATGCCTATGACGTGTATAAAATAGAAAGTGGAGATAAGAGCCACTTTTAATAAATTTCAGTCTCGTTTATAGCATGCAAATACTGTTACATCAATCGGTATCAGTCTATCAGCTGCCATTCAATTATCTAACGAACAACCTGCCTTGTAATTGACAATGTGCGTTTTTTATTATTTTTGTATTGCACTCTGATTTGTGAGAGGGAAATAAGTTTATTGGCTCATCGCATACCAATCAGCGAAAGTCATTAAAGTGAAGATGGTTTTTGTAGTGATTAAGGGCCAATCACACGTACCACAAGCACACCACAACCACACCACGACCACAACCACACCGCAACGACAACATGAGCAGGCGCTAATTTGTATGAAAATGTATAGTTTATTCACATTTAGCCGTCAAAATCAACCGTATGGGCGATACTCACAACATCAATTGCAGCCAGGCCTCAACTCAACCACCAGCGAGACCGCGCACTAGGGGCCGGCAACATCACAAACACGACGTGGCGTCGACCATTTTATTTGGTTTTGTAGTTACCACAACGCAACTGCAAGAAGCTGCAGCGACACTATTCACACGTAACCACTGCTTGCCCACATTTTGTCACTGCGATGTGGGGTAGTTGTGGTACGTGTGATCGGGCCCTAGAAAGGGATTTTATTTACTGTATTGTTAGCCCCACGGCTTCACCCGCATAAGTCTCGATTGCGTGATAATATCGGGATCAAAAATATCCTATATCTTAACCCAGGTCATGGTGCCCATGTGCCAAATTTCATGCAAATCCGTTCAGCCGTTTTAGCATGACAGCATAACAAACAAACTCACTTTGGTATTTATAGGATTTGATACCGGTATTGAGATTGTGTTGCGTTTCGGCGAAGGCCTCCCCTAGAGCTTGCCACCCTTTCCGATTATGGGTCATCCTCATCCAAGTAACACTATTCAGCACCAAGTGTTATAGTTTAATTCGAAGTAGCTTTTGGACTGGTAGTACTTCCAGGAGATCCTGGAATGATACTCTTCATTCGGTTACCACACGCCAATAATACCAATAGAATGTCTGCCAAATACTTCAAATACTTAGGTACTAATCAAGCGCATACGGAAGCATTCAAACTAAGTATTTAAAGATAAAGATTTAAAATAAAATATAGTTATAAATCTACTTATACAAAATGATTGATTACAAATCAGTTGACATATTGTAAATTAAATTGTTATTAATCAATTAAATGAAATCAGATGTACAAATCAATTTGTAACAACTTATAGGTACAACAGCTTTAAAATGATTAATTACAATTAAAAATAGATCTGTAACACTGGCTTAGCGAAGTTATATTGTTAAGAATGGCTTTGAATAGTAAATAGTTCATTATTGTGACTTACTTTGTGTGAGTTATAAAGTTTAATTTGCACCAAGATCGACATAATTGAGAAATTCTCTAATAAAGATGTGGATGATGATGGTTAGATTCTAACACATACAATATTACAAATAAATAAAGTTATTGCAAAGATGCTGTTTTAAGAGGATGTCATTAAATCACTTAAAAAAAAAAAAACTATCGAGAGGAAGATCAGAAACATCATTATAAAAATCACTTGAAGATTTTGAAAATAACACAGTTTCCCCTAAGACTATAAATGAAGAAAATAAAGAAAATATATTAAGTATTAGTCTCTTCCTTGTTTTTTTTTTCTATAATGTATCAACAAGGATAACTCTCCACACATATAAGTAGGTACATTTAGATCCAGATTAAACTAATTAAAGAAGGTAATCTGACACCTGCAAAGGGCCAGGTTTTCACAACTAGTTAGCTCGGCCAGGTTACCAAATGAAAGCGGTCGGTATTCTGCATATCTTACCTTTATGAATAAATAAATCACTAGGTTCTATATGTAAATCTACATTTCCTAGATGTTACTACACTAGTCTAGTCCTGTAGTGCTATTCTGTAAAAATCTCACGGTGAAAACATAGGTGAAGTGAGATTTCAATAGTGTCAATCTCTAGTATTAGGATCGAATGACAGCTCACTTTAAGCTCACTTCACCTCAGTTTTCACGTTGAGATTTTTACAGAATCGAGCGGCTGTATCAGTTGCTTCATCTCACAAAAATGTACCAAGTTTCTTTCAATGTTTCATTCTTATTCAAGTTATTTAGAAGAATAATTAATTACTGTTACGACACTTAGATACCTCTTCATGCTTACTATTACAGTATTTTTATCTCACGAAGCGACGCGCGCTTTACTTGTGGTAACCAAGGGTGCAACTGCTGTGAACGTATGTGTGAAGACGAGTAGCGTCAACATATAACACACACACGCACGCTCACACTTCCGACTTCGCCATTGTCTCGGACGATACCGAGGGCTTCTGCGCTTACACACACATTGACAGCGCGTTTGTACACTTGGTAACCACAAGTAAAGCGCGCGTCGCTTCATGAGATAAAAATACTGTATATCACATGATCATTACAAAAACGTTTTCATAACGAGCTTTAACAGCTTTTATTTATAATTTGCTTACCACATTGCATTGCAGCATCAGCATTGCAAATTATGATGACGCGGAACTTCTCCTATGAAATACCTTTCTAGGCTAATTCTATCTGTAGAAACTATTTACGGAGAATAAAGATGACTCTCGGAACTTTTCTTCCATCGCCTACGCACAGATATAGCTTCAGTTTAACCGCACTTACATCCCCATAACCAATCCATAAACTTAGATCCACGAGTGATACTAAAATCCAGCTGCGAGTACATCAAATTAGATATAGTATTAGATTAATAAGAACCGTTACAATGTCGAACATTAATAAATTTGTCCTACGTTATAGATAGCGCGAGAGTGCGAGCGTGGACAATGAGCCTGGTCTGAGTTATAGCCATGATGGCCCATTAGTCTCCGAAGCTACAGAATAATGGCCCAGGGAGATGTACTATCTATCTACCTAGATATGGCACTGGTATTGTACCTTTAAGGTGTTTGGGCCTCCTTTAGAAATGTTTTAAAACGGGATTGTATAAGACAATATGATTCATCGTTACCCTGAATGGGTGGTCTTTGTGGGTATTTCAATTCATTCTTGTTCAGATGTTGGTAGCTTTTAACTTCCTGTTAAATCATTAGGGTCAGTGAATTCTGCTTTGCAATCTGACCATGCATTTATTTTAATAACCTCAATCGGGGTTGTATAGTCTGACATTTCCCACACGCAATAAGCAAGCGTTATGATCTCGTTCTTCTCTTCTGTGAGAAGAGACCATAACCCTGTCATAGGGTTACGTAGGTAAGTACCTACGTTAAACAAAACTCTTGTGGAAATAATTAGACTTGGGTTTGAATAATTATAAGACAAAAATTAAATGCAAGACGTCAGCTTTAATTTCATCTTCGTAAATTCAGAATATCATTCTGCCTAGCCTTTCCCCATGTATGATGGGGTCGGCTTCCAGTCTAACCGCATGCAGCGGAATACCAATTTTTCACATGGACTGTCTGCCTATCTAACCTCCACAACCCAGTTAACTCGGTAACATGATACCTTGCCGACCTGCGATACCTTTTTTATGATAAGTTTAAGGTAAGACCTTGGTAAGACTGGTTGTCAGAGTTTTGAGAGAGCTTCTGACTACCTGTAACGACTGTCTAAAATCTGAATGTAGCCGAACCGAACCCGACGAATCGAATTAAATTATTTAGCCACGAGCCTCTGGAAACTCAGAATACGTCCTAAAATTCGGAGACAAATCATCTAACTTAACATATCCAGTGTGCGTACATCCACAATGCGATCCTTTGCAAATAATGGTGGTGCCAGCCGGTAAGTCACTAAGCGATGGTATCGCCCCTCGATATGCTTCTTTTTATGACCATTCCACAGTCGTAGAAAGAGTTGGACAATCTGAAGGAAGAAGGCTTTATTGACGTATACTGGTGGTCTTCTTGAAGCTGAGCCCGTTTTGACTTGTGAGCCTATTATTAGGAGTTAGGAATTTGTAGAAGTCTTTGGAAGTTAAGAAAAATCTTAGCAGGTGATACTGTTGCTAAAGCTAGTTTTCTCAAGTGCAAATCGATTTACTACCGTTATGCTAATGAAAATAATCACAGTCCATAAAACACTAAAGCTTATTTAACACGTAACAATAGCAGACCACTACAAAGTAACTACACTACATGCTAAAATACCTAGATAACATATTTAATCAGAGCCCACGACACAACTCGGGCATGTCAAGTCAAAATACATTATTTGATCTGAAAACCTTTGACCTTTACCGACTCGATTAAGGCCGCAATTAAGCAGAACATGGCTAATAAGATGTACAGTGGGTTAATTAAGACATGCGGCTG
The DNA here is from genome assembly GCA_914767815.1 of Eupsilia transversa. NCBI lineage: Eukaryota > Metazoa > Arthropoda > Insecta > Lepidoptera > Noctuidae > Eupsilia > Eupsilia transversa. The sequence continues at coordinate 8,525,041 of OU611890.1, read as the reverse complement.
TCATGCGCCTACGCAGCCGCCTAACATTCCCGATAGATACGAAGCAGAGAAGCAACCCTTGGCATTTCTAAATTACTCGATAATGCTCCGAGAATTCGCGTTAACACTAATTAGAAACATTAACTATATAGTGAATTGGTTTATAAATTGTGTTAATTGTAGGGCCGACAATATCTAGGTCCACAAATGAAACTTTACTTGATAGCAATACTTTTTATCTGAGAGACTTTTTCATTACATAAAACCGAGTTACTTTCAAGTTATTGCTTCTCTCCAGGATTTTACTATCGTTAGATACCACTATTTTACCTTATGTTGCCTATTGCCAGCATGACACATATATAGACCAGAACCATAATTGCGTAACACACTTTCATTAACCAATCGAGGGTTTTGAAGGAAATTCGTAATCCATTGCTTCATAGGTTTAAAAAAAATAGTCTGGGAGACAACGTAAATAACGCATTGAACGTAGCTGAACTGTCAAAATGCAGCATTGCGATCAATAGGCATTATGGGCACTAGATACATTAGTTGAAAGAAAGAAAAAAGACAGAAACATGTGTATATAGAAAAGATAAGTTAACTCGGATAAAAAAAACAAATAGATATATCACGAGCACTGAGCAGAAATATACGCTGCTATTTTACGCGTGTTTATAACAAATCCATGTACTTGCTGAGCTGAGCTATTTACCATGCTTGTCAGTTTTTCATCGGATTTATAGAGCCGAAATATTTTCAATATTCTACGCTTCATTCTAATGAGGTCTATCCATCTCAGACTATTTTAGGCTGTAACTCAAAACCGCCACGCGAAGTCACATTGGCAAAATTTTACGACGTTACGTTACGTTAAACGTTACTCTTTCTTTCTTTCTTTTCTTTCAAAATCAGTGACGCTTACACCATTGCAACTTGGGAATTCTGAGTCACCCTAGTCTTCTGAAGAAAAATATTAGCCATTCTCCTGGTTCTCTTTCTAAGCAGGTTGGCATCGTGCCGCTCATGAGTTCGGCGTGTATTACGGCCTCTATCAATCCATATCCCAGACTAGGTATTGAGTCTAAACTCAAAACCGCCACGCCATTTCGCAATACGAAAATCTGCGTGCGAGCTTGACGATAAGTAACTCATACCTGCTCATAAGTAACTCCGATTTTGAGTTTTATTCCTCGAGTCTTCGATTTTCTATAGCAAAATAGTTGCCATTCTTCTGGTCATCTCTCTAACCAGGTTGGCATCGTGTCGCTGAGGAGTGCGGCGTGTATTACGGTTGCGCAGCTCGCCGGGGGCGCGCGTGGCTGTCGATGATTTATCAATAGCCGCCGCGATGCCTGCACGACGGCCCGAGCCGACACCACTCTTCCTGTCATAGAGAACAAGGTACGAGATACAGCGGTCAGTAAACAAGGCCACATTCGTTTTTAAGATCGTTAAGAGTATAGAACTTCTCAAACCCATAAAACTTTACCAAATTATACCTTTACTTTTATAACTATACCTATTTACTTGCAACTTCTGTTTTGTTTTATTTTACTTGTTTTACAAAATGGAGCGCTTGGGAAGTACACTTTCTAGGTTAATCTTGGATTGTCCTGAATATCTCTGAAGGCTGTTAAAGGAATGATGGATTATAAGGAAAATTGAACTTTAATCTCTGAAATCTCCGAAAGCAGTGACCAGACGTGTTGATCAATACTCCTTTCACACTTGTATGTAGTGATTTTTGCCCTGAACTTCGGGAATTATTACAAGTTAGTATTATTAATGTTGCACGATTTTAGGTAATGAATAGGGTAAGGATTTTCTGGTTGTGACATTCCCGTATCATATCAGTGTCCACAACTAGAGAAACCGAACCGAACGCAGCACAGCCTGCGTATGATAACCAGCCATCAAACCACCTTAACGTCATAAATCCACCTGGTTAAGAATCTTCACACAATAACCTCATAGTCTTGCAAATTAAATACTGCATTTTACCACTAAAGCCTAACTAATCACCCGCTTATACCTCACACCATCGTCTAATCGTACTGTCCCTTCAGAACCCGCCCCGCGCGCCCCTCTCCCCCCCTCGGAGCCTAGTTGCGCACGCGTCGCCACGCCCTGCCCCTACCCGCGTTAAATATATCATAGGTCATCTGGCCAGGTTTGTCGGCTTGGCTACTAAAAGCTCAACTTTACAACTGCTGCAGATGTATAGATATACTCCGCTATGTGACTTGGTGATAGTGTTTAAGTAGTTCAGGTGTCCTGTATTCACCTATGTTTGGTTATCTAAGGAGATTGACAATGTTGTAATGTTTAGTGCTTTGGTTTTTGTTGTTTCAACGTGCTTTTTATTCCTGGGGGGTAGAGGATACCTATACTGGCGTACCGAACGACAAGCCTATCGGGAACTAGGTATGCCCCAGGCAAAAACTTAGTCCGGACTTTTACTGCGTATATAAACATGGTCACATCACATTTTTTCTATTTACTCGTTTTTGTGTGCATTTTTGTTCCGAAAAAACATGCCCAAATAAACTTATCGTCGATCGATCATCATAAACACAAAAAACCAGCCCATTTAGAACTAGGACAACATAAACTGAAGCAACCGCAGAAATCAAAAGTCAATTGCATCTAAAATTAGAATACAAGACCCTCAAAACCAGTAGAATCGGATACCCACCATCAAAAAACGGAATTTCAAAAGCTCACAATACATTTGCGTTTCTCTTTGACGAGTTTTTGTTGAAGAGTAAAACCCCGCAATGTACTTGGTTATGAAACTTGAAACTTCGAGGTTGGTAGTTTATAGTGGCTCCCTAGATTCCAATGAGATTCAGTAAGGGGCATGTCGTACGCAGCGGGATCGCTGCAAGCGTCGCGCGCGCACGAACGGCCCATAATCAACGACAGCCAACTTCCTTACGTAAGCCCAAAACAGATAAAATGGAGAATATGAATTTTGCCGAACAATCGCTACCAGCTACCAGTGCAAGTGTTGCAATACCGCAAGTCTAAATTTTTGACAGACTGTCTTTTTTGATCGATGGATTACAAATCGAGTTGCGATTTGATCTGCAAATACATGTCGTTTTCAACTTTCGCAATATGCACGAAAATGCGAAACTTTCAACATCTTTTGTTGCAAGTTTTGCATTTTCGTGCATGGCCATACAATTACACACTTTGTCCTTTGAATTGGGCATAATTTATCAATTACGCCGAAAATCGTATGCAAAAACAAATAACCTTAACTTAATGTACAGTTACTTAATTTTTGAAGACTCATTGCGGTTTCAGAGCACACCATCCTCGGCGCGGCCTAAAATGTGACCCAAATTATACAGCTCGCAATTTCGGGCATAAGCAGAGATGCGGCAATTTGATCCTCTATACTTAGCGTTCGAACCAACTATAATTTACTTTAGTTGCAACATTACAGGCCAATTGCGATGGCCCTCGGTTTTCACCTGAGAGAAATAATTTCGAAAATTTATGGCGTTAATAAATTCGCCTGATGGATTGATCGATATCTTGTTTATCTGATTTTACACTGCACGTCTGAAGAAACCGGTAGATATGACAAGAATGCCTAGCAGGTAATTAAATTAAATTCTTTTTTTCCGGTGAATAGGAAATGTAATGTATAAAAACTGCAGTACAACTTCATTCCTTTACAACTATTACTGTGATAAATAACTTCTTACATAAAATACATATAAATTACCTATTAAAGAAATATTCTAACTAAGTAAGAAAAGTTTTTTTTTGCCCTTATATTTTACGCCCAGCAAGGATAAGTACCTCAACCAACATGTCTAATAATTAGGTAGGTACTCGTATTAAATAGCTTGCAACTTTTAACAGTTGTAAATGAAAACAATAACGCACATTGCGTTTAAAAAAAGGAACAGAATGAGTTCTCTATTTCCCAAGTCTGTGGTCCATTGGTACAGACGGTATGCGAGCTCCGTGCCCCTACGTGATACAATCTTTACCCACATTGACGTTTTATTTATTTGTATTATCTACCCGATTCAGATTTCTTCATTTAATGTACGAGACGAGGTCTGAAATAAATTCGCAGAATGTCTTCATTTGGATATTACCGTCGTTATTATGCCAATTTACTGTTTACTGAGAAATCATATTGTTTGTGATTTTGCTGAATTTATTACTGTACTGGAGAGATTCGCACTAATTTGCTTGACAAACGGAAAGGCTACCATTTTTAGTAGTGTCATAATTCCTTTAGACTTCAATTAGTTTCTAATAATCTAAAAAAATATCTCCTGAATTTTACGCAGTTTCTCAATTCCAATGTAATTACATATTTACACGCAACCCACAGCTTACATAATCTAGTTTTATTCGTGGACCTATCGGTTACATTTCGAATCGACTCTATTACTTACTCATTGAACGCGATTTCTATCGTAACACATTAGACGCGTGGTCACGCTACACAGGCAAGTGGGCACAACTTGATTTTACCCAAAAGATTATAAAAACTATCGTGATATATAAATTCAGTGTGAAATTAAGAATCAGCGACCACCGTACGGATTCGATGGAATCAATTGTTTGACCACAAAACTCATTTCGTGGTGTGCCCGGGAAGAGTGAAATTTTGATTGATGCAGTTGATGCTATCTTTCTTTCTATCACGTATACAATAAGATTTGTAAGCACACTAATGTTGGAAAGTTTTAGTTTTCATTAGTGGTAAGATTCGATATGAAATCTGTATCATAATCGGCAGAACTTACCTATCTAAACCTATCTGTTTTTTTAGTTTTGTAACCTTCATCAACTCAATATACATTCTTGTTTCGTTTCGGTAACCACTATGTTCCACCTCTTGGTCCAAAAGGAGCTCATTATGACAAAGAACCCTATCATATAAGTATAATCAAAAACATAGTAAAGAGCCACATATTCAGTGCAAAGCTGCGTAATGTGACATCTCGTGAATTTCATGCATTGCAATTTGCAATCTATGACTGTCATAGCTACACACGCTTGGCAGCTGCTTTTGGTGTGGACCAAGACAAGGTACCTTTAATTGCATTATTTTTATGTAGTTTGTTACAGTAGTCAGCTAGTTTTATGGCATGTTTTTATGCAAATAGAACTATAATTGAAACACATAGTTCCTTATTGTAAAACTATAACAACATAATGACCAGTTATTAATTGAAATATTAATCTGTTATCAATACGCGCGTATAGGTTTATAAAGGTTAGATTACCGACCGCTTTACGCATGCGTATTTATAAAACCAAACCCTAGCATCTGTCAAAGAAGGCTGAAGAAGGGAAGAGAAAATATAAAAACAAACGAATTGTTATAATTATATCATTATTTATTTTAGAAAAAGTAACAGACAGACGTGGTCATGTTAATAATCTCTGAATAAGAATTTCTTACCCACTCAATGTAACCGTACTTGAAGAAGCATTGTTATCAGAATATTCTGACTTCTGACTTTATATCTCAAAGAGAAACGAGCTCACGGAGAAATCCATTTATGACACAACAATTTCAAAGATGCATGGAAGCGCCAAACAAACAAAGGCATAGGCAGTAAACTGTCAATTAAAGGGTATTTGGTAAATGAAACTTGGAATTCGACAGGGTCTGGCATCGTCAGGTGTGGCCGGTGGGCCAGTTCAGCCGCGGCGTGAGTCAGCGCCCGCGCCGCGAATTCCGTAGATAACCGACAACTCCTTTATTCTCTTTGCTATATCGAGCACCGCCATACTCGTGCCCTTTCGTACGCCCGACTGTTGTTAAGTTTTGAATAATTCAAATATTGGCTAATGGTCATAATAATAACGTTTGGCTGCGAGAATTCGTGGCTGGATTTTGTTAAAAAATATGTTAAGATTATTTTATTTAGCCGGGTTTAGTGAGCGGTCTGGGAGTTAACTAAATACACAGTTTGCATTACAAGATCGCTATAAATATCGCTATTTGGCAAGTACATTCATTTTACTCGCGATCAGAATGACAACAATAAGAGAACTACTACCTTTAAGCAGAAAGGAAGCAGCTTACACTTGCTAGTCTTAACCTTACCTCACCCGAAATTATATAAACACAAGTTTAAATTGTGACCAATCAAAAGCCAATATCACAATGTCTCAAGGGTCGGACAAACACGTCGTTAAACCAAGTAAATAACTTAAAGTCAAGGGTCAGGAACTCGCTCTAGATTTTGACCTAGACGAATTCACTTTCACTTAGTTCTGTTGTATTTTGTTAGACTATGTTATTGGCCATATTTAAGTACTCGTTGATATTTAGTATAAAATTTAGCGTATAATAGGTACACCTATTTAATAGCTAACTATTTAAAAAAAAAGCTAATCGTTGTTATGTTCCTCTCTCTGCTCCCAGTATTTTTTTCCATCAGCCAAAAACATTGAAAGGGAATAAATGTTAATGTTATAAAATTAAATGTAAATATTATCGTATATCTATATTATTCCATATACAGGGTTACTTGTAATTCGACGTATATCCGTCAGGAGCTGATAAGGAGGCCAGAATGCAACAAATAGAACATCCCATATGTATGGCCGAAATTCAATAGTTTTCGAGATATTTGAATTTTACGGGTTTTTCGATATTTACCCAAAATTTGACATTAAATTCCAAATAAAAAAAAAGCTACATATTGAATGCGTACCATTAAAGAATGATATCGTAGCTGGCACTTCAATCAAGCTATGAACCTAATTAAAAGTACTTAATTCAACGAAATAATTAAAATTATGAGCGATTTAAGAATAAAATCTTACCAATGTTTTCATTTTACGCTTCAAAAATGTTGTCTCGTCAAAAAAATTACTATGACGGTAATCGTACAAATAACTAAAACAACTTGCCTATTCTGTAAGCTTTCCAAAAAGGTATAAAAGTTAAATTTAAGATACGTAATTCGTGGCATGGCATGTGTTTGAATCAGCGCGGGGACAGAAATCATCTGTGTTTTCAGTTTAGGATCATCCCTAAAACTACCGATTTTACTGGCGAATTTCTTCGTGATGGGTCGGGGTGTGCGGGCTGTTTTATAACCGTTGAAGAACTTATATCGGCCACATGGGAACGCAATGGGAAACGTGAGTATTCATCGATCACAGTTATTATGTACTTATTTCTTGTATTGGAAGGTACATAATAACTGTGATCGATGAATACTCAAATGTCTGGACCTTTATAATCAATACTTTATCTCTCCATAGGTGAAGTAGCTTTTATCAAGAACAGCTATTCAGTTCAGAACGTAATCCCAGTAGCGTCTTGGAAGCCTACGATCTCTCGCCGTTCTTCGCTGAGTAGTTGAATTTTCAGTGGCCTGGCGTTCTGCTTCGACTATTTGATGTTCTCCAGCTGGAGAACATTGTTCTGAAATACAACTAAAATTCTACAGATCTGCCTTGCCAGATCCAATCTTGATAAAAGCTACTTCACCTATGGATAAAGATAAAGTATTGATTTTAAAGGTCCAGACATTTGAGTATTCATCGATCACAGTTATTATGTACCTTCCGATACAAGAAATAAGTACATAATAACTGTGATCGATGAATACTCACGTTTCCCATTGCGTTCCCATGTGGCCGATATAAGTTCTTCAACGGTTATAAAACAGCCCGCACACCCCGACCCATCACGAAGAAATTCGCCAGTAAAATCGGTAGTTTTAGGGATGATCCTAAACTGAAAACACAGATGATTTCTGTCCCCGCGCTGATTCAAACTCATGCCATGCCACGAATTACGTATCTTAAATTTAACTTTTATACCTTTTTGGAAAGCTTACAGAATAGGCAAGTTGTTTTAGTTATTTGTACGATTAACGTCATAGTAATTTTTTTGACGAGACAACATTTTTGAAGCGTAAAATGAAAATATTGGTAAGATTTTATTCTTAAATCGCTCATAATTTTAATTATTTCGTTGAATTAAGTACTTTTAATTAGGTTCATAGCTTGATTGAAGTGCCAGCTACGATATCATTCTTTAATGGTACGCATTCAATATGTAGTTCTTGTTTTATTTGGAATTAAATGTCAAATTTTGGGTAAATATCGAAAAACCAGTAAAATTCAAATATCTCGAAAACTATTGAATTTCGGCCATACATAGGGGGTGTTCAATTTGTTGCATTCTGGCCCCCCTATCAGCTCCTAACGGATATACGTCGAATTACAAGTAACCCTGTATATAAGATGAGCCTCATACAATGACAAATGTGGCTAAAAGCTTGCGACGATTAACGCGATAAAAGGGTAATTTGACAACACTAATTTGCCCAGCCGCCTCTGTTACACCGTTACGTAACTGTGATGAATTTTCGCATATTATTTATTTATGTTATTTTATTGAAAATTATAGGTATTTTAGATTAAAATAATTAAAATTATAGGTATCTTATAACTTCATGACGACAAAGGTCACTTTACATGTTGTATACCATATGCAGGTCAATTTATTTTAGTTAACATGAAAATAATAATAATAAATATGTTTATTTCATCAATTTATGTAAATTACATTGTTAAATTAGGAGTCACCTTTTAAGCAAAGATTTGCTTGTATTAGCTGGTATGTATAGTTAATGTAAACTGGAAGAGCGGAACTCTTCCAGTTTACATTAACTATACATACATAATGTGTGTGAGAGAATAAACAGTTACATTTATTATAAACAATTTTGAAAGCAAGCTAAAAGTTTTTAACAATACAAAAAAAAATATGTATAACTGAGGAATAAGGAATGCGCCCAGTGTTATGTGTGCGTGTGTGAGGGGATGTATGTGTGAGGTGGCGGTGTGTGTGATGTAGGGGTGTGAATGTTGGTGTGGCATGAGTGATGTGTGTACTTTTTGTTTTAGTCAGCAACAAATCATATCTATAGATTATTATGTATTTTGGGAATTATGTGATTTTATGGAGCATAGCCTCGATTTCTTTGCCCTGTGTGAGTGTTATTCATTGAGTGTCTTTTTGAATTCACGGTATGTAATAGGGTATACCTACATATTAAAAAAAAATAGTTAAATTTACCTAGGTAACACACAGACATCCTTGATGAGCGTTCGTAAACGACCCTTTTTAAAGGTATTCGTTTGGGACATCCTTGCTTGTAGAAAAATATAGCTGTATCGAGTTCCCTCATCATTTGATATTCAGACATCATGCTGTGAGCCGCAATACGGGAAGCTGCGAATGTCAACAGAAATATTAATAACATACATGACATGTATCACCATTATAGCATTCTTACTTTCTGCTAAACTGCTTAAAAAATAAAAAAGAATACATAATATCGAAAACTTATTGTATGGTCCTGTCATTTGGGTCAATTAACGTAAAATGGCTCAGTTAAATTAAAACTTTCAATAACAGTGACTGATAATGTTACAGGCGTTCATAAAAAGATAAAAAATATTTATTATTGACGTTTTATCCATATTTTGAGAACAAAATACTTAAAGATATAAATCATTTAGTTAAATCTCCGAAGGCCTGCAGGCGAGAAGGCACTTTTACGCCGTCCTAATGAAATGGTTTAATTTAATACGCAACAGTTTTATTTATTGTTCACTATACATCTCCGCTAATCGATTATCTTTTAATTTATCAATATCGTCGATAAGAATGACCGAAATACCGATGTAGGTCAAATGGCTTCGTGAAATGATTAAAATATATATCTACAATGCAATGGTAGCAATATATAATATTATTCTTTACTTTATTATTTGTTGAAATATTTATAAAAGGTAATTGGTACCTACTAAGTAGTTAGGTACTAAATTTTAACTTTAAAACTTATTTAATAGCTCTATCTAGATTATCTACAATTACAGCAACACTAATGATAAATTAATGTTTAATCAAGGGCTTATGAAACATACTATGTATCAAGAATTCAAATTGGGAGCACTTTTTGACGATACTAGTACATTTTTTAATTAACCCTTCACAAATTGAGGTCTTTATTACAAAAAGAAATTTAATGAAAAACGCAGAGTCATCGCGGTGCAATTTAAACGTCTGTTTTTGCCGAGACAAGCCGATCCCTATCTTGATCATCATTACATAAGTTCTGATCTCGTATTTATATTCTGTTCCTCACATAAAGTAGGAGGAGCGATTTGTAAAAGTATGCTAAACCAATAACTTGGCTAAATTACAACGAGCAATATAAACCTTCACTATTAATTGACATAAACTGTAAAGGAAGAGGGTAGTAAAACTGTGTGATCTCATTCCGCAACCAGAGGAAATGCAATAACACTTAGCACTCTACTATAAAAAAAGACAGTAAAACTCAAAGGTTTTGATCATAAACGTTGCATTAAACAAACAAAAAATGCTTAATAAAATATTAATAACGGCCCTCTCATGAAAACATTTTAATTGCCAATACACCAAACGGCGAATAATTCGATCCATTGTTTTGCGAACTCATAACAACTTGCAGTTTTGAACTATAACATTTTACTTTTCAAGGTAGAATCAAGGCAGCCTGTCTTCACACTGTTATGTAACAATAAACGGTAATAAAGCTTTGTTTGATGAACAATCGATATTTTATACACAACAAAGAAGCATTTGATACTTTTACTGTTCCTTTATTCGATATGCAGTGAACGATTGAAAACATTTTCGAATAGAATTGGTTCACCTTCTACTTACGATCGACGCGGACGTTCGAACGATAGAATATAAATAAAGATCATTTTATAATTACTAAAACTTGTTACACTTACAAAACTAAATAGATCCTACAAAAAAGTGCATGTAAATGCAGACACAGTGTGACAGGCTTCCGGCCCTAACCCATTTCTGCAGCGTAACTGATTAAATGCACAAGTGCAATTAAATTTTAAATTAGTTGCATTCTTTTTTGTTAATCAAACCATCCTTGAAGGTAGTTCCGCTTACAATCTCAGAGCAGGGATAACTGTCGCTCCAAATTTTAATAGCGGATTATGTCACGATGCTTGCCTATTTTGGACATGACAAAAACTATTTTTGACAAACAGTTTATGTAAAAAATTAATCCTTTTATTTTTGTGTTACTACGAATGCAAATTAGTCACCCACTGTTTGCAGGACGCATTGAGATAAATCATTTGGCAAAAGCAATCTTTTTTCAAAACAGTGCCTATGGACTTTCTTGACCGTTCTTCTCCATAGCTACCTACTACGCTTTGAAATAGGCAACTAGCTTCATATTTCTGACTGACCGACTCCATCCGCAGTTCAAAAGTGTATTTAAATGGTTTGATTAAAATAAATGCTTTGACTTTAAGTTTCATTACGTTCCGCTTCCAAGTTTTTATAATCGCATAACGTCTTTTAACAGAAAATTCTAGAAAACCTAATTACGAAACCAATCTTCAGATCAATAGTCCTTATACCACATTGCTAACTCACTGAAACATTAGAAACAGCGGTATTACCGTAACCACCCAATTTCACGAATCCTTGACACTTTACTAGATTTGGGCAGTCTGTAGTGGGCACGTCCGTCGATGATTGGGGCTATTTCGGACAGGTGCAATCATTCCTCTATTATTTGTATTAGTATTTTACAATGGACATGTACGTGATCCGACTGCCGTCCCACACCGACCCACTTACCGTGACCTTTCGGTTTGCGTTTTCGTTGATGCAAGGTTTTAGGTTGTTTCCATTATTGACACATACTTTCAACCCTCGATTTTCAACGAGTGTGTCCATGACTGATTGTTACCTTTGTGAAATGAAGCTGAGTTGCCCAGTCGCTTTTTTAATTTTATAATTTTCATACGTTTTTTTTTTTGTAAATTACAGAAAGGCATTCTAAATCTATCTTTGCCCGCAGGACACCAGTGTATTCTAATTTTCAGGAAAGCCTTGGCGCAATTAAAAGCTTTTTCATATGTTTCGAACATTAGCAGGCTAATTTTCAGAAAAAATAATTCTCGAAGAGATCATATTATGAAAGTTTCGGCACTGATTAGTTAGCCTGTTTTCTGCATCAATCAATCATCATTAGGTACCATCAACAATATAATAAACACATGTGCGAGACAATAACTCACTGTTATGTGGATAATAATAGAGCATTGGTTATTTAAACAGTATGTAAACGAAGTTCAATTATTTCATTAGGTAGAATTCAATTGATTCAATCATTTGAACGTGTGTTGTAATCATAAAACAAATGTTTAATTTTTTATTAAATGTTCTTATGGCGGCAAACTATTAATCAATACCTGAATGACAAAACATCCGTTATACGTTGAGATGGGGCAACGGGCAAATCTGAAATTAGTTCATTTTTAGAGTTAAATAAAACTGCAATTATTTGTCAATTATATCATCACGCCTGTATTCCCCGAAGGGTTAGGCTGAGGTGCACCTATAGTACACCACATTCCGATAATTGGACGCGAGCCTATTGCCATCAAACGGGCACAAATTGGAAATTTGGGAATTGTTCAGTCAAATTATTCCTATATACGATGCATAGAGGTTTTATTTTATTGATAGGAAATGTTAGACATATCTAATCTTTTCCGCAACTATACACACGACCTTGTCTAATGAGTACCTCGTTACTTTGTAACATAACACCGCCGCTCTAGACCGATTAAAGCAAGGAAATAATTTCTTTGAACTTCTAGCCGTTAGTAAACAGAGAGCTAACTATAAAACTCACTCGAATTACTCCAGATATTTCCAGGGTGGCTACTGTGCACCTTTATAGCCCCCAAGAGCGACTTTTCTATAATTAAACTATAAATAAGTACATAGTAAAATAGTGGTTCTTGGAGCCTATCGCTAGTATCTGAGCACGACGTAATAAAATGGACGGGAGAGTATATCCAACAATTGCCTTTTACCGTATTGATGTACTCAAAGGTATTATTGGTTGAGTAACTGAAATTGCTGTGATCCGATCTGTCGTAGCTGCATCTCTTCTGATTTTATTCCAAGAGACTCCTTAATTCACTTTTAAAGTTATAACGTATAATCAATGCTGATGCTGTCGACGTGGCTGAATTCTGCTCTAAACTCATATAATTTTGAATCATCAATATGACGAAAAAGAGGATAATCAATTCATGTTTGAACCCTTTGCAGAGCCTGAACAGAGCAGCCTGTTTCAGTCTTCGTATGTTATGAAAATCACATAAAGTACCTTTAACTGCAATACAGCAAAAAGTCCTGAAGAAGAATTACCAAGACCATGTCGTTTGGTCTAGCTTTTCCATTTCAGTTTTCATCGATCTCGATCTAGGGAGGTGCTAACACGGGGAACATAAGTAGGTACCTTCATCGTAAGTTCTGTATTACTACCGGTACCGGTACCACAACTAAAAAGTGAAAAATTAAAAAACTTTATCTTGGGTTCTGTATTTTCGTATTTTGCCACCGACTTCCGAAATTAAAGTTATTTTTCACTTATTTGTGTTTTTTTTTGAAGTCGGTGGTTTTTTTTTGTTAAAAAAAGCGTCTTCTTATTATTTTGTTTATATGTAGGTTAACAGATTCATGGTATTCCGTCCCAGGTTCTGTTCGATAATAAGCTTGTTATTCACATTCAAAATACAGGTATTTTCTTTATAAAACATTGCAGATCACGTATTTTACTCAAGTGAACTCGGAGCCATACATACATCAGTTACTGTACGTGAACAGCAGCTTGATATCGACTAATGAATTGTCAAAAATTTGACATACAGCATACAGCTAAGACTTAATACATGTAACGGAACGTATGGAAACAAACTGGATATAAGTAAAGTCGTGGAAATTACATGTAAAACAAATTGACTACGAACTTAAATAGTTCCTATATTCAAATCACATCTGTCATGCCTTGACAATTGTAAAAAATGGCTGAGATAACATGGCAAATGGACGTAGGGTGTCAATTTGCTTAAACCTGACTACATACAGCCTTACTTATGTTATAAATATAGAGGTAGTTTGGAAGCTTTAAGGGGGTGATATTTGACAACATTTTCGGCGTTTTGATTTTCACATGTCTTAGACGAAATAGGTTTTTATTTTTTACTGCATTTTTTTTTTTTAATAACCCAATTTTTTACAGTTAATTGTCAACAGTGCCCCTGTGGTTTGACTGACGTGTACCTGATAAACCAAGCTCCAAGTATGTGTTATTGAAAAAAAAATCTGGATACTTTTGAAGTCGCCGAAAATTCAAGAAAGTAAAACAAAAAATTGGGTTATAAAAAAAAAAACTCTACATGGTGTCAACTATCACCCCCATTAAAGCGTTGCATCCATCTTTCAAAAACCCTGTATATAAAGTTAGCTAATAGCGTAAAAAAGCTTAGGATAATATTACTGTATAAACCAAGAACAGTAGAAATAATAGTCCATAGTGGAAAAACATGGATTTTATTTAAGACCCTTCCTATCATAAATATGTTACAACGTGCCCTGGAGTGGCAGGAGTAACTATTTAACTGTATAAGGACAGAAGCCATCCAGATAAAAATAAAAGCGTGAAATTTTAATGCCAACATACTTATTACCAATTATCGGTAGTATCAACGAATGAAGTTTCTCCTAAACTGCGGGAAATCCCCTACCATTGATTTACGAAACAATTTTTTTAAAAATATATATTCATTTCTTCCACAGTTCCACTACTCCACTACGTAAAAAGAAAAAAAAGTATAGTTATTGTAAACTCTACGTTAGTAAGAACTAATAACTCACTTTATGTGGCATAACGACTTTTATTTATTTATTTATTTAATTTATGGCATGTTTTGATTCTCGATGCAATTGTATACTCAAATGCATCGAGAATGCATCATTTCATCTCCCACTTCATCCCACGGCATTTGGGGCAGCAGTTACCCACGCTTTGAAATCAAATTCACATAAAAAAAATCGTTTTAGTATTGCAACAGGACTCTTCGTGCCTCACTTTTTCGTGTCTGAAACTAATTGAATACAATTGGCGTGAAATAAAAACATTATCGAATGTTTTATTGAGTCGACATCGGCAATCGATGGTTTTGCGTGACTGCGAGCACTGAAAGGTTTGGTCAATGAAATTGCGGACACGCAGTTACGCAAACCGATGACCGACTGTCGAGAAATAGGTCTTTATTTTTCGGTTTTGTTTGAACCACGGAAGTCGTAAAGAAATCATTTTTTTTTTCATTCGGAACTATGGTAGCTATAGCTAGACGGATGTTTTAAAAAAAAAAGTTAGAAATTGATAAGATTTTGCTCATTTGAACAAATATTGTCAATTTTTATTTGAGACCGTACATGCAACTGTTTTAAAAATATATATTTTTAAACTTTCTTGGACCCTTAGTAATGGCCATCAGGTCGTCATCACCAGTAAAAAAAAATTGCTTACAACGCCAATTATACGATCATACAGAACCGATCATTTCTCGATGTTTGTGTAATTTTTAAGAAATTATCACCGACCACCTATGGTGTGCTCGTCATTATCATAATTTAATTTTTTTAAATATACTACACAAAAATCGATGAGTCTTAAATTGAATTCGGGGAGCGCGCAAATAAGAAATGGAGGCGCGAAAATTGGACGAAGCACCGTTTAAAGTATCGTTAAGGCTTGTCGGAGAGAAAATATTGTAATCGCAGGCGCACAGCCGATCAGTATGCTTTATGAGCTGCGGAAAGCGGCCGCCATTATTCCACTGGTTGATTTAGTTCATTATAGTGTACCGAGAATCCATGGTGTGATTTTGGCAGTGGAAGGCGTGAAGCAAAGGCCTTTTGGTGTGAACAATGAGATAGCTATCAATTTCGTTATTTATACCTTCCTCTACAACACCGCCACTATTTTGCATTTTATTTTCACCGGCCACCTGCAGTCACAAACAGCTCCGGTACATACAGCAGAGTTATTAGATATCAGTTAAGAAATATTTTCTTCTAACGACCATTCGTTTACAGAATTTCTTACAACTAACAAGCTCTAATTTACATAGTTGCTGAAATTATTTAGCATGGCTCGGCAAAGGATATGAAAATGACCACAAACTTACGACGATGTGATAACACAGAGCTGGCAGAAACAATTATCTAAGGAATCCAGCATTTGGTTTTAAAAATTTGAAAAAAGAAAGAACATTTCGAAAGAGAACAAGGGAAAAGAAAAGATAAATTAAAATAACGGCGCAGGATCGTGAGGGCAGCGCGGACGTGCGCGGAGTATCTCACGCGATCGTCGCCGCCGCCTCGTCCTTCTGCCGATGCTATCCGACGCAGCACACTACGGGTCACTGTGTCGCCGACGGACATTTCGCATTCCATCGTCACCTCCTCTAATCTTAATAATTTCGTCCAATATGTAGATAGCACTTACTTTCTATCAACCCCCGGCATTTCTGTCTGCACAAAGAGATGCCGCTGCATTATTCTCGAGATATAAGTAACCTTTCATATTTCTACAACACCGTCAAAGAAACGGCCATAAAAGGTACTATAGAAAATTGTTTACATAAGTCTTCGAAGTGGCTATCTCAAAAAGTTCTTTAGAAACTATTAAGCGTACATAAACAAAAATAAAATATTCAATAACACGGTTTTTTATTACTTCAGTGCGTATAACACTGACTATTATCTGCGACCAATGAACCATGTAATTATACATAAGAAAAACTATAATAAAGTAACCAAACGTCAAGTGAAAACGCTTTGCAAAAGTTTAATGAGCTTACGTAAATTTCTCAAAAGTTACGCCTCTGCAGCTCCGCTTACAAATGATACGTAAGAGATAATACAGTAATTTAAAACACATTTGAAAAATGTGTACAATAACATTAAAAAAAGGAAGTCGGCGAAGATTCAAATAGAGCCGCTAATCAAAGGACGGTAGCTCAATCAGATGGCGGTAATAAATCTCCAAAAACCAGAAGATTCAATTACACGGCTACCGGAAGGCATGAAGAGTGGCATTAACAAATTGTCCAAGATAAATAAAACCTTTTTAATCTAAAGAAGAGGTCCCGAACTCGTTCCTGTTATCGGTGGTAGCGGCATTTTTGGAGAATTTATTGAACGCTTAATGTATCGACCAAGAATTAATTGGTCCCCCTGAGTGAAAGGTGCGCCGCTTTTAAATTATAACGATCAAAAACACTTTGAGACTGAAGATCATAAATTGATAAAAGACCTTGTTACATGGGATTGTACGGTTTGATACGCATCACGAGCTTCGATAAGATGTACAGGTGTCTACTTTTATGGTTACCAATCTAAATCGTTTAACATTCAAGCTTGTAGTTATTGATGTGTGTATATAAAGGTTTTGGTTAAAAGAATATATAATCAAAATATTTGTTGGGGGCTGAAATTAAGTGTCAAAGACAGTTAGATTTTATTGAAAAACATGATAAGACTAAATGTGATGTAGGGAAGCTTGGGGGAGACCTGTGTCCAGCAGTACAAGGCATTGGCTAAATGAGGATGACGATGCTTCTGAAGAAAATAGGCAAGCATCTAATCAAATGAGTTGTGTAAAGGTTGTTACATCTTGGTAACTTCACTACAGATTTATCTCAAGCACTTTTTTATTTTATTTATTTCTACAGCCCCTGACCTCTCTAACACACAAATTGAAATAGATATCCTCTTTTGTATCACTTTTATGACTATGATAAGTATCACAAAGATATTTTTGGATAACTAGGCGACAGAATAAATTCTTATCATCGTTTCAAAGCCTACCCACGTGATGACTTGAATAATATCTTCACGTCTTACGAAACTAGACTTCAGTACAATGATGAATACTAAAATGAGTGCCGAATATGAGAGTATATCTTGTAAATATTTAACAGTAAGTGATGCTGCAACGCATCTTTATGTAAGTGAAAGAGCATCAGCCGCTCGATTCTGTAAAAATCTCACCGTGAAAACTGAGGTAAAGTGAGCTTAAAGTGAGCTGTCATTCGATCCTAATACTAGAGATTGACAATATTGAAAGCTCACTTCACCTATGTTTTCACCGTGAGATTTTTGCAGAATAGCACTACAGATGAAGCTGCTGTTTCTGATGGGCACTATAATAAAAAAAACCAGATGAGAACAGCTAAAGATCGAACCCCATGGAAATGACAAGAAGACACCTAGATGTTGATGAAAATGAAGGGACGAAATTCCTGAGGCTAAACGGCTGATAAACTGAATCAATATCTCTAAAGCATAAATTAAATTATCAAAAGGCTGAACCGTATCTCTTTCGTCACAGTCACACTAAACCTTTGGGATATCAGGGTATTCTTTGTTTATCTATCGGAGGCATCCGTGTGACTCTGTGACTCGCACATGCCGACACGATGTGAGATGGCGCGTCGCTGTTCCAAACCAAGGCAGCCGTGATCTAGGCCACTATTTCGCACACACTACCAAAAACTCACTCACCGTTACCTTCACCCCTATCTTTATCAAAATTAAGGTTAATTTTGTTTGTGTTGACGATAGCATTAAGTTGGTATCAAGTTTACGGTCAGCCCTATTTGGTAGTAGATCTCAGTTAGGAAGTGACGTGACATGACACCTCTATCGATCGCATGTCGCTGTCTCTGTTCTTATATTTGAATATTGTTGTCAACACATTGTCGTTGTCTGTACAATTTTACTATAATATAGGTACTAACATGTTTCATACTTCAATAATTTCATAAGCATACAATCGAATTCATTCGCTATTTTTATTTAAGACCAGACACTAGACAGACAAATATAAATATGCAATTAGTATAATCGTATTAATCGTCCCGAGATTTTATTATTATACAAGCTTAAGAGTGAACTCTTAAGCTTGTATAATAATAAAATCTGTTTCAATTAACCTGCACATTAATAAAATGAAAATGTTTAATTGAAATATTGCATGAATACCTACGTAATTTAAATCATCAAATAGCCGTTATAATCCGGATTAGTAAAGTTTGCGCAGGAGTGTCACTTAATTGGTCGGTATTTCATCGCCTACTCATCTTTACAGACGTGTGATCATTAATTGAATTTGTGCTAATAAAATAGAAACAGAAACCGTCAAATGAAATGCTAACTTAATTTTATATTTAGTTAATTTCTATTTCTATGACAACTTTATTAATTTTTGTTTATTGTAGCTGACAGCTGAAAGTTTTAGCTGAGCCAAGATTAATTTGGTTCGTTTTTGAGTTTATTCTTTATTTATAGCCTAGAAATATAGAGCGAAATTGTTATGTAAACTGTGTTATAATGACAGTCACTATGATTTAGAATTGGTTTGCCAAACATTTCATATACCTACCAACTTGTGGCAAGAATTAGTAAATAGTAGGTACATCTAACGGATCACGGTGCGTTCATTCGGAAACATCTTCAGACACGACATGACGAGAATATTCGGAGCAGTCTCAGATATAAATTTATTTTCGTCACAGATACGTCGTACGTGTTTCATACAAACTGTTTGCACAAAAATCTATATTTTAACAACGATAAATCCTTGTTTTCCACTGGGAGCGACACAATAATTTACAATGCAATGATAACGGCACACGTTCAAAGATAAAACCGATTCCTCGTGAGATTAGTGTGATAAAAACTGTGGCGGTAGTGGACGTTATAACGGAATACAGTTTATAATTAGAATTATGTTCCAGTGCTCTGCAATGTTACTGTTTATTCTCAGCGTAGCTGGACTCATTTCTTATGGTAAGCTTCCATTTTGTCACAATGAAAACGCTTGTAAACAAACAATAAAGTTGGTATTCGTTTGTAATGATTTGTTAATCTATTGTGTCTACAAGTTGACATCCGATTGAATATAAATAAAACAAAGTGCTACACGTTACATCACGCGCTTTTAAATTCATTTTGTGAACCGGCCGCCCGCGCCTGGGCCACACAATGGCTTACCGAATACCGACTCATCTTGCCTCTGGATAAATATTTATTTATTCTGTTGACAATAGTATTTACATTGTCAATGCGTCTAGTAATGTCGCCACAGTGCGCGTGGGCAGGGGATTTTATGTTGATGATCACTAGTTATGAATTTAGGTCAGTGCTGTGTTGTGACTTAGATAACTGAGATAACGTGAAAATAGGTTTGTCTAGTGCATTTCTATTGTGGTTTTTATGGATGATTCAGTTATGACATGATGAGGGCTCGTGGCTAAGTAATAACAGCCGCATAGGTCGATCCATTAGGTTAATCTGCACTTGCCGGGGTTGGTCCGTGGATGGGTGACCATCTTTACATCTTTACATACCGGGACTCCTCCGTACCTCGCAAAGCACGTTAGTCCGTTGGTCCCGGTTGTCATTCGTGAATCTTTGACAGTCGTTACGAGTCGTCAGAAGCCCGAAAGTCTGACAACCAGTCTTACCAAGGCGTATCGTATTACCCAGTTACTGGGTTGTTGAGGTCGGATAACTGCGATTGCTGCATGTAAAATACTGGTATTCAGCTGCATCCGGTTATACTGGAAGCGGACCACAACATAGTTGGGAAAAGGCTAGGCAGATTGATTGATTCAGTTATGAAATACTTAGAATTTCGTGGCGGCTTTCTAAGTTGCATTCAACTTTACAGCATATTCTGCCACCTAAAGTTAAATTGCCTAACTTTGATATCTCTACAAGTAGCCTGTGCTATTTATTTTACAGTGTTATTAAGTTTACCTTCTTCAAAGTCAAACTCAAAGCATTTATTTCAAATAAACCAATTACAGGCACTTTTGAATTGTCTATTCCAAAGCGTAGTAGGTTTCTATGGAGAAGAATGGGCAAGAAACTCCACGGACACTCTTTAAATCAAAATATGTTACAACTACTTCTTTTTGTAGCCTAATATTATGACATGATGATGTTATACTATAATTCACCGTCTCTCTCCTTCTGTTGTGTCCTTTTTATCTATTTTTAGGTTCTCCTGAGTCCTGCCAGCGACTATGATATCTTTGCCTGTTCATACAGAAACTAAAGAATATTACAGAGTTTTATTTATATCTTTTGACAGCCTGAATTGATCAGTTTTCCTACCTAGCGGTCATTCGTATGGAATATTCTACCGGCTGAGGTGCAAAAACTGGTCCATATAGAATTACAATAGAGACACGGCAGTCGGCTTGCCGTGCACAATTATGTCAGACGCCTATCAAGCACTTTCTCGGGCGCCGGGCATAGACAAGATGTGGCGATCAAAGACGCGATCTCACGCACCATCGGGCTATGAACCGTTTCTAATAGGTACGGTGACGGTCGGTGTCAAAAAGAGGTAGGCACATCGACAAGAATTTATTTAATTGTCTACAATCTCTGTTCAAGGTATTCAAAAGCAGCCCGGTGTTTGTACCCGGTAGACAGTAAATAGGCTCGCCCCCTATTACATGGGACTTAAACTTAACTGGCGAAATGTGGATGTACTATAGGTACACCTCTGCCTAACCCTTCGAGGATTACAGACGTGATGTTATGTTATGTAAAGTAATCTTTGTTCCATATTTTTGTATCAAATGAGAAGCCAGCCAGTAGCTACTGAATTGTTGCAGCACCGATGGTGCCCTTAACTGCTTATGAAACATAACTTGTATAGATAATCAAATGAATTCTTGTCGATGAAGGTATACATGTTTGTGAGGCTGACTGTACCGAATTTTTATATTTTTAAGTCAGAAAAGGTTTATACGAGCTCAGTAAAGTGACAGCTTCGGCTCGTATAGACAAGTTTCAACCCAGTCCAGTGCTGACTTCATGCCCTCATATCAGTCCAGTTGATTAACCTACCCGTCTATTTTTTGGCCCAGTAGCTTCCCCCGCCTGAGTTACTGCCGATCTCGTCTACATGAACCATCAGACTTTCTGACTTTCACTGGGTTCAGTCACTGCTATCGTATAAACCAGGCAGGGCTCGATTGACAAAATGGCTGAAAGATGAGATTAGCGATACGAAGCAGGGATTCTATATAAGAAACAAATAATATTTGTATATCATATGGCGTCGTGTTGAACGTCGAAAAAAACAAGTATTTCAATCTAGTTCGAAAATTAGGGTATCATTGCATATCGTAAACAATATTTTAGATAGTATCGATCTGTTTGTCATATAAAGCATATCAATAAGCTAGGATCCTACAAAATCGTACCTGCAAAAGTAACCAAACTCATTAATAAGATAGTTTATGTGATAACGTTATCATTAATATCAGCTATTATAATTTAAAGAGCGAAACTAAACAGCCGCTTTAAATAAACGTTCGTGCATACCTTGACGTCGAGAGCGGATTCTCTGCTTTCAAAGTTTCAATAATTACGGAGCGTACGCGCCGAACGGATCGAACGACGGCTGATGGCCGGCAAAATGGCGCGAAACGCGAGAAAATGACATATGATTGCGGCGGTTAAAACAAACGTAAACTGCTGTGAGGAGTGGCATTACATGGCGGCTTCAATCGACTTCGCTGAGTAAAGGCCGCTGCACAACAATCAGATTGGACATGGACATGCATTGTACGAGAAAATGCCATGTGCTGGGGCAGCCGTCAATCATTAATTTCGCGTCTCTAGCTACCTACATCTAGTCTAGAGACTAGGTAGGGTAGGTAGACCTACCCGTCATGAAAACTGATGCCTGCCAGAAGTAACGCTTATTGCCTATCCTATCAACCTGAATTATAGGTAGCTGTTCACTAGCTAGCTCACTCTCGGATTTGCAATATAAAAAAAAAACAATGAATAATAAATGGGTGTAAGCAAAAGAGGTTTTATAGTAATAATACCAGCTTATTTTTGTACCTCTACAGGGCAGAATCCTCTTCTCATACTGGAGAAGGCACGAGCAGTCAAGGCGGGTTGGCGATTTCAGACTTTGATCAATAAATACATACAATAAAATCGTAGCGAATTCAAAACTGAACATTTTTTTTTAAAGAAATTACTTCAATTATTCAAATTACGCTACGATGTCTGGAAACGATTCTAATACCGAAAATATAATTTTTAGAATTTTTATCCGTCTTGAAATAATGCTTCGCGTGCAAGAGAAATCAAAACACTGCATGTAGCTATTATATTCGTGCCAAAAACTGTCTTGACAAAACCTGAATTGATAAAAACCATTTTGCGTAACTGCCTCATTCATATCTTAGATACTTCTGTAAAACAATAAAGATATATAATATAAATTTATACGCGCTGTTCGCTGTTTGTTATTTTCCAAGTAGCAAGGTATCAATTCTGAATTCTAATTCTAAACGTCAACATGCTTAACATTCATAAACTCACGCGTTTTTCCCATGGGGGTAGGCAGAAACTACAGAACGCAACCTGCTGATCGTAGCAGATTTTTCAGCCTTACAAACAGCTTTTGCCTCGTTAAGTTTCATAGATTTGGTAATACACGCACCGGACTACTCTGAACCTCAACAGATAATAAAATCCGCATTGGAGGAGGTATGAACCTATTCGTAATCATCTGCTGTGCTTCGAAAATAAACTTATACTGACGCTGCAATGGTTGGAATATTACAAAGAAAGTCCAATCTTCCTTGAAAATATAGAAACCTAAGTGAGCAACTGTACTAACTCCGCATGTCGAGGAGACTTTGACCGCAGCTGGCAAGTTCACGTGTTCTTTGCATATTATATTAGTTAGTGTCTAATTATAAGAATAACAGTATCCCTACCTAACATAATAATCTCGTGGTCGAGATGATAAGTATTTAACACCTCGTTTAGGAAGGATAGAATTTATTTTTTACATTTTCGCCGGATCCGGGGATTTAAAGATAACAAAACGTCACAAATCCTAATTTTTTCCACCTACATAATATGTTTTATTATGTTCCATGTTCCTAATATTTTTTAACTAGGTAGGTAGGCACGTAAGTACCTTAAGTAGGTAGTAGGTATACCTAAGTGGAGAAATCAACCTAGTTATCGAAGCAGAGTCTTAGTCGAACTCCTATTTATTAGTAGCTGGAAGTCTTCTATTACGTCACTACAAACTAATCGTCCTACTAAAATCTAAGTTTTAAGAAACTACCTTACGTCATCCGCTTGGAGTTCACTCTTACACATCCCTCATCACCGCTAGACGCAGTCAATGCCATTTTCCACTTTGCTCCAACGTCGACCTGCTCAGTACCAAACCAAAATCATCAAACCAATCCTTCTTTACATTACAGCGGTCCCCGAAACCTGTTTCTACCAGCGATGTCTGGGCTGTCACCCAGAACAGATGATAGCGCATGGAACACCGGTAGAGTGCCAACCTGCCAACTGGGTATCGGCGACCTGGGTACATAATTATGGACATCCTCCGCCGAACACAGACTCTAGGATACCTATCGAGTACCGCTGCTTGAAGATGGTTGCTACGCCGGATGATAAGACTTGTAAGTCGAAAATAATTATGATACTTAAGAATCTAATGCTTGAACTTGAAAGTCTCATGTTTTATTTAAGACTAGCTGCTGCCCGCGGCTTCGCCCGCGTGAGTGTCGGAAATTACCCCATACATCCCCATGGGTTTTAAGTATAAATATTGAGTTTCGAGTTAATCGGACAGCGCGTTAAAATTCTTCCATACAAACACTGACACCCCCCAATCCCCCTTTAGGGGGTAATTTAGAAAAACAAAAACTACAAACTTTATAATTTATTTAGATAACTATTCGTGCGAAGTTTCATATTTATTACCTCAAGGAATAAGATTTTTCATACAAACTTTCATCCCTTATTTTACCCCCTTAGGGGTTGAATTTCGAAAAATCGTGATACACGTTATTCTTAATTTTTGGGTTTAAGTATAAATATTGAGTTTCGAGTTAATCGGACAGCGCGTTAAAATTCTTCCATACAAACTTTGACACCCCCCAACCGTAGGATAGGATACTTTTCCGGGATAAAAAGTACCCAGTGTGATGCCCAGGATACTAAAGAATAATTATACCAAGTTTCATCGCAATCGAACCGGTAGTTTTTGCGTGATACCTGAACAAACAGACAGACAGACAGACAGACAGACAGACAGACAGACAAAAAAAAATTTAATCACATTTTTGGGTTCAGTGTCGGTCTAGTAACACCCCCTGCCATTTATTTTTTTGATATTTTCAATGTACAGAATTTTCTCTTCTACAGATTTATTATAAGTATAGATTGCAAGCTACAAGCGCGGTCAATTCTCAAGCTTGCATTCATTTAGAAAAATCACACAGAATATCTAACCTATCCGAGTCCGGATGCTCCAATTTTCGAGCTCGCTCTTAAATTCTCTAAGTTAAATCAGAATAACAGCTTAACCTATCCAAGTCAGCGAGGTAATTGCGTAACACACTACACTAGCAATGGCTTTCATTTTGACAGTTCAACAACGTTGTCAACAACTCAATTTTTCGTTGTTCGAATTTGTCTGCTTGTAGCAATATCCTTCAATTTTTTTAAAATTTTGTTTGTAAATGTGGTAACTACGCAATTATGGTACAAGATCCTCCAGTTTTCTAGCTTGCTTCGCTTGTTTTCTCTTAATAAGATCACAATGGTGCCGATTCCCTTGTTCACAAACTAAACTAAATTTAAGTTCAGTGCATTTTTTTCTTTCTATTTCATTAAGAAAAGGACAGAAGATATATTTTAGTTTAGTCCTGTCAAATTAATCAGCGCCTGACGTAAATTGACGTAATTTTAGTAGGCAAGTTTTCAATCACCTCTAAACTTGTATGGAGTAGTGACAGATTTGACAGGACTAAACTAAAATGTATCTTCTGTCCTTTTCTTAATGAGATAGAAAGAAAAAGATGCACTGAACTTAAATTTAGTTTAGTTTGTGAACAAGGGAATCGGCACCATTGACAGCTTTAACTTCTCGGTTGTCTTGTTTCAGAATATTATTTGATTTATTTTGTAAAAAAATAACAATACCCTCCTTTAGAACTAATCGGGTAAAAAACTAAAAAACCCGACTGAAAACAAAATACAAACAAAGACATAATAATCTATCTATATCCTACCATTTTGGTATCGCAGGACATCTACTGTATATATTTCTTGTTCAGAATGATGTACTGAATAGGTGGTAACCCGCGTACCTATAGTTATACACCTAAAAATCGATAATGAGTTAATGCAGACTGCTTTACAGGTTCGCCAGAATCATACGTAAGAGACCATCCATAGCTGTTTATAAAGACGATAGATATAAGTTATAATATTTTTAACTTGTTTTCGTAAAAAAATACTCCTGCTTAACCAGAAAGTTTCAAGGTAGGTATCCACTACAAAATAAGATGTCAGCTCCAACATCCAATTTACTATTAACCTTATTACTCTGAACCCTATTTACGAAATAAGTTTTTTTAGTTGAAGAAGTAACGGAATTACTTCCACCCCACTGAATTTAGCCAAGATATACGTTCCAGTTGTGTTCGTAATTGCCGTCATTTTGTTTTGCTAGGGCATTCAAGATAGTTTGGTTATACCTTGCAGTTTGACTGTTCACCGTGGACCACTGGAACATGCTACAGCGTTAGAACATGTTTAATACCATGACTGTTGACATGACAGCAAAACCTCCTAAAAAATAGATGAAGTGAAAGAAGTACCGCGATCAGATATTATTCGAGATGGTAAGCCAGTCATGAAATCTATTTTCAAGAACTTTTATCGCCGTCGTGGTTTTCGTGTCTACTAAGAAATTAAAGGCTACATAAACAGCTATGGATGGTAATTCAGTAAATTTTTGGCCAATCAGTAAAGCAGTCTGCATAACATAAAACATAGGTACAGTCAACAAAGCAATTGGTATACAGGCAAAATTATTCATCCCTCCACTACACTGCCAATATTCATTTTTATTGTGTGCGTAATCACTTTTTAAGCATATGGCATAGGCACTTAAAGTGAGTAAAAGAATTGCCTACCCAGCATACTCACATCATTTTTCAAAGGAGTTTAAAGTTAGCTGCCTGTATACCAATTAGCTTTGTTAACTACTTCTACATTTGATTCGATTTTATCAACTTTAAAGTTGACAAAAGTACTATGTGCCCGTACATAGTACTGTCAAGTAACTGCGGAGTTACCAAAACCGTTTTCACCAAATTCTATTGTATAATCGTTATTTTCAGTCGGCAACACAGTGGACACTCTCCGAGGATGTATTCCGCGAGCACAGATAGATTCGGTCTGCCTCGGCCTGCTAGCCGTGGAGAGAGCACGCGGCCACAGCGACGCGCGTTGCTTCATTTGCAACGGAAACAACTGCAACTCGGCAACGCAGACAACACTACCGCTATATGCAACGATAGCAACTTTACTACTATACTTCATACTTAGGTGAAGTACAAAAATAAAGGGAATGTGAATAAAAATAGTGTATAATAAACAGTTAATTTAATGACATAGATTCTCATATAATTTAATTTAATACATTTCATTGTACATTTTATATTTTTTTTGTAAATCGAATAAGCGTTGTCTAAATAAAAATGTTAAAGTTTTAACAGCAGTTTGTACGGTTTTTTGTGACAAGTAACAGTGTTTTCATGCCGTGGACTAATTCCCAGGATTTTTCTAAAAGCACCATGTGAAAAAATTGCGAATCTGTCATGAAGCATTGCTATGCACCCAGTCACATACTGGTCACACATTTAAAAATATTGTTATGTTAAATTCACAAATATATAGCAAATTATACAGGGTGTAAAAAGACACATCACAAAGCCGTCAACTAACCAAACTTACATCAAACTAAGTATTTTGCGCAAAAATTATTTCTGGGAACAGACTTTTATTTTTGTAGTTATAAAAAATGCTAAGTTGCGAGTTAAACCCCGCCCCTTCCCTCTTACGCCGGTACTTGTCGGGTATGGGCTCGCGCTTATGAAGTTATGAACGAAATGAATTAAATGCCAGTACTTCTCTTGAGTAACTAGCAGTATACTTTCATTGTAAAAAATGTCACGAATGAGGACTAACTTCTTTCGAGATATTTTTACAATGAAAGTAAACTGAAAAAAAATGCGACTTTGAACTTCAATATCTCCAGAAACAGTGGATTCCCAGGTATGGTCTAGTAAAAAATATCCAAATAATGGGTAGAATATGTAGCTTTTGGCTTTGGAAAGTGTCTTTTTACACCCGATATAAAAGTACATAGATTGCCTACTACTAACGCCTTAGGTTAATAAAAGCACTTCGAATTCTATTTAATAATGATAGGACATTCACATATTTCGTTAGAAAAAATATTATTATTATTTATTTTTTACATTGTTGCAGTTATGAATGATCGCGAACTGGTAACTGGAATGTATTGCCGAAATAATGTACTAAATATAAATGAACTAGCTAAGTCCTAGACTACAAGTATTGAGATTTAAGACTAGAAGAAGTATAAATGCTGTAAATTATTTAAAATTTGATAGAAAGTAAACGCTTATTATTATTAATAATAAAAATAGGGTTACAGCGAAATTGTTACAGGAAACTATGTACAAAAAAAAAACATAGGCGAGATTCTGAGCCCCTGAAGTGATGACATTTTTCAATTCATCTAAATCATAATAAATACGATCAATTTTAGTAACAGTGTATTTTTGCGGTGTACAACAAAGTATATAGGAATAAATACTATAATACATCTTTATTAAAAGAGTAATAAATAATAGAAAAAATATACTACATTGAGAAAACTTAAACATATTATTATAAGCAGAAGTAAATCTTAATCTCACAACAGTGGAATGTTATTCTGGCGGTATCACTATCCGCCATTTTGTACATAAATTATCTAAAAGTAACTTAAACATTGTTAACTATTAAGAACATACCTATGATGTTAGTAATGTAAAAAAAATCACAACTTATGGTCTTGATCCTACAAACTAGTAATTTAATTTCAAAAATAATATTTTTACAAATCACAGGTGCTAAATATTACTAAATGTCTCCCTTATTATATTTTACAATACTAACTTACTAATTTATATAAGATTCCGAATCAGACTCGAATAATATTAAGTAAGTACTACATAAAATCTCATTTTGCACTTAAATTAATGTACTTGATGATTTCCGGCCTTGAACTAATGTCATTTTACTGTCAATTTATTGCTTAGTGTATTTAAAATTTGTACTACCTACTTTTATCACAATATTAACGCCAAGGCACGCGATTAAAATACCAGATTTGTTTATCATCTGTAATGCACCTCTTTGAGGTTAAAGGATCACCAACGCCGTGTGGATCCTTAGTAACCATTAACGTTAAACACAGACCATCCTGAGTTTTTAATCTGGGACCTTTCTGTACCCATATCTGTTTACTGCTGTCACTGCAACTCTTCCAAAGAGCGCGTCCGTTCCCTTGCTGCAAACATAGGCCTTCGTCAGCCATGATTTTTCCCTCTGGAGTGAAAACTACTAAAGTTTCTAGGCCAATTGATGCGATACAGTCAACCGCGATGGCTGGGCTTCCCAATCCAACAGTTCCAGCGGTAATTCCTAAACAACCACCTTTTTCATTTTTGATTCTTCCGAACCACCTCTGGTCGGTCGGGAAAAAGTGTTGGGGCCACACAGTACTTAAATACCAACCAAAACTTTTGCACTTTAAGTTCTTTCTCAACTCTACTCTATCCCCGACTGACTGCTGGTCGCGGATCAAGCCTACATCTGGATTGAATTTAAAGAAGAAGTCTGCCCATTCATCCATCCACACGGTGGCGGCTCGCGCGAGGTTAGCATGGAGAACCTTCGTCACTCCTCCAGGGTATTTGTAGGGGCTGTGACTCCTAAATATATGTCCTACTCGAGAGCACGATGTTATTTCGACTCTTGCGCCGCATTGCCAAGCTCGCCAGGATAGTTCTAAGTTTTCTGCTCCCCATATGGTCATGCCTTCGTCGTACCCCCCTAACCGCCAGAAAAGGCTTTTCCGGACCGCAAAAAGGCCTCCAGCCATGGCAGGAGTGGGGTAAGGTTTAGAGGGGTTTTCTGACTTCTTTTTTAGGACTTCACTACTGGGTATGAGCCACCGGAAGTGTAGCCTCCAGCTGAACGCACCCCAGTGAGCGTCGATACTCTTAGTGTACGCTAGTGTGTCCGAAGATAACAGGTCTATATGTGGACAAATGAAGACATCGTCGTTTCCTGCGCGATCCAGCAAAGGTTGGAGCCATCCTTTGGTGACCTGAAATTATAATTTTACAATTTATGGAGCTTTTCGAAAGGACCGTTATTAAATGATACGCTACTATTAGATATAGACTGTTCCAAAAGTATGTGATGCAAATGTAACAAGATCAGAAAACCGTACCTGTAGATACCAATTTGTAGTGCCACTTACGAATTGAATGCTTGACCTCGAAATTCAAATTTTAAATCACCAAGATGTTTCATTTGACATTGAGGTTAAATTTAAAAACCTCAATTTCGATGAATCTTTAATTCCAATTTTAAAATGTTATTCAAACAAAAAACTACATACAAATATATGTGTTACTAATACCCTTTAGTGAGTGATTGCATAAGAATTTAACCTGAACAGGGTTTGTTTACAGTTTCAACAGATACTTTAGCAACAGACCATAGGTACGAAATCTTTGAAAGTATGGGGATGAGAGTTCTCAAGTATTAACCATAGAATTGGAGACTCACCTCGCAGTGAGCATCGAGGAAGACCAGCACGTCGCCAGTAGCCTTCCTGGCGCCCATGAGCCGCGCGCCCACCAGCCCCGTCCTGACAGGGTTCCGTAGTACTTGCACTTTGTCTAACTTCGCCACAGCCTCGTCCAGCTCTGCGTGAAGATATCTCCTTTCACTGGCATCGTCGACTAGAATGATCTGAAATGGGATATTAAACACTTGATAATCATAGTTGCAGATAGTAATTTTTCCCACAAACAATGGGTCAATTAACATCATGTCCGCTACTAATTTATTATTTATCTACATCTTAAATCTATCAGTACAGGTTGCCCTAATGCAATAGTTAAAGTCACATAATTATTTGTCATCATAGCCGTCTATAATTTTCCAACTGCAGACACAGGCCTTCTCTCTGCGAGAGGCAGTGTGGGCCATAATCCACGACGCGGGCCCAGTGCGTGTTGGTGGATGTCACATGTCTTCGAATTTTTGGTTCTAGGACATGCCGGATTCCTCACGATATTTTCCTTCACCGTTTTGAGAGCAGTGGTGATAAAATTAAATACACAAAGTAAAGCTCCAGAGCTCGTGGCTAAGTACTAACAGCCGCACGGGTCGATCCATCAGGTTAAGCTACGCTTGCCGAGGTTGGTCCGTGGATGGGTGACCATCTTTACATACCGAGACTCATCCGTGCGTCGGAAAGCACGTTAAGCCGTTGGTCCCGGCTGTCATTCGTCGACCTTTGACAGTCGTTACGAGTCGTCAGAAGCGTGAAAGTTACTACGCAATAATGTGTAATACTTAAACATGAGATTAATTTACCAATCTCTATTTCAAATTGCCTTTTTCTTAAAAATGATGTCTACAAATAGTGCAATGACCTACCTTCTGCAATTTCATTATGAATATTCATTTGTTTTCGACATCAAACTAAAAAATCGTAAATTGTTAGTTTGGTGTCGAAAACAAATGAATTTCATTGATATAGTACATTACTGTCGCGGCCTGCAACTGGTACATTGATGGAAGGTCGATAAAATTTTGGACGAGGCGAAGCCGAGGCACACTCCATCAATGCCTGGTTGCGGCCAAGGCTTGTATAGTACTTTTCTCAAATAATGCGCGGAAATTCAACCTGAGTAAATTAATTATAAATTCCAGAATCAATGAAGGATAACGATAATCTTTCACGCACCTAATATGTTCGTCGTTAAAAAATAATGAGTTTAGTTGAGTTATAAATTACCTGCTGCAGCAGTTTAGGTGGAGACCTCATTAGCACGGACATGACGGTCCGCATGAGAGTGGACCAGGCTTCATTGTGGAACACTATGATCACCGTCGCAGTCGGCAGATTGTCTATGTCAAATACAACCTCTCTGCATCTGAAAGAATTTATTAAAAGTGTTAAGTACTATAAAAGATAGATGGTTTAGTGCTGCACCAACATAATAAGATCGATGCGGTGTCGGTCGCACCCTATTATTGCAGATTGAGAGAAACATTCAGATTAGCGGTAGATTGGTGTCGATGGACGTAGTTCGATGCGCTATCGATTGTATGGGTGTAATAGCACCCTAAAAAACCGCATCACAGCTCACAACTAACACTGCCAGTCCATTGTAGTGATAGACACATTGTAACAAACCCATTGTACTGTAGTCATGTGTGAAGCGACGCAGTTATCTTACCGTTCACATATAATGCCGTGCCTTCGATCTGT
Source organism: Eupsilia transversa (assembly GCA_914767815.1). Classification (NCBI taxonomy): domain Eukaryota; kingdom Metazoa; phylum Arthropoda; class Insecta; order Lepidoptera; family Noctuidae; genus Eupsilia; species Eupsilia transversa. The sequence continues at coordinate 8,492,627 of OU611890.1, read as the reverse complement.
GATGTGCCTAACGGAATTTAGTAAATCGCATTACATTCAAAAACCGCAAATGTTGTGAATCGAACAGTTCAGTTATTTTGATTAGAGATGTAGTCGGGAAAATCCAGACATATTTGTAGTCGCCAACTACTCGGCAAAAAGCGCCGACTAGTTGGCTCTTTACTTTGTTCATATTTCTATCTATCTATCTATACATATAATAAAGCTAAAGAGGGTCGAAAGTCTGTACATGGAAGATATTCGAAAAAAAACGTGGCTGGGGATACTTAGAATCGATAACAGAACACGTTCCAACAGTTTTTAGAATTTTTGTCTGTTTATCTGTTTATTTGTAAGCGCATCACGTGAAAACGGCTTAACGGATTTTGATGCAAACTTTACTAATCTGGTGATCCCCAGCCAGGTTATAGGCTATGTAACATACGACCCGCCGCAAAAAGTCAGAAAAAACCCTAAGCAAAAACGAAGTAATAGGGTGGGTGATGGGTTGCGTCACGGTGGGGTCCGAAATTTCACGCGGACGAAGTCGCGGACAGAAGCTAGTGATGAAATAAAATAAAAGTAATTAAAACTAAAACCCAACTACGACAAAAAATCAGATAAAAGGTATAAACAACACAGAGACAAATTAAAAATACACACGTGGGGTAATTGCGTAACACACTAATAATTGCAATGCCTTTCATTTTGACAATTCTACATGCAGAACTTATAACTTAACCCGTGACGCGACTGGTAGAGCACTGAATTTTGCAGTCTTGTGATTGCTGCTGCATGTGAGTACTGTCTGTTCTGTCAGTCACCATTTTGAACTCTATTAGTATTGAAACTAAACTGCAAAATTCAGTGCTCTACCAATCGCGTCACGGGACAAGTTATAATGAACGCACGTATCGGGTACCTGTACCTACATAATTTTACAGTTGACGGTTATTTTATAAATCTGTCAAAAGTCAAGCCTACAAGAAGTTATAATAAAAGCCGATAAGAAATGTCGATCGATAGGGATTGACATTTTCTTTTTTTCCTTTCACTTCCCTCCGAAAGGAAATAATTTTAAAATCTTGATTATTCACCGTCAATTTCGCGTTTTGTTTTATATAGTTTATTATTTTATAATAAAAAGTTCACGGCGAAAGACATACAAAGTCCCGGCCAGTAAAATTATTTTATTTTAATAATATTGAGAACAACTAATAACATTGTACAGAACAGAGATTCATTCTTCAGTCTACTCATTAATTTGTATTGTAGCTTAGCTGAGCATGTATTCGCGTAGGCATACATGCACTCACTTGCGATCACTGTGCAGACAGGCGCGAAGCGACGGCGCGACGCGACTTTAACAATACAATTTCTAAGAAAACTTCACGGTAGAACAATTACCGGTGTCGCATCGCGCCGTCGCGTCGCGTTAGTCTGCCCCAGACTTTTTTTTATATTAGCCTACACTGTCCCACTGCTGAGCACGGCTTTCGATCCAGAAACAGAGCGTAAGACCAGATTATCATTATATAGATATCTAGCGCTAAAATAGAAAATGCCTACATTCTTAATACTTTACAGCTTTTACTTGGAGCGGTTGATGTAAGGTTCTGTGTTAACAGGTGATGAATATCGAAACAAGTGATGCTATCGTATATCGCTTCAGTAATCAGTTTCGTGGTACAGGCGCATTTATCATTATTCTGTCGATTAGTGCTATTCATTCTATGCAACATAAATCGATTTCGGAAACAAGAATGATTTTATACTTATTATGTAAACATTTTTTATAAATAACGTTTCGTGATTTTTTAAGTTTTCCACATGATCCGAATTTAAATATAGAAAATAGGAATGCAAACGATGTTAAATCATTAATTATTATTTTTGAAAGTCTACAACCTTAAATAAGTAAGTCAAAATCGGTTGAACGGACTGTAAAAAGTTTTGTTTAAATGTCTAATCTTGTTGTAAATGGAGTATAGGTATATCTTTAGGCGCGGCGCCCAAAAGTACTTGAGTAAATTGGCCGTATATGTAATAATGAATTGCAAATTATAACACTGAATTTGATGTTGGAACCGTTGGAGTTCTAAAAAGGGCATTTGGAAACTTTCCAAATACTTTTTTAAATCTAAAACTTAATATTCGGTGTTTCGTTATTAATTATTGCATTTCATAATCAATATTTTAGTTCACTAGTTAGCAATATTTCATATTTCCACACAGTAATATTGCCAAATTAAAACAAAACAGCGAAATATTTGACAGCTATTTGCGACTTTGCCCAGTTCCAGAATACACGCTCTTTACTTTGTTTGTAGAAACGCAGTTTTAACCGTCATTCACGATTTGTAGTACTAGATCAGCCCAATAATAAATCATAGTAGTCCGCGCGAGTGAAACTGTGGGCACAGATACCAGTTGTTAATAAAACTAAAGACTAGCTAGAATCCTCATTAAACTCAATATTCACCTGTCACTGCGCATATCCGGGAGGCTCCTGTTGATAGATATCTTGTCGCTAACGAAGATGTTGTATGAGTGTAAGGAGTACAATTCCCGGGCTGTGATGAGCTCTCTTTGAGACAGCTGAACCGGACGGCCGCCCTCGCCAGCGCCGGCCACTGGCGCGTAGTTGTTACTGTGTATTACATCTGGAAATAAGAAAAATAACTTAATATTATTACTTATAATTGTGATAAAAGGAAAGTCATTTTTGCTTTACATGCATACATCGTACCAAATTTTTTATTATAAGAATTAAATTCCAATTTCCACAGAGTGAAAGGCGAATATTTGCGAAACAAGTATATTTTTTTGCAACATGAATCGGTTTGGTATTCAATATATTAATTAAAAAACTTTATGAAGTAACTCTGTTTCAATAGAGGTATGAGGAATAGGGTGTAAAGTTCACTCATACTCTATAGAAAAGGGAAGATCCTCCGACCAGACGGGTGTCGTGTCTGGTTGGCAACTGCCCAACGATTGATATCGGAAAATTATATATATATTATGCTGTTCACGCGGTAAACTTTTGCCTACGCGATGCAGGATTTCGAGTACTCCCTTCACAAAATGGTTGAGCTGAATGGTGCTGATCCATGCATCATGTTCGTGAACGGGCGCCGTCAGTTGGGCCTGGTCATCTATTAGCTGCCAGAGCTTATTTTTAATTTTTGAATTGTTTTTAATTTTTATCTTTTCATTACGGACGCTTTTAACATGCACGTCCTTTTACATTGTTCTCACATGTATAATTTCAACATGAATGATGTAACAAATGCCCGGTGCCGAAGTTCTTGCCCGTTCCTCTCCATAGGTACCTACTACGCTTTGGAATGGGCAACTACTTTCATATTTCCGACTGAACGACTCCTTAACAATTCAAAAATGCCCGTAAATGGTTTAATTTGAAATAAATTCTTTGAGTTTGAGTAAGGATGGAGCGGTAAACTTTTGCTTGCGCGATGCAGGATTTCGCGTGACGTCAGTGTGACGCGTAGCTCGCATATGGCGATGTAGATGCCACGCCACATTTTATTACACTTAGTAATATTGGAAAATATTCTTCATGTAAAGTAAGCAAAATACGCAACTAAAACTGGTCAAGTGCCAGACTCGCACACAAAGGTTTCCAAACCTCCATACAATATTTAACAAAACATGTTTCTTGTATGGTAAAAAATAAAATAAAGTAAAAAATTAAAGGGGACCCCCTTTAATTTTTTACTTTATTTTATTTTTATTATTTGTGTTACTTATAGTTGTATTGGCACACAATGTGTGAAAGCTTCTACTGTCTACCTATTACAGTTCTAAGATACAGCCTGCTTACGACGTACAGCAGAGGCTTAGTAAAAACATCATTTAATTAAAAGAAAGAGAAATTAATCAATATTAGTAAGATTGCATAGCTCAGAAGATTAAAGATCAATTACCATGACGACTGCCATGGCCTTAATTAAATTGTGAAAATGGTGTTGTTGGCAAATCCAAACAAATGGAAATTAAATAAACATGGCGTAGGTTGTATTTTATATTTATTTGCCATGTACAGATAAGTTAAACAATAAATAATTTCAGACCCAATGATTATTTTCACACAATTTGAAATAGTTCATTGTAAATCTGATAATATCACAATTGTTTTAACAACATTAGTTTTCATTTTCTTGGGAAAATTAATCCGACATAATCTACCCTGTTCATTGCCTTTCTGAGTAGAGGCAGACCAAGGAAACTATGGATTGATAGAAAGAGGATACTGGAATACATGCCCAAATAAAAACTTTTGTATTCTTAATGTTATCTTATTTATGAAGAAGACCAGATTGACAACCCCAGATATATAAAATAAGTCCGGCAGGATAATGAGTGGGGTGGGCACAATGGAATAATTGTTTTTTTTTTTATTGGCTCTTTAAAAAACTTACAAATAAAATAGTTGTGTAAAATATTATAGCAACAATCAAACTATTTCCTGTTAAATCAACAATGTGTGCAGAAAGATAGGTATCTCATAAATATTCAAGGTTTTATACTTTCATTGTGAGTTAACACTATGTCATTAACATAGTGTTTTAGTTGGTATATATGGGTAAAAGAATTTGTAAGGGTTTCAATGAATTGCTATTTAAACAAGAGATAGCTGAAGATGATGATAATAATATTTGAAGTAAATAGGGATAGTATACATGATGGGGATGTGAACTTTTCCAAATAGTTTGAAATTGACTTTACATAAATCTTTTGGATTGCAATAATAATTGTTTACCTTCAGACAGATTTCCACCATTTGTTCCACCAACATAATGTCCAACTATAACTCTCATTCCACTGTCATCCACATAGGAATTTTTATCAAAATGCAAACTGAAATAAAATGACATAAGTAATATTAAAAAACAAAACATTCCACACGAGTGAAGTAAATACATGGTTTTAGTATTCTTTCATAAAATTCGTCTGCTTACCTATTATACCAAGGTTCTTTCACTTTCCTCTTAACAGTATTGTATAGTTCTAAGCTAACATAAAACAATCCATTTAATAAGAAAATCAATATTATAATAAGCGCCACAATTTTTTTCTTGCGCCCTCTGCACAATAACGACCAATAATCCTGAAAAAACAACAGTTTTCGTTTTAATTTTAGTTTGTTATCTCAAACTTAGGGGACGAGTCTAATTTTACAAAAACTTTACTTGATCCTGTAATAATGATAAATAATTAAAAGCTTACATTTTTAAGTAGCATATTTATCCCAAGTTTTTGATACTTTTGAATATGTTAATACATAAATACTAAATTACACAAAACACACACAACTTATTGGTTCAATTTATTGGTAGTCTAACGTTGTTTGCTGAATGAATGAAACTGACAGTTGGTTGACAGTCTTCCTGACAGTCTTACTTAGGCCGCATTCCGAGTTACGAGATTATTATTATACTCTTTGGAGTAAGGCCTCGCGCACAGCGCTCACATCAATATTTTGCATTCCGATAAAGTTATTATGATTATGGCTGCGTTCCGAGTTACAATGTAATCGATTTGAGCGTGCTAACACCCGTTCCGAATAAGCGTTAGCGCGATAACGCCGACCCATGATTGCCCATGAAACGTCATAGATGACGTCATGACATGCGCCATCTTGCGATAACGCCGACCATGCCTTTTACTAATATCACCGTGATCTCTGTCAAAAATGACAGTTGACTGAACTGTCATTTTTGGCAGCGCTGTAGTTTTGAGTCGCATATATCTATAAACTAACGTGGTTTTTTCTAAATTGTGCTTCTGGCTACCGTCGCCACTTAACCAAAGAAGAAAAATACATTTCTGATGTTTATACAAAGAATTTAAGTAATGTTATAAGTTTTGACGTTGAGCAAGCACTGTAGGCGCGTTCACGAGCGTTCCGAATTGATGACAGACCTCAGCTGTCATAATCGTAATATCTAAATCGGAACGCAAAATATTGATGTCAGCGCTGTGAGCGATTATGGCCTAACTCGGAACGCGGCCTATGACTGCTGCTGAGCTGCTAGCTGAGGGCTGTCATCAATTCGGAAAGTTTGTGAACGCGCTAACAGTGCTCAGTGATCACCCAACGTCAAAACCTATAACGTTACATAATTGTTTGTTTAGACACAACTTCTTCTTCTTTGGTTGGGTCGCGACGGTACCCAGAAGCACAATTTTGAAAATGCCACGTTTACGCTACGTAAACGCTACGTAGATAAAATATCATGCGACTCAAAACAACACAGCACAACAACTGTCATTTTTGACAGCGCTCACGGTGATAAAAGGCATGGTCGGTGTAAACGCGAGATGGCACATGTCATGACGATTCACGGGACATCGCTACCGCGCTCACGCTTAGTGTTAGGACGCTCAAATCGATTACAGCGTAACTCGGAATGCAAGTCGCTATTTTTCCGTTAGAATACTGCGTTCGTTTGTTGCTTTTTTAATCCCCGACGGAAAAAGAGGGGTGTTATAAGTTTAACGTGTGTATCTGTCCGTTCCTTTTAAATGCTCTAAGGTCTGTTCCTTCGTAGCTCCCAAACGGCTGAACCGATTTTGATTATTATTTTTTGTTAGAAAGGTGTCTTGATCGAGAGTGTTCTTACTTCTTAGCTACAATTCAAGAAAATTGGTTCAGCCGTTTGAAGATTATCAGCTCTTTTCCAGTTGATGATTGGATGTGCGCATCTTCCACAGGTCTGGATCGATTCGAAATTTAGTATTCTGTTGCTTCAATGATATTAGAAGAACATAGTAAACATGAACTGATACTGCAGCATCACCTGGAATTGTGTCGGGGGTTATTTTTTTTTTAAATTTTAACTTGTTATTCTAAGGGCCGAAACTGCGTTAAGCGGACGCCCGCGCGGTTCTATACAAAAGTGCTGCTGCGGGTGACCCGCGCGGAGCACTTTTGTATAGAACCGCGCGGGCGTCCGCTTCACGTAGTTTCGGCCCTAAAGGAGATAGGTTCCCTTTTCATTCATTCATTTATTTATTCATTAACAATTTACATTGTGTTGAACATTACATATTAAAAAGAGAAGTAACACATGCAGAGACAACTACATTAAGCAAATTAATACAATGTCAGCAAAATAATACAAAGACACAATAAATACAATATCTGGTTCATAGCAGGTACAGTGTCAGATAAAAAGTCTAATTTATTATTATCAGGTAAAATATCAATTACAATGTGAAATATAAAGCAAGTATAATGTCAAATTCAATGTCCAATTATTAGCAAGTATGTCAATTTCAAAGTAAAAAAAAAATTAGAAATCATTTCGCTAAGGTCTTAGTAATGAGCATAGTATAATTATATAATTTAGAATCATTAAATCTGTTCAACTGCTATTATTTTAAGTGACTACTTTTATCACTAATAAATTCCGATACCGAGTAAAAACATTTTTCCAACAAGAAGGCCTTTAATTTAGTTTTAAAAGAGTGCGAGCTATAAATTAATAATTTTAAATCAGTTGGTAACCTATTAAATAACTCTACTGCTTGGTATCTGGAACAGTGCTTAGCTATGTTCAATTTCGGTGCCATCTTGTGTTTAAATTCCTTCCTTCTTGTGCTTTCTCTTATTTTACGCTCCTCTTGAGATTCATACTCATGAATATTCCTAGCCAAGTAATTCAAGATTACCAATATATACAAACTAGGTACTGTTAAAAAGTCCAATTCTTTAAAGTGCTCTCTACATGAGTCTCTTTGTGAGATCCTGACTATAGTTCGTATGGCTCGTTTCTGTAAAATAAACGCTTTCTCACAGTTATAACTGTAGCTGTTTCCCCAAAGTATTATGCTGTATCTTAATCTAGATTCTACCAGCGCGTAATATATAGCCTTGAGTTGCTTTATATCTAACATATCTCTAAGGCTCCTGAGAGCATAACATGCTGATGATATTGAAGCGTCAATAGCAGCTAACTCCTGTTTCCATTTCATTACATTCTAATTCGGAATGCGGCCATAACCATGACAGCGCGACACCGAAAAACTGCGTGGATAGATTACCATAAACTCTTGACGGATACTCACATCGCTATTTTTAAACGTCAGAAATGTCACTGTCAAGTGGAATGTCATATCTCGTAACCTCTAGCTATAAGCTCGTAACGATTTGAAATCAAATTGAATCAAATCTAATCTAGTTTTGCGAAAACAGAAAAGTTATAAATCAAGGCACCAACTTTTAAATTGTCATAGTTAGAATATTTTAATGCTAAGCTACTGATATACAATACAAGTTTTGAAAAAGCCTGTTTTATTAGATATCAGCAACATTTATACTCAGTGTTTATTTCGTGTTTCTATGTGAAAATTATATCATTTTGTCAGAAAATCAATATTTCGGCCAAGCAGGATGTCTCGACGTGGGAATTGGAATAGAGCCCTTTATAAAAATAGACCTCACGGTTTGCGCGGTAAAGATATTGGCTTTTATTACAGAGATAGGCAGATCCGTAAAAACTGTAATAAGGAACCTGATTTCATGGTAAGTATGTTTTCTATGCGAAATTTTTGTCTAGGTTGTTGAAAAAATACACAATTATTTACTTTGTTGCATTGGGTTTGATTCCCGGCTTTTGTCACAAGTATTGCGGTGTTATGAGGTCTATCAACTCAAGTATTATCCATATTCAAGCGAATAAATAATTTGATTAATAGTGACATGTTTCAATAATACAATGTGTTTTTTTTTTTAGATTAATCTAACAATTCCACCAGCTGTATTGTCAAGCTTACAAAAAAATATAGAATCTATTAAAAAGATAGCTAAAGATTGTCATATAAAAATACAACCACCGAAAAGCATGAATTTGGTTAAATTAAAACATGAAAAATCTGAATTTTCCTATGATGTGAGTGAATTAAATTTTCAACCTATAAACGTAAATAACTTTGTAAAGTTGCATAGAGAATCAAGTTCATCAGATGGACCAAGCACTTCTTGTAACTATAAGCAAGATGATGAGGCTATGGAAGCAACAGATGAATCTAAAGTAATAACTGAACAAGTTAAAGAAAATGTTAAAGGTGAACTAACTGATGATGTAGAAATGGAACCATCTAGACATAAATCAGGTGAAAGACAGCGAGATTCCCTCAGAGGAGCTGGAGATTACAAGTATGGATATGAAGACATCATCACAGGAACTTTTGAAGAAAAACTTGAAAAGTGCCTCTCTGAGGGGATTATAATATCTATGAAGAACCGTGCAAATGATACATTAAATAGTACTTTTTATGAAAACTATAAAACCATGATACAGTCAAGTACATACAAAAAAATGAAATCATTCCGTGAAATCTTACCAACATATAAGAAATCAAAGGAATTATTAGAAGTAATAAACAAAAACCAAGTGATTGTAATTAGTGGTGAGACTGGATGTGGAAAGTCTACACAGGTAACTTAATAATGAATCTAAGGTTGCTAAACGGGTCTATAGTGAAATACTAGACCAATTACCATAGTGACCAAAATTATCTTTAAAAAACATAAAGAATACTTCATCATAGAACTAACAACTTCACTTACTTGGTTTTTAAACCTTCTTGTAAAGAATACCATAATTAAAACTTTTAACTTGTCTCCATGGATGTCTGGTAGTGGCTTTGAATTGATACTGAGAGCTGTCATAGAACTACAAGGTAATAATAATAGCGAAACTTTACTATTTTCAGATTCCACAGATAATTTTAGATGATGCAATTGTCAATAAAAGAGGTGCTAATATACATATTCTAGTCACACAACCCCGACGTATCGCAGCTTCTTCGTTGGCTATGAGAGTTGCGGAAGAAAGATCTGAACCACTTGGCGTTTCCGTAGGATATACTGTTAGATTGGAAAGGTACATTTTATGGTTTTAAGTTACATACAAACCGAAAGAGACGCCTTTTTTTCCAATAGATTTTTAGCAGAAACTACAGATAGCTATCTACTAAGATCCTAACATTCCCCTTTTCGTTCAAATGCTTTTGTGTAAACAGATTTAGATTACTGTTTCAACATATCACAATAACTACTGTGTATCTATCCAAAACTTTTGACACTGATGACTACAGCAGGCTTATCAGTAAACGACTACCTACTGACTTTGTGGACATGAAAAGGATCTTTTTTGCTATTAATATCGAAGGCGACAAATTTGTTTGTAACTGGTGATTTTTTTTAGGACCACTCTTTATTTAAAAAAATAGGAATTCCCCAAGGCTCGATTCTTGGCTCTTTCCTGAATGAGCTTAATAGCTCAACTTATAAATGATCTTTTTTTTAAATAACTCCGATTTTTTATTATTTATAGTTAACTATAGTGATCCGCCAGTGAATCACAAGGGTGTAATGTCAATGGAGATTTCTGTGCTATATCTAGGTCCAATATTAATGTATGATACACATCTATTATATAAGGGACCCCTTTTTTTCGCATAATATTTTTTTTCCTAATATTCTTTCGCATAACGATTTTGGCATAAGTTTTTTTGGTCTAATAATTCTTTGCCATATTTTTTTTTGGCATACTTTTTTTTTGCCATAATCATCTTTTTGCATAATTTTTTTTCCATAATTTTAATTCGCCTAATGTTACTAGGCGTAATGTTAGTTGGTTTAGGTTAGGTTAGGTTAGAACTGTGACCCCCTACGCAGGAGCCGAGCGAGCGAAGTGAGCGGTGCCGCGGTAGCGGCCGGCGAGTGCCAGAAACTACTAGAATATAAATGAAAATATATTTATGCTTTTGAATGTTATGCTTGTACACTATTATGATTGGAGAAATTATGCTTAAAATAGTTATGCGTTTGCTGATATGCGAAAATATTGTTAGGATAAACAAAAGTATTCCGTGTTATATTATGTCTTAAAATTTTATGCAAATGGATAGGGCACCATTATACAATGTTAATCTACATTGAAATAGCGAATCAATTTCACGCCTATTATTTTAATATTTGGATGGCTCATGTCATGACCATGCCATGTCAAATAATTAAAAAAAACGTGAAATTTCGCGGGTGAAAGCTAGTACAATACAATAATACAGACACGAAAAGCTACTTTATTTTATTTCATTATATAGGTTAGCTCTCTGACTTACATACATTACTCACGACCAAATACCAATACTTTGCAGTGTGGAGCCAAGGCAACGTGGTAGCATTAAGTTTTGTACGACGGGTATTTTACTAGCTGAAATGGAAACTAATCAGGGTTTGACTAACTACAGTCATGTGATACTTGACGAGGTCCATGAAAGAGACTGCCATGTTGACATATCTATGTTGATGTTGAAACAGGTAAGAAAAATAACAAATGAAAGTACTGAATTCAATTTTAGTGAACAAATCCAAAATGACATGCAATTTTTGTAGGTAGTCAAACAGCGCAAAGACCTCAAACTTATTCTAATGAGTGCTACAATAGATGCTGAGAAACTAAAGTCTTATTTCAATGACTGTCCAATGATGCACATTGAAGGGCTGGCTTACCCTGTGAAGGATGTTTACTTAGAAGAAATCCTGCACATGACTAAGTACATTCCATCCTTTGATCGTGACATGCCAAATCAAAAGGTTAAGAGATGGCAAACTCACAAAAAACAAAAAAAAGAAGCTGAAATGCAGAAGGATGTACAATATAAAGCCGAAATTGGTAAGAGTAACTGAAAGCTTGCTTATTTGTTTTTTGAATTTAATTTCCTAAATATTTTTTTGTAGAAATGTAATAAGTACTATTGTTATTTTTTTAGCTCCATGGCTTGAATCTATAAAGAAAGAAATAAGTCGAGATGTCTACACAGCACTCAAAGACGCCAGAATTGAAGATTTGAATATACATCTAATTTACGAACTCTTGGTGTATATTTGTAAAGGAGACTCCGGCGCAATTCTCGTATTTTTACCAGGCATCGGCGAGATAACAAAGTTATTAAAAAAAATCACTGAAAGTAGTTTCTTCCCGAAATCCCACTATGATATTTATCCTCTACATTCAAAATTGCCGTCTTTGGAACAGCACAAAATATTTCAGCGACCTCCTGAAAATGTAAGGAAGATAATACTAGCTACAAATATTGCAGAAACATCTATAACTATAGATGATATTGTATATGTCATTGACTGTGGCAAAATAAAATACAGTGGACTTAATATAGAAGATAATATACCCACTTTGCAAACTGAATGGGTTTCGCAGGCAAACTTGCGACAACGGTAAGCATATGACTGTACATTATTATACTCTTTTGGATGAGGGCATACCTTTTTTTAACTTATTCGAATTTGTGTGGGGTATCACTTTTTTAGTTGTGGTACCAACCCACACAAATTCGAATACCACTACCTGCTATGTAAATAACAGTGACAGGAACTTATTATTAGAATATATTTTTTAATCGCATAATAATTGACGAATACATTGATGAACTTACTAAAAATAAAAATAAACGTAAAGTCGAACATAGAACCTCCTCCTTTTCAGAAGTCGGTTAATTATTAGCATAGACATAGAAGAAAAAAACTTGATGTTTAATGCGTTAAAGGTCTTTTTTATTTGCAGACGAGGCCGTGCAGGTCGCTGCCAACCAGGTATTTGTTATCATCTAGTGACGTCATACCGAGCCAGTAAGCTCGAGGAGCGCCTGATGCCAGAGATACAAAGGAACTCTCTATTGGAGCCTGTGCTGGCTATAAAGAGGCTGCGATTAGGGAAGGCTGCTGAAGCTATGAGCAAGATGCCGTCGCCGCCCGCTGACACTACTGTGGAACGGGCTGTTAAACATTTATCTCAGTAAGTATGACGTCCTGCACCCTAATAGACAGAGTACACGATTAATCACAATCTGAATCGTTTTAAAACAGATTACTAATACATTTAAGTTGAAAAAAAATCTGTTCAACGTAAATGTTAATGTTGTTGGACTGTCACAATAAAAAAGATTAGTCTTAATCGTTTACGAAAATGTGTTACGCAATTAGATAGCTCTTCGATTTATATTGTGACTTTATATTGTAGGAATTTATTTTGAATACTACGACGCTTTAAGTTTGATTTTATGAACCAATGAGGACAATTCGAATAGAGCTCAACAAGGTGAAATTGTGTATCGGCTTGCTTGAATTTGGTAGGATCTCTAGTTTTTCAGATACAACACCACATCTATTGATGCAAACTTGAGCGAAGCACTTTTTTGATTATCGCGATAGCACATAACTATGTAGTAAGTATACCTCTGTTATAAAAAAGATTTTTTAAATTCTTAACAGAGTGGGTGCGCTGGACAGCCATGAGAAGCTGACCCCGCTAGGCTGGCACTTGGCACGGCTGCCTGTTCACCCGGCGGCGGGCAAACTGTTACTGCTGGGAACCATGTTCGGCTGCCTCAACCGCGCCGCCAGTGTCGCTGCCGTTTGGGGCTTTAAAGACCCCTTTCAGCTTGTTATTGGTAAGTAAAGTGCTAGATGGATCTGTTGGGGGCTGAACGGCATTGACAGGGGGGCGTTACAGTAAACATTTGTGCAATTGTTTTGTGAAATGTATTCAAAAACAAGATGGCGGCGTTAGTTCTGATTTTGCCCACGCGCCGCAAAAACCTTGTAGCGCTCGAAGCTCGAAGTGAGACTTGTAAAAGAATTTTTGATTTTGATGGTTCTGATATAACAACTTCTTGGATCCACAATTATGTGGCAGAAACTTACAGAAACCTCTATCCTATAATCTTGATATTCTATCTAGTCAGTCACTGTAGTGAGAATGAGAACTCACTTGGTTCAAATAAAGTCTGCTGTTACAGCAGAAAAAAATACTACTGTCATGATGATGCATCGGTTTAATAAGTCCATTTATTTTAATCCAGGCAAAGAAAAAGAAATAGACGAAGTGAAACGCACGTTAGCATTAGGAGAACCGAGTGATCACGTCGCCATATCGGAAGCCATCATACAATTTGAGAACTGCCGATCATACCACCAAAAACGCAATTTCGCCTACGATAACTTCCTAGCATTCAACACTTTGGAACTCCTGTCAGATATGAAGAAACAATTCGGTGATAATCTGAAGCAGATGGGCTTCTTGCAAAGTGGTGAAGTTACGTCAGCTTGGGAGAATCGGAACGAAGATAATATGAGCCTCTGTAAAGCCATCATAGCGGCATCGCTGTATCCTAATATTGCTACTGTGAAGTAAGATTTCTTTCTTTATGCTTACTTAAAAATATTCGCCATCCTTTTTTTTTGGGGTAAGTCTGAGTCTGTTCCAAAAGCATGTTATTAAAGTGTAAACAAAGCTTGGTAAAATTTTCTAGGTAATTAAATAAATTCGGTAGGTAAAATTCTTACGCAAACACTCGCTAAAGAGAATTACCTAGTAACAAATTCACCTAGTAGGTTTTAACGTTAGGTATATCTCAACAATTATTGTTCAAATAATATTATTAAATTGTATGGATTTTTGCTAATAACAGCAACATTTGCTTTACAGATGGAAACATGGGAACCGTCGCAGCCCATTCTCACAACCGAAGCTCAAAGCAAGAACACCGGAAGATGGCCGAATAACTTTACACCCTAGCAGTGTAATGGCTTTCAAAATGTACCCGGGACGAAAGTACCCATTAGTACCCACATGTCCCACGCCAGGAGCCAACTGGTTGGTCTACTGGCTGAAGCAACGCTCTTCAGACCTCTTCCTGATTGATGTCACCCTGGTATACACGCTACCGTTCCTGTTCTTCGGGGAATTAGTGGTATCTGAATGTGGGTGTTATAACGTTTTATCTGCTTTCTATAAGTGCAATCTTATGACGTGATTTAGGGATTCGATGGACATTCGAAGCCTTGAAGATTGAGACTAGTCCTTACAGACAAACGTTTCAGAATTCAATAGTATGCGGTTTATTGTCGTTAGCTTACTGCAGCTCGACTCTTCAATGACCGAATAGACTGGGCAAGCGCAATAAATAAGTTATGGACACATTGTAACATGATTTTAATCGATTATTATAGACAAGCCTAAACCTGTACAAGAATAAGTCACAACCGTTTTACTGCGAGATTATTATACAAGATTGAGTAGACTACTAACACACACACCAACCAATAACCTAAAATATGGTGTAACTTTTGTGTGTATATTATAATGCTTGTTTTTCTCTTTTCAGTTATGTGTTTGCAGTCGGGTTTTTTATATTACTTTGTTTATTTTCTACTTTTTTGTTATTATCATTTCTCATTCCAAATTACATTTAAACATATAATTTGTATATATGTTTGTAATCACTTTATTTATTTCACATCCATTTTGGCGCCAAAATCTTGATTTTTTATAATTTTGATATACCCAGTGTGACTAGCACAATAAAGATGAATCTAACGACATATCATTCATCCAAATGGGTTCAGCCGTTTAGTAGTTACGAGGGAATATAGAGACGGACATACATACACACATGCATGTCAAACCCATAACCCACGTTTTTTGGCTTCGCCACAGTCGGGTAAAAAATATTTTTTTTTATAGCGCAAGATACATCAAACTACTGCATCCTAATATCGAGCATCAAAGTAAGCTGCGACAAGGCGACTATGGATCTACTGTGGCAAATGCGATCTCTATTAGACCAGGTCTTAGCATCAAAGATTGGTGACTCAAACAAACATGGAACTCATCTCTCTCCTTTTGAAAATGAAGTTTTAGAGTGAGTATCAATTAATTTGTACTTATTACATGCATGAAATCTGCGAATATTTATATCAAGAAGGTCATTGATGACGTAAGCAACCTTGGTAGTTGTAGGCCGTGGCCTTAGTTGCGAGGCCGACCGTGTGCGAGATCTTGATCAAGGTTATAAGAAGGCTAACAGTGTGGCACAGTGTCCCATATAAAGAAAAAACAATGCTGTATTTCGATCTAACAACACTAACGCAAAATCTACAAATATGGACGCTTCAAAATTACATTACGGACAGGAACTCCTTGTAATTAAAATTTATTCGGACTAGCAACTCTTATAAATACAATTACTTTGAAATAAACTCGATTGATTGTCTTATCAAAGCATTAAGAACGCCTGTTAAATAAGCATAATATTTAAAAACGATTACACGATAATTGCCCGTTAATTATCCGAAAGAAACTAGCTAATTACTTTTATAAACACGTAATTCATTTGTTTCAGTGCTGTTAAGGAGTTGATAACTGCGGAGGATGAGCGCGCTGAATTCATCGGCGACGATGATTCCGAATCAGATAATTCCGAATTTGAATCGCGTAGAACTTGGCGACGCTAAATATATTTTATTATCGTTATTTTTTATTTTTCCTTTTTTTCATACCTTGCATAATTACTTTTTTTGTCTTTTAACCCTTTAATGACAGCTCAATATGTCAAATTTATACCATTTTGTTTTGAAATCACATTTTACTTGGGAACATATTTATTTATTCGAAGTTTATTCGATTCGACAGATTTTATTTTACCTTGCTTCTTTTAGTTTTTTTCTCTGTTAACCCTATAATGACAGCTCAACATGATAACAATTTGTTTTGATAGAGAGTTTAATATTTTATTTGGTTATATACCTAATTGTTTGGTAGTTTTACTAGATTGTACTAAAAAGTCTGAGAATTAATATTGTAATTAAGTAATCAAAACAATCTAGTGAAGAAAAATGTTAATTCCCCTTCAGGTGGGTTGAAATTGAGACTAAAAGTTTACACTTAGGTATAAATACATTACACTGATATTTTGGACTGATTATAAGTACCTAAAATCATCTGAGTATTTTACTTACTTGTGTGTCTATTTAATGGATAACAGTTTTATTATAATATAGCGATTAGAACACAGACTGTTTGGATAATAATATGAAAAGTAAGGTTTTTTTAAATGTGAACAGGGTTGTTGAGTTATTCTGATAATAGTCCTACTAACATATTATTTATTCCACTTGGCCCCTTATAAGGTACAAGAATGACTTTGCTTATAATACAGGATAAATTTAGGACCCGATTCCAGATTAGAGACATGATTTCAAAAGCTTTGACTTGTCGTAGTCTGGCTGGTCGAAGTGAAACTGTAAAAGTAGCCGGTGTCTTTTTAAATACCTATACTTAGCGATGCGCCGCCGATACTTGTGAGTCCCTAGAGAAATATTTATTTCACTTTTTTCCATAATAATGAAAGTTCATAGGTATGGGTAAAAGTTACCTGTATGGGCCGTGGCAACTACATCGGCAACTTTTTTGTTTAAATCTTCATTATTGTCAACAAAATTCATATATACCTAGACCGAGTTTCGATACATGAGTTTAAAAAACTATAAAAGTTGCCCAAGTGATTTTTTAAATAAGTATTAGGTAAGTATGCTTTTCTGCCTTGAACTCTAAATGCCCAAAAATTCAATGACTACCAGCACTGCTTTCCGATAATATCAAGAGACGATATTGTAGTCTTGCTGTTCTAGAGCGAAATCACACTTCAACGCACGTGTGTTATGGGCCTCCTTTCGCATATAATATCTAGCCGCATAATAAGCTTAAAAAAAGGTGGCTTATCTGCAACTATTCCTACTGTTAAACATGTTAAGGGTCTGGGAAACTACGTTGAAATAATCTCAATACCTAAATAAGTACCAATCCATCCAAGTCATCTTTTTACACTTTTCTTTCGATTCTAGGGCGTAACTGAATGTCTTGTATTTTTCAGAATACGTGTTTCAGACCTTTGGCTCTGTATTGCCGGGCTTTACATAGCCAATACCTCATTATAAATGAAAGTAATGGAACACGAGAAATTACTCTCAATCATGAGAAAACAAAGTTTGTACCTATTCACTATAAAAAATTAAGTTGTTAGTTTATTATGATTTAATTACATATTTCTATTTTATGAGCCATTTTTGTGTAGAAACTCACTGTCATTGGAAATGATGAAATACCTTATAGAAGCGATAAGTTCGAACAAGAATGACAAATCTTTGAGGGCTATAGTTTTGAGTGGCAGAGGAAATGTATTTTCAGCAGGACATAATTTGAAGGAATTGGTAAGTCCGTGAAACGAAGCCTCGGGGTTTCCCTAAAGTTTTAACTCAATAAATCAGCCAAATTAAAAATATCCAAGATTCATTTACCATAATTTTACCTCTTGAATAATTTAAAGAAAAATACCAACTGTATAGAGAATGGGCTCGCGCCTTAATATGAGCCCCCTGATCGTAAACATAACTGAAGTTATGTAGTGTATTGGTAGATGGAAGTGTATACCTCTGTCTATCCCATCTAGGAAGACAGGCTTGAAGTTATGGTTGAATAGTCTTTCTGGAAATGGGGGCTACCTGTAAGAACATAAAATGTGCAAATAACTGCAAAAACTAACGGACGTTTCTAATTTATAGCAGTCGAATACTGGCATAGATCAGCACAAACTGATATTTAGCAGAGCAAGCGAGTTAATGAAGTCCATAATTCAAAGTCCCGTCCCCGTTATCGCTAAGGTATATGTTTGTAGAATTAATTTTGTACTCAATACTTACTAATAAATACAATATGTAACCCAAGTCTATCTATCTATCTATTAACCCACCATTCATCAAACAGCTCATATTCATGATGTCATATTGTAAAAATTGGCACTATTCTTTAAGGGCCAGGGCTGACCTGGCGAAGCGCAGTTTTCACTTGCAAATAAATATCGACCGTGCACTGTTGAAATAAATTTCCGGACAGAGGCGCTCCTTTGAACTTGTGGAAGATTATTTATTTCCGACTTTATTCGAAGATATGCAAAGTTGCTAGTTGCTTGGAATTTAAACCCACGCAATTCTTCGCTTCATCAAGTCTGACGCCGACCCTCCCCCCGGATTTTTACTCCACCTATTTATTCCTATTGCTTTGTTTTAACAATAATTCCAGTTCTGCTTCATCTTAACTTGCTAGTGTCAAATTAATAGGCTGTCTGCCCTTCTAAACGGTATCTTTTGGTGACCATCTTCTATTTATCTCCAATCTAACTACGATTGTATGTAGGTACATGTACCTACCTACCTATCTACAGTTATAAAGAGTGTGAGTATTGGCATTTTAACTACATTCACATGCATGTCTAATTGGTGCATTTTCCTCAATTGGCCAGTTGGCTTTTCTAATCAGTTCTCTTATATTATGTGCTGTATAATAATTATAATTGTTATACATTTTGTAGGTAAATGGCTTCGCAATGGCAGCAGGATGCCAGTTGGTCGCTACTTGCGATATGATAGTATGTTCAGACACTAGTAAATTTTCAACACCTGGGTAAATAACGTTATGAAGACTTTTACGACGATGATAATCTTTATATCTCTATATTATAACCTGTACCCTCTATAAAAATAATAAACTTTTATTTTTCTTAAGAGGGTTTATTCTGAAAGTTGGCAACGTCGCAAATAGATGTCAAATATTTCGCTGTTTTGATTAATTTGATAATATTTCTGTATGGAAATAAAAAATGTGGCTAACTAGCGAACTAGAATATTGATTATGAAATGCAATAATTAATATCGTAACACCGAATAGTTAGTTTTAGATGTAAAAAAAGTATTTGGTAACTTTCCAAATGCCTTTTTTTCACCTAAAACGGGTACAACATCAAATTCAATGTTATAATTGCAATTCATTATTAATATTCTAGTCAATTGGTTAGCCACATTTCTTATTTCCATACAGTATTATTTCCAAATTAATCGAAACAAGTAAATATTTGACAGCTATTTACGACGTTGCCAACTTTTAGGATGCACCCTCTTAACTATTAACTAATTGAACAATTTTATTTCAGAGCTAACTTTGGCATATTTTGTTCAACTCCTGGAATAGCTGTTGGAAGATGTGTTCCGAAATCCAGAGCTACATATATGCTGTTTACAGGTTTGTTGTTGACTCCACTATTTACTACAATAGTGATTGAAGTGGCGAGCCGTTATCGCGTTATCACGTTATTATTGGCCAATGTATGCATAATAACAACGACCTATACTAAAAGCCGCCACGTCATACCAATATGAAAATGAAATTCTGTAGGCATATTGCCAAACAATCACTTACTATTGAATCAAGGACAGTCGTGAAACACTTTACAAGTATTCTTCCATCTCATCAGCACTGGTCGGACACTCGAGCTGAGTTAGCGCTATTGGGGCCAAGGGTGGATCCAGGATTTATTTCTGGGAAGGGCACATGAACCACATTTATGTCTCCCATATCTTGTATTGCACTATGCTGTTTTTGGGATTCATTCTTTTGCAATGAAGATAGGTAGCCCTTCTTCAGCGTTCATCATTGACGTTGTGTTGATAGATATGCAGTCAGGCCAGTCCATTCGGACGATTCGCTTTTATTTATATGCTGTGATATGACTAAGTCAATCACCCAGTAGTGGCAGGATTATACCTATAGATGCAGTGACTGGGGTTGGGTTTGAATACCAGTTGACGAAAGGTAATTCATATTGCCCTTATAAAGTTTATTTCTTACGTGGCTATCATTTTTCAGGTGAACCTATAACTGCTCAAGAGGCCTACGAAAGTGGGCTTGTAACAAAAGTAGTGCCAGCGAGCGAACTAGACAATGAAGTTAATAAAATCTTAGACAAAATCAAACACAAGAGCCGAAGCGTTATCGCACTAGGTAAAGAATTCTACTACAAACAAATTGATCTAAGCTTGATGGAAGCTTACAAGTTGGGAGAAGATGTCATGGTCAAGAACAGCAACTCTAATGATGGACAAGAAGGCATCAAGAGTTTTGTCGAAAAACGAAAAGCAGTTTGGAGTCATGAGTAGTTAGCTGTTATCGCGAATGTTCGAGAACAACATTAATTACTTACACATAATGTGTATTTTTATCTATAACAATGTTACCTACTGATAAACACTAAGTCTCACACTAAAATAAAGTCATTTACAAGTTTATACTCATGAAAGTTGTTACTAGGTGTGGCCAATTTTTATGTAAAAATAAAAGCAATTTTTATTTACACCTAACCTTTATTTGCCACTATCGTAATATACTTTAACAAAACCGCGAAGCATAAATTATAACGTTAAAGCGTACAACATGACATGACACAGGACATTAAAATATTTTTGGCCGATTCATCTTATATTATTTACATATTGTAATATTTTACCTTTATAAATCAAGATGGATCACAAAAAAATGTTGTTAGTTGTTATTATTCAGTGCACACATATTTCACGAATACAAACCTTGTAAATAATAAACTTATTCACTAAATGAAATTTTTAAAAATTAATGATAAATACATCTAAAGTTAATATAAAGTATAATAATTTACGTTACATGCTCTGCTGGATTCTCCAAAGTAAAATGTTCTATTATTGTCAGCAACACTGCATAGTTGTTGTGCAAGCTATATTGAATACTTCGTGATTTCAGATATCTTTTTTAACAGAACAAAACCGTTTTAAGATATCCCATTTAAATTTAAGTTAAGACACAAGGAAGTAGGATTATTACAAATACTACAATTATTGCATCATACATTTACAATCCATAATTATGAGAATATGATCAACATGTTCTCATTAATACTTTCATAGTATCAAACAAAAGAATGATGTGAAATCTACTCTATAGACAATAATTATAGGATTATGATCAAACTATACTTTGCATGATTATATAGACCATTTTATTTATATAACTATATGGGGCCATTTTCACAATATCATTTATATGGTTAGCTAAATTATAAATAACTGCTTCGGCAAAACATTGTGAAAAGAGCCTTCAGCCTAGTAGTATTAAAAAGACATTACTTGTATAATTACATAGAAATTTTCATAGTCTTTTAGGTTTTTGTAGATTGAACAACTATCACAAGCTGAAAGTTGTCAGTCATTACGGGAATGTTTGTAGTCTGTTCCCAGTGACCGTTAGCCAAATTGATTCTCACTTCTTCGCTAGTTCATTGGAGAGCCAGTCTAGACCCTCGTACAGTCCCTGGCCTTGCGTTGCACATGTTGCCTGGATGTACCACTGCCAAAGAAACATTATTGTTAATTTAGAACATAACATAACCAAATGTTACTGTAGCTCTGATATTGTTAAGAAGAATATTCAGTACTCTTTTGTAGGTATGACACCCACAGCTAGTAGGACTGCTGGTAAGTAAATATAGACCAAGTTTATAAATATAAAGAGACTTGTTTACTTACACGGCGATTCCTCAAGTTATTTAGATTGAGGGCATTTGTAAGTTCAGCTGCAGTCATAGCATTGGGCATATCTTGTTTGTTGGCAAACACAAGGATCACAGCATCCCTCAATTCATCTTCTTTTAGCTGAAATCAATAGGTAAGTTGTAATATAAGAAGTAATGGCAATTACAAGTGTTTTAGTTGGACAATATCAAGCCTATTATCATACAGCACAGATGACATAGCACACAACAGATGTTCTGCTATATAAACTAAAATTCCAATCTAAAATACGTTAAATGAGTGTGTGAAGAAATAATACTAAAGGAAAACTGGCAATTTGACAGATGACCTGAAACAGGATAAACTTGTTTTTTAAACATGAACAGCTAAGGAGCGATAAGAACAATGGCCCATGCTTACCATATTAGCCAGCTCATTTTCGGCTTCTGCTATTCTCTTTGTGTCGCTCGAGTCCACGACGAAGATCAACCCCTGCGTGTTCTGATAGTAGTGGCGCCACAGTGGTCTGATCTTGTCCTGGCCGCCGACGTCCCATACAGTAAAACTGATATTTTTGTACTCTACGGTCTCCACGTTAAAACCGATCGTCGGTATTGTGGTCACAATCTCACCCAACTTAAGCTTATAAAGTATAGTAGTTTTTCCAGCGGCATCCAGCCCAACTGCAACAATGAGGTTTATATTAAAGCCTTAAGAAACCATCATCACGCGAAAACAATGACGATGGCGTAAAAATGTAGAAATTCTACGCAATCTTCGACCGATGAGCTGTCATGTCACTTACCCATAAGGATACGCATTTGTTTTTTGCCGAAAAGCTTGGTAAAAACACTTGAAATTGTTAAACCCATCTTGGATTTTGGTGTAAGATAACAGTATCAATTGAATATAAAACTAAATTCCTAAATTTGAAATGAAAAACACAAATTCTAGGGAAATAAAAACTGATGACCATACGCACGTCAACGTTTCCAATTTTTTTTTCTTCCTAATAGTGACGTTACCGCTTCTTATTTTTTGCGTTTAGTTTCACCTAAAATGTTGCCGATAATGGAAATTTAACTTCATGATCAAGTAAATATGAAGAAAAAAAACGAGAAAACAAGCATACATTAGAGCTTTGATATTGTAGGAGGATAAACCAATATCCTGAAATTTTGTGTTTGTCCGCCTGCGATATCAAAATTCTATAGACTAAAATGCTTGTTTTTCTCTTTTCAGAACGTTTAAACCTGTTTAACAGTCGTGTTTTTTCAGATGCATTATAATAATATTTAGAATATTTAATATTGTAAAGCTTATGTTATAAGACGAATCTAACCAAACCTCCCAAGCTCAAATCCCTGAACGAGCCAAAGAAATAAACATACATACATTTTTTTCTACATACATATTCTCGGAAAATCCCTTACCCTCCTTCTGGTGTAGTCGGGTATTAAGAGGTTAAATGTAAGGTATTTTGTGCTGTTTCATATGATTACATTTTAACTAATAGGTTCATGAATATTGTTGAACTAGCAATGCGTCAGCAGTCAGCACGTGTGATGGTGTGGCCACCTTTCTGTAAAGGGACGTGCCGCGAGTCCGCGACCGCTCGGTTTCTTACCGAGCATGCGCTCTGAATGTCAGACACGCTTTATTAGTCCAATGCTCAGAACAATAACTAAAGCAGTCCAATGCAATGTAATCCGATAAATTACTTTCCTCTATGATGTAGTCCAAGCAGTATGTTCTTAGTGAGCTTAGACAGAGTATAGTGTGTGAATGTGAATAGTCGTTTTATGGTCAGTGGTTAGGACTTAGACGGGGCGTAAAAGTCCGGAATACTCAACAAGTGAATGAAGCGGAAATTCAGAAATTGAAAGCATTCTTTTGCTGAGCATACCCGACGTTTACGCCTGGCCGTAAAACAGAACTTTTGATACAGGGCTCATACAGGGCTTTATCATAGTAAATAGACGTAAAAAATCTCTATGGTTTATTCTGACGTGCTTGAATTTGACAAACAGTCAGTGTTTGACATTGAAATTGTGACATCCAATAGGAATCCAAATAGAGTTTTGCTGTCATGCGTCGTCATAGAAACGATATATTTTAGAAACTTTTCATTTTTTTTGGTCGGTATCGACATGGAGATTTACGAAGGTGAGTTTTATAAAATATTATTTCATTTAAACCCAATTTTACCAATAAACCTGTGAGTTTATCATTAGCGACATAATTTAAAATAATATAAAAACAAAAACAGGTTCTCAACGAAGGACCTTTTTGTGAAGCCTGTTATTATGATCACTTGACGCTGCCTACATTCCAAAACGAAGTCCTTTTCTATGTTAATTTATGAAACAATTAATTACCTTTAGGTACAAAAATCTTAGGGTTTAAATCTAAATAGAAAGACAGCAACGAAAATCAGTAAGGTACACGTTAAAGTTTTACACACCACACCACCCATCATTTTAGCGGAATAAATAATATTATTCATGAATGTTTGGCCATAAAACTTACCTACCCTTGGCTCCTGGTTAAATTAGGTGCGGTTAGAATACATTCCTAAATTCAGACTACGAATAGTGGCGAAGTTTTAAAACTAAAGAGTTCTTAAGTATCTGGTAACAGTGCTTCGTGTTTTCTTGCTCTATCTACCTAGTCTTGATTCTGAACTTTATAAAAGTACATAAATATTTTTCATTATAATTCATCGTTTCCAAAGATAGGCTAACATCAAATCAATGAAGAGACTTATTGATAATTAATGAAATCGAGGAAAATAAATACCTACTTAAATAAAGGCAAGTCAAGAGCGTAAACCTCGGGCGGCATGTTTTTGCAGCACTTAGTCAGCAAATCAAGTTCACCTTGCAAAGTCTACAAGAAGTTTACAGTACCTTTAGCTACAGTGACGATTTGCGGCGTTCACGTATTTCGAACTTCGACGCAATTAAGTCGGTTAGACGAGTGATCAATCAGTAAAAATAGAGATAGAAGAATATCACAGGGTGAGGAACAGTTCGTCATGCTGGGGTAGACTTTAACAGATTGCTACATATAGCTTTCGTGTTATGTGGAACTTTCATTTCAAAGTAGGTATGTAGATAGGTAAAGTCAGAAAACATAGACTCGCGAAATGCGGCGAAAGTGTACAGAATTCAGTTCAGTCCGACTAAAAGCGGCAATAGGCACGCACTAAGCACAGAGTAATCTGGCGAAAACGCTGCCGCTTCTTTGGGGAAGCTTCCACATTCTTGATTCACCATCTTTGTTTACATCATCGATCCTATCCCAGTTCCACCGACATCTATTCAATCAACGCAATAGTAATTTGTTCAACAATCAACTAGATTCCCTCGTTTCAATTGGATTCAATTACTTACGTAAACTTTTAGCATAGGTAACAACAAATAACACCTAACATGATGCCAAATCGTGTTGAATAACACTTGTTCTAAACGCCGTGGAATAAACCTACATTGTTCTCTTTCAGCACCTACCAATAAGGTGAACAACACAAATATGGCTAGTCGGTGTTTTATCGCTCTTGGTTTCTATGGACAGTAATATGCAATGGCGCGCAATAGGCCACATTACGTCATGTGTACAATACCAATCGAGCTTAGACATCTCTAATTAAAACTTTACAACCACTTGTTTTGCCGTTTGTCTGCGAGGTTTCTAACGTCTCGTAATTAATTTATTGGCCAGATAATATGAACCTGTTAAAATAATATAAGGCCCTAGTTTCCGATTGTCATTACGAACAGCCTCGCATAATATATGTTTGTCTTGCGGTCAGTGATTGGTCTACTTCGAAAAGTGTAAGATTTCAGTATCAAATTAACTTTACCTACGACTTCGGAGACAGACAAAATCATTAATATTTTTTGCATCTCAAATGTCAAACGGAATAGGAACCAATTTCCGATATATTAAATATCATGACTGTGCTACTAATGTTACAACTTACAAGCTTACAAGCCTGTTGTAATGGCTACCTACTTATCTTTTTTTTTATACCTAATCACCAAATTCACCTATCATGGTTCATTGCTGGACATGGGCTTCTCCCAAATTAAGTTAGTTTACAACTGTCGGTCTTCGCTTTCCACGTCAAATCCACGTCCAATTAGGTAAACATTCTCCCGTCTGCAAAGCGCAACCGTTTTGGCCTTCGTATTACTAATGTCACAGCAAATTAATAATTCCTCTTAGTAGAACATTATTTATTATAGAACAAAGGATTTAAAGTTGAATAAATAAGGTAGTTATTAAGTCAGCAAAGTAAAATTATGTAAGTACCTTTAGCTAGGTCTTAATGGTGGTCGGCCGTAATTTGCAAACCACGGCTGTTGATCGCGTGCCGACTTGGATAAGAATAATGTTTAATAATAGAACATGGTTACGTTCTTTTACATAAGTAACGAATATTGAAAGTCCTCGATTCCAACAGAAATGAAATCTGTAATCTTTATTTTGTACCAGAACGCTGAAATATGTTAAAGTTTGGTAGGCAATACGAATAGACATTAGATTGAGAATCACGGAGAATCATTCGCTTATTCAGAGCTGGAAAATCCCACGAGGAAATGAGTTAAGTTGCATTTTCCAAGTACTTAAGTACAATTTGAGGATAGTAAGTAAAATAAAATTTAAATTCCTAAAATATACCTACCTAATCCTAACTCCTAAGCCAATATCCCATCCATCCTCATCATATCGTAAAAGTACTTAGGTACTTACATATATTTGCTTTTTTTCTGTAATACGCGTAAATGATTAAATCACTGCAAAAGTTGTATTACGAGTCGAATCATTCGCGTCCGAATATTAAAATTACATCTCCATAGGCACTATCATTATAATTCCTCTAATATTAGGTATTGGCCGAACTTTGCACCTTTCAGGGGCATCGTCCTTTTGCAAAACCAGTCTTTTAGTAAGTAGATACCTATTCTATACCATTCCATAAGCATGAATTCCTCATGAGAAGTTAATTCTGTAAGTAATATAGTAGAACACCATTTCAATTGCTAATAATTTCACGGATTATCTAACTTACTGATAGACACTTACCTATTCTTTCTATTAATCTTACAATTTTGAATACTTATTATTTTTGTGAAATGAAAGTTATTTAATTTCAACATTGCCGTGCAAAATTGTCAAAGTTGCCGAAATAATGACACATAGACTAATCATCCATTTGAGGTACCGACCATAATGGACATAATTTGTGTTAAATGGTGCATCAGCCTAGTTTTGTCTTCCATTTATCACAATTAACGAGTTCTGTCTTCTCTCGTTTTCTTTTTTACCCGACTACGGCGAAGCAAAAAGGAGGGTTATGATTTTGTTAAACAATAAGTGTAAATAGATAGGTAACAGTTTTTTGGCTCGGTGATTGCACTTTTTACCCGACTACGGCGAAGCAAAAAGGAGGGTTATGATTTTGACCGGTATGTATGTATGTATGTATGTATGTATGTATGTATGTATGTTCATTTGTTCCCTCATAACTTCTAAACTACTCGTCATAGTTTGACAAATGGGGTATCGTTGGAAGCGTCTCGGTCGTCCGATGGTTATAGGCTATGTGACGTCACATTAAATTGAATATGGCGCCCTCTAGAGGACAAAAAGTCATGAGCTAAAAAAAAAAGTTTTTTTAATGGGGTCGTGTTGGGTATCAAATGAAAGGGCTTAATTAGCACATTTCAAATATATATATATTATAACCCTAAAATAATTTAAATAACAAAAAAAGTACCTAATAAAAACTAAAACTCAACTACGGCGAAAGAAATGGGGTACCGTTGGAAGCGTCTCGGTAGTCCGATGGTTATAGGCTATGTGACGTCACATTAAATTGAATATGGCGCCATCTAAAGGACAAAAGTCATGAACTAAAAAAAAAAGTTTTTTTAATGGTGTCATGTTGGGTATCAAATGAAAGGGCTTAAGTAGCACATTTCAAAAATATATATATTATAACCCCAAAATAAATTAAATAAAAATAAAAGTAATAAAAACTAAAACCCAACTACGGCAAAAGTCAACTAAAAAGGTATAAACAAGTCATCTCAGACAGACAAATTCAAAATCCGGAGTCACACGTAATCTATTCGATTTATCCCCTAACACGTGTGACTCCGGATTTTGAATTTGTCTGTCTGAGATGACTTGTTTATACCTTTTTAGTTGACTTTTGCCGTAGTTGGGTTTTAGTTTTTATTACTTTTATTTTTTATACAATAGATACCTATCTACTTGACCAAAAGTTTGCAGCTATCCATATTTGCTTCGATGTTAAATTTTAAAAGGTTTTTTAAAATATTGATTACTTATTATTTCAATTTATTCAATCTATTTCATTTGCTTTACTAGTTTCGTAAACCATGAAAATTAATAAATTTTCTGAGAACTTTTCCAAAACAATCAACAGTAAAATTATATTGATCATTTTGATCTATTGAATCTCCATCTCCAGTGTGCTGGCAAATGGTTGCTACAAGTTACATTAAATTTTTCGATCAATACATTTTATCGCCGTTCAATAAAACATTTGCCGCGTTTATTTTTCATAATCTCTCAAATATCATCATTGTGTTTGTTACAGTCGAAGCAACTTTCAATTTACTTTCCCATTTCAAGCTTTGCACTGCTAGGTACATCCAACAACGAATTCCTACTTCTGTCAAATTAAAGACTATGTAGATCTCTATCTAAGTGTTTAGTTAACTGGCCAGGCACGGTTGTAAAGTTGCGTAAATATTAAATGCGTATTCAAGCCAGATTTAAGCAAGTCATGTTTTTGTCATGTTCAAATGTATCAACAAAGGAAAGAATTTCATTAATCATAAGTGAAAGTGTTACAATCAGGCTAATCTCTGAATACGCACTGTCTGGTTCTTTGTATGAGATCATATTGTCACTAATAGCCTAATCGGATGTAAAGCCAAAGTTGCAAGACACGCGCGAACAACAAATATTTGTGTTCGTAGGCACCATGGCGCTCGCCCACTCAAAGACGGAGTCGTTCCGGCTTTTTGCATTGTGGTCATCGTTCTTTAATATATCGAAGCCATTGAAGGTCGTGGCATACTCGTTTTTAGGTGCCATAAAAATACTTCATTCATATGATTATCAAAAGAAAAGGCGTTTAAAAAGACGATTCATTTATAATTGTCTTTTGACATCAAACACGTGTGTTTCACCTGTGTGTTTGCTGAAGATTAACTCTCTGCTACGATATTTATTGTTATGATTCATGAACTAATTTCGCCATCAGTGTGCAGATGAGAATCAATCATTTGCATTTAAACTACAGCTATTGAGTCCATACTTTGATGCGAGTGCTGGCAATTGAAAAAGTCTCGCATCATTCCGCTAATAAACAGTACAATGACATCGCAATAGCTCTTATCAAGTATTGTTTAATTATAGTGTTTCCTTTTTCAGTATTAGCTGAATAAATAAAACGTATTTTTAGTGTTATTCTCCCCCATACTCTTCATCTGTTTTAGCCATGTAGTATTCAAAAGTGAAAAGCTTGAGATGATTTGAAAAAAGTTCTAATAGAATAGTCCAGCTTTTAGTCACTACTACTATATTTCATGATGTTCTGTGCTGCTCTACCCCATATTTGAATAGGTAATAGTTACCTTCTCCTTAAGTAATTTTGCTAAAATAAGATTGAGCTAAGTGCTTGCGGTCTACTTACGCAAATAAAGCATGCCGTTGCCGATCAATAGGAAATTAGCATCATCAATCATGCATTCCCTTCTTTTGACCGACATTCCCTTCCGTGAGCTGTCCCTATTCTCATTCTTTATTATGAGCTATTTTTATAAGTACCTACTTCATGGCATCAAGGTTTCACATTTTCCTAATGTTACAGTAAAACTTGACTATAGTAGTTACTGTCTTCATATTCTACATGAAGGAAATAAATTTGTTGAATAAAGTAATGAATATTGGCCCTAATATGAAGATATTATTGTCATGCTCCTGCACAATGGTGAACAAGTTTCTGGTAAAATATACGTAGCCACCTGGCCAGGGAATTTAACGATGACATACCCAGATTGAATCTGTGTGGCACAGGCTGGCATTACTTTTGGGTGAGGAGCTGTACGATAGCTGTAGTGTAGAATTTTGTGTCGTCATCATCATTCAGCCGAATGTTGTCCTCTGCTAGGCTTCCCCCAAGCATCACCACATCGAGTGAGCATGTGCTGGTCCTGTCCATATTATGTTTACAATCCGTCAATAAAAAAAAATGCTATTATTTCTGTTACTTGACTCAACTTTCCCATATTGACTCGCACGTATTAACATCATAAAGGATTGCCTAAAGAAAAACATTAATGACAACAAATTCCATAAAAAAAGTGTGTGGGATTACGATTGAGACGTCAGAGTCAACACTTGTATGTAGGTATATTTTATTTGCTAACATTATCCGTAGACTAGGCAGTCTACCTACATACAGTTCATATCTTCATTCATGTAACATTTCGAAGTTAAATGCATTCAACGCTTACTCGCTGCCATGTTTCGATCTCTAATCGAATATTTATTGCAATGGATACAATACAGCTTGTCACTTCGCAAATAGAAGTCACGTCTAAGCCATTATCGGCATGGTTGCGAGTCATCCGTACACTAAAGCATGAAAAACTTAACTGTTTCTATTTGTCTTTGTCAGTCAATTTGTCCATTTCAGAACATTTTATTGTTTCTATAACTTTACTCTTTATGAAAGTATTATTAACCAGTACATTGACGATGAAATAAAATAGCTTGTAATTTTATATAACTACTTAAAAACAGCAGTGTCGCCCACACACGTTCCAAATGGTTTTGGACACCTGTTGCAGTGACTACATTTGACTAAATTAATATTGTTACCACATGATTCATGATAAGTTTGTCATGCCCTTCAACATATGCTTCAACTGCTCCAACTTATGTGGTTTAATTAGTTTACACAATTTTTTTGTTTCTCTCCTATCCTTCATCGATGGCACGTCGTGTCCAGATTGTCCTATATAGTATTAGCATAATCGATGCAGACATCAACCTTGGGATATGTAAATAATTGTGAGCTTATGTTAGGTGTATATTGTTATAGCAAAACCTATACATTGTGTAAACTGGCCTCTCATTCTATCAACAGAGACAACATTTTATGCGCATGACAAGTTATACAATCACTTAACATCTAAACATCTACATGTAGTTGTAACAAGATGCAAAGATAAATGCCAATTTTCCTTGTCACATGCAGTATTGGAGCTACAGCATTACCAGCATGTATAAACTTAGCGATTTCTAAGAATGGAGTTATCTAAAATAAGATTGCTATATTTAATCCCGTTGCTACTTTTGCAGTGATCCTTGTCAATCTAGCCGTCGTATTTTTAACATCTCTTATATAACCATTCGATACGAAAGTCGGATCGGCTTCGGGTTCATTGTGAAACGAGTCTATTGTTTTATACTGGACTTTAAAGCTGGCTAGCGTGTGAGTCAGTTACGTCAGTTCCTTGTTTTGAGTGTCAAATGACAATAATGGGTCATAAACAGGTTCAGTTAGGCCTACTCGTATTACGTCGAGTTCTCGTTTCGGGCATGTGAATCAACTGAATGGACCGTTTAGGACCATGTTCCTCCTAGCCTTTGTTAACACGAATACTAAGAGGAACATGTGCCTAAACGAGTAAGTATGATGTCATAATCTCAGTCAGAGCCAGGACTAGGACTTTAGGGCCGGATATTTCTTATTCACCTAATTTGTCAAGCTCATCGTGAATAGTTTTATCTATTTGTACTTAATTTTCTTCATCATTGACATTTTATTACTGCTTTAGTTTTATTTTATTGTTTCTATACCTTTACAACGTTGTTTTGAAACGTCACACGTCAAACGTACTTCCTACGTTTGCTACCTAGTTAAATTCAATGTGACATGTTTTATTTTATTTTACCGTTATGTCCTCAAACTTGATGATCTCGACTCATGTTACATATCAAATTCGTTTGTTTCACTTGGTTGCAGACTGCGGTCTAATGTCTATAATCAAATGTGGAAGTGAACTTTTCAATATGGTTGATTTATACGGGGAACGGACGGCAATTTATCCCCGTAAATCACGCAAACATTGATGCGCGTTTAGGAGTTACGAGATAACGAGTGAGGAGAGATGTATTTTTGGTTTCTTGCTTTCTAATCTTTAATTTTTTGCATGTTTACGAATTTACCTTTTACTTTCGTCTGATTTTTATGGCCGCCCCATCAAAGGCTTCTAAAAATGTGGATATGATGTGTCAGGATGCGCATCCAAGTGTGAGACAGCGGTTGGACGCGCACCATTGCGTGCGATTGTTCGAGCATCATGCTCACAGAAATCGGCAATGAATTTATTATACTCTCTCCTTCCTTTTCTCTCGTCGGGCCTAGCGTGGTTGACCTATTCCGTGGTCCACCAAGCATGATAGAATAATAACCTATTATCATTCCTGTAGCTGGCTGTGCTTCGTTCCTAATAATTAGAAGTACATTTATATGATTTAGTAAGTATAGTTAAAGTAGTTTCAAGAATAACTTATTTTCTTTACTTATTTCTGTCGTCAGTTTCAGTTAAGTAAGTCAGGTAACAATTTTTTCCGTGGCTAACCTTTTACTATTAGTACTTTAAACTTTGAATCCTTGTACAGTCGGCAACGAAAGTCGATTAACACTTCAGTTTCTTTAATCAGAATCTATAAATATTTTATAAATCAGAACCTATAATAAAACCAACATAAAATAATAAAAAGCTGTGTACAGTGTAGGTATCGAATAATTTCGCGACCATTTCGACGTTTATAGATGATTTGCAGGTCATTTAAAAAGCAGTGTGCAATCGACTTTTGATGCTGACTGTACTTACCGTATTTAAAGCTACTTCTATATTACCACATCAAAAGTAAATTCATAAATGTTCATAACCATGTCTAATATACGATATTGCTCTTATGTAAATAAAATATGTAGTAAACTGATTCTGAGCGTTCCCTATGAAGTAATACAATTCCATTGTTATCCGCTTGAGTATCATGTCGAATGTGGTTTGCAAATTGTTTTAAAGTGTGAACATCATTTCGTAAGTGGCACTCCTCCTCGTCGGTCGGATGAAGTAAACCTAAACAAACTCTGAAATGCTAACTGTGTCACAACTATGTATGATTCGTTTACGACTTAGCATATTTCACGGCATAAACAACGATGTTTGTTTTGCGAAATGGGAGTCTGGACAAACAAGGCGTGTTTAGTGAATATTCTGCTCCAATGTTGCTAATTGCAAAAGTTTTGTCATAATTATGTTCACGTTATGTGTAGGGCCAATATCTTTAAATTTTGGGAATTTACTTTGCAAGTAAAACTTTCTGCCTAGTTGTGTCTACTGAAATGTCAAGTTCGTTATAATTCTACTAGTTCTACGCCGAAAATAAGGAAGCAATTTTCAACAGGACTAATTTAGTTGGCGGTTCAAAGAGGATGCATTATGTTTCCGTTAACGACGCCGCATCTAAAGTGGTAGTAATTACGGACCGGACTCTTTAGACAAAAAGGATCCAAATACATTCATCTGTCATTACACCTCAATGTTTAAAATAGAAGTTTCATTTGTATCTTCAGTTTAATTAGTTCCCGTAACATTGAAATTTTCATCCATATTTAAAAAAATCAACAGTATTGCAAAGTTCCCAAAAAATCACACTAGGATATTCTTTCCATGTGAGATTTAAATTCCTCAATTTTTTTGTTTCTTTTGTCCCGCTTCCCCTGCTCGATCCTTTCATATGTTTATTCCCTTCGCACCCCTTGGTGATTTATACGTAGTCCGAGCCCATTATCCACATTTGAATCGTCGCTCTTCCCGAAAGTGCCATTCGTTAAGTTCCATTTTTAAAAATTAGTCGGCGGATACGTTGCCTCCGGTGTTGTCACCACTGCGTCGCCGGTATATCCAAATATTGCTAACGAGTTCCATACATTTCTCCGGTTGATTGAATTCCGACGGAAATGGGATTCTGTAAGCGGAAGGGGACTTAAAGTTTGTCAATTTTTGTGTCAGTGTAGCGTATACCGGTCAAGCTCTCTATTATTCTCGTGTGTTGCGCGTGCGCCGCTGCGTGTTTAGTTGCGTTCGTAGCACGACCAAGAATAGGCGTCACAGTGATGGTTCCTGCCTGAAAGGTTTATCTAGTTTGGTGTCGGAATAGTTACTACTCATGAGCGGTCAGCGAGTTGTGCAACACTGTTGTTGTGTTTTACTTTGAATTTGATACGCCCATCGCCACATACTTATTATCTTGTTTGAGAGGAATCATAATAAAATTCAGTATTTAACTAGAGTCTCAGCAGTAAACTCGTGCGCGTAATTTATATTTAATTCTTATTTCACACGTTATCACCTGACGTGGGCCTGTATATTGATAGTAAGTGATAAGCATAGTTACGAGATAACCAAAAACGGGCAATGGATGTGTTTGTTTTGGCTAAAATTGCCGTTTCACATGAGTTTGTGCTTAATAGTGTAATTTTCTCTGCTGTAAGGTTTTATGCTTGACTGAAAAGACTCATTAAGTGAAGAGTTTCGTGTTAAAACGTAATATACATATGAGTGATGCGTCTGCGCGGCGGTGCAAGTGTTGCGTTAGGACTATTTTCGTAGCACGGAAATAAGAGCGGCAAAAGGAGCAAAAACTCGAGATCGTCTGAAAAACTTTAGGACGTAGTGTCGAATGTATTTCTGTCTGTTGTAAACCGATGTCTACAGCACTTGTGGTTGAAATTGGTGTAATATTGTAGGAAGTGTTCACTCAAAATGAAGAAGAGGACCATATCAAAGCTCAAGTCGATTTTCGGCTCCAAGAAAGGTAAATTTCGATATTTCTTTACAAAACAAAACCCTTGGCTTAATTGACATAAAAAAACTTTATGATGTTTATTTGAATTTTTTTGTAACAGAAAAAGCTTTCCTCCTGGTTTTCAAGTCCTGTCTGAAGTTAATTGCACTCACTACCTATACTACGAAAAACATGCAACAACCGTAATTATATCATACATCAATATTCATTCAATTGAACCGATTGTTTTTTTTCTAATTCTGCTTTGAATTTCTAATTGCGTTCTCTCTAAATCCATAACGATCATTTCGATTCAACTGTTTTATTTTTATTAGATAAATTAATTGAAGCTATATTTTCAACATTAATTAGTGATCTGAGCATTTTGTTAAATCTTGGCGCTAAAGGAGTAGCTCGGAATAGTGTCAGGCCACATTTCATAACGTAAGTACGCAGCTGGAGCTACTGTCACATTTTTTTTATTGCATTCGGTGTGACCCTGTTTGCGATGTACAGCTGCTGCTCTTTGATTTTTAACAACAAACGAGCCGGCTTTATTATTAAAAGTCTCGTAATATCTTGCAACGGTAGGGTGAGAGATGGGCGGTGCATTTAATAATTTTGTAACGGTCGCTGTCTGCCTCTACCTCAACTTTGCCCTTTCAAGATGGTTCACTTGGGAAGTTTAAATGCTTTTCTTAGATGACACACTTGCTCCAATAGTTTAAAAGAGGATAACTTCAATATCTTTACTTATCTGTTATTTTAGTTTGGAACTACCCACAGTGAATTCATCATTTACGTCAGTTTGATCTTTGTTAACAAAAACACGCGTCAATTAATTTTGTTCAATCAAGTTCTAAAAACATATTTCTTGGAACCACAAAATTATACGAAGATGATAAAAACAAGTTAAATGTACTCATCCGTTCAAAATAACATAAAAACCTTGAACACAACCAGTGACTGAGTTAACACTTGTAGGTACTATTGGTCTAGGCACAATACAATACTGATAAGCACGTGGTACCACCCGTACTGTGAATACTGAAACCTACCTACTGCTTACTGTGTGTTTTAAGTTCAGTGTTTAAGATAATGTCCTCTGTGTAACTTGTTTGTGTGAATATTATCGCGGTTTAAATTGTATTCATCATGCTTTGCGGTTTTAGGATTCACCGTAAAAAAAGTAAGTCTTCCTAACTATTGCCACAGATAATATAATACGTACTATTGCTATTTGTTACATCTACAGTCGGTTTGGTGTATTTACTTTGTGATTCAACGATAGGTTATTACACAATATTGCTTTTTAATAGTTCTTCTACGTAATCATAGTAATCAAAGAACAATTTCGTGCGCTACCTTTTGATAAATTGATTAATTTTCGTCGACACTTCATTAATCACTTTAGACTCTTTGACATCTGCCGTGTTTGATGACTTATTTAGTAAGAAGTGTAAGAAGTAGTAAGAACTGTCCCACCTATCCATTGTTTTAGTTTGGACTACGTTAGCTTCCGTGGGAGTTTCAGTAAGCGCGTTTTCCTCGACAAATTGTTTGATAAGATCTAGCTCCCATATCTTTAGGATTTTCTCCATGTATGTTTCACACATGTGAGCGTTCGCAAAAGAGATCACTTTCTTGATTATTTTGATAAGTTTTCGATGAAATCAGTTAATTGTCTCTTAAAGTATTTTATTAAAACTACTGGCCAACCATGATAATATATGAATTTGCGGTGACTTTGCCTTGTGGGTAATAAAATGGTGTCTGTCCCAATGATCATTGTTTTTAACATCTATAGGCATGCGGGTCAAATGTCAGTTGTCACTACGTCATACTATTATTGTTAAACTCTTGAAATATTTATGTTATGTATATCAAAAAAGCATACCTACTTCAATTGTATGTGTGCTGCCCAGTGCCCACGCTTAAAACTTACCTACCTTACGAATTTACAATCAATAAAATTCAATTGCTTCAAGTATTATGTCTTCATTAGACTACACTGTGCGATGATCAAATGAGTCGGCTCCGAGAATTCATGCACATAGTTCAATAAAACGCGATTGTGAAATCTCAATTCGGAATATAATATTTGCGCTGAGACGCGACGATATAACCGGCCACCGCATTGGAACAATTCCGTTAAGATATTTGAGATCACGATATTCACGATATTAGTTTTCATCAGCGTCTATGATACGGAATCGGAGCAACGCAAACGGCGCCACTCAGCGTGAAGATAGAACGGATTTCTATTTGTTTATTGATGCAATGACTTTAGAAATATCATTCATCATAATTATACTTTCACCGATTGTTCTTAATATATTTAACTGTTCAATTTGACCAAACGGCCAAATACACATTCATTATCATTTTTGTGGTGATGTTTCTTACCCTGATTTCTGGTGATCTCTCTGATAAAAAGTACAGCATTTAAATGTCATCTCATGATATGCGCTGAAAATACGAATCAATCATAACGAGTCGATGCTTGGAAGGAGTTGGGGGAGGCCTTTGCTCAACAGTTAGACAGAGACTAATATAAAAATTAAAAAAACGAGTTAATATTAAGTACTCATTCCATTTTGGGAATTTTACCACCAATTTTGACACCAGTAAACAGTGTAATGTAAAACAGTAAAAAAATGAAGATAACTTTACGAACTCAATGTTTTACTTTAGAAGATCGCCGTCAAAACGTCATGTGCCGAACTTGCTTGACCTTTATTTACGTAAGAGGCGTGAACAAACCGAGTAAACTCACATACGTTATATACGTCCAGTTGTTTGCATACGTTCATTCTCACGACTACAATATAACCTTTCGTATGAAAGTGTCTGATATTCTCTAAAGCTGAGCTCGTAATATTTCTTTCATGTAACACTGCGGTCACTTTCGTTCCCATGTCAAGCAAGTTCGTGAGTCGACGCTGCAAATTGATGAACAATGCGTGGCTGGGAACCTATCAAACTGGACTACTATTCATTTGTTTGTTCAGCAGCACAAGCATTACGAAACTGTAATGGCAGACAGACGCTTTGATTTCTCCTGAATTTTATAGCATGAGTATAAAATCGGCGAAGTCACAAACATATTTATCGCTTTCATATTGAGATTTTCGTGTACACAATTGGCTGGTCTTAACTACCATACCATAACATCAATCATCGATTCTCTTCGCATACCACAACATTTTCCAAAGTACGAAGCTGTAGGTGTAAATGATCTCGTCATGACACGATAATTTTGATCGAAACAGTAATGGTAAAAAGTCTATTCCTCCATGTAAGTAATCTTCGACCGCAATGTTTGCTCAGATAGGAAGTAATTTCGTGCTTTATTGCATTCTTCACGCGATTTGTGGCTCATAATTAAAGTTCATAGCATAGACACGCTTTCTTCTCTAATGAAAATTATTACATTGTTAAATATTTTTTCTATAACTTCTGTAATTTCACAAATTCATAATTATTTTTACCCGACTTCCAAAAAGGAAGAGGTTCTAAGTTCGTAGCGTATGTATTTTTTTTAACACTTTATATCATTACTACTAATTAACGTGTGTCCTGTAATGTGTCAAAAGATCATCGTGTAACTTTTGCTTAAATATTTTATTCTGTTTAACGTTATCCGGTTTGTTGGCCCAGCTGAATATTAATGAATTCATTCTACCTCTTCCAAAATGATCACGTGTAAACTCACGGACATGAAATATACTAATAATCATACTAGGATTATGTCGAATAATAACATT
Organism: Eupsilia transversa; assembly: GCA_914767815.1. Taxonomy (NCBI): domain Eukaryota; kingdom Metazoa; phylum Arthropoda; class Insecta; order Lepidoptera; family Noctuidae; genus Eupsilia; species Eupsilia transversa. Next base: position 8,453,699 of record OU611890.1, on the reverse strand, counting down.
TCCAAGCGAGATCATATGGTACGAATGAGTTCCTTTACAATTCACGTCCTACAAGCCTTAGTTCGTGTGCTTGCACTATAAGGGTAGGTAATTAGTCGTTATCCAACATTCTATTTATAGAAGGCGTACAGCAATCCGGATCTATTTCTGGAAATCTTATATCTTACGCACATTGCTTTACACTGAACTTGAAAACATTCACGTTTTTACTAAGACGATGACCCCCCATAGAAGTACCTCCGGATTCCGTGCTTGAAATTCTGTGCCAGGCACTGACGAGTACATGTCACCCTAACCCTCACTCGACACGTTCGCTACCTATGTTCTACCCTCCAATAAAGGAGACTTATAGGCCGTGTTGGGATTCTAATTGGTGTTTAATATTACAAGTAAATCTAAAATCCAAAATGTATGTCTACGATGGCTCCCTGTCGTACACATAAATTTCATTTATGATCTCATTAACAAGTCTAGTTACACAAAAAAGTGATTGGGGTTGTTAGCAACTTAATACAAAATCAAACATATTTATGTGATCTGGTTTTTCCTGAGCCGCGATAGTGGAAGGTATTCAGGTCGTCTCGCGTCGCGCTTGCAATTATATTTGCCGTACAAGATATGCTAGATTATCGTGACATTTTATACATAATGGTAAGCCTATTTTAGGTAATGTATGTTCAGTGTTGTGGTGTAGATAAATGGCATTGTTCCTGGTTGCAGATAGATAGGGCCATCGTTCTACCTCTTTTATTTGCAGCTGCAAATAATTCTGCCGCATTCCCTATCGAAGTTCATCAGTTTCTTTCCGCTCATTACTTGCACCGAATCCTTTGATGTATGATGATGCGTCCGATGCCGGCAGACAGCGGCCCGCTTGTTAACAGCCTCAACGTTAAATAAAACCTGTATCAATTTGTGTTCATGGCACGCGTGAGCGATGTACCGCGTACCGCATATATAGGATTTATGCCTTTTAATATTGGGAACAGCGAACATCTTCTCGGAAAGGTTAAAATTTGTGAAATCCTTTGATGGACTGTGAATTTTAAGTAGCTTTTTTAGGTTTTTTTGCGAATTAATTGACCTTGGTATTGAGCCAATCAGGATATAAGAATCGTCTCGTATGTGTTATGGTTCTGAATGTTAATTAAAGATTGTTTGTACTTTTTCGATTTACACTCATATCAACCTGCATAATTTTTGCAAGATTACTGGGACTGCAGTTAATTAGCATTATTTTCTGTATTGTCTATAATGTCTATGCGTTGTATGCTCTCTTTATCAGTACGTGTTCATAATTACAATATTATTTACTTTCGCATGTTGTCTGGGGGCTTCATATGTAGGTACTATGAATTAGGTTTTATTCCCTCGCTCGGTGTTACTTGTGTTTCAAATGGTCTCAAAACTAAAGATAGTTGAATCGGGCCACAGTTATCCGGTTTCTCCTAAACTATCAAGATGTTCCTATTTTAAACTAGAGAACTGTTTTACCGAGACCGACTTAAGTCAATTAGTAGTCGAGTCATGCGTGCTACTTGAACGCCCTCGAACGGGATGCGCCTGCGCTGCGGGTTCAGCCACCCGACCGCGCACAACCCGCCGTCTTATCGATGGTATTTATGATTTATTGCACATAAAATGCACCTTTTGTTTGTGTTAACATGGTTAGATTAAAAGTTGTTTATTTAAAACCACTTTTCTGATTTGTTATTACTATTTAATTGTGTAGGTACCTACATCACCTTATCTCCATAATTTATTTAAAAGAGCATCCTGCACTCCAACGAATAGATAAGCTGTGCTTTAAAGCCATCACGTGTTTAAGTTAAAAGATTGCTACAGACTACCATGGCTGATGTACTACACCAGTAATCATAATCCATGTGCTGTGATTACAGGGAGTAGCATCATAATTATTAATCATCAAATCATCAACACTTCACTATTGGAACCGGTTTCCCACGTGACGTGATTCAACTATTTATTTATTGCTCGTATAGTATGACATTTACTGTACTAATGCGTGGAAATGTCAATTGGCTGATGATGAGTGATGCATTCTAATTCCGACCCCTTCTACTTTTGTGCTATATCTTGAATTGTATCTTGTATTGTTGTGTGTCAGGTTTGAGCTGATAATAAAGCCTGTAGTTAACAATCGACAATTGAATGACAAGGCGTTATTTAAAGCCATTGGTCTGGTTCCTCCGGTTTGTAACAGGTATGTCCTCTATCGATTACATAAAACTTCAATACCGGTTGACGTATCAATGAAACCGGATTATTAATCGTTTACAAATAATTATGATTACGAAAGGAAGCGGCCGTTTAAACGTACACGAAGTAGAATAAATTAACAGCCAGCGTGATCTTGAACATGGTGATTCCTTGACTCTTGGCTCGATGGGTAGAATTGTTAGATCCTCATATCTGTATGTTTACAATAGGTATTGTTGGATGATAAAATAGTCGAATGAAATCGCTTCATCCTATCCTTTATCTCTGTTGTTTGAGGTCAAGTGTCCCCCTCTTCATTATCGCCCCACCTACGCTACGTTTAGCCGTTGCGTTTGTCAAGTAATTTGCGCTTTTGTTATTCCCAACTTTTGTTCAAGATACAAGTTCACAATTGTGGCCACATTTAGGGAACATTTTTATTTAGCTGGAGATTGCGTGACCTAGGTAGTAATTTAACTAATCAATAAAGAGGTTGTGGTCGCTGGCTTGCGTCATGTTTACATGCTATTCAACCTTGCATGAGTTTGGCGATGAATGAAGGCATATTTTGGTATAGAATTTTTAAATAACCACTCCACGAGCCACGGTTTGTCGACTATATTGGCTACTACACTCGAGGAATATTCGGTGTAGCCTTGAAATGGTACCCACCGCTTATGTCACGAATGACGAACCTAGCCTAAGAATGTTTAGTGAAGAATCTTTTTGTACAGCGATTCGTTATGGGCGAAGCGTGCTAGGATTTGATTCGCGCTGGATGTGATTGAAATCTTAACCTCCATAATCGCAATTTACTCTGACTAAGAATATCTGGGAATTTATCCTTGTAGAATGTTAAATCCGTAGCCACAGGAAAGCTCTAATGGCAAACTTATGGTCGAAGTAATTTTTCTTCCATTTTCCTCGATGAAGATGCTCTATGCTGAGGTATTCGCTAAGGTAAAAATGAAGTAAAATTATAGTTACCAACATAACGGATGGATACCGCACTTAGGGATAGTCGATCAATAGGTCTTTAAGTGCTACAAAGTTGTCATTTACGTGAAAGCTTTGAAAGATTACTATAATGATGTTAACAGTACCGGCTAATATTAAGTATGAAGTGTTGATTTGATATGCCTTTTGCAGTTACTAGAAAGAACCATTTCATATTATTATATTGTGAAAACTCATCAGAGGTAAAAGTCGGAAACAATATTTGCACTTGCAGAAGTCCTAAGTATATTATTAGGTATTAAATACAGCCATTTTGTCGTGCAAGTGGCACATCGACCCGCTAGCTGACAATACGTCGTTTATTTCTGATTTCGGTGATGTCATACACCTAAAGTGGGTACTGTTTTAGTCTCTACAACCTTACAAGTATTGTTAAATCGTTAGAACTTAATCGACATCTATGTACTAAGTAAGTACAAAGAACTCTTGTCCCTTTAACTGCTTAGAGATCGCCGGAGATCATTGACCTGCCTACGCGGTATAGGTACCCGTATACCTACCTAACAGTATATTTTTTATTACTAACTCCAATCTAAACCTAAGTAGGTACCTCTCCTATCAGATCTGAGTAATGCCTTCAAGAATATTCTCATCTGCCTAAACATTATTTGAGTCGTAGTAATTAAATGTATACCTACCCGAGTAGAACTATTTTAGTAAAATTAAGGATTTTGACAGGGATTTAACCTTACAGTTCACAGTAAAATCTGAGCCACACGTGGCCTGTGGACAATCCCTTTATAATTTTCTTTCGGGACAATTTATCGAATGTGAAAAACTCTTAAGAAAAGGCAAAAGAGGAAACGGTAACACATTTTCTGTTTCCAAAATTATTTGTTCATTACGAGGTCTTCCGGCCTTCTGGATGTGAGATCAAACAAAACATTCTGCTTACCCGTAATTAGATGAAGATAATCCTCGCCTTTCCAGGCAAACGGCAACTTCAACAAGAGCATTCTGCAAAGAATTCACGGTCACCGTCGCCGGAGCTGGCGCGTGGGGCGGCGTCTCCGGTTCACAATGATGATGCGTTCCGGCCTATCCAGAGATCTCCACAGCCAAACCGGGGCCCGCCGCCCTCGCCACCAGTTCCCACGCACCCCGTGGCCCCCGTCACTCCAGAACCTGTGGCACCACTGCCTCTTCTTCCATGCGCTGTCTGCGGACGGACCTTTGTGCCAGTGTCACTAGCCAAACACGTGAAGATATGTGAAAAGATGATGGTGAAGAAAAGAAAAACTTTTGACTCTTTCAGACAAAGGCGAGAAGGTGTGTATCTTGTTATTTTTATTCTGCAAAAAATATCCAAGTTCAGTCCTATACCTACGAGTCCTGTGCAGACGCAGACTCTAAAATTGACCTTGTAGTTAAGAAATCGGGACGTCTCTAGTGCAATGTAGGCCAATAGATAAAACGTGAAAACCGAAGATAGAATTTATGTAACAGAATGCACTGTACTTACCTACTTGTATTCAAGTCTACAAAGGCATACATAATAGTAGATTCATTCAGACATTACAAGAAAATTCTTGACACATTACTGTTACTGTTAAGCTGTATCATCCCACTGCTAGGTAAAGGCCCCATGACTTAATTATAAAAGTTATCTATTTTACCGTTTTGATCTTATACATATAAGTAGTTTGGATGGAGTTCAAGCTCATGATTTTGTTAATAACGAAGGTTGTGGGTTTACTAACTCATTTTTTTTCTTTTGTTTTCTTGTCTGAATCTGAATATTGCAGATTTTGCATGACCCCTACATTGAGTTTTGATTTTGTTTATTGATTTAGGTAGATAGTTATTCTTATATATTAGTAAGTAGTTTATATTATTGTTTTGACATTAGCATGATTTATCTATACTTATAATAAATCTGTAGAAGTGAAAATTCTGTACATTGAAAATATCAAAAAAATAAATGGCAGGGGGTGTTACTAGACCGACACCGAACCCAAAAATGTGATTAAATTTTTTTTTGTCTGTCTGTCTGTCTGTCTGTCTGTCTGTCTGTTTGTTCAGGTATCACGCAAAAACTACCGGTTCGATTGCGATGAAACTTGGTATAATTATTCTTTAGTATCCTGGGCACCACACTGGGTACTTTTTATCCCGGAAAAGTATCCTATCCTACGGTTGGGGGGTGTCAAAGTTTGTATGGAAGAATTTTAACGCGCTGTCCGATTAACTCGAAACTCAATATTTATACTTAAACCCAAAAATTAAGAATAACGTGTATCAGGATTTTTCGAAATTCAACCCCTAAGGGTGTAAAATAAGGGATGAAAGTTTGTATGAGAAATCTTATTCCTTGAGGTAATAAATATGAAACTTCGCACGAATAGTTATCTAAATAAATTATAAAGTTTGTAGTTTTTGTTTTTCTAAATTACCCCCTAAAGGGGGATTGGGGGGTGTCAGTGTTTGTATGGAAGAATTTTAACGCGCTGTCCGATTAACTCGAAACTCTGTATGGGGTAATTTCCGACACTCACGCGGGCGAAGCCGCGGGCAGCAGCTAGTATTTAGTATGTTTATTGATGTTTCCTTTGTTGTTGTGGGTATTAAGGGCTGATCGCGGCGAACGGTGCTAATTCCGGTGAGTGGGTGAACGGTTTACATATTCCTTGCCATTCATTTAACTGTGACTCCTTACGTATGTGAACGTTTTACTAACACAGCCACACACGTCCTACTGCATTATAAATGCTCGTGATACTATGCGTACACTTTCAAACAAAACATTGTGTTTTCATTTCTTAGACTGTAGGTAAATTTCCCAAGATGAGGTAAAAATTAGTCCTTTTAAGAAAGGTATTCCAGATGTTTGTCATAGTTCAAATCTCTCTCGTCCATCAACATCATGTGCATTATTGCATCGTTATTACTGAAGCAGAGTACCTTTACATGTTCATTAAAGTGTTGGCCATTTCAAATTCGTGAGTTCTTAAGTCACGTTCTATCTTGAAAACGGACATTATTTACTAAAATTAGGTACTCGTTTCTACAATAACATGACAAGAATAACGGATGTTGTCTAGGTACTTATTTCATTAAATTTTGTTTACTATTTTGACTGAAAATTTTCCGTTTGTTCATTTCAAGAACCTGCATAATAATAATAATATGCAATCATTTATTTCCTGCCAAAGCAAGATAAACGATTGACCGTCAAAGTCCCCTAACCCGTCAAAAAGTGAAGCTTAAAAATATTTATGTAAATGTTGATTGTATTGCATTGACAATATGACATCCTACGGAGACTCTAACGAGGTCTGAATTAGCATATTAGTTTGTATACGTTGGCCATACGTTTAGCAACTCCGCCCTCGTAAAGTAACCGTCATCGTCATTATACTAAGCACCGCGGCTCATGTTTCTAATGAAGTCTTTAGAAATGCATGGGATGTCTGCCACGGCTTGTTACCGAACATCTGGTGACATTACAAGTGTTTGTTCTACAAATTAGTGAAGTGTGTCCAATGAATTTTGTTAGTTTTAATTGTATTTGTTGAGTAATGTGCACGTTTGTTTGTGTGTGTCGGACTTAGAGGTAAACGTGTGTTGTTTCAAGTAGTAATACTGAGTGGTGTTTAAATGTTTATCTAGCAGATTTATCTCTGTGACAAGAGCACCGGTGTGTGTAGAAAGTAACATTGCATAATGGATTAAAAAAAAAAAAAAACACTGCTTGACTAGAGTAACCAAATTACAGGATCTCTGGGTATGACAAGGCTGCAAGAGCATGCTTTTAATGACTAATCAAGGTTTTCGCATGCCATACGTCACTCTGTCTAGATCTGTGGGTTGATACATCTGCCCAATCACACCTATACGTATGCTTTGTTTGGTCACATTATAGGCACAGACCTGGAGCAATACTTGCCGAAGAACTTCGGTCTTCCTGAAAACAGTCCGTTCCTAGAGAAAAGTCCGCCGCCCACTGCAAAACCAACGCTGAAACCGAAGACACACACGGTCAGAAACGCTATAACGAAGGTAATCTTTAATCTGTATTATGTTGACAGTAGATGGTTAATTAAAAATAAAAACTGGGCTATAAATCTATTCTCTTTAGTACGTGCCTTTGATTTAAATGATCGTGTGCAGTGCACAATATGACCCCTCAATCATATTGTGCACTGCACACGATCATTTACTAAAGATTCATTTAATAAACAGTTTCTATGTTCATATAAGTGCTAACAAGCTGAAATAGGATTTTGAGCTTTGAGAAATTCAAGTTTTAGTTTTAAAAAACCTAACCACTGCGGACATTATAGTGTCGCTCATTTATAAATGTCACGTGAAGAAAGTCTCTTCTAAACTGAATAGAAAATAAGTCCATATGTGGTAAAGTCCTTACCTTGTTCAATAGTCTTTTCACTTCTTAGTGCTAATGGCCGCGACGTTGGAACAACGCCACTTTGTCATGTTAATATTTAACTTAGAAGTCATAATTAACCTTCTATTCAGTTAGCTACCATTTTGGTTTACAAAGCAGGAATGGAAATTAACTATTAAGAGCATTTAGAAAATGCATAGACACCTTATTGTAGGTAGGTACATACAATTCACACATAACAGGAAAATAAACTGTTTGGAAGACATCTAGTTTAGAATTTAGATCAATAAAGAAGAGGGTAAAATTATATGACGTGCCCTTTCTTGTCCCGTCGGTTGATGCTAGTCTATATGAGTCGTTTGGGTTATCACAATTTGTAATATTTATTTTTTTATTATCAATTTCCATATATAAATGCCTATAATTTCGTTTCCAGCCAATGGCTGAACTCCAAAGATGTCCGCACTGCCATCGTGCGTTCGGCGTGCGCGCATTCGAGCGTCACGTCGAATGGTGCGCGGATAAAGCGAAGATCCTACCCGCTGCGCCCGCGCAGCCGCCGCAGCACATCGCCGACGCCAAGCAGCGGCTCAATGCGCGCACGCAGTACAAAGCTCCGCCCGTGCGCGGTCGACGGTCAGTAGCTATCTACTTAAAAATCTTAAATTTACTGATAGACAATCACTAAAGAAGGATTTTCGAAAATTCATTTCGCAATGAGTTAAATGGGGGATGAACGTTTGTATGGACGATCGTAATCACTAAGGAAGGATTTTTGAAAATTCTTCTCGCAAGAGAGTTAAATGAGGGATGAAAGTTTATATGGAAGATCGTAATTTTTGCCGATGGTAACACCACCGGCCACACGGCTCTTAGTTGTAGTAACATGCTAATACTGGTGAACTGCTATTCTTGTATTTATAAAACGGTAGCCGAACACAGAACAACGTCAAGTAAATACTTACACGCACAACATCTGTTCATAATGATGCTTTAGCGTTTGACTGTAGGTATAGGTACATTAGGTACATACGCAGCACACGCAGTCGTAACCACACTTTTTGTGGATGAAATTCTGAAAATACCTAAGCAAACACTCGATAAAAGAATGACAGCCTAGCCTACTGACTGACCCGAATAATTAAACCTCGGGACAATAATTACGTCCGAGCCCGACCTGCTACTAGATTTTCCGGCGTCTCATAATCTTGGGAATTGGCTTAGATTGCTCTTGACAAAACCCTGGGAGCCAAAGTCTCAACAATCTATAGTTCTACCATTTGATCACGATAACGTAACCTAACCGTAGATTGATTGATGTGCGCGGTAGCTGTTTAGTCAAGAGCTCCGCTTGCTCGGACGTCGATCATTGTCATTCGTTCTAATAACCTGTCATTGCTTTTTTTTTACTGAGACTTGTTATTATGTCGGCTGTGAACTAAGACGTTATTACGTTGAGTTTTTTGCAGTCCCTCCGTACCTACGCGTTCTGTTTCGTATCTCATTTTCGTAAGAATATTAGTATTTCCCGCTTTAAAATGGTCAACTTTTGGACGTTGCAGTTGGTTAAGAAATCAAATAGATACTTTCGACCATGCGTTGCGTTCTATTCAATTTGGTCACGGTAAAGAGCGATGTTATTAACAATTATTATGTAGCACTACATCATAATAGCTGATAGAAGATCTGAATATTCCATCAAAACCAACCGTCGCGACGATTTAGTGTGACAATTTGTCTTTTCTTCTTTCATTCTTTCCGTGTGATAATGTTAGGTTATTAAAATTGGGATTATTCACTAGTTTAATTCCTAGTATCTAAGCTCTCGAAAAATAGATGGAGAAAGAGTTTTTTAAGCACTGGCAAAAGCTTGCTACAAAACAAAGTAAGCATTGTAACTGAATTCTTTATTCGTCAGGTCATCACAAACGCGCGACAAGTCCTCCAACAGCCGATCAGCGTCTGTGGAATCGTCGCGCGGCGTATCTCCTCCACAACCGCGTGAATATGGCGACTACAAGCGACGCAACAGAGCCTCAGGTAAAACATATTTTTAATAAGTACCTACATAAAAGCCAAACAACTCAAAAACAGAAAATATATCACCGACGATGTCAAAAAAGTACAAAGAATCTATATTTTGTTTACCTTACAGAATCAGTCTCTAGTAATGACTGTCACGACGAGACTTCCCCACACATGCCAGTGATACGAAACTCTCGGAATTCACAAAACAGTTCGTCAGGCGACGCTCATGTCAAAGCAAGGCAAGCACGACTCGCCAGGGATCTAAGCAGCTCCAGGTACGACCGTTATCTTATTCACACAAACTTTTATAAATCAATTGTTAGAACATGCCTTTAACCTTATTCACAAAATTTGAAAACAAAATTTAGATTTGTAATAAATAAGGGGAAAGGAAGGATCTCCATTTTTTTAATCAATGTTTTTAATTATTATATAGCGAAACGGATTTAGTTCCTGTCTCCTTGTTTGTTACTATCTAGAGAACGAAATACGACCTTACCCTTCCTTTCCCCTTCCATAGAAAAAAACAAGATCCTCACCCATCCTCTGCCAACCAAAGTAATACTGATCCTAATATCAAGAAAAATCAACAAAATAATACTGGACCCAATTCCAAGAAAAGCCAAAAAACATATTTTGAGTCAAATACTAAGAAAAGCCAACAAAATAAAACTGAATCAAATGTCAAGAAAAATCAAAGTAAAACTGAGCCAAATATCAAATCAGTTGAACTGAGTGACCCTCAGATTATCAAGAAAAACCAGCGAAATAATACTAATTCAGGTATCAAGAAAAAACAACAAGTTAACGCGGATTCAAGTATCAAGAAAAGTCAACCAGGTAATACCGATACAAATATCAAGACAATACAACAAGGTAGTACTGGTACAAGTATTAAGAAAGGCCAACAAGATAAATCTGGTTTAAACATCAAAAATATACAGCAAAATATTACAGATCCAAATGTTAAAAACACCCAACAAAGCAGTACTGAACCAAATATCAAGAGAACTGTATCGCAAACCAAACTACACAAAATAAATGTGAAAAAGCAACAACAATTAAAGAAATTAGAAGAAATCGTCCACAAGTATAACGAAAAAAGCCAAAACACTAACGATGATTTGAAAAAATCATCAAAGAGTCCCTGTGATAAGAGTCAAATACCCATTCCAAATGAGTTAAATGTTAAAAAGATGAAGAAAGCATTCAATGACTGTGATATTGATCAGTTAATTAGCGAAGATATTAAAGAAATGACTTCTTCAGAAATAAGTAGCGAAAATGTTGAAATCAATTCAGTTAAAACATCATCTGCAGTTTCTGAAACGACAAAAAAAATAAAAAATAAGAAGAAGATCAAGATGGTAAAAGAAATTAGTATGAGTCTAGATAGTCTTATGGATAGCCCCACAACTTCTACGGGTAGTAATAAAACTCGTGACTGTCAATCAATTGGTATTAATACGCTCTCATGTGTTCCATGTGTCATACACGATAACCCTGACAAGAAAAAAGCCAACAGGAAAAATAAGAGCAATAAGATAGACAAGACAAGTGCTAACGAACTTGAAAATAATACGATCTCCGAACCAAAAATAGAGTTACTTTATAAAAATCCAATTATATTAAATTCTGTGGAACGAATGTACGACAGAGATACAAAGGATTCAATCAATATAAATTTTGATAGCTCTATAGTGACTCCTAGTACTTCTGACAACAATATTCCTAATGAAATTGAAACTATAACAGACTTCGATAGCCAAGAAATTACTGACAATAATTTAAATTCACTCACATATAATATTAGTGACTCAAATAAAATATCAAATCAAAATATTAGTGAGTCAAACAGGGACTCGATTAGTGAAAAAATAGACGGAGATATTCACAATCTCATTGAAGAACAGTTTGAAGAAAACTATGAACGCGATAGCGTGGAACTATCTTGTGAATTTGAGGAAAACAAGTTTGACGATGATAATATCATGGAAACCAATGAAATTGAATGTCGACATGGAAGCGGCGAGACTTATACAAAATTTACAGAAGACCCAGCAGACCTAGAAGAATTCATGAATATTACTGATAAATTGTTAAGTAATGATCTCTCTGAAAGAGAATGTTCCAATATTGCCAAAGACATCAATAGTTTGCATACACCAACAGCGAATTCCATTGAAGCCATAAATCAACAAATTTCGGATGTTTCTATCCATGAATCGGCTAAAAATCAGTTCTCTGATACATTTCAAGAACTAAAGAACCATCTGAGAGAATTGCTCGAAGGTACTGGCAATACAGTAAGCGAAGTCTTAAAGAAAACAGACGAAACAAATACAGATACAACATCTAACAATATATCCGACGTCAATAGAAATGTTTGTGACATGGAACACATAACTGTTTATCAACTACAATTTTATGAAAAAACAGCTGCTGCAGATGAACGGAATGACGCGGACGATGAGCCTTCTCGTTTGAAATTGCCTTCAATAGCAGAATCAAATAAACCAGGAGATAAAGTAGAATGTAACAAGAAAAGAATGAAAAACATATACAAACCGAAAAGAAAATTCCAATTGTTGGGCGAAAAAACTAGATCTAATAAAGAATATCAAACGTTTATCGTTAATCAAAATTCAAATGATAATAGCGACGGACAATCAGAGGCATCTGAGCCTGTGTTGAAGCTGCCACGAATTGAAAATAAAAGGTTAGATTACTTTGTTTGCCCAGTTCCCATTTAACCCTGTTTCCTCCAACACTGTAGGTACATTTCTTAAACAACTTTTATCATGAATAATTATTATGTAAGAATATACACTCACGGACTCTTAAATCGAGCCACCTTGCCTTTTTATATGTAAAACATCAAATTAATGATAAGTCAGAGAAAAAGTTTATACACTGGCCATCATTTTGGTATCACCATTGTTCCAAATTTGAATTCACGCATTTGAAAAAGGGAAGAAAGCTTTGATTAGAGCATCTGTCATAAGTCAAAAGTTAATTTGGTTTGCATAAAAAGAGTGTCGAAGTTGTGAATTTACCATCGAAACCTGGAGACTGGCAGCTTTGTGCGCCGTCCAGGAGGACCACGAAACCGGGTCACTACAGCACGATCGATGATCGGATCGGAAGCACTGATATGAATCCAAATAGAGTACTGAAGGAACTGAAGAGGCGTGTTCGAACTAACCAACCAGTTCCATAAAATTTTAAGGAGCTGAACTGCTATCTTGGAAGCATGGGAGAACATTCCAAATTACGTCATAGTGCTATTCATTAATTCCATGCCGATCCTCATGACGGCCGTCGGCTCTTGGAGCTAACACAAGTTACTAAATAAAAGTTTTCTCTATGTAAAATTATGTTTTCTTCAAAAATTCCACGCTAATTTTGCCCCTGAGAAACCGCGAAATGACGTTTTTTTTAGTATTCTGATTTCAAATTTGGAACAATGACAAACGGAAATGATTGTGACTAGTTTCAAAAGCACATTTTTTTTCTTTGTACTGCCACTATTTAATAAGATAGAGATTTTTAAACAAAAATATTCAGGGTGGGTCGATACAGGTAATCAGGTGTCCGGGAGTGTACCTATATTTTATAGATCCTCGTAATGACAAGAATTGCGTTTTTATGATTGCACTTTCGAGGTATCGTTTGCTACTTTCCGCATACATGCAATGGCAAAGCTTATGTCTCATTGCCAGAACTGTTACTACTACTTACAAGATCGCTAAATTATTAAAATAATATCTGTATTTATTATTACATTTCACAGGCTTGACGACACTTACGACCCATTTGTATCAGCTGCTAGGCAAATGAAAGAACTTATGTCTTCAGACACAAACATTCCTAAAAAAATACAAACTACAAAAGACCACAGCAGAACCCTTCCCGCCCTCCAACCCGCTAAAGATAAAGGCTCTTCCTCCTATCTACGATCTGATAACAGTAAAATGATAAAAGACACACTAAATAAAACTTACCAGAAGACACCGACATTGCAAAGAATGAAATCTTTCGGCAGCACAAACAATGAAAACAGTAGCAAGACTTTCGGCGGTCGATGTAGCTCATTTAGATTAAATAGAAATGACAAAAAACCTAGTCCAAAACTAAATACAACCTTTACAAAGTCCAGTAAAGAAAACATTAGTACAGTAGAAAAGAATTATTTTAATCGAAATAGCAATCTGAATAGATCGTTTTCTAGTTACACAGCTTCTAGTTACAGTACACCAAAACCTAAAGATAAAATCCCTAAAATTGCAACTTCTATGTATCATAGTTTCCAGCGCACAACTATAAAGCAACCTGTCAAATTAGATAAAATAAAGAAAGACGATGAAAAGAAAGATTTCGTCAATCTCGATGCCATACTCGCTGATGACAATTCTTCAATGACTGATAGTAATTATATTGATCCAAGGCTCATCAATGAAAACGACAATCTGCCTATTAATGTTAATACCATATTAAATAACCCTGATATCATTAGTAGCATGGAATCTCTTCTCACTACTGAAAACTTACCAAAAAGATTTGAATCATTTAACACAGTTAATCAAAACAACAACAAAAACTTAAATAATAATATAACTGGTTTAAGCAATAAAACCCCAAAAAACGAGCCGAATAATAATATTAGCAAAAGCACTGCACCAACAAATGATGACTTGAGCATGCAGTATGATAAACTAATGTATTCTTTGGAACAAAGTATAGCCTCTAAGACCTCTACCAGAGATGACGACTCTCTGTGCGAGGACTTCGATCTTGAAGATTTCATGACATCTTTTGATGAAGAAATACATAAACAGAAAGTAGAAAACAAACGCACATGTAGCTCCACAACTAGGATAGTTAAACAGTCCGAGTTTGCTGACAGCAACAGGACATCAGAATTGAATAGTATTAGTTCTTCTCCCAAAGTTATCAATGGTATGCACCCTGTTAACAAATCCATGTCTCTCAATTTTAGCAGTAACAATGTGAGTGAGAGCCTTTTCCCATCCTCTGTGAAACGTTCCACCTCCCTCCTTGATTCCATCCAAAGGAAGCATACACCGAAGATGGACAGTGGGAAGACCCGTCATAAATCCGATCAACTTGAAGAAGACCTCATGCAGTCTCTTAAAGATTTTGACAAATTGTACGAAAATGAGAAGAACGAAAATCAGTCGAGTAAAGAGATTACTAACTTTAATGGCACGACAAAAAGAGATTCTCGAATGAAGACTGAACGAAAAATCAAGAAAATTGAAAATATTGCCAATGGAAACCACACGCCAACTGGAAAGCAGAGTAATGATTCAGCTTATAGCAGGTTAGTCAGGTAATTGTTTTAATTTTATGCAGAACAGCTATTGAATTCGTCGTTGGGAAGAATGTAATTGTCTGCATTGTAGATTGAGATAGTAATAGGATTTAACTTTTCAGTCTGAACAGAATATCTCCGTCGAAACTTTCACTATGTACTTCGAAGGAGCCGAGCAATGGGTTGACAACTCTAGAACAGATCCCGGCAGGGTCGGACTCGAGCGGCAGTAATAAGGACGACGCACGCTCCAACTCCAGCGACGAGTTTCTCGCCATGGAGCGCTCGGCCGAGCTCGATGAACCTCTACCACCGCCAGACCTACTCTATAAGGAAAAAGACAATCATACCAGCGGTAAGTGCTGATAGAACTTCTCATGGGCGTTCTGAAGTTTAGGCAAAAAATCATCAATTACAACATTGTATATATAAATAGTATTAGTTTTGTAAGTTTATATTTGACATTTTGCCTCTAGAGAAGCGCGCTAGCTCCCGGGCCTCGTGGCGAGCGCACGGCTCGCTGAGCTCGTCGGGATCGGAGGCGTCGCTGGTAAGGCGCCGGGAGCCCGCGCCACGCGCCTGCCGCCCGTCGCGCTTCTGCCATGAGTGTGGTAACAAGTTCCCCGTCGACACAGCCAAGTTCTGCATCGAGTGCGGCGTCAAGCGACTCGTCGTCTAACGCCAGGGGGACATCAGTGAGCGACTTCTAGTCTTTTAAGTAGTGCCCGATTTAGTGGCGGCTACTGGTGGTTAGTACTTAGCGCCCAGGCGACAGACGTTACGCATTCTGCCGAAATTTTTTCATACACAGCATATGATGTTGACGAAATACCAGTAAAAGTATTGATATCATGAAATACGTATCACAAAACGTTCAATTTGTACAGATGTCGCGCGACTTTTTTGTAGGATACCAAACAAAAATGTGTTCTGTAATTATTTGCGTGCTGAAAACGTTTTATATGAGTTTATTGTTGATGACCAAATGGTGCATCGCCATGATAAGAATTGATATGTAGCATTGCGAGAATGCGAGGAAATGAAAGATACATTATGTATTACACATTGCATTATTTAATACATAATCTGTTTTTAAATTTGATGATAATTTATTATACCTACCTTAGATTTACCTCAAACAAGAAAGTATATTTTTATACTTACTAAAATGTATGGTATGTATTTGCACAAATCAATAATCTTGGACCACTACTTAGATGTAAATTGAGAACTTTTCTTAAAGTAATGTAGCTATCTATAATGTAATAACGTAATATTATTTACAAAACGTTACCAAATTGCTATAATTTATAAACTAATTTGTGCCTTCACAATTAATTAGATTTTAATGCCCTGTATTCTGTTGGTATAATCTCTGTTATTTTGTTTGCGAAGTTTTAATTTCTGTTGCAACTTTTATCAAATAAAAACTGGCCAGGGTAGCCTTGGAAATTATAATATCTGTGATACCCGAAAAACACTTTGGTAAATCAAAATTGTTATCATGGATGGTTGCATGAATTCAAAAATAACTTTTTAGTGCCAATTTGTTTATGTTGGGATTTGAATGGAATTTTGTGTAGATTATTGATTTTCGATTCGCTATTATTAGCTTCCATTTTATTTTTGTAATTATTTTGATCATTACCCTTCCAAGGATTTCCATTAATGTCTCTTGTCCACAACATAGTTGGCCATTTTAACAAGACTGATTTTATTTTCAAAGTTTTCGAACTTGATTAATCCTTAGTTACTGTTGTATATTGTTTTTAATAAAATAACGATTTTATCATGTAATAAATTAACATTTTAATAATGATAACCTGTTGTTTCTCTCACAACCCCTACGTAGACCTTAAATATATTATTTATTAAGGAAAGTCTACGTGTTTAATATTACATTAAAAAACACAAAGATAAGTACAAAAATTGCTTTTCAAGTGAACATTAATGATTTATTAATATCTAATGTTTGTTATGTAAAATTATGTCATGATATTTCTTGTTTCAGCTATATTGAAACCAGTTAAAACAGCAGAATTGAATGAAGGACTTTTTAATATACTGATAAAGCATAATATTAAATATTATAATTTTATTTACAACATCAACAAATCAACATCTTATTCCAATTGTAAAAAAAATAGAAAAATTTAGTCATTTGTTTTGTTCTTAATTTTTAGAAGATAACTAGTAGATAGATAGACTAAATTAAGAGTTTGTATAACAAAAAAAGGTGCCTTAAAGTCTTAACATACTCTTATGTCCTTTTCTTGTTGCTATAGCACCTCTTACCCGCAGCCTGCGGAGGGCCTCCCGAAGGTGTTTGGGTTGGAGTGGCCCCGCTTCACCTGACTTATCTAATACTTCAAGAGCTGTAAAGAAAAATACTTTTGTTCATAACAGTTTGGCAAACCAAATTCATCATCATGTGTGTAAGCTGGAATAATCACATAACTGTCAAATATTATTTTATAGCAAATTGTGAGAGCAGGGATGTACAATTCAGGTTGTGAACTAAACACAAGCATCTGTTAATCCATACAAATGAAAACCACTATGCTATTTTTACCCCATGCAAAAACAATTAAGTGTTAAACTAGTAATGGTTTTTGCAAAGATTAGGAATAAAGATGTGCTTGCCTTCTTCCACAACTTCTCCTACAAATACTTTGGCAATACCAGACATGGCTATCACAACATTCTGGCCAACTGAACATCCAGTGATGGTCTGCATCAACCTCTTTATAGCAGCCTTGGGGAAAGCAGCTCGGCGGTACATCTCATACCGATCCAACTGCTCTTCTGTGAAGTTGGAGACTAGAACTCTGCAAAACAAGATTGTTTATTGTGAATACATAATTATACAACTATATAACCTTTTTTTGCTAAATGGCAAATTTTCTCATGGGCAAATTTGCATATGGACAAGAGTACAGTTAAAATGAAAGTTGTTTTAAAATAATAATTTTCTTTAACTGTAATTAAATTGTTAGTTTGGTTGTTAATCATTTTAGTATTTTTTTCAAATGACTAACATGAAATTATTAATGCATGAAGTGACCAGTGTAATCAAACCTCTTTAGATTTGAAGGAGGTTTCCTCTTTTCAGTTCTCTTAACCTCAAGGTTTACACTTTTTGTTTTACTAGGAGGTTTGGCTTTTTGGTAGGAAAACATAGTACATACAAACCAAAAATTTTTGTAGGCTGCATTAGATTTGCCCATTTATGCGAATTTGCCATTCTAAGAATTTGCCCTCTGGAATATGAGAATTTGGAATTTGCCATTTGCCGAACAAAAGCTATAAAAATACCTTGCAAATATTCAATTAAATATGCAAGAGTTCAACTTACTGCATCTTTTCACGCTCCTCTTCCTCCAATTCCTTCTTACTCTTCTTTTCTCTTTCCCTCTCGTTTATGAGCATTTCTTCTGTTATTTGAGATTCATATTCAACTGATTCACCCTGCTGGAACTCATTCATGTTAGGAACAATAGTATTGTCCCTATTATCTTCTTCCAATTTGTCATATTTATCATCAGTGATATCTCCTGATTGCTGGTCCAAGTTTGAGTGATCAAATGTGTAATCATTAATATATGGTTCATACTGGTCAGTTAGAGTGTCTGGCTGTGAACTAACAAATGTGTCTGAGTTGTCAGTGTATATGTTACCAAGTTCATCAGCTCTGTGAATAGTCTCCACATTCTGAGAGCTATCAGAATAAGTTTCAATCACTTCACTCTCTAGGTTTGCATTTTGTGTACTCTCTCCATAGTTTACAAGAGTTGTGTCTGAAAAATAAAGGAGGTGAGTTAAAGATGAGTTACAAATATATCAAATTTTTCTGAGGCAGATAAAAATGTAGGTTAGCCAAGGAATGGGTAATCATCTATTTATAGAAGACCTAAGAGTTCTGGAATTGCTAAGAAGTCTACATTTTTACATTTGAGTTTAAGTATATAAAAATCATCAACCACTTTGGAGGTAATCTCTGGAAATACTGTTCTGTTTACAATCAGCCGACCTAGCTTATAATACTACAATCAATGCAAATGTAGGTTATTTCGTAATTTTGTCTAACCCCCTAGCAGGCTGAAGGTATTATTCCTTACAGCTGGAGTACCTGATTATTAGCACGTCAAGATGTTTATTATGTAAGGTCAGTACAACTTGAATTTTCACGGATATACATTATCATAAGTTGCCTCAAAATTGAGCTTACTGTTATGTACAATGAATGAGAGGTATATTCAACTAAGTTAGGGCAAGAACTTAAGAAGGATGTAGAAGATATTGAATAGGATAAGCATGCAAGGTTTATTACTTACATTCTGGTTCATCTTTCAACAACTTTTCTTCGATTTCTAATGATATCTCTTGTGAATCTTCTTCATTGGAATCACTGTGTTCCAATTCTTGAGCTAATTCGTCCTCTAAAAAAACAATTCAAGTTACTTTTTATGAAGACCGGCCCTATGACTGAAAGAAATTAGATGAACCTTTTCTAACACCTACCTCTCAATCTTTCGGCTTCCGAAAGGCCGTCACTGCTAGGATTGTCAGCCATTCTCACACAATCACGACTAGATAGGACTAATGTATAATCAGTGTAGGTGAGAATTTGATGAGAATGCTATCAACGTTACAAAATATTTACGCATTTTGTTGTAAATTTAGAAAGACCCTCGCGAGCCTTCACATCGCACCACAGAACATACTATCTAAAATAAAATAATTAATAATTACTCTTGAGAATTGAACGACTTTGTAAGCACAAGCACACAAGTATTGCTATCTTTGTTTGTTTACTGGTATTTTCTCTCATATTTTCTATTGCTAAGATTGCTACAATGACGTTGACGTTCCAGCTTCATCATGCTAAAAAACGCAAAGTGTCAGTCAACTAAGGTCAACTCTGGTCAACTCGGTCAACTAGACTCAACTATGAGCAAAGTTTGACACGTGAAAGCGGAAGTGAAAAATGCCAGCCGCTCCGTAAATGTTCGTGAATTTGGCCGAAATTATTTTATGTGGACCATAAAGCCGGGTCTGCTGCGCCATGTTTGGATGTTTTAAAAACATCAAACATGGCGCAGCAGACCCGACTTAATAATTATACGTATCCGACCCGCCGCATGGAATGACCATTGCCGCCGAATGGCTGGCCCAGTCTCGTAAAAAAACTGACGTGAGAAGAAAGCAGCAACTCTTGCTGCTGCATAAAAATAGCCAAATAACACAGGCTGCAATCAGCCGGCATGTGGCATGTTAAAATGTCAGTAGTGATCGTCTGTCTGACAAGAGGGGCCCATTGGGTCGTGACTTCGTGAGTTTAGCCTATTGGGGCCAAGCTCACGACCAGTGGGGTCCCTCTTAAATGGCAAGCTATATGGTAGCAGGCCCAGACGCAGAAGGCGGGACCGGTTTGCTAAAGTTGTGTTATGAATATTATAAAAGTAACTATTTATCCTATATAGCGTACATAGTGTGCTTCATTAGAACTTGTCCCGTGACGCGATTGGTAGCACTGTTCTGTCATTCTCCATTTTGAAACTGTTTGACAAGCAATAGTGCCAACAACCGTCATGTTGGCACTATTGCTTGTTTAACTTGTGTGACAATCTCCGTTAGGAGTATATGTGTTCTGTGGTGACAATGACAAGCAATGACAAAGGGACAACATTGAACTGTCTCTGCACAATGTTCTCTGTGGCTCTGCAGTACTCTGCAGTCTGTAGCAATAGCAAGAGATGTATGTCTGTAATAAGTAGGTATAATCTCAGGGTATAATCTACGCACAGAAAAAGTAGGTATGAAAAGATAATAGACGGCGATAAAAATTGACTTTTTATGAAACCGGGTTAACTGATAGTAAATGTATGAAAAGCCCCTGGTATTTGTTATCAAACTTCCAAAGCTTCGCTTAGATTGAGCTAAGATGTTTGATAATAATGTAGTAGGTTTCACAATGTTAATTTGTAAGTATATAGTTTTATTAACGATAAATTACTAAGTTTCTACCTTGCATTTATGTAGCAACTTTCAGTGGAAAGCGAAGCGGAGCCTATAAACCGATTTCCTTGGGAATACCAGTCTGTGCATGTGCACTAATGGATAATCGCCTCTTCTTCCAATGCCAACTTCTTATTCTTCCTTCGCACGTCAAGAATGTTGGCGAAACAACAGTCAATCAGGCTGCAGAAGAACTGGGCTGGCCGTGTCAATGGTATGCATACGCACATATTAGCAAGAATGGTCACTCACTGGACTATACGTCTGTATGTGTCTGATGGATAATCTAGATAAATATGGCTATTCTCCTGCAAAAATATCCAAATTGCAATCATGGACGTAGAGACTCGAGGTATAGGTACTGTGGTGCAGGTGGTGTTGCATTATGTTGTTGAAGATTTGTATATTTTTGCAGAACAGTAGTCATAAAATAGCCAGAATTCACACAAAATTTTGAGGTGTTTTCCCAACTGTGGGACTCTAGACCAGGCAAACAAAAAATATTGAGTAAGTTTAGCTTGTACACGGCGTCGCGGCGTGTAGTTTAAAAATGCGGTAGTGGGGGTGGGGCAAGTCAATTCAGAGTGGACAAGCCAAGCTAAGCTATACCGCAGTAGCAGCAGAATGGGCCTCACTCATCACATCATTAAATATAAAAGAGCACGAAAACCTGTGAACGAACCTATGATAAAGGTGGTCCAAATAGAGAGATCATTAAAATAAAAGATTCCTCATGCCTAAGGGTATTCGATAATACCCCATGTATGTTCCGCGTTTTTTTATCGTTTTCGAGATAAACGCCAATACGTCACTATTTGGACCACCTGTCACCTGTGACGAAAACTCCGAAAACTCGAGGGCGCAAAGGCGCGGGCTGCATAGCGTGCGGCGACGATCGATCTTTACGTCACTAACGTCAACATTTTGTCACTTATGACAGCTTGCTGAGCAAAGTAGTGTTCGTGAATGTGATTTCTGATTGCCGAAAAACAATAAAATTGTATTCGTGGTGCGGACAGAGAGTTCCATCATGAGTGCATTAATGAAAGTAGCCGTTTCTCGAAGCCCTGCTTCATTGGTGAGTTCTTATATCCATGTTTTTAACAATATTCCTGATAACGTTATGTAATCGGTAAAAAAAATGTTTTCAACATTCCACTGGAATTCTCCTAATGGTGCTCACATGGTAATTTAGAAAGGCCCAGAATGTTATGTACACATTTACAAAATTCTAAACCAGCCTTTTGAATGATATTTGATAGCAAATTTGGAAAATCTAGTACCTACGCAAATAAATATTGAGTCATATTTTGTAATAGGTAAGGTACCTATTTTGCTTTCATTATGTCACCCCAAAATCTACGGTATTATGAAGGTCAATTTATCTTAGATTATGACTTGGAGGTACTATCTATTAATTATTATTTATTCTCAATAGAATTAAATTGTTCTTGAATATGCAAGCAGTACATTATTAAGCATAAAATGCTAGTAAATAAATAATGTTAAATAATATTTTTATAATACAGTTCCATTTTCTGGAAGCTGAACTCAACATAGTTGGGAAAAGGCTAGGCAGATGATGAATACAGTTCCACATATTAGCAAGCTTAAAATATTTAAATTGTTTCAGGCTTCATATTTATACCGAAACCTGCACTTATCAGTGGGGGGTGCTACTCCAATCAAAGATGCCTCAGCAAACACAAATACCTCAAAGGCCTACACAGTTATAGATCACACGCATGATGCTTTAGTGATAGGTGCTGGTGGGGCTGGCCTACGTGCCGCCTTTGGTCTTGTGCAGGAGGGCTTCAAGACAGCTGTTGTCACCAAACTGTTCCCTACTAGGTCCCACACTGTTGCTGCTCAAGGAGGAATCAATGCTGCATTAGGTGATTTCCATATTATATAAACATTATTTCAGTAGTTTTAGTCACTACATGAAACATGATTTTCCACAACAATTACTTAGGAAAATCATGTTTTTTATTTGTTTTTAAACAGAATACACAAAAAAGTTGTCACCTAGAAACGTAGTAGTAAGTCATGTACTTTTATTTTCCTGATATTGATTCTTAATCCTTATGGACTCATAAAAGTTAGATTTAATAATACTCTGGTGACTAAATTACATTATCTTTCAGGTAACATGGAGGACGACAACTGGCTCTGGCACATGTATGACACAGTCAAGGGTTCCGATTGGCTTGGAGATCAGGTACACAAACAATAATACAACACTATTTATTACAACTTGTACAAGATCAGTTTGCAAGCAGGAAAGTGAAGGACACGACTCTGACTATATTTTGTAATTTTTTCATGCTTTATGTCCGTTTATACATTAGGTACATATATTAGTGATAGACAAGCACTATCTATATTATGTTTGCACACGAATTACCAAAGTGGTGTGAGTCAATTGTCAATATTGGCCAAGCCAATTTTATACGCTCAGATATTTGCATAACATTCTTATAGTTAGACCCTAAAAATGTTTCAATGCCGAATGCATAGAAACATTGTTTAAGAATAATTTTTGAATACTTATTGCTCTGTCTCACCTCTTGTAAATTATCAAGGAAAACTATTTAATTTAACATATTGTGTGTTAACACATAATCATTTACTCAGGATACATTCTGCATACTAGGCTCTCTTCAAAGTGATTGATGGTCTAACTAAACTACTTACTGCTGTTAAATATAAAAGCCACGCCCACCAAGTTACGAAATTTGGTTCTATAAAACATAACACCAATGAAGATAATAATATAGAATAAAGCATCTTGAAAATGCCACATGTTGGCTAATTCTAGATTTCTGTCTGATTTATGGCAGAAATGTCCAGATAGGAATCAAAGGATCTATTTTTAATGATGGAGTGGGAAAACAAAACTTTTGTGAGTTTTCCATTTGAAGACATAGATTGTTACATATCACAAAGAAAGATTATGTTAATGTGTACTGTTATACTTACCATATGGCTTACACATGCTTTAAATCAATATTGACAACCATGAACAATTGTTTCATGCAGCCCATATTTAAGGGCCTATATGTCGTCAAATTGCTTAGCAAGATCCGCCGTTATGTCGAATCTACTGCAGCATTAACTTTGAAATAAATATATGTTACAGTTGAGGATTAATGTAAGCGACTGTGTTAGCCGAAAACACAAAATTTTCTCTATAGAAAAAAAATCCAAAGTTACCTCCAAACCGAACAATAAACCGCTGCTATTAAAAAAATACTTCAAATTAGATCATGAAACTTGGCACACTAACTGAACTAACTATAAAGCAGCGACTATGTTTTTTATTTTTTTTAAATAACCATTATTTTCGCCGTAAAATGCAATTACCTAAACTTTTGCCGATTTGTTGCCGCCTCCGTCTCGCTCGCACTCAGTCCGCGAGTAGTATGGTGCGAGCGAGATAAAAACCTGAGGTTGGGTGGGCTCTTAATATCATTGTTCACTCTTTAGGTCAGAGTGACAGTAGCTGCATAATGTGCAGTGAACTTTTAAAACAGCATCCTAATGATACAGGTCTTTGACCAACAGGGTCCGTAGTCTGCTCTGAAAAATGTTTGTGTCATCAAAAACTGGCGGCGTGTGTACTTGATTAGGCATTTATCTAGCTTAGCGGCATTTTCCATCCATTCTAACGTACTATGGACTATAAACCTATGTGTGGGTAAATCAGTAGTTTGCACTTATAATTAATGAGTCTTCTCACTTTCAGTTTCACAGTAATAAACAACATGATTAGAAATCTGCTTAAAGGCAGGTCTCAACTTATGTTAATCGATATTTTGCCGTCATTTCTCAATCCTATTCCATTCATTTTGAGTCACGGTATTAGGGGTCGGGCACGGCGTTACCTACCCCTGGGGTTGCAGGCTCAATTCGGTTGTCAGCTTTGCGCAGGTAGCAGGGGCGAATAACCTTATGTAGTTATGAAACTATACAAACAAGACACAAGAGGCGTAACAAATTCGATTTTAGTGATCGTATGAAAACTGCCAGTACTGCGAAAACGAAACTTGAATTCGCAGATCTTTTTCTTATTATTAGAAGCGTATTAATTTGTTATTTTGTCTAGTACAATAGACTTACTTAAATATTTTCTGCTTCGTATCATAAAACAACTAAATACATAAATACCTGTTTAAATAAGATATGGTGTGAAGGCAATCACTACATTATTTAAACAGACAGTTTCAACCAGTTTCATGACTGAAAAGCTAAATCGATAAACCATAAATAATATAATACATAATCAGAATATAACGTTCCCACTGCTAGGACACCTGCCTCCT
This sequence comes from Eupsilia transversa, assembly GCA_914767815.1. Lineage (NCBI taxonomy): Eukaryota > Metazoa > Arthropoda > Insecta > Lepidoptera > Noctuidae > Eupsilia > Eupsilia transversa. The sequence goes on along the minus strand of OU611890.1, from coordinate 8,428,411 downwards.
TTCTGTGAGAGGAACCATACAAAATTAAAATGGCACTCTTCATACCTTTTTGTTGTATTAATGTAAAGTCGAGCACCCTAGCTGGTTAAAGTAGGTACTTAGGTTATTTAGGTATTCAATGAAGGAAACTGTATCTACTTTACAATTTGATGTATCATAGAAGGAATTTTATTATTGAATCTTTAACTTCTCCATTTACACCTAATTATACCTGAGAGGTATAAGACACATTCAAAGTACCTACTTTCCATTTACCAAAACGTTTGTCGTAGGACGCCATCCACTACATGACTCGGGAGGCACCACATGCTGTCATCGAACTGGACAACTACGGCATGCCTTTCTCCCGCACCCCTGAGGGCAGGATCTACCAGAGAGCCTTCGGAGGACAGTCCCTCAAGTTCGGCAAGGGAGGCCAGGCGCATAGGTGTTGTGCTGTCGCTGACAGGTACATGAGCCGTTTGTCATAATATATTAACCACATATCTTCGTTTAGTCCCCTACTACACTAGGATATGTTGGCTGAGGGCTGATGAATTCATGGAAGATTTCGGGTGTGTTTGCTGAGTGATAAAAATATTTGTGTCTGTCTAAGACCCGTATTACAGAACGTCACTCAAGACTCAAGCATTACTTAAAACTAGTTTCAACCAATCAAAAGGCTTTAAACGAGTTTTAAGTAATGCTTGAGTTTTGAGTGAGGTTCTGTAATACGGACCTAAAACTGCTTACATAATCACAAGCTTGCTCTCGGTGAGAAGGGAGCGGGCCACGTGGGCCCAGTTCTGGTTGGTAGTTGTCACATGTCTTCGATACTATAATAAAACTGCTTACCTATAAGTTTTTCTGGACTAAAGCCCCTTTCAAATTTCACGGTTTAATATATTTTCCTACACCTATTATTTACCAACGGTGTTGAGTCTTACTTCAGGATAAATAAATTCATAAAGAAATAGTACATAACTGTCGCGGCCTGCAACAGGGGCATGCCGAGGCACACATACGTGAGTCCATCAAAGCATGGTTGTGGCCATAGTTCTAGTAGTACATTTCTCAAATAATGCGCGGAAATTCAAACTAAGTAAATTAATTATAAATTCCAGAATCAATGACGAACAACGATAATTTTTCACGCGCCAAGCTTTAATAAGTTACTTCCTTGGTTCCCACTGTGTTGAAGTAAAAACTTCGTTCCATTTTTTAATAACGCGACAGATATGAGTTTTTATAGTAATATTGGGCCGCTAAACACGACTAATATGGATTTTTATACAAACATTGCCGGGCGGGAGCTCGCATGTATTCGACCAGTACAGCATTTTCGATTTATCTCGAAGAAGTTGGTCAAAATAATGCTCGAATTTCCAAGCTTGTTTGAGAAAAATTACATCATTATCAAGAAATCTGTAACGTCCAGATAAGAGAAATCGAATTTACAAAATCATACCACGAATAATGGTTTATTATCGCTTTATACGATTTAAAGAATTCAGTTTCTAGCAATAATTAAATAAAAGTATTAAAGCAATAAACGCAGTCTTCATAAAATACAATCTTCGTCATTCTCTACTTTGATAATCGTCAATTCAAGTAATACCCCACCAAAACTTGATTTATGATAACTTTTCATATCTTTTATTTTGAGCCATATTATTGTGAAGTCCTCTTATATAGCACAAAAAATATATATTTACATACAATACATGCACAAGTTGTTGACATCAAATTCCCGTATTTTAAAACGTTCGAAATTTTGTCGCAATCTCATCTCGGTGACAATGAATGTCAAAAACTTCTCAAAATTCAGGTAAACTAGATGTATTTATGACAGATTGAGACTAAGATTAGAATTGGACCGTTTTAATAAAATACGGCAATTTGCATTGCACATATAACATACATTGCAAGCATTTATGGTTTCTTTGTTCGCCGTCGTTTTTTAATGTACGCTTAAAAAGTTTAGTTCCAAACACACTCCCACTTCGCATAGTTACAATTCCTATGCAAAAGGCAATGGCGTCCGTCACAATACCTATATGAAGGGACCAACTTCATGTATAGTACAGGTATTACAGGTACTATTTTACTTGTAACATGAAACCTTTACTATATTCTTCTTCTTCTATTGCCTAGAACGGGACACTCCCTTCTGCACACCCTCTACGGCCAGTCTCTTCGATACGACTGCGAGTACTTCATCGAATACTTCGCACTGGACTTGCTCATGGAAGATGGAGTGTGTAAGGGATGCATCGCTATCAACCTTGAAGATGGAACACTACACAGGTATGTTCATTAATAATAATTCATTTATCATTTGCACTAGCTGGTAATATTCATTATTATTGGCTGGGTGCGATTAACGTGGCACCTACTGGGCCCAAGTAATTTGACAAAACGTATGTACCATCGATACGAAAGAAGGAAAAGATTGGATGGGTCATAACTTTTTATACATAGCACATCCAACGAGATTCAGGGATTGGCTGCTGGGCACACGCACAACATGGTTCTACTTTCCTCTTTTGTTGACTGTGAAACTCACAGTTGAAAGTCGGTTGATGACCTAAGGGTCATTCCTCTCGCTCCAGTTACACTGCTTAAAAAAATACACTCCAAAGAGTGGCGTCCTAGATATCAAGCAATCCCATTGTTTGTTGATCTTACCTCGTTAGTCTACCAACAGTAAATTGCACCGTGTGTAGTGTCGATATTTAGAGAAGTCTAATATGTGCTTCTTTGTCCAACGCAATACATGAAATGACTATGAAAAGCGTGTGAGTTGCACGCCGCAAAGTAACAAAGCAAGATAACGGTACGGTCAGACTATTGTTGTCTCAGTGCCTAGGCTTTTCAGTGGCAATTAGTATACAAAACATTTTAATCTCTAATTGGTCATTGAACCAGGTAGAAAACTGGGCCACAATATTTTTATTTGTATCTAGAATATTATATCAATAGAAATAACAAGATTGCAGAAAATATGCTTTGCCGAGAATATAAATGCCGTTTGAACACGGAATCGGAATAAGTTAACGAAATGTCGTTTTTCTTCTTTTTTCTTTGTTTTTTTAGATGACAAGACTTATATACAATCTCTAAATTAAATGACTATATATCTAACTATACAAATAAATAAAGTACTTGTCCGCATCGCCGTCATCCGTATTTAAACATACATATTTATTTTTATTAGGTATAACCAAGGATGAGAAACGAAAAAAGAAGCACATTGCAATTGTTGGGAATCGAACATAGGTTTGCGAAGCAGTCGTCGAACCTTTAAGCAATTTTCTTTGTTGAAAGTTGACTAAAATATCCATTCTTATATGTCATGATTGACTGCGTAGCTCCTTAAAGGTATAGCGGGATGATAATCATTGAAAAGGTTAAATCTGTAACTATCTGCTATATTCGTTTCCTATTCAGCCCAGTGAAGTAATGAAAAGTTCGACTGTTGTCATTTGTCCTACACATTGTGTGCTCTCTCATCTCAGTTTCATTTCCTACAAATAAGTTTTTTCCTACAAAATGTAGGTATGGGAAGTTTTTTGAGATATCTAACTTTTAGTACTCAAACCTCAGTAGGTCCAATAGTTTTTTTGTGAAAATTGCCCATTTGCTTGCTGACTATATTTTTTTTCCAAATCTGTGAGTGCAGATCAAAATCTTTCATAAAGTTAAGGACTGTCTCCTAAGACCGTTTTCTTGTGGAAAAAACGGCTAAGGTTCCTTATTACCCCATTTCAAAAATTCATCCTGTATATGTATGTGAATTGCTTAGCTCCATAAAGGTATAGCGTGATGATAATAACTTAAAGAATATTGGCAATATTCTAACCTTTTGGCTAGTTTTTTTTACAATTTGCGGTAAAGTATAGAAGAATACAAACAAGTTCCAATATTCCTCATCCTCCTATGACAAATAGCGTGATGATTTATAGCCTACTACAGACTACTACTTATACCCATATCAATGCAAAATTTGAACAAATCTATCTAGTAGTATTTGCGTGATGCAAACAAACAGACAAAAAAATTAAAAATACTTTTACTTGTAGCAATTACTCTTTTTTTTTAAAATATATTCAACGTACAGTTTTGACTTCGCTGCGAATTTATTTTAAGTATAGATAAATAAAAGCATAGTCTTAAGAATTTTTATGATTTTAGTTTTCTTGCTGACTGTATGTTAATGATCCGGAGCAATCGTTAATAAGGGTATTTTTATCGATCTCAATAACAAACGTGACTGCTCCACATTCTTATCGTTCTAATTTGAAGTACAATGAACTTTGATAATTAATTATACTTAGAATACCGTAAACATAGTGAATGTCTCGCGTCTGTCTGTAATCTATATGAATAAATACAGACGGAAATCTTATTCAATTGTCACTCTGGGAAAAGTCCCTCTAGGTATTCATTGAATAATTATTAAACTTCGTTTCTTCTTTACTTTAAGCAGCTCTATTTGCAAGCCAAATCGACATTTTAATAAATCAAATCTTTGATAAGTTACCTGGTTGCCATGTGTCGAAGTAAAAAATTCGTAAAAATTTTTAATTACACGACATATATGAGTTTTCATAGTAACATTGGCGGCCGCCTACTCGCTTGTATTTGACCAGTACAGCATTTTCAATTTACCTCGAAGAAGGTTGTCAAAATAATGCTCGAATTTCCAAGCATGTTTGAGAAAACAAAATAATTAACTTAGAATAATCTCGAAGATAGTTACTATAGTATAGTTCGATTCAAACTTAATGGTGGCTCGGAAGTTAGCCACTCGCTGCGCAGTACCCCACCCCTCACCCCCGCTGACACATGAAATTGTTACTGCGCAGCGGCTCGGCTCATGTTCGGAGCCGCCATTAAGATTGAATCGAACTATAGATATCGCTAAAATCACGCGAATTGCATACGTTACACAAACAACATTTTTATCTCTAACAAAAATACTTGATTGACTTGTTTTTGTTTATTATAATACGAATGTTACCGAAATTATTATCGGATAATGGTAATCTGTCTGCGCAGTTGTTTTTGTTATATTTCGCAAAAAAACAGATATATCCTGCGTGCTTTATGTTTTTCCGCTACCGGAAAGTTTTATGATCTATGTAACTATCTTAAAGGTTGCATAAGCATAGAATATATGAGTACACTGATAACAGATACCGTCCTCTTAGTGGTAGTCGGTTCACTAATGTTCATCTGACTACCTCTCTCCTTTCCTTCAGTCTATCCAAAGATTGTCTAGAAAAGATCGATATTACCGCCTATTGTGCATTGTAAATGGAACTTCCTATTATGTATGTGGGCAAAGTACTTAGGTAAACCAGGAATTTTCTCCGTGAGATGGTCGGTATCACAAAGGCGTGCTGGCATTCCCTGAGGAGCTGGGGTGGATCGAATGATCGATCTTCCCACCGGTACGCAAAATACGCGCGTTTGATGGACGTGGAGTTGCGGACAGTTGCCCGTTATACAAGACAATACCTATGGTATAGAACATAGAAATATAAATAACAGGAGAAGTGGCATGGGGGCGTGTCTGTGTCCGCGCGACATGGTCAAGTCGACCATGTCTTATGCAAATGGCCGTCTCCGCGAACTAGTCCGCTTTCGACCGTGATCGTGACAAAATATAAGAATGCCGTGTTGTTCAGTGGTTTATTGTAAAAACCGAAGCCAAAACAAAAACTTTGTGAATCATAGAATCACTTACCCTAAGTAAGTACAAGGATTTTACAGTATTTGTCTTTAAAATCACGAAAAACTACAAATCGAAAAATATTTCTTGCCTTTACTATGATATTGTTGTTTTCAAAGAACACAGCGGCTGTTTTATTTTTGCACTAAATACATTGCTCCTTAACCACTACCTAAATATTATCTCGCTAAGGGACTGGACAAGCAATGTAAAAATCACAAAACGATACTACAACTATACGATGCATCGCGCAGTACGGCCGCTGTGTCTTGCGCCGAGCTAGTGATGTGCTTGGGCAGATCCGCTAACGTAGGCTATCGATAACAGTCGATGTCGATTGGCGAATAAATTCTTCAATTTGTAAACCGTTTTACCCGGTTGGAAGATCGATGTGAAATAATGTTTTTTACTTATTTTGATTGTTTTACAGCGTAGTAGAGAAATGCTTAAACAACAATCTTAAAGTAAATTAATAAAATTTTAGTTGAATGTCGGTGAAGTGTTATTGGGTTTGAATTATCGTATATTAAGCCTTATCCTCGCACTATCTTTGTTTTTTTTGGTTGTGGTATTCTACTTCCGTTAAAGTCTTCAAAAGCTTCGAATGCGTTATAGTAATGCGTTAAAGTTAAACCAAATTATCCGGATTTTTTCATTGTTATTTTTTTTTGCTACTTATTGTTTATTTTTATTATACTTAATATTCTCTGGATGTTTTTTATTTACTTTATTTTCAGAACCCCAAAAATATTTTTGTACAATAATAAATAGAAGAATCGATAACTTTACAATTTAGTCAATCACTAGCGTATATGAAAAATAAATTGCTTTTTTACACACACCAATAGCGACCGCTGTTTTTGTGTGAGTAAGTTGTACGGTGCACGTTAAATGCGCGCTGTGCTTGATGGGATAAGGTCTATAATTGATTATGTAGTACGTCTGATTTATGAAATGTGGGTGTGTGCGCGACTGCGTATCTATTGGTTCATGTGTAGTTGTGGCGAAGTGGTGGGGACAAACTGGAGACATTGGGTTCCGATACATTTTCAACTACCGGGCATATCTCCTTCTTTCTTATATCTATGGTATAGAACTATGAGTAAATTAATACAAGAAGGTTTAGGTACTATACTACAGCTTGTTGTCCATAGGTTCCAAGCCAAGAACACAATCCTGGCGACGGGAGGCACCGGTCGCTCGTACTTCAGCTGCACGTCTGCCCACACCTGCACCGGCGACGGCACGGCCATGGCGGCGCGTGCTGGTCTGCAGAACGAAGATATGGAGTTCGTGCAGTTCCACCCTACTGGTGAGTGTATAGGATGTCGCGTATTCGCAAAGGAAAATGACAAAATTGGAAACAAACTGTCATAATTATGTCATCGTAAATTGACCATATTCTTAAACAATAAGCGATGATGATTTTTGCGATAAGAACATCAAAAAGGTTGCAGGATTACGTCATATTTCAATCGCGATATCGCAAATTCGCCTCTGATAAAAAATCTATCGAAAACAATGTATACCAGGTGGCCATAAAATATGCCCAGGTTATGGTAGGTTTAAAAAATAGTACGTTATCAGGAATTAAGAAAAGTAAACTTTTATCAACTAGCTTTTATCAACATTTGATATTATATCAATTGAAGAGTCAGGTTGCAGTATTGTTAAAATTCTTAGGTACGCTAAGAGTCATATAAATCCATATAGGGTGGGAGGGTCATTGATTCGTAATCTGATACCATGGATTTAGTACCTACATTAGACTTTTTATCGGTTATCTTTACAAAAAAAATGCTGTTCCCTACATTTTTACATTTTTTTACCACGTAGGTAGTAGGTATTGCACTTTATGAAACCGCAGATTTATTTTTGATAACCGACGAATAATTTCTACGCCCTTTTTTTTTGGGTGGGAAATCATTAAATAACTTCTCCCGCTCTGGGCGGAGCGGGAGGGCGTGTCAGACTCTTACTGACTAAAACCCACCCGTGTTCCTTCAGTTGCCTGTGTTGCCAGGAGCCACGGTATCCCTTTCGGACTTTCCCACAACCCCGGCAGGCATCGGCCCTAGCGGGCCCCACCATTGGTGCTGACATCTCTTTGAGGCGCGCGTGGATAACAACGCGCTGTCGACCCGGGCCTTGTCCTTATCGGGGGCGAGCTACACATTGCTTACCGCCCGTAAGCCCGCGCCTACGGTGGCCGGGAATCAGCCAAGGATTCCCGATGCCCAGGGCGTCTCCTACGGCGGCTAGGGGCGTGAGGGCGCGAACTTTGCCTCTCCCTCACGCGGTCCGCCTCCTCCTTTGCGAGCATTACTGCTTCGCAGAAGGTGACGGCGCCCCATGCCCTATCGCTCCGTACCATGGCCTGGACCAGGGCCGGACGCGAGAGATCTCCACCGCTGATCGCCTCCACGAAGACACGGCGTTGCTCTGCCCAAGCCGGGCCCCCACCCTGTCCTCCGGGCGATCCACACAATGGTGACACCCGGGCGCTTCCTCCCGCCTTATCCGGAACAGGAACCTCCTGAAGCAACCGTGTCCGGTGAGGACCTGCGTCAGGCGGAAGGTGAGGACGCCGTGGCGCCTCTCTAGCCACTCCTCAAAGAGGGGACTTATCGCCGCAATTGTGACGTGCCCAAATTTCTACGCCCTAGGGTAGTAGGATCATGTGCTGAATTCATGGGAACAGTTTACGCGTCGATGTCCCTGCCATCCTGTATAATATAACCGAACCAACGATGAATACTAATAAAATCCAACTATCATGATGTCAAACTGTGCTGATGTTTAATGAACTACATACATTTTACAGTCTTTTGCAGTTTAAAGTGAAAATTCAGACACAATACACAACTTGTTGTCATATCCGTTTCCTGTTTAGTAATTCATAAAAGTCCATGTTTACACAATTTTGCGAATCTGACGTCACAGTCATGTGACAATTTCTTTGCACGAATACGCCGAGTGTTCACTTGGCCATGTACCAATTAGATAATCTGAAAAAAAATATACGACGAACATAAACATATTGCGATTTTATCGCAGTTCTCAAAAAAAAAAGCACTAAGAGCATGTTCATTTTCGTCATATTGATACGAATAATATAACATTTGAATAGCTCTAGACTTGATAAACTGTAATAATATGTGTTGTGTTAATATGGGCATTATTTTTACATTAATGTTGTACCCGTAGTATTAAACTGCTGACGTTTGTATTTTCAGGTAAAGGATACTTAAAAATAAAGTTGTCTTTGTAATTAATAATATTATTAGCATCAAGCGCCTTTATAAGATGAAATAGCGAAAGTGAACAAACGAACATTTCAATAATTTGGCAGGCGCCCAAAAAAGTCCAAGCGAGCTGTTACCGAGTACTTCTTTATTGCTCGAAATCATAATTTTTGTTATAAATTCACAATACATTTTATTATCTGTATTAACAATTTAAGCACTTAACTTCCACCAACGAGACACAATAGTTTTTTTTTTATGCAACTGATTTACCTTGCGTTCCGGCTGGGTGGGAATTATTAGTGTTCAAGTCTGGTTAGTAAATCTGCAGCAAATCCTGTTAGCTGCATTGATTAGGAGACGACACTAAAGAGTTATAGTCTATCAAGTCTAATAGACATGACAACAGTCTTATCTCCAAAATTTTGATAAATGGTGGATAAAGACACGATGCTTCAGAGTTCTAAGTTCTATGGCAATATACTCGTGAAAGTAATCCATTTGATACCTTGGAGCCTTAAAATGCAAAATCGTATCAATACAGTTATGGTTTAGGTGCCGGTGTAGTTACAGGCAAATCAGCACATGAGACAGCTTTAGTCAGCTTGGTTTGTGCAACGCATGTGGGTTGCCTCAGGTATTGCAGATGTGTATCAGCATAGGCGACTTACCGATAGAGGAAAATGTTGTTAGTTCGAATGTAGGAGGAGGTATTTCTCGACGGCAAGTGAAACCAAGTCAGACGCCAATGGGTGGCATAAAAACTCTGATACCAGGTCAGTCACTAACCACAAGAAAATAAGAAGACTGATAGAAAGCTACGTTATTGCCCAATGCCATAAGCTTATGGCACTCGGCGGACGAAGTCACGGGCAGAAGCTAGTAACATATGAAAATAATCATGTAAAACATCTTTTCAACCACCAGGTATCTACGGCGCCGGTTGCCTGATTACGGAGGGCTGCCGCGGTGAGGGCGGATTCCTCGTGAACGCGAAGGGCGAGCGCTTCATGGAACGTTACGCACCCGTCGCCAAGGACTTGGCCAGTCGCGATGTCGTCTCCAGGGCTATGACTGTCGAGATCATGGAAGGTAAGAACCTTGAGATGTTTATAAATCATTAATCTTATGTTTTAGTACTCTTCTAAAGGGTTAGGACTGAAGTATCCTGGATTAAATAGGGATCATAAAAACGCATTGCCGCATAGAATACAAATAAACCTAAAGCGGTGAACAAAACAAAACTGTTGAAAATAATTGTTCAACTCTTGCACCAATGAAGAAAAACTGAAATTATTAGAATAAACATGTAAACAAAAGCTCTCTAACGAAATAAACCAATAACAAATATTAAATTACTAGCTGTTGTTCGCGACTTCGTCTGCGATGCAGGATAAAAACTAGCCTATGTCGTTTCCAGGTCATGATCTACCCATGTGCCAAATTTCATCCAAATCCGTTCAGCCATTTTAGCGTGAAAGCGTAACAAACAAACAAACTCACTTTTGCATTTATAATAATTATTATAGTTAGAATTATGCTAAAAGAGGAAATGGGAGAGTTGTCCTTAATGTTTACGTAAATATAAAGACATCGTATGTTTCGCATTGCCGAAAAATAGCTTCAGAACTAGCTACGTTATAAAAGGTTGTACGGGTAAAACCCAGCAGTACATAGCAAACAGTAAATACTACTTCACTTTTAACGAGTGTAAACATAAACAGTTTAATGACTTTGTTTAACCGCAGTTACATAACTCGCAAGGTTATGCTTATAATACAATAGTTCATTTGACCACTTTATGTCGAAGGTTATTTCTTCACACCTGCTTTGCACTTATTCATCACCTAATGATTTATTGGATATTAAACAGTCGTTAAACAAAACTATTCTAAAGTATCGTATTATAGGTAGGTTTTATATCTTGTCGAAGATGATTCATTAACATGAAATGCTATTGAATCAATGTATTAGGCTAAGTTAGCTGTTGTTTATTAAAAACCGCAGAAGGAAGGGTTTCATCATCAGGCAATGTCTTCTCAACACATAAGCACGTTACAGTACTCGACCGTAAATATAACTCATATAGCCTTTCATCAAATTTGTAGCGCGACATCTTTGTCACTCATGTCTGTGTAACTGTAAGCTCGGTGTGACATACTTATACCAGGATATTCTTCTTTAAAATATTACAAAACATTTCTATTCAACCAAACACTTTCATACATTTGGTTCAAACGTAATCTAATTAATCATCTTAAGGCGAATTTCACCAATGAACCTGAACGTGTTCAGCACATCTAAACCGCGTTCAATAGCGGTCAGTGTCAAATGAATATTTATACTGACAGCTCTTGAACGCGGTTTAGAAGTGCTAATCGCGTTCAGTTTCATTGGTGAAATCCGCACTTAGTAGGACAGTTTAGACTAAAGCAGATTGGAAAGGAAAAATGCTGAATGCGACGGGTCGCACCGCACTTTTTTGTATGAATATAATGTGCACTTGGCTATAATGAAAAGGAAGAACATTGAATGTCTTTCAATCCTAATAAAACCACGTCCGTCCCAGGTCGCGGCTGCGGTCCCGAAAAGGACCACGTGCACTTACAGCTGCACCACTTGCCCCCGGAACAGCTGAAGCAGCGTCTGCCCGGCATCTCGGAGACGGCCATGATCTTCGCAGGAGTAGACGTCACTAAGGAACCTATACCTGTGTTGCCCACCGTGCATTACAACATGGGAGGCACGCCCACTAACTTCCGTGGAGAGGTTAGTATACGTAATTATTATTATTACACGCGTTTACAACAACCAATTAATAAAATATGTATTCTACATGTTGCATCTACTGTTTTCGTTCATCGTTTACACCTAAATAAATTGAAACATCGTCGATACTCGTATGATGATATAATTATGTTATTATACACGACATGTTTTTGACAAGTCTTTTGTGAGACTTGTTGAAAACAAGTCTCCCTTGCCTATGGGTGTACACGCGCGGTTAGAATACCTCGTTGAACTAGTGGTCGCAAATGCGCTGGTCATGGACTCCCGGGTTGCATTCCCAGGTCAAGAAAAGTGTAATTAGGATTTTCCATTAAGGATTTCCCAATAGCAGCCAAAAAAATGGCTAATTGGTGAGCATAACCTTTAAAAACGCCGGACGATGACTTTCCGAGATAACAGTAACTAGCCAAAAGATACATAAATAAGAAAAACCCAAGTAAAAAATTTAAATATATAAACAAAATATAAATGTATTTTGCAAATTTTTTGTGGCTACCTCTCAGCAGTTAAAAATGTTTTAATTACTGAGGTCCACTATCAAGACATGGATGAACGACTCGTAGCACACGTTATAGGCGCAGATGTATATAGAAATTATAAGAGTACTCCTTATCACCCTGAGGTCAGCTTAATGAATGTTCCCTTTGAGTTTATTGAACATGTGTCATAATGATTAATTGAACTATCAACCCTTTGGCTCGTTCCAGAAAGAACATTACAGCTTCATTTAACTTATTGTAGAGGGCAAACTTACTCATTGACGATAAGTATTATAGATTATAGATATTAAATACACATTATAATTTCATTGTATAAAACTATTGTACAGGAAAAATGGCAGATAAAGAACACCTAGTAGCTGTTTCTCTCTGATCTGATCTCTGTTTAACTATTTTGTTTATGAAAAAACAATGTAAGTAATCTCATAAAAGCGGAGTTTCTTTTTGTGCAAAAAAAGAGTTGCCTGACTAGTTTTGCATTTAATCGGACGCAAATCATGAAACAATAAATGTTCACACGGCAACACAACATAACTTAAAATAAAACTAGCCAAGCGGTCTACCCTGTGTCTACCTATGTCACAGATCTTTTGTATGCACGTGTTTTTGTGACAAATAAATCTACTACGGCGAAGCAAAAAGGAGGGTTATGACTTTGACCAGCATGTATGTATGTTTATCTAGTCCCTCATAACTTCTAAACTGCTCATCATAATTTGACAAATGAGATATCGTTGGAAGCGTCTTGATCGCTGAATAAAGACTGGTTATACGTCACATAAAATTGAATATGGCGCCCTTTACAGAACATAAGGTATTGAACATTTTTTTTGGTATCAAATGAAAGTGCAGTTAGCACATTTAAAATACATTATATATAACCCCAAAATAAATTAAATAAAATGTATAAAAACTAAAACCCAACTACGACAAAAAAGTCTTATGATATTAGCTCTGCTGGACGGCTTAAAATTTTACTTAAAGATGGAATGTTATGCCATATTTTTGATCCGTCGAAGTCCTACATGACTTTCCATACCTTTTTGTAGCATTAATATTCTTTCTTAAACAGTTTTAATAGATTTATTTCTAAAGTCGCAGATGAAGATATCAATCATAGCTGAAGACTTTGTACTAATAAACTTATCAGTGGCGAATGAAAACTGCCTGCAACGCGGTATCTAGAGGGGGTGATCTGTGACCTATGTGAATATTTGGATCTTTATTAGTGTTTACTGAATTGCTGACGATAGATTTCTGGTTTGCCCGATTAGAATCGAACTCGAATGGAGCTCTCGCCGTGTGCAGAGCTCCGTGAAAACCTGTCACGAAATTTGAGTATAACAATGTGGATGTGTGAATAATGATGATGTGTTGCCACACAGGTAATCTCCCACTACGACGGCGTAGACCGCGTCGTACCTGGCCTACTGGCCGCGGGCGAGGCGTCGTGCGCGTCGGTGCACGGCGCCAATCGTCTCGGCGCCAACTCGTTGCTCGACATCGTCGTGTTCGGCCGCGCCTGCGCTCTAACCGTCGCCGAGACCAGCAAGCCGGGCGACGCACAGGCACCGCTCAAGGACGTAAGTCAAACACTTGTTCGGACACATAACAAAAGGGTTATGGGGAAGCAAAAAGAAACACACGCGAAATACATTTTTTATTTTTGTTATTTGCAGGTCAGAGTCAGAAAATTTGAATTTCGCTGGCTACCCCGACGCTTTGCTTTAAGGTGGATATGCAGTGGTAGCCCGCGAAATTCTATGTATTTTTTTTTTTTGCAATTTGCAGGTCAGTGTCAGGTTTTATCTTGATCTAAATATGATTCGCGACTTTATCAGATATGTATTTACAGAATTATAATCATACGAATCATTAATAAATAAATCTATCTATAAAGTTCTTATGGAACAAATCTAACTTAGAGAGATGTGATCACGATAAGCAATTTTTAAAGTCACTGATTTCCTGTTTTGCTGGCACTTGCCTTGGGTAACAAGGCAATTCCTGGAACTGCCACTTTAATTCATAATAATATGCCTAAAGACTGTACATATTATAGTTGGCCTAGGAAAACTGATAGTTATTTATGCATCTGTTGTATAATACGGGTTACTTATTAAAACACGAATGTGGGTTTATCACATGAGTGTTTTAACCCGTAGCCCTCCAAGCGTGGCGGAGCGTATTTGTTCCAAAAGTATCTGATAAAACTGTATACAAACCTTGTTTAGGTTCAATTCCTACGCATTCATTCTACTAAAGGGCATTAGTAACACATTCCTCTGTATTTAGAAGGTGTCAACTTTATATCTCACCACTTTTTACAAAAAATATTGTTTTAATAACATTATTAAATAGTAATTGTAAAATCATCGAAGTAAGTTGAGGTATTAAAAGTAACCTCAATTGTCGAATGAAAAAAAAAACTTATAATTTCGGATTTAAGTATCACTCAATTTGTTAGTGACGCTACAAATCCGCATTTAGTTTCACCGTTACTTAATTACTTAGTACATAACGAGCTATTCGAGCTAATGTGACACAGTCACACAGACAACAACGTACCAAAAGTGATGTTGTATCTGTTGCTGTTCAATTAGACTAGATGGCGCCGGCGTCTCCTATCTGACTAACACTGAGATAAAAACTCAGAGGTCGAGTCTCTTTTTAAGCCCAAACATATTGATGTAAGTTTTGTGTATTACCACAAAAGACTCGAGGCCTGTCTCGATGAATGGCCCAAGTAATATTGTTGATATAGCCTTATTGGTAGAAGGAAGTCGGTCCGGTCTTCAAAAAGAATAGTTGGATCTAAAAGATGTCTTGGATGTAAAGTTCAGCACTGAAACATCTCTACATCTCATACCATAATACATCTTCTTGATACACGGTAACGCTGCTAAGACAAAGATGCCAAAATCTAATTTAAAAATAAAAATTTATAATTGATTCGCAATTTACGCAATTTACCTACGACACAAGAATGGTCACGTGCATCGATATCATCTTCGATCATAATTTATTATAACTTAATATTTAACTTACATCTTGATCAAGTCACAACATCAATTTAAGTTACTTGGAAACAGTAAATATAAATAATAACTTTATGTGTATTTAATCATAATAACCATGTTTTCTTTCGGTTTCTGTATCTTTATTCTGGCTAGATGGTTCTTAAAAAAAAATCAACTTCATTGAAAGTAACAGGCATTTCAATAAATCTATACTTATAATAAATCTGTAGAAGTGAAAATTCTGTACATTGAAAATATCAAAAAAATAAATGGCAGGGGGTGTTACTAGACCGACACCGAACCCAAAAGTGTGATTAAAATTTTTTTTGTCTGTCTGTCTGTCTGTCTGTCTGTCTGTTTGTTCAAGTATCACGCAAAAACTACCGGTTCGATTACGATGAAACTTGGTATAATTATTCTTTAATATCCTGGGCACCACACTGGGTACTTTTTATCCCGGAAAAGTATCCTATCCTACGGTTGGGGGGTGTCAAAGTTTGTATGGAAGAATTTTAACGCGCTGTCCGATTAACTCGAAACTCAATATTTATACTTAAACCCAAAAATTAAGAATAACGTGTATCAGGATTTTTCGAAATTCAACCCCTAAGGGGGTAAAATAAGGGATGAAAGTTTGTATGAAAAATCTTATTCCTTGAGGTAATAAACATGAAACTTCGCACGAATAGTTATAAATGATAAAGTTTGTAGTTTTTTGTTTTTCTAAATTACCCACTTTTTTTTTTTTTTTTTTTTTTTCCTTTTTTTTTTTTGGGTGGGAAATCATCCAATGACTTCTCCCGCTCTGGGCGGAGCGGGAGGGCGTCTCAGACTTTTACTGACTAAAACCCAGCCGTGTTCCTTCCCTTGCCATGCCAGGGGCCACCGTTTCCCCTTAGGACTACCCGCAACCCCGGCGGGCAACGGTCCTAGCGGACCCCGTCAGTTTTGCTGACATCTCTTTGAGGCGCGCGTGGAACACGACGCGACGTCGACCCGGGCCTGGTCCTTATCGGGGGCGAGCTACCCATTGCTCACCGCCCGCAAGCCCGTGCCTACGGTGGCCGGGAATCCTCCAAGGAGTTCCGACGCCCAGGGCGTCTCCTACGGCGGCTAGGCGCGTGAGGGCGCGAACTTTGCCTCTCCCTCACGCGCTCCGCCTCCTCCTTCGTCTAAATTACCCCCTAAAGGGGGATTGGGGGGTGTCAGTGTTTGTATGGAAGAATTTTAACGCGCTGTCCGATTAACTCGAAACTCAATATTTATACTTAAAACCCATGGGGATGTATGGGGTAATTTCCGACACTCACGCGGGCGAAGCCGCGGGCAGCAGCTAGTTAATAATATTAATGATAAACAGCGTAGGAGTTGTCATTGAAACGCTCCGCATTATGGATGTGTGTCATAGGATCTGGCGTATTTCCGCGTCATTACTACGTCACGGAATATTTTGAGACACGCCCATCGATGATTTCATCTGATAACACGAATAACATAAACAGAGAAATTGAAAACAATTATTTATCATTGATAAATATGTATAATGCAATTGTGTATAAAAATTGCGAAATCGTGTGGCTGAATTATGGTCTTATTCTTCTCTTGTACATTACATTAGCACGAACTATGTAGAAATAGGTAGCTCATGCCAAAGTTAAAATATTAATCTTTTAGTTATTAAACAGAACAGTACCAATCATTTATTCCAATAATGTCCTCTCGATTGCTATCACTATAACAGACGATATTAGCGCCATCGCCAGCGCAAACCAGTCACGCGTTTTCTTATGGATAGCAATAGGAAACTATTTATGATGATGAATTGATAAAATTTGATATCACAGTTTCAGAACTGGCTTATGGTTTGCAACAACCTTGTAGGTAGATACAATAAATATTCCTGCCAAGACGATTGGCGTCGCGTCGCAAATTTTCCACCTCATGTGGCACCGGTTTTTGTTTTTATATAATCCACGTGGAATAATATAGAAGCGTTAAGATAAAGCCGGTCTTGGATTGTATTTTTTATATCTTCACCTTTAATATCGTGTTGTTATGCTTAAGTCGATATAGAACTAATATGTTCTGGAAATAATTTTTCCTGCTGTTCTAATTAAAATTAACGCGGCATAGCAAAGATAGATATAAAATACTATACAATGATGATGAGCTGCTGTTGGGCTAGACGTGTTGCTTGTTCCTCACACGACGAGTTATTTCTAACACCAGATTATTAAGCTTAGCTAGCGATTCCCAGTACATTTTGTATTATTAACCGACTTCAAAAAATGCGGTTGTATGGTCGTCTGTACGTTTTTTTTTTTTTGTATCATGGATATTTTCGTCAATTGCGGACCGATTTTGAATATTCTTTTTTATTTTGTTAGAGGAAACTGGCGCGGTGGTCCCATATTAATTTGTTTAACTTTGCTTAGGAAGTTTTTGAGTTCGAATTGAATACTTACTATTTATTATGTACACCATAAATATTACAGACATAAGCGTAGAAGTTTTACAAGGGGTAACACAATGGGCGGTCTTATTGCTAAAAGCGATCTTTTAAAGACAACCTCAGTTAGTTTGGATAATACGTATTTAATCCACTTAGTGTATCTTGATGATGTTATAATATTTCCTGTTACTGTTGATTACATATCCAGCAGTGGTATATGTCTTGGTTTAGGGTTGGTACTATAACTGAAATATATAAAACATTTTGACAAAAAAAAACAACCGAGTTCCAAAAAAACACTACAAAGTGAAAAATTACTTTAATTTCGAAAGTCGGTGAAAATACCGACCCAAACGCACAGATTTCCGAAATTTTATGTGATTTTTCACTTTAAGTACTTTTTTTTTTGTTCAACTTTTTTCAACAAAAGAGAACTCCATGTCCTCACCAGAAGGCAGGCATTCATTGCCTTTCGGGAATAACCGAATAAGTAACAATATATTCGTACTCCGTAGGTACATACTTTGCGCTTATCAACCCGCGCCAGTAAAACAGTCGACAAAAGGAAAAGACAGACATTATCATAAACCATATAACCCCACTTTATCTGTACTACAGTTTGACCTTCTGTACTCTTTCGCGGAATTACGCACTTAGATTATAGTGGAAAAATTGAACCCGAGACTAATGTCATTTACTGAGAACATTCATCAGAGATCTCTGAACAGTGTCTTCAGCAGACACGAGTGTCATTGAAGACAAAGGTGCTGACTGACTGTGTCATTTAAATGACATGCAAGATGCAACTAACTGATTTTAATTGGAACCCGCTGTCAATCAACATGGATAGGTTACTTTTCGTTTTAAATATCCTTTCTCACAATTCCATCATTGTATACAGCGTGTAATCATCGACGCGCTAATTTTACCATGATTTCAGCACATCATTCTAAATCCCCCCAGCGTTGCAATTTTTCATGGTAACAATTTGCGCGTCGATATCCCTAACCTCCTGTATATGTATACGAAATAAAGGCTCCCGCAGACTGGTGCGACGCCACAGCGCGACACGACTCTAGTAGAAGAATTTCTATGGCAACTTCATGTAATTTTTCTCGTCTGCGGGAGCCTTAATGGAAAGGGTGAAAGTCTTCATAGGCCTTCAAAATATGTGTGAATAGTTTTACCATTTTAATCGTAAACATATTATTTGCACAGTCTTCCGGCGAGGCGAGTATCGCGAACCTGGACAGCGTAAGAAACGCGAACGGCACCATCTCCACCGCCGACCTGCGCCTGCGCATGCAGAAGTGCATGCAGACCAATGCCGCCGTGTTCAGGCAGAAGAGCACACTCGAGGAAGGTCTGTAGCTCTATAATAAATACAGGCTGATATGGGACTTTTCTTTAATAATTCCTCACACAATCCATCGAACTTTTCTTTTTCCTGCAACATATCCAATAAAATGTCTATATTGCCAGGTGAACGCCTCATCCAAGACATCTACAAGCAGATCAAGGACGTAAAGGTCTCGGACCGCTCCCTCATCTGGAACAGCGATCTGATTGAGACCCTGGAGCTACAGAACCTACTCATCAACTCCGTGCAGATCGTAGAGGGAGCACTCGCGCGGGAGGAGTCGCGCGGGGCGCACGCGCGTGAAGACTTCAAGACGCGTCGCGATGAACTCGACTATTCCAAGCCTTTAGATGGACAGGTGCGATGTTTCTTTCAACTATATTGCTTGCTTTATGGCTTTATTAACTACCTATCATATACAGGGTATTTTTAATTGACCTGACATTAATAGAATAGAATAGGTCCTCTTTATTATGTACACCATAAAAATTACAGACATAAATTTGGACATTATACGTAGGCAGGCCCTGCATTTTAGGTATAAAGCTACAAGTACGCGGCGGACTCGACTTGTAGGGCCAATTCAGTGGGCGTAACGTAGTCAGAAGATGTAAGAGTTACGCGATAGAAAGAGAGGCAACTTCTAGGTGAATAGGTATAACTGTAGGTAATTACAACTATGCGACCTGAATTGCACTTTATTGTGTCGTAGCATGAGTCGCTATTGATTTAAACGATTTTGCGGACTGAATCTTCTGTACTTGTACTATTATGTATTCTGTGACATAGGTACACTCTCTTCTCTTTCTTAGCTCGTCGATGGCAATTTATATCTAGTCAGTCCAGAATGTGGCTATCAGTGACGAAAACTTTGCTGGCTACAAAGACACTGTCGATGTAAAATTCTCACTATAGACACACAGTTGACAGTACAAAGCACTGAGTTGGTGACCGTTTGTAATATGATTAGTTAACCACGACACCAAATTATCTGGAGATGAGATAATAATTTCACAAAACACGCTCGACCGTCGTGATACCCGTCTGGCTATTATAATCGATTGTCGAAATATAGCGCCATATAATTAGGACACCATATTTGGTTACAAACAAGTATCGCGCGGCGTCGCCCGCGATTTGGTCATTAATTGTCTGAGCCAAGGTCTTCGAATTTCATCGAAACTGGTTTTGTAGACGTACCAAACACAGCCAGAGTAACTCTTTTCCGCATTAATATTATTATGTATTATTACAATATCATCGCCAGCCTATAAGTCTACAAAACCATGCTACAGAGCAGTAATATATAAAATTCACAATTTGATAATGATAACTTTCCTAATACTTACACAAAAAAACTGTTTTATTTGACTACTATAACTGCTATAATAACATTGTTAATTATTTAAGCTTACATTCATTCGTAAGTGAATATTATTGTTTTATTTAATAACTAGCGAGCCGCCCCGGCTTCACACGGTTTTTGCGAATTTGTTTAATAATGTATATATGCACATAAATACATTATTATAAATAATCTTAAACCCCTAAATACAGACCAAACTCCCCTTCGAGAAGCACTGGAGAAAGCACACCCTGGCTAAGACCAACGTAGAGACAGGCCAGACCGAGCTGACGTACCGACCTGTCATCGACGACACGCTGAACGCGCAAGAGTGCAAGACCGTGCCGCCCGTCATCAGGACCTACTAGATACCTTTAGTCAACTTTACGTAAGTATACCACATGAATTCGTTATTTACACTTCAAACAAACCGTGTGCCCGATTGGATTTTCCATCATTCAAAAATTACCAATTTCCATACAAACTTTTATCCCCTAAATACTCCTTTAGAATTTAACAAAAGGCCTTCCTTAGTGCTCAACATGGTTATATAAGGAACTCATGTGAAAATTTTCAAGCTTCTAGACCCAGCGGGTAAGGTTGTATGTTGTCTGTAGAGTAAATTAATGAATATAACATTTTTATTAAGTAGATATACAGATTAATATTATAAAGATGTAAGTTATTTGTATGTTTGTAAAGGAAATTCTTTGTAATTACTGATCTGTTTACGAAAAAATACAGTTAAATTAAAAAAAATCTTAAACTTCTCTCTAACCATAAGCATTAATATTATTGATTCGTAGAAAACGATTCTTACGGTTATCACAAAACAGTTACCAATAAAAGTTCTTAGTGGTCAAGTACCTATGTATGTATTAATATTGCGTTTTAATTTCAGGTAATAATTCTAATTTTCTCAACATGGGTGCTGACTGAGCTTTTCAGTATTGTCAACGCACGACTGCCAACCCACTCCGTGTTCATTTAACGCCCCTATTTATATCATTATTTATTTTTAGCGTAGCATGGTATTAAGCGTAACAATCTATAACAGAAAGAATACTCTCCAAATTATATAATAAACATAAATATTTTGACTAACAATGAATCATGGTCAGGTGTTCTATAGTACAAATGAAATAGTGCCAGATATTATGTTCCTGTTGATATTGTAACATTATTGCGTTCGTGTTTTTAATCGTGAACAAAAATATTGTTTAATATTTTGTTAATAATAAATATCAGCATTTATTATGATTTTATATTATTTATACTGACTTCAGCAGCCCCAGGGTACTTAAGAAATTTATTGTTAGATACAAGAGAACTACCGACCGACGCGTCCCTCGATATCAACTTAAATCTTGGTCTGTTATTGTTGCACAAGACAGACAAGAATTATTGAAACAATCAATAAATCTGGCAGTTTGTGTAATGTGTGATATGTTTCTCTATGGGTGTTATTTAGTTATGAGAATCATCTTTATTTCTGTTAAAACATTTTACGAATCTTGAGCTCAACAACAATACTGAGTTTTGTCTCAAACTTATTAAGTTTCTCTCAAACTTTTAAGTGTTTGTAATGGTTATAATGGTTAGTGTCTTTGTAACGCATTTTAAGATAACGAAATAAATAAATAATGTTACATTTGTTGTGTAAATTTTATTTCATGTTCAGTATTACAATGAAATTAAAATACAATTATGAATGTACAACAATGTGTAGGTGATAAGACAAAGGTGTAAAATATTATAAATAATAATTAAACAAACAGCACCATTTTTGAGGTTTTTATTTTGTAATTTTAGTAATGGGGAAGAAAACCCACAGCTATGGACAGGCGGCGCTCCTTGTGGACTGACTCATAAGGGATAGCGTCCACAAGGCGGACTGGGTCGGGCCGCATTGCAACGCAAAAATCCGCCTGCTACATTTTATATGAAAGTGCGTCGACTAGACGCGTGGCGGGACGAAGCGAATGCAGAACGCAAAAATGCGGCCCGACCCATCTCTAGTGGACGCCTAAGGGCCGAGTCACACCGGAATGGCAGCGACGCGGCGAGAACTTTCAGTGTGAAATAATTTTAAACCTTATCTACATACTTAAAAGACTTGTATCACTTGAAAAGGTGTCACGCTCGTCTTGTCGGTGGTTTTGCCCGCGGCGACGCGAGGCCGCTCGCGGCACCGCGGGCTGCCGCGCACCGAATGTAGAAACTAAACTAGTCAAGAGGAGACTAGGCGCGTGGGGTCTGAAGGTCGCGCGAGGCCGCCAGCGGCGACGCCGGGGGCCACTGGCGTTGCCGATCGCAATATCAGTTGTCTTGTAACTCTCAATGCTTTTCGAATTTTCAAACCTTAATTATAACAGGAACGAGCGTATTTCTTGTAATGCTATGGCTACGATGTTGTGATAAGACAAACTACACTTCGCGCACTCTCTCTCGCTTACCACTCGACGTATCGCTGTTAAACAGAGAACGGGCGAAGTGTAGTTCGCTTTATCGCGACAATGTAGCCGTAGCATTACGTTATCGAACAATGCATTCATCGTCGACTGTATCTCGGTTAAAAGCTGAACTAAAATCCACTAGAGGCCGAAAAGCAGATCTGGTCAACAGGTACTTACAGCCTTGTTAATAATAGAAGCCTAGCCAATTTTATTATTAGCTTGTTATGCTACGGCTACATTGTCAAGTTATCGCGAACTTCTAATCGCACGCTCTCTCTGGCACACTGCTCGACGTCTCGGAGTACAACAGAAAGCGCGCGAAGTGCAGCCGTAGCTTTATAGTTCATGCATATTCGCTTTTTCCTAGCAATTACCTAATGCTTCCGTTTCGGCACAGTGGGCAAATGATACTTTCAATCTACCAGTCCGCAGTTTACGGGTATATTGACTGGATGGCCAATAATATAGCACATAACCAGGTAGGTAACTAGGTAGGTCTATCTACGCCGTAGATAGACCTACCTAGTTACCTACCTGGTAGGCCGTAGATTCTACGGCCTTCCCTCAACAGCTGGGGTAAAGCTTATGCTTGTTCGCCGCGCGAGTACGCGGTCGTCGCGCTGCTGGCTCTGTTTTAAGGCTCCCACAAACAGGCGCGACGAACAACAATTCAACAAAAAATTCAACAATTTCAAAGAAAAATTCACGGTTGAACAATTACCGGTGTCGCGTCGCGCCACTATGTACGAGCCTTTATGTGAACATGACATACCTACTTGTGGGATTTCGTGTAAGTATATGTAGGTATTAGAGTATTTTATTTTATACCTAAACCTACATTAAAAAAAACTCAAATGGATCGTTGAACTTGGCGATAGAAAGTTAACTCTATTAATATTTAAAACAAACCAGATGAACATAATAAGCATCCGTTTTTTATTTTCCTGGACATTGTTTATACTTACAAATTTTAGGAATAGTCATGAAGTTAGTTCGTGCTACATAAATTAGGTTAGGTAGGTACCTACATAATTTTCTTATGGCGAAATTCACACACCGCACTTTGTTTTTACTTTGTAAGTAAACGAATATGAACACATAAGAATAAGGTTCATATTGGTATGAAACGCGTTACGGCAACTTACCAAAGTTAAAACAACTTTCGGTCTGTGAACTTTATCTTTAGGGCCGAGTCACACCGGAATGGCAGCGACGTGGGAGCACTTTCAGTGTGAAATAATTTTAAACTTTATCTACATACCTACTTAAAAGACCAGTATCGCTTGAAAAGCTCGAATAGGTCTCGAGGCCGTTCTGGCCGCGGCGCCGCTGGCAGCACCACCGCGGCTGCCAGCGGCGATACCGGGCGCACTGCCAGCCACTGACCGCCGCTGCCATTCCGGTGTAACTCGGCCCTTAGGCTTCAATCCCATCGAAAATCAACTTTCTTCAATAAAACAACTTTCTTCACCGACTGTGTCCACTTGGGCGATGAGACATTTTTTGTGTCAAATCTTAGACTTTTACGTATAGTAGGTACCTAAACCCACAAGGGTTAGGTTAGGTTAGCCTACGGAACCCCTGCGAATGCGAACAACTTGCACTAAGTTTTTGTTCGTAAGGTTAACAAAAAATAGAGCAACCCTGTGTCAAAAATAAAATAGGTATCTAAGTAAGTACTTAGATTTAAAAAATGCAGGTAGGTACCTAGGTACCTCGATTTACCTCAACATCTAATACCTACTTGTTGTAAAGCTTACAATTCCTCAAAATATTTACTTCAAATCGCGTCGTTATCTTGAA
Source organism: Eupsilia transversa (assembly GCA_914767815.1). Taxonomy (NCBI): domain Eukaryota; kingdom Metazoa; phylum Arthropoda; class Insecta; order Lepidoptera; family Noctuidae; genus Eupsilia; species Eupsilia transversa. The sequence goes on along the minus strand of OU611890.1, from coordinate 8,403,724 downwards.
AAGACTTGGACATTCGGTTCGTATTATAATGATGCATTACGTCGCTGGCTCGGTAGCAACTGATAACTTCCTCAGGGGTCATGTCGCAGCCATTTTGAGTAGTCACATCTTTGACGTCTTGTGATTCAGTCGAATCCCAGTGCTCAGTGTTTCTTTTCTTCCTCTCCTTTTGAAAACTTTACCGAGATTACATGGTGCTGTTTGGCACTATAAAACTAACGAACACGTACGGTGTGTGCAGGGGGCCTGTTATTAGCGGCCTCAAGATTGAAGCTCTCAATAATTTGACGCTCGAGACCATTTTCTTCAACTTGTGTAAAGGTAACAAACATTTACTTTATTGTAGGTTGGTATATCTTTTTTGGCTGGTATCTTTGTGTATTTTTTGGGTTCATAAAACTTCATAAGCCTCAACATAGTTGGAAAAAGGCCAGGCAGATGATGATCGGCTACCTACTGCAGTGATCCGGACGGACATGACGAAATTATAAGGTTTCCGTTATGCCATTACGCTACGAAACCCTCAAACCCTAAAAACAAAGTCATAAATGGATTTTGATTTGATTTTCGATGCGACCTTCATCGAAAATTAAATCAAAATCTATTTATTCAAATTAGGCTGCCAATCAGCACTTTTCGAACGTCAAAATTACATAAGAAGTAACTAACACTCTCCCAAAATGCCCGTCGTTCACCAGCCTCACCTAAGCAGAGTAGGATAGTGTTTTAGGTACTTCGTGCTTATTATCATATACTTAAGCTTGTATACCTATTCAAGCTATTAATCATAACTGTGTTCACTGTTCACTCACTATGTTTCGGAATGCAGCACTAGACAACGGTAATTACCTACCAAAAAAAATGTTTCTTCAACTTCATTTTGTTTTTGATTAGATTATGTATGTCGACTGTAGACATACTAGTTAGCTATGTAAGTAATACTTAGTTAGATCACAATCCATTTTCCCAAATATATTAGGTCCAACTTTAACGATAGGTACCTAAGTATTTTTCCTTATGTACCAACCGCCATCCGACCACAACACAGCCCAATTTCTGGGCAATAACGAAATTTTAAAGTCGATTCAGAGCCCTCACTGTCTCAAACTGATGAGGAGTTCCGATGTGTCAAGATTGATCATCTAAAATGACTATAATTTTGGCCCCGAGGTCCTTTACCATTTATGATAGGTTACCTTTTATAATTTTATTTTATTTATTTATATGCCTACTAACTTATCAATAAAATGAATAAGTAATAGGTAGAGAGCGTTTCATCAAATAGTTCCTTTGCTGTAACGTTGGCTCTACTGTTAAATGTTATCAACGGACCTATTAGGTAGTGCCGTAGCGTATTCGTGTTCGTCCTACTACAGTGGAGCCAACATTATGGCATAGGAACTATTTGATGAAACGCACTCTAGGCACTAAGTATTTTTTCCATTCATTTCAGCCTGTCAAATCAAGAGCATGGCATCAATCCCGCCCTCCGCCTTCTCAGCCGGCCGTATCCGCGACACGCAGCGTGATATGAAGATATCGAACAACACCAAAGGGAACGAGTCTACCAAATTCTTTAACACTACATGTAAGTCAAAAATTAATTACAATCCGTTCGTCAGATGGGATTAGCCATCGGCAAAAATGACGAACTTCCTATTCCCCTATTTAACACTTCTGTTATTTATGGAAATCTTTTGCAAAATTCCATGCTTCTGGACCCAGAGGTTTAGGCAGTGCGTTGACTGTCAGTGAATTAATGAATTTAAGATTTTTATTAAGTAGATAGATACTTTCTTGTTATCAACCTTTACCTACCTCGCTCACAAGCAGTTTGTGTGAGGTGCAATTGTAATCGGTCGATTATGATTATGTTATCAAAAGCCCATTACACGGTTAACAATCGCTATCATTGGTGTTGATCAAATTATTTGCATAGATTTTATCAAACACTTTTTCTTTTCAGTCATTGAATTATCTCCACTGAAGTACAACAGCAAATTAATGAACAGCATCTGGGGCCTGTACAACCGATATTCGCCGCATAACGTTAAGAAGATCAACGATGCTCACACCTCCACTTCGGAGTTGCAGCAGTAAGTGGTCCTTACTACTAGGTACATCATACATTAACAGCGCTGAATGACAAATTGTTACCACTGATGTGCGGATGACTAGTATGTAGTATAACAGTATTAAAATTAGGCACTCTATTCTAGAAGCACTTACTAGTTTAATCACGCCTAAATAATATACCCACATAGCGCATGGCGCATGTGTTATAGTAGGTACCCATGTGTGTTTTTTAGCCTCAGATCACTTCTAACATCGACCTTCAACGAAATAAAAAGGGAAGAGGGCATGGGGTTAGTGATGATAATAAATTAAACCAACATACCGCGAAGCGAATGGGTTGTCTAGGAATTAAATCAAAATTTACTTCATAATAATATAAAATTATCGTGATAGTACTACATTACCTACCTACCGTAATCTGTAATATTAATCATTTTCTTTTTTTTTTCAGATCGGCTGTCAACTCCAACAAGAACGAACCCATGATCACTTTGCCTTCAGCCAAGCTCGACAATGTTTGGGCTTCTATAAACGTCTCAAAACACTAATACAAATGCTTACTCATTTGAACAAAATGTTTTGTCAGTTAAAAATATTTACGTACTCCATACTTATATTGTTTGGTTACTTATAGCTCAAATACATGGTTTTCTTATAACATTGTGAAGTAATGTTATTTTTATTTCCATTTCCATCTCTATCTTTGATGCCTTAAAAATTTAACTGATTTACCCATATTACTGTGATTCGGGTCTATTTTTCATTCACGATTAAATTAAAAGACGCAATCGTTTTTTTTTATTAATTCAGTCGTTCGGCCGATTGCACCGCTGTTTTCATAACAAGTGCGTGTCGGAACACGCACAATGAAGGGTTCCGTAGCTGGAATTAAAATAAATTAAATTGAATTTATCCCAAGAACAAACTTAACATTGTAGTTGAAAAACATATATTTTTTTATGGGAGAACATGTTTTTGCACTACAATTGTAAGTTGGTCGATAATTAATCGTTAACTTGTAGAGCCTACTTAGCTGTGATAGTTTTCCTTTTAATTTCGTTAAATATTATACTACTGCTGTGAATTTTACTACATATACAGAACTTACCATTTAGCTGGCAGGGACACTTGAATCTAACAAAAAACGGATCTTTCAATCCAAAAATGGGTTTTCCAAACGACCTATCCAAAGATAACCCACACCATGGGATAGACGAAAAAAAAATAGGTACCTACTCTGTAATTATATTATGGGATCCAAAAATACCCCACGTTTATGTGCATTGAATAATTTTTATCACTCCCCGATTACATGTAGGTATGCAGATTGCCACCCCAAATTATTTTATTCGTTTTCACTCCACCATTGTTTAGAACAGTGCACAGAATCAACTTCTGTCATGGATACAGTGCAGAGTAGGTACGAGTAAAATGGCCGTGTAATGTAAATATGGCTGTTTTTGCCATTTGGTTATCGAACCCTAAAAAGGACGTATTTTGACAAATAAGATCTCAGAGTACTAATTTGGTACCTACAAAAAGCAGAAAAACTTTCAATAGATCTTTGGGGAGGGCATTGTAGGTACGACTCAATGAATCGAATGTATGAATCATGGAATCAAAATTCAAAAGGATTAAATCGAAAAGGATCGCATTAAAGAGTTAAGGCTCTTACTCACTGGCGCGAAATCGCGGGCGCAATAAGGATTGCGCTGCCTATCGCGCTCGCGATATCGCGCCAGTCTGCACGAGCCGTTATGTTTATCACTAGATATCTGTAATTGATAGTAAGAAATAGCATTAAGTATCTCAATATCGTGTACATATTTATCCGTATATGTAACGAAAACCTTTGTAAGGGTCGCGCTTATCATAAGCGCGACCCTTACAAAGGTTACCCGGCCTTACCCGGCCAACCACCATAAGCGGCTTATGGTGGTTGGCCGGTAACTGTTATATAAAGTAAAACGTTGGTGGCCGGGACCAAAAATGCGGGCGTGGTTGCCCAGTGCCTTTAATGCGGGCCTGGTTGCCCAGTGCCTTTAATGAACGCTTGCCCGAATGACTCTGCTCTTAACTTGGTCTTTGTCGGCTATAAGCTAAGAAGTAAACGCAAAGGTACACATAGAAATGAATTAACATTTCGCAAAATAAATAAAATTATAAAATGACTTTTGCATTATGTATTTTATTAGTGCATTTTTTTTTGTAACAGTACCAGTTATAGGTTAATACTATTTTATAACATTCCCCTTTACATTGTTATTTAATATCACAGACAAACTAAATTAATCTATAACTACAAAGGTTCTAAGCACAGAAAACCAAAAGATCTTAGTAGGTAGGTCAGCAACAAATGTAGATTCATTTGGATACATAATTTTTCAGAATTTCATGTATAACAGCTACGAGAAACTACTCTTTAAATTAAATACACGTTTCAAAGTTTTTGGAATATTTTGCTCAATATTTAAATTTAAAATCTGACTTTATTTGCTGACCATACAAAACTCAATTCATAGAAACATTAAAAATTGTGTGTCGACATTGCTAAAATATTCTACTTATGTTCTACTGTTATAAAATAACACAAATATAACAAAACACGAGAGACTAGACAATTCTTTTTGAAATCGTAGCGTTGAGAAAGACCAGTAGGTCAATAAATTACAAATGTAGTTCAAACTTCAAAAGGGCATTTACTTTTGCAAATTAAAGTCATAAATAACTTGAACAAGCTTAACTCAAGAAAATAAATAAGGGAGTTTGAAATCTAAAGGTTATTTAAATACAATATTTTTTGTTGATTGGAAATATAACAAAGATAAAATATGGAAACTGAATTAATTTTCAAAAGGAAATTTAAGGCACTGAAAATGTTTTGGATACAAAGTACAGTTCGATTCAAACTTAATGGCAGCTCGGAAGTTAGCTACTTGCTGAGCAGTAGCCCACCTCTCACCCCCGCTGACACATGAAATTGTTACTGCGCAGCGACTCGCCTCATGTTCCGAGTTGCCATTAAGTTGGAATCAAACTGTACAAACTATGACAAATCTTAATTCCTCCATCCTCCATCCAGTCTAACTGTATATTGTAAAAGGATTAATTACATTTCTTAACAGAATCCATAATAACTTTTCACACTGAAAAGAACAATGGTGTGCAACTTGAGAGGCCCATGACCAGCAGTCGACAACTATATATAGCCCAACAATGATATTATATTATTTGTGTTGACTACCATTTATTTACATACTAGCTTTTGCTGCAGCTTCGCCTGGGTGGAGTTCTGTAATAATCCCATGGGGACATACTATAGCAAATCTCTATTCAATTTTTATTGAAAAGCTAGCACCACATGAACACCCTAATTCAGCATTAGGATTTTGCATTATCCTAAATGTAGATCTAATTAGCTCTGTCTGATAGTCCACAGTAGAACCTTTGATGTAATCCAAGGAGGTCTCATCAATAACCACTTTTACACCATCTTTTTCAAATATTCTGAAAAATAAAGTAAATACAGGACTCATCAATATTGATTTTATTTCACAATAGCAAATGGAGAACACATCTCTATTCACAGACTCATTTGTAAGGCCTGGCTTGAGGCCTTATAACTGGGTCTTACCAATATTATTTATATTTACATATTATGTTAATACCCGCTGTATTCAGCTGCATTGTATAAGACTGGAAGCCAATCCCAAAATAGTTGTGGATAGGCTAGGCACTCTAGGCAGATGATGGGTTTTAGATATAGGAGTAAAAATTACAGTCACAGAATTGACTTACGGATAGTACTTTGACCTACAAAACCGTGTAGTATTTCACTATTATTTAATATGTAGTATTGAAAACACTTAAACATAAGATTATGCAGTTAGGGAAATCTATACCTACGATAATTTATAAGATGTACATACTTGTCATCGTCAGCTACTTTGGTATCCAAATCAAATTTATACTGGAATCCAGAGCACCCACCACTTTCCACACACACTCTTAGGAAATTATCATCATTGCCACATAACTGCTTTAATTTTTGTACGCAATTGTCACTTATTGTTAATCCTTCCGTTGAACCAGGTGCTAGTACTGCCTTCTGCGTTCCATAAAGGTTACTGCCTAGTCGGCAATAATTATGATAACCAAATTTAAAAACCTGTCTAGGTTTCAAAAACATTTTGCTATTTTCAATTAGATTTAGACCGTTTTTTTTTCTATTTATTCAAATGGATATAAACACAACACTTCAGCGTTTGCAATCTACGACTACATGTACGACGAACACAATCGAAATAGCGAATAACAGCGAATTTATTTTCTAATAATTTCTCATCTCTTGACGGACACTGACAGTCAATCTTGAGTTGTTGACAGCTGTGAGTTGTCAATGTCAAATTTTACTCTGCCTGCTGCCAATCTCAAATTCGATGAAGAGGACACAAAAGCGAAAGCGAATGAGAGGAATACTTCATTGCACAGTTTCAGTAGAAGAAATGTGTAAACCACAAAATAATTAGAAAATCAAACCGACTCTGCTGCTCACTAATCTGCCGGCTACACATTAGGCATTAACCTTATGCGCATTAGGTATTTGTCTGGACTCTAGCATGAAGTAGAAAGTACATCGAGTATTTTGTAGCAAAGCCAGAATTTCATTTTAACATACATCACACAATTTCGTGCAATATCAATAAAATATGAATATTTTTGATGATTAATTAGTCCGTAATGATCAGTAATGCTATTCCTCGAAATGGTTTTTGAATTGCAACATTTAAAAAAATATGAACAATGCCCATTTATGCCTTGCAATCGATACGCGATAGGAAGCACCATACGTTAAAGGTACGAAAAGATGGAACAACCAATATACGAGGCTAATGGAATCTAGAAAGGAAGAAAAGAAAGAAAAAACGTTTATTTGGACACAGTTCGTGAAACACAAATACAAAAGTGAAAATATGCAATAGTGAGTGCCTCACGGCTAAGCCAAATCTGAGTAAATACTTCATACCTACCCGGAACAGATATCTAGATTAAATATTTTTCGATGCGAAAACCCTATTACGGCACACCTCTACTGCCATTACTACTTAGACATTTGTAAATGTCACATTTTATCTGTCAATAACAGATAAAATGTGACACGTATTTTTTTAAATCTCTAAAAGTCTTTGAATCAAAGTCCTTCGATGGGAAACTAGTTATAGTAATTAGGTCAAGAGCCACATCCATTTACTTATATTGATGATTTTTGTGAATCATAATTTAATCAACATACAACCTGACACTGACCTGCAAATTGCAAAAAACGTAAGAAAATTGAAATTTCTGAATGGCTACCCTGATACAGTTTATCGGATGTGTTGTGGTGGGCCTTGAAAGTAATAAGGTTTGCCCGAGAATGAAGAGTTACTCAATTCATGCTAAGTATCAATCTCTTGTAATACGGCAACACTGACGAGTTCAGTGTATCTGTTAGCTTGCACCAAGGGTCGGCTTCAACTTCCTGTTGATTATGGATGCTCTGACGTCGGATATACAGTAAGAGCCTCCCTAGTGCATGCTGTTTGTCGATAAAAATTGTTCGTGCCCGTGAAATGGCAAAAGAAGCTGGAGAATGTTGGATGTTAAATCAGCAGAACCAAACCTGAATATTATGTTCTTCGCTTTCGGCAGTCTCTCCAGTTCTGGAGCCATACCGCTTGATAGCGCGCTTTTCCCGGTCTGCAGTCTGCTCTGACTTTCGGTATATCGGTTTACTCGTGCAACTCGATGGCGAAGTAGATCAACCAAGTACAGAATTAACACTGGATGGATGAAATGGCAGCAAGACATGGGAAATATCTGCGACTCCCGCATTCCTCTTAAACTTAAGGGGAAGATTTACAAAACAATGGTTAGACCTGCCGTCTCGTATCAATCAGAAAGTTGGGCCACAAAAGGGATGAATAAAAAAGGATATTGCATGCAGCTGAGATGAGAGTAGTAAGAGGAGTAAGAGGGATGTTGTGTTACGCGAATGGATAGAATAAGAAATGAATAGGTAGGTACTTAAAAGGAAGTCTGAAAGTAGCACCAGTGACAGAAAAGTTGTGTGGAAATCGGAAATTGTCATGGTATGGGCATGTGATGCGGCAGAATGAGGACAATGTCGTAAGGAAAGTTTTGAGTACGAATGTGGATGACTATATTAGTAGGGGAAGACCAAAGAAACGCTATAAAAAAATACGACAAGATGACGACCATAAAAAATTATATGTTGCGTCGACCCCAAACAAATTGGAATTAGGGCAAACGAATGATGATGCGCACAGGCACTGCTATGGACATGATAAAAACACGCAAGACACTTCACTTTCTGTTCTTCCTTCAAAATGATTATCAATTTTAAATGCAAATTCTTTTAAATAGGGAATAAGCACGTAATTCAAAACTCAGTATTTAAATATTATACATTATAGGAGTCAGAAATAAATTCCACTTTTTTTTTACATTTTTTAAATGCATTCGTTATTTTACAATTCATTATTTTATTTTTTGTTTTTCCAACCTCGAACGAAAATGCCGGAAGTGACCTCAAAATACATGTGTTTTTTTTTTTTTTAGCAAACTGTTGTCAGTAAGGTATGTTTGTAAGTGCGATTTTTGCTTGAATAATAGGTACTCAAAGACAATTTAATTCATATGATTTGGGGCTATATCATACCTTAAAAAACAGATGTAAATAAGCCAGTAACGTGTCTAATGACGTCACATCCTGACCGCGAGAGAAACGGTCGTTTGAATTGTAGTAGAAAACTAATGGAGTTTAGTTAGTAGTTATAATTTTTTTGCGCAACAAGTAGGAGTTGAATTTAGCTTTTAATACTTTTCTTAGGTTCAAGGTGAAAAAAAAATTACTTGCATATTCCTTTATGTTAAACATTCTTGCAAATATGACAAAAAACATTTAAAATGTACCTACATCGCCATTAAAAGCACAGGCTCCTTTAAACTGGCTTTTACGGCTTCAAAGATAGGAGTTCCGTTCTTATTTCCGGATATTTTGTAAAAACTCCGAATATGGGCTGGCAGCTGAGCAGGCTCCATAGCACGACCGTTAAGGTTCAATTTTTTTTCTCATAAATCAGCCAGGAACACGAAGTAATTTACTTCGTGGGTACGATGCACTAATTAAAGACTAACATTGCAGTAAGGCGGCAGGCAAACCTAAGAGTGTTGTATATAGGAGGCCTATACAACTCCGAGAGCCGATTCTAATTGGACTCGGCAAGACATTTGCATTGGACTTGTTTACCTTACTCTTCTCAAAATGTATGCCATAAGCTAAGGTTTGGAAGCCTATCATGTGGCAGCTGCCGCTTTAAGCATAAATAAGATTGTACAGAATTTAATCCAACTATTCCAGTACATCCGCCATCATGCCGATGTCTTCGGCAAATCGATCAGGATGATGTGAGACGTAAGTTGGCCGTCAACGTCATGTCAAAAAACTTTTGGATTAGTTAAGACAGGAGAATGTGATTTATCTGTCACATTCACATCACATTCCTCTGTCTTTTAGTCTTCCTTCTACGCTGTATAATGGGGTTGGTATTGACTAGTGTCCTTGATCTATAAACTTTCTAGTTTCTACATATTCCTTCAAAAGGTGCAATGATATTCTATCGATCGGTGCTGGTGCGATTAAAATACAGGTGACATTTTTGTTTTACATTCTAATTAGTTCGATTACCGAATTCCTGATACAGGCAAGCTTAAACAAATGTTTTTGAGCAGCTATCTAATTGCGTAAAACGTTTTCGTAAACGATTCCGATGAATTTGTTTCATTTTGACAGTTCAACAACATTCATTGCGTTTGTTTTTGTATTTACGTTGTTGGGCAGATTTTATTTCCAACTTATGAAGCAATGGATTAGCAATTTGTTTCAAACCGATAAAAATTGTGATAGATCGTGTATTACGCAATTAGGGTGCAGTTTTGTTTATTATAATAAAAAGATTTCTATTTCTTTACATTTTTTGGATTTTCCCACCAAGACCCACTCGAAGTTTCCAATCTTTATATCAAAGGGCTTACTAAGTACTAAAATTACATGCTTTACTTTTCTACATGTAACTTATCGGTCAAAATCATAACCCTCCCTTTTGCTACACCTTAGTCGGGTAAAAAAATGGTTGGTTCTAATAAAGGTCACCAGTTAACAAAAATTAAAACACCTCATAAAACAGGATTTTTCCTTAAGTTGCAACACAGATGTTTTTAACCCATTAGTTAGAACGAGAACGATATAGAGAAAACTGAAAGAGAGAGGCAACCGACTTGGGGAGAGCTGGCCAGCGGACCGCTGCATCAACACGTTTGTTCCAAGTTTGTTTATTTTTATTTTTCATAGTGAATACTACAATGTTCAGAAATTTGTTTTTAAAATATGTAATCATCAAAGTTTTCATAAAGTTACAGATCTAAGATAAATTATTGAAGGATATTACAATAATCTTGACAGATATTGGCTATTTTAAATGGGGTGTTTTTATTATTATTGTAATGTTTGAATTAATTAGAAAATACACGTAAGTCGTAAAACTGTAAAACGATTGATTCAGTACATCTAAATTAAATTAGAAACATTAGAATGGTGCATTATTTTAATAAATTCACTGGGCACCCTACTCCACTTTGCGCGGCAGCGGTCAGAAGGCGGAGCTTATCGGCAAACTCGCGTCGAAGCTGGCTTCACTGTCAATTCGAGAGCCGCGAAGAGTACGCTCGCGTCTATTACGTGGTGTGTTTATAGTGAAGTGGATTTTGTGATGAGATTATCGAATGTCGTGAAGTGAAAGATAGTGTTGTTTTATCAAAAAGTGCAACTCGTGGGCTGTACAATGTTTATGGTTCACTTATAGTGAATAATCAAAATGTGTGAATCACGATTGTGTGCAAAATTGATTTATGCCACGTAGTGACGCGAACGGGTAATGATTCCTAATGTGGAGTTCGAAGCAAGATGGTTAGAGAGACTCGGCACCTGTGGGTTGGAAATTTACCCGATAACATTCGTGAAGACCGAATAAGGGAGCACTTCAAACGGTAATATTACTTTTATTTATAACTATCTAACTTTCAGAGAACACTGGCCTTTTAAAAACAATGAATTTGTTAATCCCAAGTCCCAAAGCCTGTATGGTTGATGAGTCTAGAAATATGGAATCGAATTATTAGGTCTCCACAGGCTTGCTGTAAGACGTGTGGCGGTTGGAATAAAAACACTAAACAAATAAGTTTATAGTATGTTTGGTGTTTGGAATGTTTAACTATTTTGTATTTTTAATTAATGTAAATTGACTGTAAGTACCCAATAATTATTCATAATCATAAAGACCAACAGACGTTCGTAACCAATTGATATGAAGTACTTCGAATGTAGGTGATTATTATCTTAATGAGACACGGCTTAAAATATAAAAAAGGTACCTACCTAGGTATTTGTGAGTTTTAAGTACTTAAAACTTATTAAATGAGGTGTTCTCTATTGTAAACTTTTCAACTAAAGATTTCATTTGTCACCAAGTTTCGACTCGTCTCAAAGTCGTTAGCCTTCCACTGGACGGACTTGCTTTCATGCTTGGTGCTATTTGTATTACGTATTAGCCTTGTAGACTGAATTATTTACGTTCACTGTGTAGTGTTTTTCTATAGGGTTTATTGCGGTTCCTCTACCTGCCTACTTGTATAATTTACTGAATACACTTGAAATGTTTACAATCTAAACTTAGAATATCGTAGATGACTCGATTTCTTTCATTGGCGATTTCTCTTCCTAGACGATAAAACACGTTTAGGGTTCCTTGCAAAAACACAAACCAAAAGTCAATTACTCTAAGGAAGTTTTGAAAATAGCATAAAGGCTCCCGCAGATCGGGGCAACGTGACAGCGCTACGCAATTCTGGTAGAACTAATTTCCATGAAGGTTTCATAGAAATTAATCTACTAGAGTCGCGTCGCGCCTGTCTGCGGGAGCCTTTAGGCTATCTTGAAAACTTCTAGAAGACATGAAGCACAGTCTTCTAGATCGGTCAAGTTATGAGTTTGTCACAGGATAAACTTCTAAACAGAAAAAATATTCCCAGGATGAATTAATCAAAATAACAATACAAAAATCTATTTTATAAAAAAATACATTGCCTGTACCTTTTTTAAGACCCTAAATACTTTTGCTACATTTGGTTGTTTGTAAATAATATCGTTATATTCCCATTAATCCATATCCAGATGTGTGTAGAATTAAAATGTAAGAGAATGATTATTTTGATCTATTTGCTAAACTTTCTTTAACCTTAGGAAAGTCATACTACGAACTTTGACAGGTTTGAATCAGAATTGGTAAAAAAATTAATAGGGTTGATAAAATCAGATATTTTACGTTACTTTTTTTTACTATAATGCACCTCTAGCACTACTACTACTACTACTACTTACTCTTGTTTTTTTTTTGTAAAAAGAAACCTTGTTGAGAGTGCAAAACTAGGGGGGGGGGGGGGGGCATGTTGACGTTACGAGCAAAGAAAGCGAAGTTTTTTTTTTCTAAAACCAGTCTAAACTCAGTTTTAACGCATATTTTGTAATGAGTACAGTTTGTTTGTTTATGAAGTTTAAATATGCGTAACTGATATCTTTTAACGGGGGTTATCCGAATTTGCGTTTTATAATCAATTTTAAATGGTCAAATTAGTGTTTTTTAAGTCCTGAAAAAGATATATAATATGTCATAGATACATCCTTGTTTTAGGGACATTTACAGTTCAAAACACGATAAATTGGAATTTGCTTGATGAAAAAAAAATCCGAAACAACCCCGATTTCAAACCATTTCTCGTTTCATTTCCTAATTACAGCACAAAATAATATGACAATAGCATGTACCAATAGGTAATCGTATTTTATAACGGTTGGATTATTTTGTAAATCTACACCATAAAAACTTTTTCCAAAAAAACACTACATAGTGAAAAATTACTTTAATTTCGGAAGTCGGTGTCTTTGGTTTTGAATTTTCGTTAATAACATTTATATGGGACCACCTCGAGAGCTTACCCTTTCAAACAAAAAAATAATTTTCAAAATCCGCAAATACACAAAAAAAAACATACGTATATGCTACGAACATAATTATAACCTCCTTTTTGGAAGTCAGTTAAAAATAGTAAATCGGGCTAAATCGGCTCGCGTTCAGAGTCCTGCGGGACGTCATCGAACGAAGATGGACCTGTATCAATTTTTAAATTTAAATAAATTCGTATTACGAATTTATTTAAATTTTTTTTAAGCAACGGCGTTACGAATTTCGTAACGCCGTTGCTTAAAAAAAATCAAATAAAATATGAACACAAATTACAATTATGAAATTTCGACTGCTCAGAGAAAATATCTCTTAATTTTAAAATAGTTTTTAATTCCTAATATTGTTTTCGAAAATGCCATTATTTGGCTTAGTCCCATCTCTTCCCCTTCCCACCTCATCCCCTACGCGTTTATACCTACAAAAAAAATTCATCTGACACCCCTGCCAAAAATCAATCAACGGTACAGTCACAGACGAAAATAAACTCAAGTAGCGAAATTAAAAATATTCTTTATTTTTGTCTTAATTATGAATAACACTTTTTGTAAACCAGACTTTAGCAAAGCCTTTAAATGTTCTATATAACTTTTTATGTATAAGACTGTTTGAGGTTGAGTTCTGTGGTTTTTTTTGTAATATATTTCTTGAAAACAAAATGTATTTAATTTCAACTTTTCCTAGCTTGGGATTCCTATCCTGGAATCCCAATTCCAGTATCCGTAAGGGCGAGCGCGCACTACGATAAAAAATCGTTGCGAAAAAATATCGCAAATCTGTGAGCCACAGAAATACACTAAAATCCGCGCATTGCGAAAATAAATCGTTTGCTTTTATTGTTCGATTTTATTTCGCATTAAAAAAATCGCAACGATTTTTTATCGCGGTGCGCGCTTAGCCTAAGTATATAGGGTCATTTTCCGAAGGCCTACCCAAAAATCAGGGTAAAAGGTAGGCGTTAAGGCTCGTACACATTGACGCGATTTGTCGCGCGACGCGACACCGGCAATTGTTCAATCGTGAATTTTTATTAGAAATTGAATTGTTAAAGTCGCGTCGCGCGACAAGTCGCGCCAGTGTGTACGAGCCTTTATAGTGCTTGTAGGAAAACCTAGGGTCTTACAGATCAGGGGTTAATATTGTAAATAGGTGGCTCAAACAAATATCGATGAGACTGTACTTTTAACAACAGAAACTTCAATTGTTTTGAGTGATTTTTGGCAGGGGTGACAGATGAAATTTTTTTGTAGGTATAAACGCGTAGGGGATGAGTTGGGAAGAGATGGGATTATGCCGATTATTTCTATACGATATGATCACATTTAATTGTCATCTTACAATAGTGCCAGGCACATAACAAATTATTATCGATAAACTTATAGTCAAGTGCGAGTCGTATATATTTTTTATCGTCGTTTATGAAGAAGTTGTTATAAAACACATTTTTCTAAGATTATTCAAAAAGATTTATCTTTCATTCACCCTCCATCGAAATGTCTCCGCTACTATTATATCATATCTATGTTGGTTTGTAACTTTTTACATATTGATAACTTGCACCTATGCCACTTTTGTTTTGGTAAATAGTCCGATGGCACGGCAATCCGACATGACGTTTAAAAAATATACAAAATAATTTTTGATGTCCTAAAATAATAGATTCGATAAATTAAATCTGTAGCAGTGGGTACGTCACTTGCCAATAAAGTACGGCAATTGTTCCTTCAAATGTGGCTGTCGGATCTTCATGAGTGGTGACAAACATCAAACTCGCGACTTCGTCAGCGTGAATTTCGGAATGGAGACAAAGTTCATTTGACGGTAAACTATATCTGGTAACCAGCTAGTCGCCATAATTCCAACAGTGTCAACGCGATGTAAGTTTCAATAGAATCATGTGTTCGCTACGTTAACGCGGCGTCTCACCACGACATCAATAACATAAAATGCGAAGGCACCGTAAGAAGTTACTCATTTAATTGAACAAGACAATGACCACGAATGAGGTGGATTTTGAGGATTAGGATTTTTATTTTTATTCATAGCAATGTTTCAAGTAGATTTGTCATAACTCAAGATGTAACGTTAACCGTCCGCAGGGACGTTTCATTACATCCAAATATTTTCTAGGAAGCTTTTGCTCAAACTATTACGTATATTCAAATATCTTAAGCCTCCCCATACACCCATACACGAGGTTGGGTTCAAATCAGTGCAAGTATCAATGTGACTTTTTACTTCATACCCGTGTACAACCGTGGAAAGTGGTGGTAGACGGTAGTGGTGGTAGATGGAAGTGGTGGTACTTTTCAACCTGATTACTAATTTATCCTTATTCCATTACTCCCTTTTGCCCTTAAGGAGATAAGTAGTCAACCACCCTTGTCAACGGTCGTACTTTCTAATTTTATCTTAAGGCGCGTCCACACCAGCGCACGCGCACGAACTGTGCATGCTAGGCGTCTCGAATAGCTATGGACGCGTCACATTTTAAGCGCGCGCGCGCGCATCTTGCGGAAGGTTCGCGTGCAAGGATCCACATCTGTATTGAAGCTCACGCTCACGAACCGTGAAGAGAAGGTGTCCATACCATGTTCGTAAGATGTACGTAATAGGCAGACTTCGGTTTTTTCGGAAAAATGGAAAATATTTCCGGAAAAAGTTCTTATTAGGGAAAAACTGAAAGTACTTTTTTGTATGGGAATTGAGGACAGGACAACAAGTCGGGGCAGCAAGAAAGTAATTCATATAATTCTGAAATCGCCAATCTGCCTTGAGCCAGCGTGGTGATTAATTCTCGTGCCTTCTCTGTTTGAGAAGAGGCCTTTGTATATCTTCATTATTAAAAATACAACCATGCGTAAGTCGAAGGATAAACGAAAGAAATCGTCACTTTTTGAGAAAATCTGTGAACGGATTGCAAAGGGCCGAATATTTGAAATAAGACAGATTTCCGTAATTATACGAGCTATATGCATCCATGATCATTGCAATATCCGGCTTATCTTAAGTAAGTCCTGAATAACCGCTCACGCACTGAGCGGTGATTGACTGATATGAACTTAATATACTGACGGATGCGCGGATTGGCTAATAGTTACGTTCGAGCCATATTCCGACTAAGTAACCAAAATACAGATGCTTTAATTAATTGACTTAGGCTATCAGGGTTCAGGTTTCCAATCGTCCTGAAAACTGGGATTTATGCAATGATTCTGATAATAGGTAGCTGCTCGTAAAACGCGACGCGAGTCTATTGGAACAATTTCTATGAAAACTTCGGGTGCCTTAAGTCGCATGATAATAAAAATCTTTCTTAGATTCCAAATATCCGGTCTTTTGTAATCGCCAAAAGAGTCGATAATTTTGTGTATTCTACGACATTTATGTAAGTAAAGTACCTTAACATGCAATGTTATGGGCGCGTAAACCTGTGAAAACATATACGTGACATATTAAGTACCTATGCCTATTTTGAAGAACCCTCAATCATGTGACCAAACACCAATTGAATATAATAATTTTAGCGATCCACCCCTGTTTCGCATGGGTGTAGTGGCGAAATTTCAAAACATCCATATTTGTGTGCTAAAGGTATTCTAAGTTGATAATGTATGTACACTTAAACTTCTCGTCATAAATTCTCTAATTGATGGTGAAACCCGCATTAAAATCCATTGCGTATCTACCAGTTCCTCGTTTCGTTAGAAGAACAACCTGATCACACAACTCGAAAAGCGACTTTAATTTATAATGTTATAATAATTATGTACATGAGGAACGAACATAGAATAGATATAGACTTCGACTCTTATTCATACGTAAGAACGTAAATCGAAATCCCGAATAACTGTATTCCAAAAGAACGCTTTACGCTACCCCAAATAACTATTGCCCGAAATAACGTTATCTCGAATGAACGCTGTCCTAAATAACGATTTCAAAATAACCTTACCCCGAACCAACGCTATCCTTAATACGATATTTAAACCGCAATTAAAGGCAAAGAGTAACTGGTATTCCATTAAATAAAACTAGTTCAGTTGCTTAAGGCGCGTTCATAGAATTGTTCCACCAGATTCGCTCCTGTCTGCGGGAACCTTTCTCCCGCAGACAGGCGTCTTATGATCATCATTTTAGCCCATCGATCACTAATAAAAAACTAGATACACAATCCCATGCAAAAGTTCTCATAAAACTGTCGCCAAATTGTGTTTATATAATTCTAAGAAATACGACGATCGGTACATCAAAACAAATTCAACCTTACACGCATGTCTTATAGTCAGAATTACAAACTGCCAAAAAAAAACAATAAAATTTTACGAATGAGACTCGTCGCTAGGACAAGGAATGAGTGGAGTGGAACTGTCCAATCTATTTTTGTTTGTTTTGTTAAGTTTTATGTATTAAAAAAATGTGTAAGTAGTAGTAAAGCATTTTATACTATTCTATACTCCATTTACAATAAGATAAGACATTTAAACAAAACTTTTTACAGGCCGTTCAACCGATTTTGACTTCTATTATAATATTATTTCATATGCATAAGGATGGCATTAAAAGCAAAAACGTGATTATAATACCAATTGTTTACCGCTAAGTCAAAATCGGTTGAACGAACTGTAAAAAAGGTTTGTATAAATGTCTAATCTTATTGTGAATGGGGTATATGTTGTATGTGTGTAATGATTGTAACTGATATCCATTCGTTACACCTCACTGGATCTCGAGGAAAGCTAAAAACACAATAGTAAAAACTCACATCTTTAATTTACTAAAATTAAGTTTATAAAATGTTACTATAATATTTATAGAAACAGCAAAGAAGACTCATTAGACAAATAAAAACAATCATTCTTTAATAAATAAAAAAATGAACAATAGCGTCTCCAACAAATGGAACAGAATCAACGCACATAATCCGACCAATTTAAGGGGGCATGCGATAGTATGAATAATACGTTTCGTAAGTCTTTACAATTGAGATGCTATAACTCCTGCGGTTTATTATGAATTAATTTAAAAAAATGTTTTTACGATGATTTCTTGACAAAATATCGGAATGTTCGAATGCTTCTAAATTCAAAGAGCACCTAAACATTCAAGTGGGCGGTCATTTGGTGAGGTGTGTCGCTGATTGTGTATCTAGTTCTTTATTAGTGATCGATGTTTTAGCCGAAAGACATCCATTGCTAGACAATACCTCCCCAAAGCATCGCTACTTCGACCGGTTCAGGAGATTTCTGCGGTCTTCACAAGGTCATCGGTTAAAGTAGTATGCAAAGACAAATCCATAATCCTTTACAATATAACCAGGAAACAAAAGACTACTTTTGATGAAAATAGGCATATAGTTAGACCAACGATATTTTGGTGGACTCTGTCTTGATTTCGGAAATTTCATTCACACAGGTAGTCCATGACGAAAGTTAGGAGGATACTTTTTATCCATATATCATCCGGTATATAAAATACGGTAACCAACAGTTTTTTTTTTCAAACTAAGGCTAGCCGGAGGACGGATTTCTAAAATTATAAATATCAAAAATAATGTAAAAACTTTTATCTACACCCATGATACAAATCCTCTATAAAAGTTTCTGAAACAGTTAGCTTATTACCAACATTAAAACGACCGATATATAAATAATAATATTTTTTTATTTTTTATTAATTAAATAAATATAAAATTACATTTTTTATTTATTTTATATAAATATATTTATTATATTATAACAATTATTATTAAAATATTTTAAGTTTTAACATTATATAAATAGTCTACAAATCTATAATGTATCTTCGGAAGTTTTTTAGATGACTGTACAAAACAGCTTTTTTTTTTGGTGTACGAATCGTCAGTGAAAAAAAATCGGATTTCGTCGAATCGTCAGCAAGTCAACCCCTCGTGGGCGTCTCTGACTTGCACTTGGCCGGTTTTTTTAAAACTAATTAACCAATGTCATAAAATTATGAAGCACAGCGTGGGCTTCTTCTACCCAAAGAAAAAATATCTCTCAAAAATGCCCAGCGATCACGAAAAAATCAATCCTATTTAAAACTCGTCGATTAGGTAACTGCCTTTTTAAGTCGGTATATCATCATGATCCTTTTAGCCCAAAATCATCCAATATTGGTTATAGGCCTCCTTTTTCTTTTGGCATACCCAGTTCCCGATTCCGTGTGTCATACTCATAAGCTGGTTAATAAATTAATAAAATTGATATGACGGAACTGCAATGCAACTTTCGGACAAATCCGCTGACTTCGTCTGAATCTAGAAAGAAACGAGCTATTGCATTAATAGCAGTCTATCGCCCCACCACAGTTTTGCAATGTCGCGCTCCAAAAGCAGCTTAGGTGCGCGGGCGGGGACCGCCAGGTCGATGAACTCGTCACGGGCAAGAATAACCAACATTTAAAGCTATCATTTAGTTTTTAATCTTTATTTCATGTCGACCTTACTTTACGTTACTACGCGTTGGGTAGGAATGGTGTCAGCTGGCTTCGATATGCGGCAGGCAAGACATCGTTTAACATTAAAGGATATAATGTAGAATAAATTTAGAAACCTTTAAAACCAACATTTAACATCTTATGTAACGTAACCCTTTCTAACCACATGGAGCAGAATCTCAATTATAACTGTTAAAGTTTCAATGGGCTAACCTTATTATTCTGGTAAACAATTTAACTTTTAAAAACCCTTTCTAAGAAAAAGGTTTTTCAAATGCTCTCTGCGCAAGCATTAAGTAAACAATTTTATTATACATGGTAGAAATACACTTGAATTTCTTTATGTACTCAAAATTTCGAAACCAAATACAAATACTTACCGACTTGCACTTTGCTTTTTTTATGACAACATTTCATAAACGAATGTTTTATTACAAAGTATACATAATTAAATAAATATAACCGGCGGAATGTGGGTGTACTATAGGACACCTCTGCCCAACCCTTCGGGTAATACAAATGTGATGTTATCGTTATGTTAATTAAATAAATGAAACAAATAAACAAAATTCGAAAGGAAAACATTCAAGCAGCATAAAAGTTAAAACATCTGTATTACATAGTTAGAATAATTCAGTACAATTTATCAGTCAACAACGAGCCACGCACGCCTCAAACAACCAGATACGAATGTGCCGTGTTCGCACTGCTCGCCTCGCCTTGGGTAGATGTATATAGGTAGTGAAGTGACGATGGCGCCCGGCGAGAGATCTGGCAACGTCGCATGTTCGTGTTTTGTACTTGCGCGCGGACAGACAACGTTTGTACATAACTACGCAGGTATCTAAAATATCCAACTCGCCTCAGTGCCTTGCCTGTGTTTGATAAAACATATTTTTACTTAGTGTATTTACTTCTTTTTTTTTTTAAACAATGTTTATTTCCTTACTTACATTTGCATTGCAAAAGTTACTAGCAATTACAAAAAAATCACTTAAGTAGTTTTTTTTTGCCTTTGTTTAGCACAGGGATATTAAAGGAAAATAAAAAATAAAAATAAATTGGTGCAGGTCGCTCTTGCTATCCAACATCCATCACAAATGCGAAAGTACCTCTGTCTGTCAGTTACTTTTTCACACCTTAACGGCTGAACGGATTTGAATGAAATTTGGCATACGGATAAACCATGCCCTGGGTTGGACTTGGATATTTGTGTAATGTAGTACCTAGTCCTGCTCAAACTACGGCAATCAATCAGAAGAAAATTTCGGCTTTCACTGTCTGGCATAAAGAAAGACGAAAGTTCCTGCTTACGAAAGAGATTTGATTTAATCAAATGCTCTTTTAGGAGACCGGTACCAAGGCACTAGAGACCTTGCCTCCATCATGCAAGTCCTGATCAAATTACGTCCGGAGTAGTTTTCTCATTTAGAGGGTTTCGGTGGACAGGTGATGTTTCCAAAAACTTAATAAGTTCGATAACTTCAAACACAACGAAATTTGAACGCCATGTTATTGGGTCGGTGCATGAAATGCGCCAGATTACCAATACCCTTTCTTTATATCAACGTCAAATAATGTATGTCAATATTATGCACACAAGGCACTTTTAAAACGTCAAAATTTAAAATAAGTAAACAAGAATTGGTTCTAGTTGCCCCTTCCAAAAGGTAGTTTCATATGGAGAAGAATGGGCAAGAAACTCAGTCACTGTTTTAAAATATTATACAATATTTTGTACACGATGTATTTTGTATATTATTTATTTATTGTATATTTTTAAAGTCGCTCATAATAGTCATACGCATACCTACTTATAATCGGTCTGAAAAACTTTCGGAACCTGATTTTGAAGTCTTTTAAAGGCTCGTACACATTGGCGCGATATTGCGGGCGCGACAGGCAGCGCTACCCTTGTCGCGCTCGCGATATCGCGCCAGTGTGTACGAGCCGTAAATTCGTTTACTTATATTACGAGACAAACATGAAAATATAAAATAAAGAACTGGTAACATTTACAACGATTATAAACATCTTAGGCTACGAGCGGTAACGGAAGAATGCTGCTGAGGTTTCGTGATTTCGTAAAGTAATCTTGGTCGCAGGACGCAGTCTGCTACGATCGATGCCAGCCAGCCGGTCCAACGCCATGAAATGGGGGTGAGGTGAAGTGAGGAGTAGTGCGCACAACTTCATTGCGCCGACTAACGTGAAAGCGGGCGCGGCACGGGTTATATTTGTACGTAATTCATTATCTATAAATGATTTCAGATGGTATTGCAACATTGCAACAAAGGTCCAAAATTGCATAATTGTTAAATTAAAATGATTTTGAGTATTGACAAATAAAAAAAGATTGATTTCCTTTTTGACCGTTTATTTTTAGAAGTTATTAGGATGCCCGCCCTCTATTCCACAATTTAATATTTACGATGAATAAAGACAATAAGAATTGATTAGAACTGAAGTTATCACATAAATAATGGATAATTAATAATTATACAAGACAACACATGCTAGAAGATTAATTTCTGACATAAGTTATTAGAAGTCCCGTTATTATTAACAGAAGCTCATAACTACTTCGTACATTTTGTACACAAAAATAAAGTGCTTCTCATGGTGAATTCCTTCCATGCTTGCCTTATTACAAAATACGCTCTGCCAACACTACGAATGAAAACAATTTAAAAACACATACGAACAAAGCAAGATAATAATAAGTTTGTAAAAATAGATTATTAATATTATTATATTAATTATGTGATATAATTAAGGGATGGTTTTATGTACATAACAAACGTACTTTAATCTATTTTTATGCGGCGGGACACCCAACGGGTGTTCCTAGTGTAAGTAGTGTGCAGAGGGGGGACCGATAGTGGTGGTGGTATGGACTAGGTGTTGTAACATTATTATGCAATGCAAAAGTTGCTGCCTGGTGACGGGTCTACAGGGTGAGGGTGAAGGCACCACCCCACACAGAGTATAGCTCTGCTCCACCCACGCCCCTCGCTCTATCGACCTGCGCAAGCATCCGGCCCGTTACTGCTAGGGGCTCTGCGACCGACCCAACCGAATTGTACTTTTCTATCCCCTCACTCCTATCGCACATCTACTCATTTTATTCAGTTCGCCTTTTTGATGGCGCATATTCGCAATAACGCATAAAATAAGAAATAATTATGATAAATTGAAACTCGTTACAATTTGTTAGTCTGGGAACTAAGTGTATTACGAGACAAATCCATGTCTGGTTATACATAATAAAACCAAGGTTTGATTGGTTGTTGAAACAGATGAGTAATGATAGCGTAAGTGAAACTACAAATAAATAATCAGTTTCATGTAAGATTTGTAGTTAATTTCTGTGCACCGATGCGCAGTGCGTAGGTACTAGAGTTTGTTGCTGCAAACATAAATTACATGACCCATTGGTAAATTTGCGAAACAACGTTGCAAAGAGTTACATGGTGAAAGTTGGTATACTCCGATTCCTTTCTGGACCAGTATTAAGAAACTTGGTTGTAAAACTGACCATTACCCTTTTTTTTATTTGTTTTTTTTTCTTGTTGTGTAAACAACATTTGATTAAGGAAAATAGCAAACTAAATGTCCCCAGAACTGTAGCACTTTCACACTTCAAATGATGAGTACAGGTGTTTTTACGGTACTTAGGTCAGAACTTCATATAATTTTACCTTACTACTACAGGAGCAAGGGCATTCCGTAAACGTTTTATGTGTGTTTGTGTTTGTGCGCACATGGTGGTGAGCAAATTCAATCACGGCATGGCAAGCCTGGAAGCCTTGAAATAATAATTGATCTTCGAATGAACAAGTCAAAGACCAAACTCATAGTTCAAGTACTTCAGACCAAGCTCGAGGTATGTTAGTGAGCGATGGTGCGTAGTATCCTTGGAATCCGACTAACAGACTGGACACGGAACACGATACTGCGCTCCAAGGCACAAATCATCGACATAGCCAAACTGAAGTGGGACTGGGCCAGACTCGTTTGCCGGTGATCCATATTGGCTCAGGATCGAGTTGAGTGGTTCTGTCCGCTGTAGGGCAAAGAGAGGCCTTTGCCTTGCAGCGGGACAACACAGGCTAAACATTATTATTGTTATATGGTAGTGTGTAATTAATTGGTGCAACTGAAAATCTTGCACGAACTAAGCGAGAGCAGCGTTCGATGAGCTGGACTAGAATTGGACGTAAATTCTAGGCTCAACCAGTTCGAATGGCCGGCTCTTTGTAGCCGGAGCTCATGAAATACCCTTCGGTACAACTGCTGCTGTTTAGGAGAGAGGTTGTTGTGACCTCTCTCATAGTCCGCCGTAATGGTATGGGGATGTGACAATGCCACCAACCAACCTATCCCATTCATTGTTTTTTTATTCATTCTGCAGGTATTGTTTAGTTACGTGGAAATAGAAGTTTTGTAAAGAAAGAAAAATTATTAAATCTGGACACACTCAGAAATGAAATACAAAAAAAAAAGGCCTGAAAAGGAATCCCTAACCAAAGAGTGGGAAAATTAAAAAGAAAAGTCGTAGCTCTGGTATTCATTTATAATTATGGTAGTTTTAGCTGTGATAGTGTTGCTACGGGTGGTGACGGCAAATTACTTCTTCAACCAATAAAACCGTTGGCAGTTTGGTGTGCTGGCCAGACCTGATGACGATAGCGCGTGTTGAAATAAACTGGGAAGATACACTACCACACTACCCATTTGGCAAAAATTCAACCCTTTAAACAATATTCAACTTTCTGTAAACAATATTCAACTTTCTGTATGAAAAAAGAAAAGTGATAATTTTCCTAGATATTTTGATAAGTCTAGTAAAATTATGATTTACATTTGTTTTTGTTCATTTTTTACTTATTTTCTAATAGAATCGTCATTGTAAATATTTCTCGCTATTTATTCTCAATAACGGAATGTTAACCTAATTTTGTAGACTGCGTCCGACAGTTACTGCAACGGTATCTATTCAAGTATCATTCGTACGAAACGACGAGTGTTTGGAGACGTGAGATGAAAACAAGAAATACTTTTAAACAAATCTTCATTCAATTCACGAGATAACATCATAAACATAATACCACAAATTTTACTATAATGCTAATCATTGCGATAAAAGCTATCCAATCTTAAATTGCATACGTACCATAAAAAACGAAACCAAGTACCATTGAAAGAGTTTGCTTGTCCGACTTTCGTGCGGACACTATCCTGGCTGCAGGCAGCTTCAAGTCATCTCTTCGGTCTATGATTTTTTATAGTATACAAAGTTTCAACTTTGTAGCCAAAGATAGGCAGATTCTCTGAAAGCAGTATTTCAGTAATTTTCATTAAAAATTTAAAATCCACCCAGCAATTTAAAAAAAGCATAATATAGGTGTCTTATTTTCATATATATATAACTATTTAGTTTAAGATTAATGATATAAATTTTGCCTGCCAGTCCTTCTAAATTTATTTGTGTTCTTGTCAATATCAACACAATTATCGTGTTTTTTCAACCCTGCTTTTAATCCACACTACTGTGTGGATTAAAATCAATAACCCTTGTATTCCGCTGTCCAAAGTAACTATAATTATGAATTTTATAGATGAACAATATAGTATATATTGGCAGTTTTATTTCAGAGCATAAAATTCCATAGCAAATACAAAAAAAATATCCTATAATAAAATATTACGCATAGGCATAGCGCTTTCTGCGTAAAAGATGTAGGACTATTATTTGGCCTTGACTCTTACCGATACATAAATAAGTAATTCAATTGATGAATACAAGTTTAACATAATTTATTGGCTAAGGATTTTTTATCCTGAGATAAGTATACTACAAAACTCACTACAGGAACTACAAAATAAAATAAAATATTTTGTAGTTCTAATAATGCGGTTTTTGTTGTTATTGTAAAGAAAAGAAAAATATTATTGCGTTTACTAGGTAACTATTAAAACTTGTCACAAATTCAAAATAGTAGAATGTAACCCAACATTATATTATGCAATTTAAAAATGTCTTACTTCGATCGTTACAAGTTAAACCTTAAAACAAAATTTAAAAAGGAGTATATTATACAAAAGGCACAGCGATTGATTGAAGTAGCAGCTATTCAGAAAGTAGATGACGTCACCGACCCGGTATCTCCCTTCCCCTCCCACCCCGCGCCACAACGCTCATTTTTCCTTGCCTGACTCGCCAGTGCTACTTCGCCTCGGGCCCCGCGCCTCCCCTCGTCGCCCGTTTGCCTGCGTGTGCTATCACAAACACGCGCGCAGTGTGTTGAGTCGAGTTTCACACGGAAACCGGCTACGGCATCGACTGCGGCCATGTTGTAAGAACCATAAAACTGGCAACGTCGCACCAGACATCGACCGATTTAATCTTGTTTGAATAAATTTCTCAAAAGATAGTAGGTAGGTAGTAAATGAATTTCCAAATAAAGGTTTAATGTGATGGTCATGAGTTTCATAGTATTTTTTTCAGCACTTTTGTTTAATAAATTTAACTAAAATCTAAAATAAATAAGACAGTACAAACTAAATTTAACCAGAAAAATCTTTTCAAAATCTATTAATTACCTTTTATAATAAGCTTTGTTTGAACAACGAGTTTTTGATTTTATTATTATAGTTAACTAGCGACCCACCCATGCTTTGCACGGGTGCAATCTCCTGATGTGGCGACATGTCAAAACATGGTGATTTCTGGGCTATCTTAGTTAAATATTCATGTACTTAACACATAAACCTTTTGGAATAAATTCTCTAAAAGATGGTGTAATCAAAATCCATTGTGTAGTTTAGAATAACTAAGCGATACAAGTTATTTTGTTTTATTTGTATGTATAAAATAAATAGAATATAGAGGCCCCTCCAAATAAGACAAGTTATACCTACTAATAAATACCAGGAACACCAGCATATTCTCAGATAACTAAGTACCTACCGACTTAAAGTAGGTATATTTTATTTAGAATTGTAAAATGTATTATTGAGAATGTGGTGTAGCGTGATAAAATAATAATAACAGTGAAGTTGTTATCCATATTATTTATACATAATGAATCGTGTTCGCGACTATAGTAGCTACTATAGAGAGAATGGGGAGGCAAACTGCGGTATGGCAACAACGCTTATCTTTTATACGCCTATTGTGAACCGTGATCAGAGCGGCAACAGCGCGTTTTATAGCTGTTGGCCTGCTCACTCTCGTGTCATGACGACGCGCACCGCTGCTCGTCCGGTTAGTTGTTTATTTTTTTAATAAAGTTGCCTTCTCATTAACGTGTCATTTTAAATTTTGTATTGATGCCAAAACCAGTAATATAATGTATCTACTTATTCCATGACGATTTTGATAGATATCTACGTACCTACCTATAGATGCATTTGGACATCTATTGTTTTCTTATATTAATAAAATGTTGAAGTAAAGAAAATGCTATTGTAGCCCATCACAGACGTAGCTATAATATTATTATATTAATAACCTGTGGTTATTATTAAAGCAAGCAACCATACACGGAGACGATGATGTAATATTATATATTTTGCCTTCCTTTCATTGATGGTCGGTTATACGATAATATAATAAATAATATTAATATTCAATAATATAACCTTTTTAGTTGACTTTTTAGCCGTAGTTGGGTTTTAGTTTTTATAAGTTTTATTTCATTTAAATTATTTCGGGGTTATAATACTTATATATATTTTTGAAATGTGCTAATTAAGTGCATTTGATATCCAAACAAAAGTATTTTTAATGGTGCCCAACCATTAAAAATACTTTCGTTTTTAGTTCATGACTTTGTTTGCTAGAGGGCGCCATATTCAATTTAATGTGACGTCACATGGCCTATAACCAGCGGACGATCGAGAAGCTTCCAACGATAACCCATTTGTCAAATTATGATGAGTAGTTTAGAAGTTATGAGGGAACAGATGAACATATATATATATGTTACTGTAAAAGCCCGAAGTACGGTAAATCTTTAGATTTCCCAGTAAATCCTAAGATTTACCAGCATGAGTTGGTAAATGTCTGAATTTTATAAAAAAGAGACAATATTTCGGGCTTTTTACCAGCACAGTTTGGGAAATGCTAAGATTTACCCATGATGGTTGGTAAATGTTGGTTATATATATATAATTATAGATTTGAGTACAGAAAAGTCAGAAATCGCAAAAACATTTTATCATACCTTTGGTAGGAAAGAAACTACAATTTACTTTTTTAATGGACTTCCCAAAAAGGAGGAGGAGGTTATCAAATCGGTTGTATTTTTTTTTTTAAATGTTTTTTTTTGTGTTTGTTTGTGTTACCGCACAACTGCGTCATTAATGAAACGATTTGGAAAAATATTTTTTTGTTTGAAAGGGTATACTTCCCAGATGGTCCCATTGTCATCAGGTCAGGATCTGATCATGGGATCCTAGAGAAATCGAGGGAACTCATCAAATATTATAGGCACAGGCACCGATTTAGGTATTTTTTATAGTAACTCGTGCATTTGCTCTTGGAAAGCACCATTTGGTGAAGTGGAATTGACGACGAAGACCACAAATTGCCTCCGGAACGACTCAATAATAAGTATTTCACGGCTTGCGATTCGATTACTTTATATGGTTACCAAGCAATTAATGCTAGTCACAATGCATATTATTATGGTGAAGTGGTGCTAATGGTGAAGTACCAGGAGAACTCCCCAACAATGGGCATTGTTCATATTTTTTTAAATGTTGCAATTCAAAAACCATTTCGAGGAATAGCGTTACTGATCATTACGGACTAATTAATCATCAAAAATATTCATATTTTATTGATATTTTTGATAAAATATGATTCACCTTCTTTGCCCTTCAAATGCTAAAAAGCTTTGGCCGTACAGTTTTATATCGTTGCTTCTGAAAATAAAAAGTAAGTGGCAAGTATTGTCTACAATCTGTCAAGTGTCAAATTAAATATGTCAAAAATATAAACATAAACAGGTTAGTGTTTTTACAATTATTATTCCTGCGACTTGCCTCTTATTCTCGAATAAATCTCATTACATTATCTCAACACTCTTCAATACCTGTTTAATATTGCCACTGATTCAGTTGAAATTTCGAAAAATAACTTTGTATTTGTAAATAATTAAATGTATACAAATAAGCTAGGATTCGATTAAGTATGACGTCTATTTTTACAATGACAGATGTGAGATGGATGACGTTGTGTTAACAGATTAAATTTTACTAGTGAGGCAACGACGACACAATCTTTTGTGCCACTGCCACGTCACCTACCTTAAATATTTTAAAAAAATAACTATTGAGCCAGACATCAAAATATTCAAATTAGTTTCTCAAAATGCTCTAAATTTTCAAAAAATAAAATAATATCCAATGGTTAAAAATTTTACACAATCCCCATTAGCGTCCCTGCATCGAGAAGAGCGATATTTTGTAAAAAGTGATGAGCAGTTGCTATATTAGGCTATTGTAACTTAGATAAATTACAAACCGACCCACTAAAAAGCGATTTAAATAAAAAAAAATCCATTAAAAAAAAACAACTGTCTACCAAAAACACAACAAAGTGAAAAAAAACTTTAATTTCGGAAGTTGGTGGCAAATAACGAAAATACAAAAGTAGAGTACAAACATAATTTTTGTTATTTTAACTCCAAAAATGAAAAAAGTAGGGGCCGTAAAAGTTGTCTGTCTTAGTCTTAGACCATTTTTTAAGACCTATATCGCAACAACTAAACAAATAAGGAATTTGGAACTTCTGTAACATATTATGGACCATAATTATACTGTATATGATCAACAAATACTAAACGTATAATAATAACGTATTCAAAAGGTTTTTTTTTTTAATATGGGTGATTTTCTGCAACTGCGGAAAATAACTTTGTATTTCATAGTATCATTATAAAATACATATGTTATTATGAAATACATAGTATAATATATACGTTTATATACATTATATAAACTAAAAAAAATACGATATGGTACAGAACCCTCCGTTTGCGAGTCCGACTCTCACTTGGCCGGTTTTTTAAGAATTTAAAAACGAATAACTTCGCAAGCAATGGGAAATTGCTGCTGAAGGTTGTGGGTGTCTACCTCAGGACGAGCTGCTTCTCACATGAACAAAGTGCATCATCGGCATCGTCGCGTCGCTTGCTCCCGCGTCTCCTGCCTGTATACTTAGACTACATACGTAGTATAACATGAGTAATGAAATGGAACAGGCATAAAACGTGTGTGTTTTAATATAAAAAAGTGTAAAATATATGATTGTTTACTGTAGTGTGTGCTGTGCATGAACAAAGAAAAAGTAATAGGAATAAATCATATCTTTTTTTTATTATCCCAAACGACTCCACTGGGTAAGTAGTAACTTGATTATAATTTATTATTTTTAATGTGGTAGATTAATTAGACCTCAAAATCGAAAGAAAACTCAACCCGGGGTGCAACAAAGTTTTAGTATTGATCGTAAATGGTTTAGGGCGAATTTCACCAATCAAACTGAACGCGATCTGCACATAAAAAAAGCTCTCAGGGCTGATTTCACCAATGAAACTGTACGCGATCAGCAAAACCGCGTTCAAGAGCTGTCAGTGTCATCATTGTTATGGAATATTGTCACTGTCAACTCTTGAACACAGTTTAGATGTGCTGATCGCGTGCTGTTTTTTTGATGAAATTGGCACTCAGTGTCATTATTTTCTTTGGAATATTGACACTGATAGCTCTTGAACGCGGTTTTGCTGATCGCGTACAGTTTCATTGGTGAAATTCTCACAGTTGTTTTTTAATAAGTCGAACGAAATAGGTGATAATATACTACTAGTACTATACTAATAATAATAATAGTAGTATCTTGACTTGGCTCGCGAGGTTGTCGACATGTGGGATGTGGACTCAGCGATCGTTGTGCCGATAGTCGTGACAGCCAATGGCCTAATAGCCAAGAGCCTCGACCAACACCTGAGGAGGCTCTCGTTGGGTAGCTGGATCAAGGGCTTGATTCAGAAAGCGGTACTTCTGGACACGGCTCGCATTGTCAGGAGGTTCCTCTCTCTGGAGCCCTGACCACCGGTAGCTTGGACCCTGTTCCCGATACCGGTGGGCTACTATTTTTTATATTTTTAAATGTTTTTATAATTTTTATATTCTAATATTTAAAAATGTAAAATATATGTATTTAATGGAATAAAGGAAATAATAATATACCTACATAACACGTAACGTTGCGTTCAAGAGCCAAAATCACGACTATTCGAGTTTTTTTCTTACAATTAAAGCCATAAGATTGGTGTTTCTGATTTGAAATACATTGGTAATACCTACCTATTAGTGATTGATAAATTAAAACACGTAGAAAATTGTTTGTTCCGTTTCCTTACTCTATGATAATATACAGGGACGTTTTACGAAAACGTGGCTGTTATTGTAGTATATCTTCCGACTTCCATGCGAATGAAGTCGCGGGCAGAAGCTAGTTAATATAATTATATAATAATTATAGCTACATCTGTGATGGGCTTAAACGTTGCTTAAAGTTAAGTGACGTTCAAACGTCAAAAATATATGGTTAATCTAATCAGTCGCTAATCATTACTTAACTTTAAGCAACGTTTTAACATCATTGCCTAACTCTATCAATACATTATTTAAATAAAATAGTAAAAGACAAAATAACTACGAATAGAAAAATTGACTTTGTCCCGGAGCTACTTTTTCCCTATGTAGGGCTGCTAGCTAGCCAGCTTGCTCAGTACCTTTAAGCCATTACAAATAATTGCGAAAAGTTAGTCGCAAAATTATGTGCGACAAAAAAAAAGATAATAATTTACAATGGTTTTTATTTTTCAGATAACCACCCTTATTTATTATATGGACAAAACGCAGATGTGGCCAATATTTTCAAAGGGTTTTAAGCACGTTAAATAAAGCCTCGTGCAGACTGGCGCGACGCGACACCGGTAATTGTTCTACCGTGAAGTTTTCTATTGTTAGAGTCGCGTCGCGCCTGTCTGCACGAAATATGCTACGAACATAGAACCTCCTCCTTTTTGGAAGTCGGTTAAAAAATAACGGAGTCGGCGGCAGTTCGTGATTTGTTTAAACCGGTTTACGCTATGAAAGAAAGATATAGAAGATAGATTTTACCTTCTATGAGTGACATAACAGATTTAGTAGGTTTGTAAAACAATACACATCTAAATTAAAGGAGGAGGAGGAGGAGTCTACGCCTTATACTTAAAAAAAAATTGTATTTCAATGTAAAATTTGGCTTTTTTTAAGAAAATAATAAAAAGTCGATAAAAAAAATCCACATGGCATGAGAGGTGTCTGAGGACAGCAGATGACCCCTTCAGTCGACCATTTCAATTTGGCACACGATGCACTAAACACCCTGTATATTATTTTACATTAGAGTATCTTATGCGCTTTATATTATAAAATCCTCGTAAGGCCCAACCTAAATTTAGGTCGTTATACATTACGACCCAATGTACTCTACGAATAGGTGTAAGTAGTTGCGGTCCAGAACTTTGGTTTAGAAAAAAAGTGTTTAAATGGTAATGATTTTGGCTAAATTCTTTTCTATTTCATCCAAAAAAATATGTTGAAATAATTTGTTCTTTTTTTAGGTCTTTTTTGAAGTATATTATTAGTTTGAATAAATCAAATCTATTCAATTATTTATCATGGAATTACAAATTAAAACAATTTTTTCTTTTTGAAAAAAATATTTTTAATTAAATACTTCTCCTTTCATTTTAAACCTTATATTACCAATCATTTTACGTTACAAAACTTT
The DNA here is from genome assembly GCA_914767815.1 of Eupsilia transversa. Taxonomy (NCBI): domain Eukaryota; kingdom Metazoa; phylum Arthropoda; class Insecta; order Lepidoptera; family Noctuidae; genus Eupsilia; species Eupsilia transversa. The sequence continues at coordinate 8,371,195 of OU611890.1, read as the reverse complement.
TTATTTAACTAACTAACTTTTTTAATGGTCGTTGGGCATTACGAGGTATAAATTATCTTCGATGTGTTTGATGACATAAAATTTATCGCAGTCTCATTCGATGCGTCGCACACGCCGTGTAAGGACCACTAAGAACCTATCAGTCAACCTTTTGAATGCAGTTAACACACTAACTTTGTAGTACTTAATAGCTTTTGGAGCTGAACCACAATTATTTACCCACCTCGTTCATCGTACTATTTTACCCGACTACGGCAAAGCCAAACGAGAACCCTCCCTTTTGGCTTTGCCGTAGTCGTACATAGTTACATTACTTACCTGTCTTGCATGAGCGAAGAATACGACGCGACGCGACGCTGCGAACGCGAACAACGCGATCAACTCAACGGCATACCCAGATTGCGGCCTATGTGGCAGTCTGCGACGAGACGCGACGTAACGCATACTTGTTTTGATCATCGGTTCCCTTGTAAAGGCTCGTGCAGACTGGCGCGATAAAAGTCTCGCTGCCTGTCGCGCCGTTCTTCACGAGCCGTAACTCGTACACTACTCTGACGTATTTAAACAAACGAGGTATCGTTGGAAGCGTCATGTTGGTCAGAAAGGCTATATGACGTCATATAAAATCATTCAATACAAAACTACGATTTATTTATTTCCTGTTTGGTATGAAATAATAATGAAAGCTCTGTCTGAAAATATATTGGTTATCCATAATCAGAAAATTTATGCAGCCTGTATCACGAAATAATTATACCAGACGGATATTTAAGCCAAGAACAACATTTTGTAGTATAAAATTTATCTTAAGAGTCGCCGCGCCCCCTACGTGTTCAGGGCGCGCCCCACTGATTGAGAACCCATGTGTTAGAATACTGGTAAAGGCTCGTTCACACCGGCGCGACTTGTCGCGCGACGCGACTTTAACAATACAATTTCTAATAAAACTTCACGTTTGAACAATTGCCGGTGTCGCGTCGCGCGACAAGTCGCGCCGGTGTGAACGAGCCTTAAAGCAGTGGCTGATTTGGTGATAAAGTGATTTGGATTATCAACGGACGAGCTGCTGGAAAGTTAACCTTACGTGTCGTTTCCCCTGGGTTTCTTCATTAACTTAGGAAATTAAATTTAAGTAATACTAATTAAATCTGTATCACCTTTTTGCCTGCCCAAGTTATCCAAAGGAGGATTGCTCACATTTCTTCATACATTTATTATTATATTCACCTTATTAAAAGGTTGACAATTATGGTTACATACTGTCCCCTAATGTAGTTCATACTTTAAGAAAGGGAGAAGCAATCGTCAAATATGAATTGACTGGGCAGTTTTCGGGAAACTACGCAATATGTTCTCATCCCAAAAAAGAGCGCATTTTATAATGTCCTTTAAAAATACCTAATTCGTAATAATAAATAGGGATAGGTACAATCACAAATAAAAACGGATCAAATACCTGTAAAAACTCCCGTACTGTACTGTTACCGTACCGTACAGTACGGGAGTTTTTTGAGTTTTATAAATATTTCCTTAAAAGCTCCTACAAACAGGCGCGATAGACAGCGCGACGCGATTTTAATATTACAATTTCTAAGAAAACTTCACGGTAGTAGAGCAATTACCGGAGGTGCGCTAGTATGCACGAGCCTTAAGTTAGAGTGAGAAAACAGATATAGTAAGAAAAAGAATAACTTCAAGGTACTAATACGAGATTTGTGGTACGCGGCGGCTACCTGAATTTGGTACCGGTAGTTATCTGGAAGCGGTATCACGGTACCGAAAAGACAAGAATCGCTAAGTACAGAACCTGTACTTTTGGTACCGGTTCCAAGCCCTGCCTAACTGAGGGTCACATTTTTTTTGACACATGATTTTTTTTGAAGCCGTATTAATATTACTTATTATTTTACTTAGTTTTATTATATAACTTTTACGAGTTCGTTTTGATTCGGGATGTCATGATGATGAAATGAAGCGAGGAGGCATAAGGTTATGATGACACAAATAATCTTTACCAATATAATGTATACATATGAATTATAGTTGCTTAATGTCTGCTATCCCTTTATTCAGTTTGTTGTCGTAGTTCCGTACAAGTTCTAGAAGTTTGTAAAATTATGGACGTTTGTGTGGTAAGACTTGGGATAAAACTAAATCAAAAAGGGTGGTGGAAGTTGTCAAAGTTAGATTATTGATATGTCAAAGTATTTTTCTTTTCACAGCTATGGCCGAGTCCAGAATGTCAAATTGTTGGGTCGGGCAGACAACATTGCCACTGGTGTCAATGCTGGAGGTGCCAGTGGCGTTTGTGCCACAGTTGCCTTTATGGACATTAAGTCTGCATCAAAGGCACACAATGCAGAGCACGTGCTGGACGAACGCACGCTTACCACCGAGTATTATGAACCGGCTGCGATACCCTCGGCAGCGGGTGCGCCCTCGGCCGGCTCATCCCCTGCCGGTTCTGGCTACTCAGGTTCTTCGTCCTCCGTGAATTCTACCCCTGCTCCCGCTTCCGTGTCACGCTACCACCTGTCGTGAGTACCAGTTTTTCTGGGCTTTTTTTTTTTTTTCACTATCAGTGATCTATTTTGGTATAATTTATTTCCCTTCAAAACAGTCACAACAAAAGAAACAGTTACAGACCAGTCATAATTTAGGGTAGCTATACTCAAATTGATCACTGTGTTTCTACATGGCTGGAATCCACTAATTCATAAAGATGTCGAGACACAAGGACAACTTAATATTTTTAATGTTTCTTAAATCGACTAATTAATGTGTTCATAGTTTCATACTAAACATTAAATTATCGAATGAATCTAGTGGATTTATGCCTGTAGGTAAATATGCTTGGCCTTGACATAGATGTTGTTTATTTTTCATCATAGTTAAATCAATAAACATTGTATGTTAAAGCGCTTGTGTGTTAAATGGAGCGATTGTAGATTAATAATTGTGCTTTTGGTAAAAAAATTGTGGCATGTAAAACCTACGTTCATGCACGATTACGGTGCCGCCGCCGCCCCCGTTGACAGTGACAGCCTTCGTTGTTAATTAAGGATTGCAGTGAATCATTTGGATTGCAGTGCGGAATTTCCCGGAGAAGTGAGATGTGAAGTGTTTATAATTGTGTCAGTGAGTGTTTAAGTGATGGAGTGCAGTGAAACCTATACGTTGTGGCACTTGAAAAGAAAGTTCACTGTGGCTGGCGGCGGCCCCTTAATTTATACCTGCACCTTGTTATTAACTCTGTGTTTTAGTAATCTTTTGAATGACTTTAATGTGCCTAACCTGCCAAATTGTGTATTTGTTTGTAGGGTCTTATTTAAGTGGTTCGATGGTTTTAATTCGAAAACGAATTGATTAAAATGTAAGCCCCAGGCACTTACAGTTGAGTGAAAACTGGGTCAAATGTGTGCATAGAAGTGCTCTTCACGCGATATCGCATTTTAGCTGGTATAGACTCAAAACATAGTGCCTTTCGTGACACTCGTAGTCTTAACTAAACAAAACATCAATTATATATTTGAATATAAATATTAATGAGCTAAATAGTATTAAGTTAGATTGAATTATAAATGACAGGATTGACAGGTCTAGTATGAATGTATTTTGTCTCAGTAGGTTAGGTACCATTACGCATTAGATTTATCTGTGATGTTAGAAGTTAAAAAACCGGCCAAGTGCGTGTCGGACCACGCACTATGAAGGGTTCCGTAGCTGGGATGAATTTATCTAAAGAACAAACTTAACATTGTAGTTGAAAAACATGTACTCCCATACAAAATGTATGGGAGAACATGTTTTTGCAACTGCAAATGTAAGTTGGTCAATAATTACTCGTGAACTTGTAGAGCCTACTTAGCTGTGATAGTTTTCCTTTTGATTTTGTTATATATACTACTGCTGTGAATTTTTCCACATATCCAGAACTTACCATTTAGCTGGCAGGGGGGGGATTTGACTCTAACAAAAATTAGCACTTTAAAGCTTAATATTTCGCAAACGGATCCTTCAATCCAAAAATGCTTTTTACCCCACACCACAAAAAAAAGATATCCCCACTTTACGTGTAGGGGAGAGGTCCCCTAAAAAAAATGTTTTTTTTTTTTTTTTTTCGGCGTCGTTAATATGTATACTCATGCCAAATTACAGGTTTCTAGTACTAACAGTCTCTGCGCTAAGCCGAGAACAGACAGACAGACAAACGGACATGGCGAAACTATAAGGGTTCCTTGTTGACTACGGAACCCTAAAAATTACAAATGAACCCACTTTCCATTACCTTCAAGGCTTTAAATTACATGGACAGGTAAATAATAATCGAAAATAGAATTCCCGCGGTCTAACACCAGGTTCCACTATTGTTCTTCGTCACAAAAGGGTGTACTTAAAATCACACCACTCTGTGTTGATAATGAAAGGCATTTTTTATTACAGAGGTTTCTTGTGTTATCCTTTGAGTTTGCATTTTTATTAGGGAATCTATTTGCCATGATAGCGGCGGCCATAGTAACGGGTAAACCGGCCAAATGCGTGTCAGACCTCGTACAGTCAAGAGTTGCGTAGTCTATTATTGAAACGGAAAAAAATCTTTATTAGACTCATAAGTTTATTTTTTGTTGATCATTAATCCAAATATGAATTCACGACCATCTAAAAAAGGCTTATTAATTATTTTATTTTTTTCTTGCGGCGATCGCACGTAGTTCAAATTAAAAAAATTTTTGCGTATCACAATGTGTTTACAAGGTCTTAATAATAATATTTTAGTTCACATGGGCACAACAAATTTATACAATATGAGTAGTAGCATCATTTAAAATAAACAAATTACATAACAATTCATACCATAAATCGAAATTAAAAAAATAAAATAATAATAATTAGGAATCACTCAAAATTAAATTAAATACATTTAAAATAAATTGGTAATGTCACAGATTAAAATTATATAAAAAATCTAGTTTTGATGTCATTATTAAAAAAATAATTTAGGGAATAATAACATTTCTCGTTAGAGAGTAGTTTTCTGAACGGTTTCAAAAAAAAAAATCGTTTTGTTCCATTTTTATGTCGTCTGGTATTTTATTATATATTTTAATTGATGTTATGTGAGGACCTGTGCTGTGTAATTTTAACTTGGATTGCGGTATTACGATCGTATTTTCAAACCGTGAACGTGGTGCATATCGGCGAGGTTGGTCTGTAACTTTAAAACTTAAAGTTACAGACCAACCTCGCCGATTGTGGATATTGTCTAACGAATTTGCAGATTTCTAGAATATATATTGATGTCAAAGTTAGAATGTCCAGTTTCCTAAAATACGGCCTACAACTTACGTCATTGTCAATATAAACCATTATCATTATCCTAATACATTTTTTCTGTAGAATAAACAAGTCGTTGCTATCTACACTATTTCCCCAAAGAATTTTCAGTTTATTTATTTGTAAGCGAATCGATTTCTGCAGTTGTCGATTCGCCTACAAATATGCGATGTTTTTTATGTGTTTGATTAATTATTATTATTAATCATTTTTATTTCGAGCAACAGGACTCATAGTGTTAGTAACAATATACTTACAAGCTATGTTAGTAGTACACTTACAAACAAAACAAAACAGAAAACAGATTGTGACATCATTGCTGCAAGGTGACAGGCCCAGCCGAAACCTTGCAGAAGTGGTTCACAAACACACAATCAAGCCTACTTGCAATCATAGACAGGATGCTGTTGGCGCTGCCCCGCACCCCACGGACCAAGGATGCGCACCTTTTCCGCATCACCGTGTAGAAAGAGTCTACGTGAGCTTCAGCAAACATCCCTGATGCGCTGCAGTATCGGGGCAACCCCATCAGCACCCTGAATGCGTTATTGTATTGGACGCGAAGGGCGCTGTATGATTTTTGAGTATAATGACCCCACAGACTGCAAGTGTAAAAAGACGTGCAGTAAGCAGTAAATATAGTGCGCTTGACCTCATTAGATGCACGCCTGAATCTGCAGGCAATCATATTAGCTCTCATACACAGCGCCCTCCGCTGCCTATCAATATCCTCATCGTCTTTGAGGTCAGTGGTCAATAAGTGCCCCAGATATTTAAATTGGTCTACCCTCACAAGGGGTATACCGTTCAACTTCACTGAAGGCACTGCTTCTGGGTATTTACCCCTGGCCCCAAAGACCATGACTACACTTTTTTAAACATTATATGCCAGACCATGTAGTCTGGCATATTGCTCGCAAGTGGCTACGAGTGTCCTTAGCCCGCAGATTGACGCACTCAGCAGCACCATGTCGTCGGCGTAGCTAATGTTATTACAACACACGCCATCAATATGACACCCGACACGCATGCTGCTAAGCGCGTCAATCAGATCATTCACATACAGGTTGAATAGCGTTGGTGAGCGCAACCCCCCTTGCCTCACCCCGCACTCCAACCCATACGGCCTAGACAGGGCACCAGCCCATTTCACACTATTGACTTGGTTTCCATACCAGTATTTTAGAGTAATACCAGTACCAGAGTTTACCAGTATATTAATGACCAATAAGTCTTAAAAAGTAAAAGACCATTATTAAAAAAAAAAATAAGTGGCTCGTTTCAGGTGTCCGGAAGTGTATTACTTTGGGCAGTTCGACAGTAATTTATCTGATTTCATTGCTGCATTGCATTTCTGATTCATTCATAACTCAAGAAGATGGCAATTGTATGTGATCATCTGTGGAAGGCATTTACACGTAGTGGCACAAATAAACTTGCGGGCAAAAAAAAATCTACCCCGTGCTCTTCGATTTAAAACTAAATAATTCAACAAGTATTATCTATGTTTATAAAGATATCACGCGGGTGAAGTCGCTGGCGGAAGCTAGTTCCCATTTTTGAGATATCGTCTCTCAAATAGAGAGCACAGATGGGTCAATTTTATTGCATGCAAGTTTATGTGATCGTTCAAAATTGTAGGAATTCAACATTACGGGTGTAAAGGATTTTATCGACTATCAATAAATACATTTAAATAAAACAATTATTTTTAATTATTATTTTATTTACATTTTTCATTCTGCGCACTTATTTTAACTTGCTTGGTCAAATTATACAGGGTGGATTTTTGAGATGGGGCAGTAAGGGTAGCTACCTTAACCGTTGTAGCTACAAGAAACTGGTCTTAGGAGACTGTCCTTAATTTTAATAAAATGTCAACATTCGACATTACAAAGAAGAGTCGTGAGATCGGGAATGCAAGGTGGCCACGGAAAAGGTTTTTTAGGATTTCTGACTTTTCTAGTACTCAAAGGTCAGTTCGTCCGATAGAGACTTTGATCCTTATAAGAAACAGGAACGATTGGCATCAAAAAAAGTTTTTCTGAAAACTGCCCATTTTCTTAACAGCAAGAAAATGGGCAGTTTTCACAAAAACAAAAAATTTTGATCTGCATTCACAGAATTTGAAAAAAATGTACAGTCAGCTGTACATTTTTTTCAAATTCTGTGAATGCAGATCAAAATTTTTCAAAAAGTTATGGACTGTCTCTTAAGACGATTTTGCTGTAGCTACAACGGTTAAGGTAGCTGCCCTTGCTGCCCCATCTCAAAAATCCAACCTGTATAAATTCTAACTCATAAATAACGACGAGTGTCTAGCGACTATGGCGGCGTCTTCAGCTTCTGTTGTGACACGTCCTCAAGCACCATGAGGACGGTTGCGTAGGGCTTTATCGTCGCCTTGCTCATGACGTCATAGCCACGTGTATAACGACCATTTCTAAACAAAATTAGTGTTAAGAAAACCTCAACCAAACAATCTTACATAAACAAACATCGAAAAACACTAATAATAAAATTTGGTGTAAAACTTATGTACACATTTAGTTTTTGCGATATTTCGGCAACTCTCATCCCCAATTCTTTTAATTACGATGCAGATTCTTTCCGCAGCGGTGAGCCGTGCAGGCATTTTATCAAATTATTGTAACAGATTAAATTATTCAATTGATTGTAGATTTTGACTATTTTAAAAGATCTAGTGTCAAGTAGACAGAATTGAGTACAGACATAAAGATTTTTGTTTTTAAATTTTTATTCCATCCATGATCCATGCAGTTTTTATTTGTAATAAACTTTCAAGTAAATGTCAATTTGAGTGTTAAAGAAGAATATATTGCAATACGACCGAATTAAGAATTATGACCTCAACCGTTTTTGGAAAACTAGACATCTTGACAAACAAACATCTATCCCTTTCGAACAGTTATAATTTCTCTCCGTTGCGTCTTTAAAGTTGTTACGTACAACTTTAATTCATTTTTTTTTTAATTCACTTGATTTGGTTTTTGTTTGATTAACGTTGACGGTGACGAGCGGCCTGACAGCCCGCTGGCGTATTTAATCTACAGCGCAGCAATAAATTTATGTGATCGTGGAGGTGAGGGGTTGGGTACTGTGCAGCCAGTAGCCTACTTCAGAACTGCTATAAAGTTTGAAGCTTACTGTAATTTTATGTGCGATTCAGTTTAGGAAGACAACTGGCACAGGATTTTCGTGTATTCTAGATTTTGTGGTTCAAGTGGCTCAGAGCGTAGACATATGTCTGCGGTGCGGCGCCGGCCGCCGTATGCCGGCGCGGCGCCACCGCCGTGCCGCGACACGGTGCGGCGCCGTGACAGTGCACCGCGGTGGCATACGGCGAACCGCTCGGTTGTTAATGTTTTATTGTTCTTTAGTTCGCACGTGCTAATTAAATAATGGCTGACAATTTAGATGTCGAATTTTTCATTTCGCTAGTGGAAGCACGTCCCGTTCTCGGGGACAAGACAAAGGAGAATTATAAGAATAAAAATTTGAATCCTTGGTTCATTATAGAAAGATATGGATTCACCCAATATTTTCTTTGATTCTGTTTTTTCTTCATTCATCGCCTTAGTAACAGGACCAGAATAATACGTCTTTCGCAGTCCATATCAAGAGTACACTGAATACTATTACAAATGCAAGTAAAAAGAAACCTCGAGAATTAAAAGACCCTAAAGAGGTTGCAAGAGCGAGCGAAGCGAGCTCGAAAATACAAATTTTAGACCTCCGCCTCGGTCAGTTCAGATTTTCTTTCTTGATTGTTTCCGGCGGAGCCTTTGGTTGGTCTAAAATAATAGTTTAAAAATGTGTATTATGAAAATTAAAGTTTAATTGATACGATATTTATTCGAAAATAAGAAAATACAATTTAAATCATGATTTCTGATTATTTTAAGAGAATTATAACATCGTGAGGATAACTTGTGTTTGTGGCTTTGTGGTAGTTTTTTAAGACTTGTATGTGAGGAACTGAAATCCTTTTCTGTAACGAAAAAATCGCGCTAGGTGATTTTATTCCGCCACGATTTTATTGAGCCCACTCCGTGGTGTGAACGCGGGCTAAGTCTCAACTAACACAATGGCAACAATCTCTTTAAAATAAATAGATGAAAATACTTTAATTCACACCTTCATCCATATGATTTGCTTCACATTAAATGTGTATCGAAAATATCAAATAAAAAATATCAAATCTCTCTGGGATTCACCCTACATTGCTTCTCGCTGAAAATAAAGCTAAACGTTGAACGCCGCTTTGTAGAATGTATCGCCACCACGATCTGGCTGAACGAAAGGTAGCCGCATTTCATAACAGCGACGTTTTTCAATTGGGCTCGCCTATTTTTTTTTTTTTTGTGTATGGCCGTCGATATTTTCGTCAATTGTGGACGGATTTTGAAAATTCTTTTTTTGTTTGGAAGGGTATGCTCTCAAGGTGGTCCCATATAAATTTTATTAACTTAGCTTGAGTACTTTTTGAGTTAGCTTCATTAATACGTATTTTTCCCACTTAGCCTATATGGACGATCTTTTAACATTTTCCTGTCACTGTTATTTACATAGCAGGTCGTGATATTCGAACTAGTAGGGGGTAGGTACCACAACTAAAAAGTGAAAAATAAAAACTTTTTACAAAAAAAAACAACCGACCGTTAAAAATAACTTAAATTTCGGAAGTTGGTGTCTTTGGTTTTGAATTTTCGTTTTAAGCCACCGACTTCCGAAATTAAAGTTATTTTTCACTTTCTAGTGTTTTTTTTGGAAGTCGGTTGGTTTTTTTTGAACTTTTTTTTTGTCAATACTAATGTTATACAATATGGCTGCGACATAGATATTACATAGACTTAGAGATATTCTCTGAGTACCTGTGCTATTTATGATATTTACAAACTATATACTTAATACAAACGAGATTGAGTGTTATAAATATAAAATAAAGTGTTACAATCTTCAGTAGCTCCCTCCACCAGTATTTTCAAATGCTAATCAATTAGTTGTGACTGTGGAGCAGGACCAGCATTGAGCGAAGCATTTTTATCAGCAATTAAATAAAATGCCTGTCTGCTTAATGTGCGCTTTATATAAATAAAGGACAATTACCAATTACAGTCTTGGTATCGCTATTTATTTTGTGGTGACTTAAGTTTATGGTGTGAATAATTCATGTTTTAATTATAATTATTTTATATAGTAATGCGGAATATTAAATTCTCCGCATAAAAAAACATAAAAATATTAGTCTTTATTTTGATTTCAGGGTAAAACCCATACATCCATAGATTTGAATCGTTGGATTAACCTGACCGCGACAAAAGATTGCCACGTTTCTCTTTTGTTTACAATATTTGAATAGCCTCACTCGCTCTTACTGAAAATTGTATCAACAATCGTTTTTTTTTGTTCACTGTTGTAATATCACATGGCATGGGCATGGCCTTAAACCATTTTACCTATGAACTTGGTGATGGACCAGTAGACAATGCTGCCAATCGCACTGCAGTGTCAACTTATTCAAAAACAAGAAGTATTGATAATTTATATTTACTTTCCCTATCGGTAGATCCTTATGCTACGGCTGCATTGTCGCGATATCGCGATCTACACTTCACGCGCTCTCCGTTGTACACCGAGTCGTCGAGCAGGGTGCGAGAGAGAGCGCGCGAGATATAGGTCGCGTTATCGCGACAATGTAGCTGTAGCATCAAGGGATTAAAAGAATTCATTTAAAATGTAAAAATTACACTCGTTTATGATTCTTCATTTGTCAAGCCTTTTCCCAACAATGTTTGGGTCGGCTTGCAGTCTAACCGGATTAAACTGAATACCAGTATTTTACTTGGAGCGACTGCCTCTGACCTGCACAATCTAGTTACTGGATAATACGATGCACTTTACAAGAAATTCCATGAGAATCGTTTAAACGGTATGTAAAACAAATATCTTGCACAAGGAGTTAAGTATCTTTATGTTTTTCATGACCCACACAGCAGCCTTTGAGACTGATTATTAAAGTTGCATTATTAATTCACTGGAGAAACCTGAGAGGTTCAGTTTACTTCTTTATCTTTAACCATAAAATTATTAGGTACGTACTTTATAGATATTACTTGCATAATTCCAAGTAAAATCAAGATAATACTTTAGTAGAGCCCCCGAGAAGATTAATTGGTCATAAAAAATAAAACTAAAGTCGTCATCAACAAATGATAAAATGATAATCATACAATAATTTGCTCCTACAGTTAACACGAGTTTTTAACGATATCTATCCATAGTAATTAAAAATAACCTGTTACATCATTATTCAAACGGAATGGTGGTCGTGGTCACGTGGTTTACGAGTTTCACTGATTATATTTCGCATCTTCGCGATTGCTGAATCAGTAGAGTTCTTGATGCATTTTTCTGAAAATATTTTAGATTGTTTTAATAGAATGAAGGCGTTTTTTTTTCGCCGAAAGTACTTACATAAGGTATGGTACTCCATATTTTTGGTAATTGTAGGTGTTTTACATTTTCTTGCATGCGTTACATTACAGGCTGACATATATATATATCTCTCACGTTAAATATTCTAAGGCATAACCAAATGGCGGACCGCATTCCCGATCCGGAATGCCGACATGTTTTTACGCGAACCTTAAATAAACAGTCAGAATAACTAAACTTTAATCTAAAAATATTCAAATAAAAATCCAGCACTCTAATCTATACTTATAATAAATCTGTAGAAGTGAAAATTCTGTACATTGAAAATATCAAAAAAATAAATGGCATAAATGGTGTTACTAGACCGACACCGAACCCAAAAATTTGATTTAAAAAAATTTTGTCTGTCTGTTTGTTCAGGCATCACGCAAAAACTACCGGTTCGATTACGATGAAACTTGGTATAATTATTCTTTAATATCCTGGGCACCACACTGGGTACTTTTTATCCCGGAAAAGTATCCTATCCTACTATCTATATCTATACCTATTAATAAAAAGACAAGTCCTGACTGACTGACTCATCAACGCCCAGCCCAAACCCTTGGACCTAGAAAGCTGAAATTTTGTACAGAGTTTCCCTTTATAATGTAGGCAAGGAATAAGGAAGCATTTTTCGAAATTCAACCCCTAAGGGGGTCAAATAGGGGATGAAAGTTTGTATGAAAAATCTTATTCCTTGAGGTAATAAACATGAAACTCCGCACGAATAATTATCAAAATAAATGAAAAAGTTTGTAATTTGTTGTTTTTCTCAATTACCCCCTAAAGGGGGGTTGGGGGGTGTCAAAGTTTGTATGGAAGAATTTTAACGCGCTATCCGATTAACTCGAAACTCAATATTTATACTTAAACCCAAAAACTAAGAATAACGTGTATCAGGATTTTTCGAAATTCAACCCCTAAGGTGGTTAAATAAGGGATGAAAGTTTGTATGAAAAATCTTATTCCTTGAGGTAATAAACATGAAACATCGCACGAATAGTTATCTAAATAAATTATAAAGTTGGTAGTTTTTTGTTTTTCTAAATTACCCCCTAAAGGGGGGTTGGGGGGTGTCAGTGTTTGTATGGAAGAATTTTAACGCGCTGTCCGATTAACTCGAAACTCAATATTTATACTTAATACCCATGGGGATGTATGGGGTAATTTCCGACACTCACGCGGGCGAAGCCGCGGGCAGCAGCTAGTTGCGTAATAAATTTTCAATTACAATTCGAGCGTTTTGAAGGATATTACTAATAATCCATTGCAAATAACGCAATGAACGTGGGTGAACTGTCAAAATTAAACCAATTGCGATCAATCGTAATTTTATGTATGTTGAATTTATTGAATCAGTACCCCAACTGCGTACAATTGGGGTACTGGATTAATATAGTTATAATTTTTCACATGAATAATAAATAATAATTACTTACTTGTTATTTTTGTTCAATAACATAATACTTTTTTATAACGTAATAAAAATTGCTTTTTTTATATTGGTTACTAGTTAGTAATCGTCTATCACAGTCGTATCATTTTTTTAAACGGACCCCCAATGAATTTAATTGGTGATCCCTTGTTTAAGGGCATGGCATTCAAACAGTATGTAAACAATAAAACCTACTTCTGAACTGAAGCAAAATAATTAGGAGTCCTATTACATATTTTACGCAAATTCGATTGTGCCATTCTCTTTCTTGAGCTGGTTATCCATTTGAGGCAGCCTCGGGCCGGGCGGCTGCCTCGACCCGAGGCAGATCTAGTGGAGACCGTGCCGCGAGTAGAGGCTTGCCGCGACTTGAACCAAACGAGGCGGCCGCGCAGCGAGCCAAATCATGTCGGTAAATGGCCATGCTCAAAGACGCCTCAGTGTCAGGCGTTCGTAAAGGTCTCTGCACACAGCGGGCGCGACGCGGCGGGACGGGACGGCGACGCGACGCTGAGCATTTGTAATGTACTAGATATTACGGAAGACGTCACACAGAGCCGTCCCGCTCGACGCGACGGTAACCGTCGCGCCACGCCGCCGCCGCGCCGAGCGGGAATACAAGTCAGAAGCGGCGGGGACGGGCGCGGCGGGACGCGAGCGCAGCGCCCTCAGGGCGCCGACGCTTTGTGTTGTTTGGTTTACGTATGTAGTATAGTAGTCACACTGCCGGCGGGGCGTGCGCACGTCGCGTCGGACGGTACGGAGCGTGAATGTGATTTTGTATCGTTTTACAAAAATGGATGTCGAAAAATTAGTCGAATGTGTTCGTTCTCACGTATGTTTGTACGATTTGGGCCATAGGCAGTATAAAAACACTGTTCTTAAAAATGAATGGGCGCGGCGGGACGGAACGTGATCGCGCCCGCAGTGTGACCGATGCCGTCGCGCCAGCGCAGCGTCACCGCCCCGCCACGCCGCGCCCCGCCGCGCCCCGCCGCGCCGCGCCCGCTGTGTGCAGAGACCTTTAAGGTCTCTGCACACAGCGGGCGCGACGCGGCGGGACGGGACGGCGACGCGACGCTGAGCAGTTGTAATGTACTAGATATTACGGACGACGCCACACAGAGCCGTCCCGCTCGACGCGACGGTAACCGTCGCTCTGTGTGACGTCCTCCGTAATATCTAGTACATTACAACTGCTCAGCGTCGCGTCGCCGTCCCGTCCCGCCGCGTCGCGCCCGCTGTGTGCAGAGACCTTTAAGTGGAGACGGACGTACGTGTGCTCGGCACGCGGCAAAATGGATAATGAGAAATGTATCGAACTACCACTAATAAACGAATCACCACTTGCTAAAAACCTCAGGGTAATGGCCAGTCGTTCTTTTGTTGTGATTGCTTTGCGAAACGATGTATCTTTTTTTCCAATTATTGGTTCAAGCTTGATACATAGATCTTCAAAGGTTTCAGAGTTCATTCTGGTAAATTTTTTAATTTCTTCTACGCCTTCAAAGGTCATATCTGACAACAATTGTTTTGCATGAACATTTCGCTGACGATATATTTCCTGAATCCACCATCGATGTTTCCGTTTCTTATGTTGCTTCCTTTTGTAGTGACTAATAACTACTAATGCTGCACCGACTTTACGTGCGTCAACCATGGTGGTTAATGAGGAATTGGGAAAATCGTGGCTCGGGTTGAGGCTTGCCGCTCGATACGATATTATGTGTGCTCAAGTGGAGACGCATGTACTTTCCGCAGCCCGCGGCACGCTCAGGATGAGGCAGCTCGCCACGAGGCTGCGCAAATGGATACCCAGCTTTGTAAGTTAAGGCTCGTGCATACTGGCGCGAATTGTCGCGCGACGCGACCCCGGTAATTGTTCAACCATTAAGTTTTCTTAGAAATTGTATTGTTAAAGTCGCGTCGGGCCTGTTTGTGGCAGCCTTAAAGGTCTCTGCACACAGCGGGCGCGACGCGGCGGGACGGGACGGCGACGCGACGCTGAGCAGTTGTAATGTACTAGATATTACGGAGGACGTCACACAGAGCTACGGTTACCGTCGCGTCGAGCGGGACGGCTCTGTTGTAATGCAGTTGTAATGTACGAGATATTACGGACGACGCCACATTATTTTCGTGTAATTTGCTGAATTGACCGGAATATATATAATATTTTAATTTGATTTAAATTGCAATTTTGTCATATTATATTGAGAAATGATAAAAATAAAAGTAATAATGACAGCCAAAGGCCTAATAGCCAGGAGCCTCGACCAACACCCGAGGAGGCTCTCGTTGGGCAGCTGGATCAAGGGCTTGATTCAGAAAGCGGTACTTCTGGACACGGCTCGCATTGTAAGGAGGTTCCTCTCTCTGGAGTTCTGATCGCCGATAGCTTGGACCCTGTTCCCAATACCGATGGGCTACTATTTTTTATATTTTTAACTGGATATTAAAAAAAAAAAACTAATGTTTAAAAGATGTAAATTATATGTACATTAATGAAATAAAAGAAAGTAACGAAAACTAAAACCCAACTACGGCAAAAAAGTCAAGTAAAAAGCTATTTAAAACAAGTCATCACAGACAAATTAAAAATCCGGAATCATACGTGTTGGGGGAATAGACTAGGGACGTGTGACAGTATAATTACTTTATTATTTGCCTGTATCAATTTGTATATTAAATAAAACGTCATTCGAATATTAAGACATCAATATATAGTACGAGTAATTATTGCAGAACTGTTATTAATTAAGTATTAATCTAATATTATGATCATTTAGAACCCCCAGTGTATTTTTTAGGTACCTAATATTTTAAACCATATTACCAAAAAAAAAGTTAAAAAATTTAATTGTTGTGTTCTCTATTTATTCGTTTTTCTTTTTCTAGATAGAGTTAGCCTTTGAGCAGTGTTTAGTTTTTGCTATAGAGCTCGTACAAAAATGGTCTAAGACTGAAAACTTTTCAGGCCCCCTATTTCTTCATTTAAGAAGTACCCTCCACCATCCTGTTTCGGATTAGAATTAGAAAAAAAAAACTAGATTTAAGGCTCGTTTACACTGGCGCGACTTGTCGCGCGACGCGACTTTAACAATACAATTTCTAATAAAACTTCACGATTGAACAATTACCGGTGTCGCGCCAATGTGTACGAGCCTTTAAGCATTGAAATACTTAAAAACACTTATCAAGAGGCATCGTGAAAATCACTAGCGAACTCCCTAAAATGAAACTATTCCGCCAACTCCAAATCCAAACTCGAGATATTTTTTGTTGTATTGTTATTATTTGTCCTTGAACGCACGGTGCGATGTCATGCCGATGTAGGTATCTACGATGTAGAGAATCTACCTTATTAAAACAACGCCATGTACCTAGTTATTAGATATAACTACATGGCCGACTCCTAGATGGCATTGTAAAACGACAGTCTCTGGCAATTTTTGAGTCGCTGATGCTGCCATCTATTAAAAAAATGGAGGAAAGAAAATAGCCAGACTTCGGGGGATGTCATTTCTTTGTATGGGATTGGGTATCTGTACGTAGTATTATATTATCTGTGTCTTTATTAAGGTGCTCTTACACGGACAATTTTTTGAGCAATTTTTGCTCGGCAGCACGTATGGATAATTCTGGAGTAATTTCAATAAAATGCGGCAATTGATTTGGTAATATTGTTTCAAATTGCTCCATTTTTTTCATATATATATATTGCAAATTTTTCATACACACATCAACAACGTCTAGGGATATTTCGGATTTTCTGAATTTACTCAAAATTTGTTATAAATAACATGTACAACATGTATATTTTTATAAAGCCCATTTATCAGACTACACTTTAGAATAAAACAAAAATATTTTATTGTGCGTAAATAAAATTTTATTTGAATAAAGACGAAAAGTAAAATAATAATAAAACTAGCGATGAATGTGTTTATCAAAAAAAGTTAAAAATTAAGGGAAATTATTTAGTTTTTTGCAATTATGCGATAAATCAGTAGTCACTAAGGTCTCTGCACACAGCGGGCGCGGCGCGGCGGGGCGCGGCGTGGCGGGGCGGCGACGCTGCGCTGGCGCGACGGCTTCGGTCACACTGCGGGCGCGATCACGTTCCGTCCCGCCGCGCCCATTCATTTTTAAGAACAGTGTTTTTATACTGCCTATGGCCCAAATCGTACAAACATACGTGAGCACGAACACATTCGACTAATTTTTCGACATCCATTTTTGTAAAACGATACAAAATCACATTCACGCTCCGTACCGTCCGACGCGACGTGCTCACGCCCCGCCGGCAGTGTGACTACTACATACGTAAACCTAACAACACAAAGCGTCGGCGCCCTGAGGGCGCTGCGCTCGCGTCCCGCCGCGCCCGTCCCCGCCGCTTCTGACTTGTATTCCCGCTCGGCGCGGCGGCGGCGTGGCGCGACGGTTACCGTCGCGTCGAGCGGGACGGCTCTGTGTGACGTCTTCCGTAATATCTAGTACATTACAAATGCTCAGCGTCGCGTCGCCGTCCCGTCCCGCCGCGTCGCGCCCGCTGTGTGCAGAGACCTAGACGGATGTGTCGTGCTCCTGCAGCCCCACCACTCACGCTAGGTACGGACGGGCATTGTCGTGCATAAGCGTGAATTCTTAGCCCACTTGTAGTCGATTGGGGTAGACTATTGGTACTAGCACCTGGTAGCGGTATTTTTCAGCGGTCATGGTGTTTCTGATCCAAATGAGGTCTCTTCTCCACCAACACGAATTCCCACCCAAACCATAATTGACTCGCCGTGGTATGGATGGACTTCCTGAGGGTGTTGCAGACGGCTCTGACGACCAAGAACTCGCCATACGCGTACTCTTCGCAAATCCGGATGGAAACCGAATCGAGACTCATCGGTAAACAGTACTACAGACCACTCGTTATCTTCCCAGAGCAAATGTTCACGAGCCCACTGTAATCGTCGTCCACGATTTCCCCGGCGTAGTGCTGGAGTACGAAGCGGTCTACGAGCATGAAGGTTAGCTTCATGCAGTCTTCTCCTCACAGTTTGGTCACTCACAAGCAAATGATGCTCTGACTGGGGCCCCTGAACCAACTGCATGACCGTAACATTTGGCTGCCTTCTCGCGGCAATTTGCAAAAATCAGTCTTGTCTTTGAGTGGATATGCGCTTCCCGCCTGGGTGTCTTTCAGCCACTTCACCAGTGGCACGATAACGTGACCATAACCTTGATATCACGTTATGTTTTCTTCCAATCTCCTCAGCAATACTGTGTTGAGTAGCCCCAGCTTGCAGCATGCCTACCGCCCTTAACATATCCTCTCTCGTTAAATGGTACCGTTCCATGATGCATGCAATGGCTTAAATTCGAAATTAACTGCTAACTTGTTTTAAAACCTTAATTTGACACCAAAAGTTACCAAAAACTATGATTGGTAAATTGAAATTTTCGAACTTCGCTAAAGTTATGCCGCGCAAATCTATTGTTTTAAATTAATTTTTTCAAATTCAAATTTGGAATCATCCAAAAAGGTCTAGAAAATAAGCTTTCTTCAAAACATTTTAAAATCAGCCAGTATTTTTTAAGTTTAAGAACTTTATACAAAATATCCCTAGACGGTGTTGATGTGTGTAGTTGGGAAAAGGCTAGGCAGATTTTGAGTAGGGTGTTATTTACGTTGCCGCAGCACGTCTGTTTATTTACCTTAAAAGTAAAAGAAGTATCTCCTGCAAATAACGACATTTGTTTTTTTACCCGACTACGGCGAAGCAAAAAGGAGGGTTATGATTTTGACCGGTATGTATGTATGTATGTATGTATGTATGTATGTAAGTATGTATGTATGTATGTATGTATGTATGTATGTATGTTCATTTGTTCCCTCATAACTTCTAAACTACTCATCATAACTTGACAAATGG
Organism: Eupsilia transversa; assembly: GCA_914767815.1. NCBI lineage: Eukaryota > Metazoa > Arthropoda > Insecta > Lepidoptera > Noctuidae > Eupsilia > Eupsilia transversa. The sequence goes on along the minus strand of OU611890.1, from coordinate 8,351,995 downwards.
GGTATCGTTGGAAGAGTCTCGGTCGTCCGCTGGTTATAGGCTATGTGACGTTACATTAAATTGAATATGGCGCCCTCTAGAGGACAAAAAGTGGTGAACTAAAAAAAAAAGTTTTTTTAATGGTGCCATGTTGGGTATCAAATGAAAGGGCATAATTAGCGCATTACAAAAATATATATATTATTACCCCAAAATAATTTAAATAAAAATAAAAGTATAAAAACTAAAACCCAACTACGGCAAAAAAGTCAACTAAAAAGGTATAAACAAGTCATCTCAGACAGACAAATTAAAAATCCGGAGTCACACGTAATTCATTCGATTTATCCCATAACACGTGTGACTCCGGATTTTTAATTTGTCTGTCTGAGATGACTTGTTTATACCTTTTTAGTTGACTTTTTTGCCGTAGTTGGGTTTTAGTTTTTATACTTTTATTTTTATTATTTTATAAATCCATTAGATCATTAATGTACACTAAAAAGAGTACTTAAATAATCAATCCAATATGAAGCCTTGTGGAAACCCCGTTTTTACTAAACCCCGTGGATTGACACCATTTGTTTGAACTTGTTGCAATCATCGAAATATATTTTTTATTAACCTTAGCGTTAATTTGCCTAGTCTGTAATGCTCAAGTGGGTGTAGGCTCGGCTCGCCCCTTGGATCTTGCCCCTTTCGATTAAAATGTTCCACTCACCCCGTTTTTTATTATTTTGGTGTAGTGATTCGCCCCTTACGAAGGGGCAAGTGGAAAATTGACATTTAAATAATTATTTTGGTGTATCGATTGGCCCCTTGCGGTATTTCCTTTCAAATTTAACCAAAAAAGGTATAGTTAGACAAAAAATGCACACATTATGAACAACGTCATGTTTGATTACCTACTTGAATAACTCTGTCTGTAATCTCACCAACTCGTGACACTTGTGATAGTTTTTGCTACCTGGCTTCCCTATTATAACAAAAGGAACCTTTTTCATGGGTCTAATAAACAAAGGGTTTGTTAAAATACGTTACCCGTTGAGAGAGTCGTATATACAGGGTGGCCGGAATGTTGACGTCCAAAAATAAAATTTAGTTCCCTCGTATCGTGGGGTATCCGAATCACCCCCATGTATGTTTGGGGCATTTTCCATATTTTTCGAGTTATGACCTTTTTTTCTGAATTAATTTTTGAGAATTTTCCACTTGAAAAATTTTAAAAAGACAAAGTCTTTTTAAAATTTTTCAAGTGTAAAATCCAGTACCAGTTTTTTTTTTTGCAACTGAATCTTCATGAGTACTACTTTTATGCACAAAATAATCAGCTTCGTAGCTGTGATGAAAGTTATGAAAATGTTGGTCTAAAGTGAAAATTTAAAAAATTTTTTTTTTTTTTCTTTTCTTTTTTCTATTTTAAATTTTAAATTTAAATTATCAACCTTAAATTGAACTACTAGGATTTTTAATCTAAAGTTGGAAATTTCAGTCATAATTTACCGATTATTTTAACTTCTTTTTAACTTCATGAGCAGTTTTATTTCAATCTTCACCATTACATCCCAAGAAGACACTACTGAAGATACTACTACTAGATACTGATATACATTTAGTTATTTAAAAACTTAGAGTGCTGACAGTACTTTTAACTTCCTAACAATCGGGGGCGATTTGGGGTATCTAATATTCAAGGGGGCGAGTTGATACACTTAGGCAATTAAGGGCAAGATCCAAGGGGCGAGCCGAGCCTACACCCTCAAGTGTAAGAATTGTCAGGAATAATGTATCGCGATGTATGCAATCAAGACATTTAAGGTTTAACTTATTGCGTTTCGCAACTAATATTACTGTAAATCTGAATTTAATCTTAAAACAATAATCAGACTAGCTGAAGCATAATGGTACACCTTAAGGTCAGTGCGGAAACCAAACCCATAACATAGAACATAGATCAGACTTGCTGGACTAGAAGAAATTACAAAATATTACAATGAAATCGTAGTTTTAGTACGACGAATGAATAACGATTGATTGAGCGAGAGAATTTGTTCTCTTATAGCTATTTTGCTAATAATAATGGTTTTTATTTTTGATTGATTTATCGGGGCATTTATCGTCCCGATCAGGTGCAAATCTGGACGCATCCCCAGACCCCTGAAAATCGGGACGTCCCGCGCAAATCGGGACACCTGGCAACGCTGCATGGCATCTTAGGCCTGTTGTCACGCGTTAAAAATGAGTTCTAATAAGGTTACGCCGGTCGTACAACGTCCAAAAAATGTCTTTATCTAAAAGGATAATACTTATCTTCTTATCTAGTTTCGTTACATTTATCTTATCTGGTATGAGACTCATAACAATGACGAAGACCTACCCGATACCTTTGTACAAAGACTACATAAAATATTACTCTAATGTATGATAGTGATGATAGCAAATCACGTGTTTATTTATGTATTTTTATTCATGTCACTATTTCGTTGGTCAGCGCATCACCTAAGAACAGCTGGAGGCCTACCATGATCTAATTAAAAACGATTCAAAAGCAAGGCATTTCAGTTTAGGTGGCTAAACTGCATCGCTTCAATTCGTACCATGACGTCCAATCTGCTCAGCGGCATTTGAATCATTTGAAGCGCAATTTCTGGCTGAGGCGCATTTGAAACGTTTTTGGTGAAAAAGAGACAACGCTATTAATATCGAATAAATTTGTTTCGCTCACATTTTAGTGTCAGACACGTTCTGAAGCAAGTAACAGTATATTTGTTTTCAACTCAGTATCATAACTTTAAAGTGAAAAAGATACTTATAACAGTTGTTTTTAAGGTTTTACGTTAATTCGGTAAATATTGTTATTATTGAAGGGGTCCAACTGGCCGCGTAACTGGAGCCTCTTACGTTTTTGGGTATAGTGTGAGGCAGAATCTTCCTCAAGAAACTCAAATAGTAGCAGTTCATCAGACATCTGATAGAGAAAAACAAATGCGGTTAAAAAAGGCATGGAATATAGGTATTTTAGACTTTAAAGGAAAGATACGTAAGGACACTTACATTAGTTTTTGTAAAATTCCACTGGAATAGCACTAAAAAACTTTGTTTTCGTCAATAATTCACCAAACGTTTCAGTATTGTTAGACAAATAGTAACTTTTATTGAATCGCTTATTTTGACAGTTGAGCGTTTCAGTTGAGCTGCACTAAGGACGTCATGATACCAAATTGAATGAATGAAACCAAAACTTGCGACTCAGTTTGGGAAAATCGCTGTCAGATGGCATCGCCTAAATTGAACCGTTAAACTGACGTCATGGTACGAATTAGAAAAACAATTCAGTTTAGGTCCTAAAATGGATCGCGTTAAGAGCTCGTGGTAGGACTCCCTGAACTTATTTCGCTATATTATAACCGACTTCAAAATACGAGGAGGTTTATATATTCGTTTGTATGTATGTTTCGTCAATTGTGGGCCGATTTTCAAATCCTTTTTCCTCTTGGTAGATGAAACTTGCGCGGTGGTGCCATATAAATTCTAAGAAATTTACCTGGGGTAGTTTTTGAGTTAGCTTCGATAATACGTATTTAACCCACCATTTGTGACATAATGTCTGTAAGAAAAGTTCGCAAAACCGCGGGTGGTTCGCAAAGGTCGTAAAACTTTTTTACCCGCCATCGAATTCGTAGTTTCCGACCCGGTGCGTGAGACCGGCGTTACAGACTACATTCAAGTTTGCTATTGACTCTTGAAGAAGACTAATTTTTGAGGAGATTTTTTAATATTCTTTTTTGTTTGATTGTTGTAGCTCCTATTGTCCTAAGACTACCAAAGGCTGATTTAGCTATAAAAAATATAACTGTCACAAGTTCTCACATTTTTGCATCAGCATTAGAAAAATCTTGATAATTTGTAGTGTTCTAAGTGTAAAGATTAATAAACGAGATGTGTTTATGTTAGAATTCACCAAAATTTAAATCAACTGTTTAGATATTTAATCAGTTCTATACAGGGTTACTTCATTACTTGTTATTCGACGTATATCCGTCAGGAGCTGATAGGGGGGGGGCCAGAATGCAACAAATTGAACACTCCATGTGTATGGCCGAAATTCAATAGTTTTCGAGATATTTGAATTTTACGGGTTTTTCGATATTTACCCAAAATTTGACATTCAATTCCAAATTTAAAAAAAAACTACATTTTGAATGCGTACCATTAAAGAATGATATCGTAGCTTTAATCAATACTCAGCGAAGAACGACGAGAGATCGTAGGCTTCCAAGCCGCTACTGGGATTACGTTCTGAACTGAATAGCTATGTTCTCTTTTAGTACTCCCAAGCCCTCGGGGCGGTCGAAAGTTACTAAGGAAGGGGACGCTAGCGCAGCAGACGCCGTTTACTACCCCGCCCGCACACCGAATTTCGCCAGTAAAATCGGTAGTTTTAGGGAGGATCCTAAACTGAAAACACAGATGATTTCTGTCCCCGCGCTGATTCAAACACATGCCATGCCACGAATTACGTGTCTTAAATTTAACTTTTATACCTTTTTGGAAAGCTTACGGAATAGGTTAGTTGTTTTAGTTATTTGTACGGTTAACGTCATAGTAATTTTTTTGACGAGACAACATTTTTGAAGCTTAAAATGAAAATAATGGTAAGATATTATTCTTAAATCGGTCATAATTTTAATTATTTGTACTTTCAATAAGCTTCATAGCTTGACTGAAGTGTCAGCTACGATATCATTTTTTAATGGTACGCATTCAATATGTAGTTTTTTTATTTATTTGGAATTGAATGTCAAATTTTGGGTAAATATCGAAAAACCTTTAAAGTTCAAATATCTCGAAAACTACTGAATTTCGGCCATACATATGAGGGGTTCAATCTGTTGTATTCTGGCCCCCCTATCAGCTCCTGACGGATATACCTTGAATTACAAGTAACCCTGTATATAAAATTTCCTTAGGAAATTTGACGCAACTGTTTAATACGTAACCGGTGGTTTGAATGTTGGTGAACACAGGCCTAAAAGTAGCATGGAGTATTGCTTATTAGCAAGAAGTTAGGTTGAAAAACCCGATCCGCACGACCGGCCTCACCAAAGATGTACGACAAATTCATGTATCGCGTATCTTCCTGTCAATGTTGTTTACATAGCAAGTAGTGGTATACGAATTGGTGTAGGGTAGGTACACACGGCTACAGATATATATTTCCAGTATAAGCTGATCTCGCATTGTATAGGATTTCCGTATAATGAGAGGTCAGCTTAAATACTGGAAATGTATAGCTTGATATGTAGCCGTGTGTACCATAGTTAAATAGTTTTAGGAAGTCGGTTGTTTTTTATGTTTTTAATAAGAAAAATTGCAAAAGATTCCCAGAAAATTTTCGAATTCGGGAAAAACTGAAGATCCTTTTTTATATGAAACATTGAAATTTAGAATGTACACCGTCTGTCTGGTCAGCTAGTATAAAAAAAACTTCCAGTCACCTCAGCTCTTAAAGTACATTCACGAGCATGTATATATTACTATGGACAGTTTGGCAATAGTATCTGATTTCATGATTCATTCATAAATGAAATATAGGAGGTGTTTTTTTTATATCCCATAACTCTAGGCCCTAGAGTATGGTCTCATTCTTACCCTAGACTCAGGGTATGAATGAGACGACCGCCCGGAGGACACGGTGGAGCATACGGTGGAGGTCTGCCCGGCTTGGGCAGAGCACCGCGGTGTCCTCGTGGAGGCGATCAGCGGTGGAGATCTCTCGCGTCCGGCCCTGGTCCAGGCCATGGTTCGGAGCGAGAGGGCATGGGGAGCCGTCACCTCCTTCTGCGAAGCAGTAATGCTCGCAAAGGAGGAGGCGGAGCGTGTGAGGGAGAGGCAAAGTTCGCACCCTCACCGCCCCTAGCCAATTTTATTTGAAAACATCCATCGGTTTCTTACTTTTCATCTATATCCGACGATCCTGGTTACTTATCTCCTTTGGTGACCGTACATGTCAGCGCGCCTGCCTTTTTTTCTTTTCTTACGTTTTTCTACTATGCTAGGTACTTATAACAAATAAATACGTTGATCAAAACTGATGATCCAAAAATGAATCCTTTTTATTATCAGTTTCCATGATCCCGCAATGAGCTAATTAGCGAAAAAAACAATTTTTGAATTTGACGGGCCGTTGACATGAATGATTTATCTTTAATCATTTTATAGCTAGTTATTAAGTTTTTATGCTGCCCAAATTATTTTGATCTCACTTGATAGTTTTGCTTGTTATTTTCTAAATAAGCATTGTTTAAGTAATGATTATATGTTAGGTTTTTAGCCCTAATTATGTCGATCTTTTTTAATAATTATGGTTTCTATAAGTCATTTTGTTTGAGTCGTTTTCTCATAACTGTTTTTAAGTTTTCTAATCATGCTTCTCTAAAGATGTTGCTGCAACTTGATGATTATTTCTTTAAGTAGATCGTTGGTAAAAGTTTGTTAAATAATTTGTTTCATTTGAAAATAAACGAAAGATTCTTTAGAGCACACGTATTCTGCTCCTATGAAAATACAATATTGTATGGTGCAAATCATGATGTTGTATAATCTAAGCGGTCCTAGGTACTTAACACGTACTGCAGAAGAAGCCTGATTGATTATTCCTCGTACACCTAGTAGCCTAACGATTTGTTTAAGGATTCAGTCTACAATCGATTTTCTGCTTCATAATTTTATTTAAATGATAGCACATAACTCGTCTTCTACACACGAGGAAAACTGTCGGTACGAGGACTAGAATTCACACTGTTCGGAAAATATAGCGAACCGAGGTCTTAAATACGGTTCCCTATCCATTTGCATAAAATTTTAAGACCTAATATAGCTTAGCATAATTTTGTTTGGCATAATTATATTTCTGCATAATATAAATACGCATAACAGCTTACGCATAATTTTTTTAAGCATAATTTCTCTAACCATAATAATGATTAAGCATAATATTCAAAAGCATAAATATATTTTCATTTATATTTTTAGTTTCTGGCACTTCGCCGGCCGCTGCCGCGGCACCGCTCGCTTCGCTCGCTCGGCTCGTGCGTAGGAGGTCACAGTTCTAACCTAACCTAACCTAAACCAACTAACATTACGCCTAGTAACATTATGCGAATTAAAATTATGGCAAAACAAATTATGCAAAAAGATAATTATGCCAAAAAATATTTAGGCCAAAAAAAAATTATGGCAAACAATTATTAGACCAAAAATACTTATGCCAAAATCGTTATGCCAAAGAATATTAGGAAAAAAAACATTATGCGAAAAAAAGGGATCCCCTTAAATACACATTGTTTGGAAAAGCTACCTAACCGAGGTGTTTCGTGTTAAAGTTACACATATGTCCTCGGATAATACAACAAACGTGAAATGAGTGTAAAGAGCCTGTATATGAGGCGTCATTGGCACCATATGGTGGATACACAATGTTTGTGTACGATTATGAATAATCTCGATCAAACGAAGGTCCAGGCAACTTTTTGTGTTAAGTGTATAGAAGACTCAAAATCGGTTGCAGAATACGAATCTTTGGTCAAGTCAAACCGAGAACCCTCGAATAGGTCCTCGCACGTCCTTGGATGGTACAGTCGCCAGCACATCAAGCTACTAAAATCTGTCAAATTTCTTTATTCGATTTTAAACTTTATCGCATTAGGTTCAAGGTTGATTGGGAAAGTTTGACAGTTTCGGGTAGCTTGAAGTGCTGTCTGTACTTAAAACAAACACAACACAAACACACACCAACACACCCTTGTTGGTACAGACGCCCTTATGAGGACCTTGTTAGTTCTTGACGGAACCGAAGACCCTCATAAAAAACTGGTTTAAATACCTCGTTGGCCCTTTAGAATAAGATAGAAAGAGACAGGTGAGTTAATCTATAGTGATGAGCTTATTGTGATAACGCTATCTCAACATTTTTCTGTATGAATTTCGGCTATCATACTGAGGACCTGACATACACAGACTTCAATGAGAGCGCAAGTCGTCGACTAGAGAGAGTCTAGTTTTTTCCACTATCCCCTTCGACGGAACCCCTTGTTCGCCCGCTCTACAAATTGGTTCGTTCTGAATACAATACTTTTCAGTACGTGACAATGTGTATTTTAATCATAAGCATAAATCTAGATTGTTGTCTGCACAGATGTTTGTAATAATTACTATTTGTTAGTAGAATTCACTAGATTGAGTGTAACTAGAATGAAATAGCTTTATAATTTGATCCGTAATATAAGTATATATACAGTGGTGGTCATATAATTAGAAACACAGAGTCACTTGGTAGTGTTAATTACTTTTTATGTTATTATTACAATCCATTGGAGGTAAAAGATTTATTTACCACATTAAAATGTACTCTCGTAACTCTAGTTTAAAAACGATCAATAACGTTCTGTTAACTCATGAAAAGTTAAAAATAAATATAACTTTGAAAAAAAGTTATTAATATCTTTAGTACTAGCAGTCGGACAACTAATTAGAAACAAAATGTAATTTATGTTCTAAAATTAAATTTTGAAACTAGAATACATCTTTCATAATGTCATCACATTAGGCATTTTGCCGCCTTTTCTTATTTATTTAGTTAGGTTACATTCTGAGTGATTTAATTATTAAAAATGGGTAAAAACAAGAGCTGTGATGCAGCAACAAGAAAAATTATTGTGAATTTTCATTTCAAACGAAAATGGGCTTACAGAAAAATAGCCGCTTACTTAGAGTGTTCCGTGAAGATGGTATTTAACGCCATTGCACATTACAAACAGTATGGAACAAGTGATAACGTGCCTAGAAAAGTTCGGCCAAGGAAGACCACAATGCAAGAAGATAGGCTTATGATTCGTTTGGCTAAGACGGACCCCTTCAAAGGTTCTAATGTTATTCGAAAAGAAGTATTTTCACAGGACGACCCTCGAAACGTATCCGCGAGACTAGTCCGTAGGCGATTGGTTGAAGGGAAATTGTTTGGAAGACTTGCTAGGAAAGTACCACTTCTTACAAGGCAACATAGAGAAAATCGTCTGGCCTTCGCTAGAAAATATGGCAGTTGGACTGTTCATCAATGGAAAAAAGTTTTATTTTCGGATGAAACTAAAATAAATTTGGTAAATTCCGACGGAAAACGATATGTACGACGACCAATTAACGAAGCTTTGAATAACAAGTACACCAAAAAGACAGTTAAGCACGGCGGTGGAAATGTTAAGGTGTGGGGATGTTTTTCGGGATATGGAGTTGGTCCCGTGAGAAAGATTGAAGGCCTAATGGATCAGTATCAGTACAAAGGCATCTTAGAGGAAACAATGTTACCTTATTCCGATGAAAATTTGCCAGTGACCTGGATATTTCAACACGATAATGACCCAAAGCATACAGCAAACAGCGTAAAAGTGTTTCTCAGAGAACAATCGGTGACAATGTTGGAGTGGCCTGCCAATAGTCCGGATCTAAATCCGATAGAGAATTTGTGGCATATCGTGAAGAAAACACTGTCGGATAAACATATCACTAACGTCAACCAACTTTACGACGCATTTGTTCAAGTTTGGAGAGGTATTCCAATGGAAACCAGTGAAAAATTGATAGAATCAATGCCACGTCGTTGTAAAGCTGTAATCGACAACAGAGTCTACCCAACCAAGTACTAATCGGCTATGAATAAGGTATTCGATAGTATCCATTTCAGGAATTATGCAAATTATTGGAGTTTTTTTTTAAGTTTTAATGTTGATTTCTTGTGTTTCTAATTAGTTGTCCGACTGCTAGTACTAAAGATATTGATAACTTTTTTCAAAGTTATATTTATTTTTTACTTTTCATGAGTTAACAGAATATTGTTGATCGTTTTTAAACTACAGTTACGAGTGTACATTTTAATGTGGTAAATGATTTTTTTTACCTCCAATGAATTCCAATAATAACATAAAAAGTAATTAACACTACCAAGTGACTGTGTGTTTCTAATTATATGACCACCACTGTATATATAATAATTATTTCTTGTTGCTAAGAACATATTCTCTTATAAATATAAATCTTAATTATTTTATTCATAACCATGCGTTCTTGTAGTATTGCAGAAAATATTTTTTTCCGTGTATGCACTCACACTGACGCGTGAGTAAGTTGGTCGATAATTACTCGTTAACTTGTAGAGCCTGCATAGCTGTGAATTTTTCCATATATCCAGAACTAACCATTTAACTAATCATTTAATAAAAGTGTACTCCCCCCTCGTCCAGCACGAGGGGGGAGTACACTTTTATTTTACCACTTTGTCGGCGTAATTAATATGTATGTATACTCATGCCAAATTACAGACAGACAGACGGACATGGCGAAACTATAAGGGCTCCTTGTTGACTACGGAACCCTAAAAAATCATCAATTTCGCCATGGATCTCAACGAAAACATAATAGAATGTGTTCGTATCGTAAACAAAGTTGTCTATACGAGCCTAGTGACAAAAACTAAAAAATGCAGTTTTGAAACCAAAATTATGGCAGCAGATTGCAGATCAATTAAATGAAAGTAGTAAGTGTTTTATTTTTATTTATTAATTGTATAATTTGAAACGCTTCATTCGTCCAACGTCTACTTGTTGGATTTAACGATGTTAGTCCTCAATCTATATAATTATTACCCCGTTTAATAATGATGTAGTTTTGCAAGCTAGTTGTGGCTTTGACCACATGTGTTGCAGTTTCGACAGTGCATTTCATCGGTTTTCTAAATACCGGCCATTTGTGTTCCAAAAGCGTCTGCGACAACACGCCTTGCACGGAAATAGTCAGTCATTTAAAAAAAAAGTGCCTCATATATAGCACTGAGGCTCTTAGTCATCTATATTAATACACGAGGAACGGAATCATCTGTACCTACCTGGTTACGGTTTTGAAGGCAATAACATGTTATCTATACTTATAATAAATCTGTAGAAGTGAAAATTCTGTACATTGAAGATATCAAAAAAATAAATGGCAGGGGGTGTTACTAGACCGACACCGAACCCAAAAATTTGATTAAAAAAAATTTTGTCTGTCTGTCTGTCTGTCTGTTTGTTCAGGCATCACGCAAAAACTACCGGTTTGATTACGATGAAACTTGGTATAATTATTCTTTAATATCCTGGGCACCACACTGGGTACTTTTTATCCCGGAAAAGTACCCTATCCTACGGTTGGGGGGTGTCAAAGTTTGTATGGAAGAATTTTAACGCGCTGTCCGATTAACTCGAAAGTCAATATTTATACTTAAACCCAAAAATTAAGAATAACGTGTATCAGGATTTTTCGAAATTCAACCCCTAAGGGGGTAAAATAAGGGATGAAAGTTTGTATGGAAAATGTTATTCCTTGAGGTAATAAACATGAAACTTCGCACGAATAGTTATCTAAATAAATTATGAAGTTTGTAGTTTTTTGTTTTTTCTAAATTACCCCCTAAAAGGTTGGGGGGGGGGTGTCAATGTTTGTATGGAAGAATTTTAACGCGCTGTCCGATTAATTCGAAACTCAATATTTATACTTAAAACCCATGGGGATGTATGGGGTAATTTCCGACACTCACGCGGGCGAAGCCGCGGGCAGCAGCTAGTTGCAAATATATTCCTGATAAAATCTTGAATTCTCAAAAATTACGCTACTGTAATGGCGACCATAACTTCGATTTTTACCATGATAAACTTGTAACATGGATCTACTATGGCCAATACAAATATTGAAACATATTATACTTTTTTAGCAAATTAGTTTGAACCACTGTCACTAGGACATTTTAATATTACTTAACCTGTTTTCCGTCAATACTGCCAACACAATTAGGAAAATTCCTTATTTCTCTGTAACCAACTTCCGACTGCCTCCCAAGTATCTTCTGAGGGCGCGGGTATGTATATAAAGGTCTCTGCACACAGCGGGCGCGGCGCGGCGTGGCGGGGCGGCGACGCTGCGCTGGCGCGACGGCATCGGTCACACTGCGGGCGCGATCACGTTCCGTCCCGCCGCGCCCATTCATTTTTAAGAACAGTGTTTTTATACTGCCTATGGCCCAAATCGTACAAACATACGTGAGCACGAACACATTCGACTAATTTTTCGACATCCATTTTTGTAAAACGATACAAAATCACATTCACGCTCCGTACCGTCCGACGCGACGTGCTCACGCCCCGCCGGCAGTGTGACTACTACATACGTAAACCAAACAACACAAAGCGTCGGCGCCCTGAGGGCGCTGCGCTCGCGTCCCGCCGCGCCCGTCCCCGCCGCTTCTGACTTGTATTCCCGCTCGGCGCGGCGGCGGCGTGGCGCGACGGTTACCGTCGCGTCGAGCGGGACGGCTCTGTGTGACGTCTTCCGTAATATCTAGTACATTACAAATGCTCAGCGTCGCGTCGCCGTCCCGTCCCGCCGCGTCGCGCCCGCTGTGTGCAGAGACCTTTAGGGTTGCAGTATTTCTCGTACGCGTTGCGTTGCGTACTACTTCCATTGCAAGTTACATGCGGCTAATGAAACTTTTCTTATTGCTGACTTGGGCGCGTCGCTCACTGGTAAGTCGAGGCGAGGTTGCGGCACGGTCGAGGCGTGGTCTCTATGTAGGACTGTATGCTCGTCCGCCCGTGCCGCGACTCTAGTATATGAGCGCACTGCCATTGCTACTGCTATGCCACTGCCGCTGCTCAAACGAGCTGGAGTCGTGGCGCGGCGTCAAGGCGCGGGGGCAAAAGCGGCGCGCCGCTTCTACGTTTTCGGAATAAATGGCCCAGAGAAATCGAATCCCAACGTTTTTATAGGCAGCCAAACCGGAACCTCTACAAGTTCTGATACTCCGCCTTCTTTGTCTTCTATGCCAGCGACGTCATAGTCTAGAAACCGTTAAAAAAAGAAGAGTATTCTATTCCAGGAACACCTTCAAATCCAGTATCGACTTGTCTTCCATTGCCTACACAAAATAACGAACCATTGGCATTGGGACCAACCGCAACGCACCGAATTAAACAAAGGATTGCACAGCCAGATGAGTCCGATGTTAACGACATATTAAAAACTACTTTAAAAAAGAAAAACCTAATCATAACTATGACGGCGTAGCCTACTCGTTTTTGAGTTACGCACAGACATTTTAAAAACTATAGCAACGGAAACAAGCTATGTTTAAATTAGATCTGGCTAAATTGTTGTCCGAGGCAGAGCAAAAATGATATCAACAAACTATGTAAACCTTTCACCAGCATATTCTATTATTATCCTCATTCCCAGAAAATATGAATTCTGATACCAACACCACAACTGTTTATTCATATAACACAAATATTGCGTAACACACATAAAATGGCACGCGATCCCAGTGCCTTTCATTTTGACAGGTCAGCCATATTTATTGCGTTATAATCGTTGTTGAGCAGAAGAATTTTTCAAACTTTTGGAGCAACGGATTAAGAATTTCCTTTAAAACCCTTGGATTGTGATTGAAAGTGTATTACGCAATTAGATTGCAGATTAGCAATATGCCACAAGACTTGCCGAATACCATTTTTTTTTTGTTCAGAGAATTAAGGTACAAGTTTGGTATGTTACATACCACAAAACTTGTTAAATACGTTGCTGACTGAACTGCCTTGACCTGTACTGTACTTTACTCACAAACTAAAATCCAACGAACCGTCAATTGAATTCTCATGTAGCTTAAGGGCTCGTTCACACTGGCGCGACTTGTCGCGCGACGCGACTTTAACAATACAATTTCTAATAAAACTTCACGATTGATCAATTGCCGGTGTCGCGTCGCGCGACAAGTCGCGCCAGTGTGAACGAGCCTTAAAGCGTCTCCTAAGCCATTATAATGATTTTTTGTTAGAACAAATAAGAGTTTTTCTTTGGTAGATTAGCTTACCTCCAATTTATAACGAGTTTGAATATTTTTGGACTCAGTTTATCATCAAACATTTAGCCCCGTATTACAGAACCTCACTCAAAACTCAAGCATTACTTAAAACTCGTTTAAAAGCCTTTTGATTGGTTGAAACTAGTTTTAAGTAATGCTTGAGTCTTGAGTGAGGTTCTGTAATACGGGCCTTAAAGAGTTAATTATTGTATTAACGATCCTCGTACGTTTCTAATTCTCTGCATAGGCGATGATATTTTCCATACTGCGCTCTAGTCCCCGTTGACAGGTAAAATTTTTCCTTGTTTTTGTGGTGTACTTCCAAGTCTGGCACGCATATGTCAGGCACGGGAGGACATGTGGTTATGACTCTAATTTTAAGGGGATTGAAGATTTTTTATGGAGCCTGGCATAACTACTGTCCTCCATTTTGTTTTTTTTTTTCAAAATGGCGGCCACGCATGCAACCTTTAGAAATCGATAGCTGACATCAATAGAAACAGAAAATACAATAGGACCAAACCCCGTAAAACGTCGTTTCCGAGATAATAACGTTCAAAGTTGATTATGTGACATCCATATTTTTTTAACTTGCGTACATCTAAGCTACCAACGAACAGCATTTCATTTTGTATTATATAGATTAGCTGCATCCATCGCGATGATAAATATTCTTGTTCTAAATATAGTTCTCAATTCAGAAACCGGGTACATCAGTCAGTTTTCTTTTAAATACAGGGTAGATTTTTGACACGGGGCAGTACGGGCAAGTACTTTAACCGTTGTAGCCACCAGGAAAACTTTCTTAGGACGCAGTCTCATAAGTTCGTGTTTCTGTGGAAATAAAGTTTGAATAAATGTTACGTATCATTCTAAAAAACAGTCCCTAAGGATGCTAGATAACGTTATAATATGACGTTTTGTAAAAAAAATATGTTCCCTCCCCGTTGTCTCCTAAGCTTCTAAAGGTATATTTTTTGTCATCGCATATGAAAACGTTAAGTAGCTGAATCATAAGGCGCCAAATACACAGAAGCGATGAAAGATTCGGATACGATGCGGATGAGTTATTCATATTGGGATTCTCAAGTGATAAATCCGCGCCGCATCCTTTCTGTGTAATTTACGACGCATCTCTTTCATACATTTTGTACGAATAAAATTTGAAGCGACAACAAATCCGATCCACATCCGCATCGTATCCGAATCTTTCATCGCTTCTGTGTATTTTGCGCCTAATCAGTTGGTCCAAAAGAGTTCGTCCTTTAAGAAATTGAATGGAGTGCCATAATGATTTTATTATCTAAAAAAAAACGATCGCCTTACGACCGGATTCGATCGCAAAGTTTCAAAGGTATTTTTTTCAGCATTAGAAGGGAGCTCTCTGCTTAAATTAATATAAGGGACTACTCACATTTATTCAGCTCCATTCCCGTTTCGCTGAACGATTTTGGTCACACTTATACAGTTCTGCTTCTATCAGCCGCGTACATCGTCGTAAGAATGAGAAAAGCCGTCGTAGCGTGAACCTGCGCTGAAACGCTTCTATCTACTTCTATCTATTTTTTCTAAAAAATAATAGGGATATACCACTGAAATACATAGTGATAAGATAATGACAACCAATGAACAGGATCAAATGCTTTGACAAGTTTGGCATTAAGAGGGTTAGTAACCAAAATTGCTTATCTTCAATTTGATTTTTCATGAAATTGGTTAGACTGAGGCATAAAATAAAAATAATCTGAGTAACTACATGATATTTCGAAACTTTTTGTGTAACAGAAACACAAAATATGATAATTTTCTCGATAAAAAAAACATCACGAAGTTACCTCTAATTTTCACGATTTTTTTTTGTACTTAATATGCTAATGACTAATAGGATAAAAATGATATGATTATTTGTATTAATACAAAGCGAAAAAAATTATGTAGGCTTTTATTTAAATCTTTTTATTTTTGGGTTTATAACGAATCCAAGCTTTTAGCACTTACGACGTTCTTAGTTCATGGAAGAGTCATCTTCCGTCGCACATTGCGGGAACTTTTTTCAGTCGCCGTCGCTCTGTTGAGACGAGAGGACTGCGCTCAAATTTTTGGCCGTGCTGAGATATCATTTATTTGCGTAAATAATATTTTCGTAATTTATCACATTCTAGGAAAGAAACTTTGAAACAGAAGACATGAAAAAAACACTAAAACCTCTTCCGAAACGAATATTAAAAGCGTTATGAATTGATATCATAAATAAATACCGAGGCTAAATAAAAATATAAAATTCAATGTTGTTCTTTGAAAACTCAATATGAGTTAATTTTTTTATTTGTCAGATATTTGACTGGTATGGTACAACCAGCGCCATTGCTCTGAATTTTGATCAATTTTCTTGCGGTGAAAATTTACAACACCCAACTAGCCAATTACACGTTAACTTGAAAGATTGCGCTGGAGATTTTAAATCTTATTGCGATTAACTCAGGATGCAAAATCCTTTACGCCCACTTTTATTGACAAGCTTCTTGTAAGGTAAGGTTAGATTATACGAACAATTTCGAGTGACTTTTGATCATCCCCTAAATCAGGTTGAAACTAAGGTAGTTTATTGGTACCTATATTATTATTATTGGAGTATATGAAATAGGTAATGGGTTGGTGTGAATAAATATACGAATGCACACCGTTTGTGCACGGGACTTCATCATACGGATAGTGTTCTCATGACTAGCCCCCTTTTTATGGTGGGGATGAGTAAAGGTTGTGACGAATTACAATGTTTGGGATTATCTGCATCACCGATACAAAATAAATCTAAATAGGTGCTAAGTTCTAAAGATTTGAAAAAAGCCTACAGTTTGTAATGTAACCTAGCAAGTTTTTAAAGCTACAATTTCAACAGTTACAAACGGGGAACCAAAAACCTTTCGACTTATTTTGGTACCCATTTACATAGTTTTCAATTCTTTTACCGGTCAATCCGACAACCCTATACTCCTTTTGTACCGAACTTGGCCTCTTTTTCACAAACTCATGCCATCTGTCTTTGTATATTTTTCTTAGGTAACAAAGTTTTCCACGAAGACGTCGTGTGGTACAAATTGTACAAGACCTTTAATAAAATTTGATTACATTTAAATTTGAACTTTGTCAAGTCAACATTGAGTTTTTAGCTCCAAAACATGAATATGATCTACGATTCTGAATTCAAGCTTAGCGTGTAGTATATGCAAAATAAACAGATGTTTTTACCTACTGAAGAAAGTGTGGGATATGACAGCGACGATGGGGAACATATTATTATTCTTCTGTTTAAGACAATAATGACAGACGACAAAGACATGTTGTATATTCCAGGAATGACTAACTTTACTTTTTACCGGTGATTTTAATAAATAAAAACTGCAAATTCTCAAACAAGCCAATGAAGTAACACGAATTGCAATATGAATGTTGGACGTTTGTTGACCCATTCCAATGTAATTTAAAGGTCCTTTAGGCGCTAATGGCGCTTTGTGCAACAAAAAACCTGACAGATTGCCTCGTTTGACACTTCCATTATTTAAAATTAAAGAACCATTTAAATGGATTCTAATGTTACTTTCTGCAACTGCCTGTCAGTATGATAAATCGATATGTCTCGAGAATCGGTTTTTAAAGCAACTGTTTTTTTTTCCCGTCACTACACAAAGTATTTTGTAAAATCGAACTTCTTAGATTGTCGCGAGATTACTTGTCCAAGGCGATCATACTTAGGTAAATTGAATAGAGCCGTCTCATCTGATTATTTTGCGTATACTTACTACAGAAGATTCAAAAATTATACCTAGATAAACGCCGAGCGAAAGTTTCTGCTGGTGGGAAGAGATTGTGTTTTGTTTTCGTCGTGTTTGATGAGAGGGGTAGGTAAGGGTTGCGCGGGTGAAATCTGATTTTTTGCTTGCTTTATACCCCCTCTTAAGTTAGTAATATCGATGGCGAAGCAAGGTTTAAGGGTATCGCTACTTATTTCGTTGCATGAAAAATTGTGTATAAAGGAGAATGCCAGAAACTCTATAGAGCTTTGACCCATCAAATAAATTTTGGTTTACAAGCATGCCGAATGTAGCATTCTATTGCTGCTTTATTAGTGATAACTAAAAATATGTTTGAATGCCTTTAGAACTTGCGGTTTCTGTTTAAATCCAAGAAAACATGTGTGTGACCTAAATCTGTTTCAACATTCACATTTCCATTCCTACAATGCTGGTCTAGTCGCAAGAGGCACTCTTGACAGATTACAACTTCTGGTGGAAGCTGCAAAGTAAGAAACACATATTAGTATAAGGTTCAGATAAACAAGTTCGTAATTAGGTATGTACCTACAAATTACCATCCACACATAGACCCCAAAGCAAAAACCTGACTTTTTTGCCTATACCAGCTATTCAAGATACTTTTAGGTCGGTTTAATATGTATTCATAGTTTATTGCATTATGGTTACAAGCCAAGCGAAACCACAGTTAGTACAATAATTATTATTTAGGATTTTTCACTACGTCGCCGCGTCGGTCAAATACGATCATCATAACCTAGTATTTACATACCTGTTGCAACGATTCCATTTGCAATGCTTCTTGTAATGACAACACAACATGTCTTAGCATCCTCCACAAATGACAATTTATGCACCTCAACATCACCAAGTCGGCAGCGATGATCAGAATCCATGGCAAGTAGCACAAAGTCGGCGAGTAGGCGAGATTGAGTCCGTGTATAAAAGCAAAAGTCGGCGAGTAGGCGAGATCGAGTCCGTGCATAAAAGCAAAAGTCGGCGAGTCGGCGAGTTGGCGAGATCAACTCCATGTACAAAAGCAAAAAGCGTCGTGAACTTAAAACAGTAATATGACCACGGATAGATTAGGAAGAGTAAAAGAAGAGACAATGCAAACAGAACAGAGCGAATGAATGACAAAAAGTCAAGGCTAGGGATGTAACGATTTCGGTTCCGATACCGATATATCGGTATCGTCGATTATATACAACCGATATCTAATAGTTCGAAAACCGTGCGAATCGACGACGCGCGCGCAACATATTCGCTCCGTCGCAGGCGGGACTGGCGCACAGAACACTTTTACTCTTAGCGGTCTGACGGAGAGCCGCGCAGTGCATGCTTAGCAACATGGCAACACGGCAATCTACCGATTGCCATGTTTCCTGCTTACTGAGCGTTGGTAGAACGATGTATTGTTTTATGCGTGTTTCACGTCACTGCTATTTGTGATTCTGTTTAATCACAAAGTGAAATGAGGACTATTAGAATGTTTAATTTTATGTAAGTAAAATGGCGACGCCTTTAAAACGTACAAGTTCCATCTGGAAACATTTTCAAATAAACCAGGACCGACTTGTTTTTACTGCAATGTCAGCGTTTCTCGTGGTGTAAGTAAAGCAGTTTCATCGAAGGGCTACACGACAACAAACATGAGGACACACGTAAACCGCTATGCATCGGTGAAAAGGAGTTTGAAAACGACACCCTATCTACCTCAAAGACGCGAGTGGTCCGTCACCTTAAAACAAGCAACTTTAGATCACATTCTATATGATACGGATGATCCTAGAGCAAAAGTATTCACGCAAACAATAGCTGAACAAATATGGATAGATGGAGTCATTTGATTTAGCCAATAAACGGAGGTTTCAACTCACTATTAAACAGTTTTGCAAAATGGTTTCCCATCCATAATATAGACATACCTACATCGGCGTCCCCAATTTTTACTACAATAATAATCGGTATCGTATCGGGAAAATTATGTATTTAGGTACATCCCTACTTTTGACATAGCGATTAGCGCGTCAATAACGTTTCGTTACACGTAGACTTATTGACATAATAAAATAATGATTAGAACATAATATAAACATTCATAATAAAATATATTTAAAAAAAAAATATTTTCATTAACTGTGTGTATTTAAACCGAATACATTTTAAAATCCGTACATAATACATTAATTGATATATTTTTTTAATTTAAAAACTCGTTTTGTTCCGCGTGTTTCATGCGTACTAAGTAACGCAGATGGTCGCGATTTATACAGGAAATAGGACTAGGGTTTTTTGAATTCCTTTTTTCACTAACTTTTTATCCGCAACTACAACAGATTATCAGTTAAGCAACAAAGGATCATAATTTCATGCGATAATTTTGAGTAATTTACATTTGGTGTAAATGTATGAAAGGTGGGGCAGGATCTGGCATTGTCTTTTCAAGAAAAACCATTTTTTTTTATTGGGATACAGTTTATAGGAAAAAATCTTATTTCTTCGATCTATATATAAACCTGAAAGTTGTTCCGAATACTTATCTAAATAAATAATTAAGGTACCTGTCCCACCGCGCGCCGACGAGGAAGCGAGTAGCTATCAACGATTTTCTCGCTCAAGAAAGGTACAAAAGATTGTAGGTTCTGTGTAAGTAAAATAGAAACCTCCATATTATATGAACAGTTGATCGCTGACCGTTAACATCTTGGCTCGAGTACTCGTTTGTAGCGGCGACAAGACCTATTAAAGAATGCTCGCTTGGCGGGCAGAACACTCACTGAGGCCTCTGCATCGAATCTTGCGGGCAGCGGGGCGGCAGCGGCGCGGCGAGCGGCACCTTTGAACGCGCCGCTCGCCGCGCCGCTACCTTCGAGACCGGTTCCATATAAATATATGCTTATGACCGCACCGCTCCCGCGCCGCCACCGCCGGCGCCGCCGCCTCGCTGCCCGCAAGATTCGAGGAAGAGGCCTGAGAGACTCACGCTTGGCGGTGGACCACTTTTCAACCTTATTACTAAGGGCATAAGGGTGAAAAGTAGTCGACCACCATTGTCCGCGGTGGTACATCGCATTCCAGTGTGCAATCACCGCTCGTCGCGATCGTGCACTCACTGTTTGTTGCTCGCCAACTCGTTTTTAGTTGCTAGCTCTACTCGCTTCTCGTTGATCGCAAGCGGTGGGACAGGTGCCTTAATATTAACAATACAGTTCATTCATAAAAATAATTTAGAAGTTGCAACAGTTTTTCAATATTTCCTTGCAGAAATTCCAGTACCACTTAATCATTTTATCTTCACCCCACTGTTGCCGAGTCCCTATTGAAAGAAAATGTTGATATTTTGTAACCATGCATGGTTTACTATTTTAGAGCTCGAGGTATTATTAAAAACTTTCAAAACACTGTTAAAAAAACGGTTGATTTATGGGGAAATTCCGTAGAGGTTGTATAATACATAATCAACACCGAAGCGCCTCAATTAAGCAATTACTTGTTTTTAGCACAAGCACCCTAATTGCGTAACACAGTTTCAATCACAACCCGAGAATTTGGAAGGATTTTTCTAATCCATAGCTTCAAGGTTTAGTAAATTCGTCTGCTCAACAACGTAATTATACGAACAAATATACTGAACTGTGAAAATGAAAGAAAATGCAATCAATTGTCATTTTATGTGTGTTACGCATATACCCCGCTGATTCCACGATCAATTGCAAAGACATTTAAAACCTACAGTATGGTTGTCATTTTTTTATAACACTACGCTGGACGTGTAGCGTCATAGGCTCTGTTAGGATAAAAAAACATCACAACACAAAACATCTACGCAACTAGACATTATTCATCGACGAAAATATTACAATACATGTGTCGATAAATATCTAGCTCAAACATATTTGTCTAAGGATGATGCTATTTTATGTTACGTGTTGTTAAAAGCCTGTGTTCCTCAACTTAAACACTTAAATGGAACCGTTTCATATAAGGGTGGATTTTTGAGATGGGGCAGCAAGGGCAGTTACCTTAAACGTTGTAGCTACAGAAAAATGGTCTTAGGAGACTGTCCTTAAATTTTTGAGAAATTTTGATCTGCATTCACAGATTCTGAAAAAAATGTAGTCATCAGGAAAATGGGCAATTTTCGTAAAAAAAATATTTAATGCCAATCGATCCTGTTTCATATAAGGATCAAAACCTCTATCGGACCAACTGAGGTTTGAGTACTAGAAAAGTCAGAAATCGCAAAAAACTTTTCCCACGCATTAAATAGGAAATGAAACTCTGAAAAGGTAACAGACAGACAGACGTATAACATATGCAAATACTCTTTTTTAGTGCTTCATAATAATTTAAGTCACCATTAATTTGAAATACTCTAGCGCTGCCAGTGACCACGTAATAAAGTTCGATTCAAACTAAATTCAAACCTATGAAATTCTGGTATGATAAGAAGAGGGATTTATAATAAGGACAACATAAAAAAAATCTTAAATTGCTTAGCAGGCCTAAGTTTTACTGAAATTTACAAAGTGACATACTGCAATGAGGCTTTCAATACATTCCACGACCTATTCAAGCTATTCTATAAATAGCGTTTTCCTGAAATCCTCGTTAAAAAGAGCAACAAACCCATAAAAAACAAATGGCTTAGCACGGGTTCAAAAATATCATGCATTAAAAAGAGAGCTTTGTATACGAATATCACCATGATGCTATAAGTAAAGGTTATCACAAGAAAAAATACCTCAATTACATTAAGATCAAAAATGCATATCAAAATAACAACAGATAAACAACAACAATGTTTTAAATAATTCTAAAAATAAATGTAAAGCGACATGGTCAATCATAAAAAATAATTTAAACAGACCGAAAATATAGCAATTATATAAATAAATTAATAATCCTTGATCAACAAAAAAAAATCCTGATGACGTAATTATGTAACCAATTTTAACAATTATTTCATTGAGCTAACACAAAAAACCAACAACAATAACCATGACGTACACAACATTAACCATAATATAAATTACCTATACTTTATTTCTGACTTCAGTGAATAAAATGGACGCTATTAATAGTACATTTCTGTCGAGGCCAGCAACTCAAGCATTGATGGACGAACACATACGTGAGGCCATCAATGCCTGGTTGCGGCCAAGGCTTGAATAGTGCTTTTCTCAAATAATGCGCGGAAATTCAAACAAAGTAAATTAATTATAAATTCCAGAATCAATGACGGACAACGATAATTTTTCACGCGCCAATGCAATGTGTTCATTTGTTTCTTCTTGGTTGTCATGTGTTGAAGTAAAGAGTTCGTTCCATTTTTAAATAACACGACAGATATGAGTTTTCATAGTAATTTGTTTGGCCGCTACACAGGACAGATATGGATTTTCATAGTAACATTGCTGGCCGCATCGTAATTTGTTTTTGATCAGTATAGCAATTTCGATTTATCCCGAAGAAGGTTGTCAAAATAATGGTCGAATTTCCAAGCATGTTTGAGAAAAATAATTATTATTAATTAATTAAATAATACAAATTCTACCGGTTATGCCGAAGTACAGTTAAACTACAATAATCAAATTAAGCGCGAAAATAGCATCCGCACTTAGCTACCTAATAAATCTTTCTTTTGAAGAAGGTGTTTTCCCATCTAGACTAAAATAATCTATAATTAAACCACTACTCAAAAAGGGCCTCTGTACTGATATGTGCAATTATATGCCCATTACACTGATCCCAATCTTTGCAAAAAAAATTGAAAAGGTACATCACAAATAAAAAGCTTTTTAACTAAATACAATTTAATTGTGGAGGTTTGGTTTTAGGAAAAACAGTTCAACGACTCTTGCGGGTTTTTCTTTAGTGAAACTAATTACCGAAGCTCTTAAGGCCCTATATGTCGTCAAATTGCTTAGCAAGATCCGCCGTTATGACGAAACTACTGCAGCATTAATTTTGAAATAAATATTTAAGTTAAAGTTGAGGATTAATGTTAGCGACTATGTTAGCCGAAAACACGATTTCATAAAAAAATCTCTATAGAAAAAGAATCCAAAGTTACCTCCAAACCGAACAATAAACCGCTGCTATTAAAAAAAAACTTCAAATTAGATCAAGAAACTTGGCACACTAACTGAACTAACTATAAAGCAGCGACTATGTTTTTCTTTAAATTACTATTATTTTCGCCGTAAAAAGCAATTACCTAAACTTTTGCCGATTTGTTGCCGCCTTCGTCTCGCTTGCACTCAGTCCGCGAGTAGTGTAGTGCGAGCGAGATAAAAACCTGAGGTTGGGTGGGCTCTTAATAAAAAAAAATGTCTACTTTATCGGTATTCTAAGTTATGAGCAAAGCATGATTGGCTTAAAAGTTATTTATCTAATCGCCAACAGAGGACTGTTATCTCTAGGATAAAAATGATACTAGGACGACATATTGCTCAGTACAAAAAATTAATGGTTCCGGCGTCCCGCAGGGAAGTGTACTGGGTCCGCCACTATTTATCTATCTATATTAATAAAAAGAAATGTTCTGACTGACTGACTCATCAACGCCCACCCCATACGACTCCTTTTCACCCCGTTAGGGGTAGATTTTCGAAAAACACGTTATTCTTTATTTTCGGTTTTAAGTATAAAATTATAAATACTGAGTTTCGAGTTAATAGGTCAGCGCGTTAAAACTCTTCCATACAAACTTTGACACCCCCGAACCCCCGTTTAGGGGGTAATTTAGAAAAACAAAAAATTTGAAACTTTATAATTTATTTTGATAAATATTCGCGCGAAGTTTCATGTTTATTACCTCAAGGAATAAGATTTTTCATACAAGCTTTCATCCCCTATTTGACCCCCTTAGGGGTTGAATTTCGAAAAATGCTTTCTTATGCCTCCCCTACATTATAAAGGGAACCTCTGTGCAAAATTTCAGCTTTCTAGGTCCAAGGGTTTGGGCTGGGCGTTGATGAGTCAGTCAGTCAGGACTTGTCTTTTTATTAATAGGTATAGATATAGATAGTAGGATAGGATACTTTTCCGGGATAAAAAGTACCCAGTGTGCCCAGGATATTAAAGAATAATTGCAAAATTTCAGCTTCCTAGGTCCAAGGGTTTGGGCTGGGCGTTGAAGAGTCAGTCAGTCAGTCAGGACTTTTCTTTTTATTAATATAGATTTCATAGTCAATATTCTATCTAGTTCACTAGTTAGCCATATTTCATATTTTCATACAGTAATATCGCCAAATTAATCAAAACAAAAACATTATATTTGTCATCTATTTGCGACGTTGCCCACTTTCAGAATGCACCCTCCTCATAAGGAATTAAAAATTCTCCCACTCCCATGTCTTTATATTTTTGAAGTTTGTCTGTTTGTAAAAAAATACCCTCATTTATTTCTATTAAATGAATAAGTCTCCGAAAGACTGGACAAAAACAATGCCGGGAAATTACTAATACCTGTTAAAAATTGCAATTATGTAGTAGAAATGCCAGTTGTATGACAGTAAAAATTTATAATAAATTACCACTTGCGCTGAGTATATTACCAATTAATAATTTTTCCGTCAATGAATTTTTAAATCATGACCTCTTGAGTCTTGATTGTAATCAAAATCATAGTGACATTAATTAGTCTTTTGACATTATTATGAATTCTTGGACATTGTAACTTTTTTTTTTGCCAAGATTTTTATTTTGACATTATGATTTATTCTTGACATTTTGATTTATAGTTTTGATTAACATTTGATGAACTTTTAATATTTTGAAATTATAAATAATGAATGGGGATGCATCAGATACCGATGCCGATATATCGGCGATACTCGAAGTTGGCCGATATATCGGCATCGGTGATATTTTTATGGCCGATTCAACGATACTTTTTACCCGACTACGGCGAAGCAAAAAGGAGGGTTATGATTTTGACCGGTATGTATGTATGTATGTATGTATGTATGTTCATTTGTTCCCTCATAACTTCAAAACTACTCATCATAGTTTGACTAATGGGGTATCGTTGGAAGCGTCTCGGTTGTCCGATGGTTATAGGCTATGTGACGTCACATTAAATTGAATATGGCGCCCTCTAGAGGACAAAAAGTCATGAACTAAAAAAAAAGTTTTTTTAATGGGGTCGTGTTGGGTATCAAATGAAAGGGCTTAATTAGCACATTTCAAATATATATATATTATAACCCTAAAATAATTTAAATAACAATAAAAGTACCTAATAGAAACTAAAACTCAACTACGGCAAAAGAAATGGGGCACCGTTGGAAGCGTCTTGCTAGTCCGATGGTTATAAGCTATGTGACGTCACATTAAATTGAATATGGCGCCATCTAAAGGACAAAAGTCAAGAACTAAAAAAAAAAGTTTTTTTAATGGTGTCATATTATATTGGGTATCAAATGAAAGGGATTAATTAGCACATTTCAAAAATATATATATTATAACCCCAAAATAAATTAAATAAAAATTAAAGTAATAAAAACTAAAACCCAACTACGGCAAAAGTCAACTAAAAAGGTATAAACAAGTCTTCACAGACAGACAAATTAAAAATCCGGAGTCACACGTAATCTATTCGATTTATCCCCTAAACACGTGTGACTCCGGATTTTTTATTTGTCTGTCTGTGAAGACTTGTATACCTTTTTAGTTGACTTTTGCCGTAGTTGGGTTTTAGTTTTTATTATCATATTTCGCGTTTTAAAAATGTAATGTAAACGCGCGTGTTGTCTCGTCTTAACTAATCTCAACCTGTCTATAGTTTTACACGGTTTTATTTAGTTTGTCCAGTTATTTGTTCTTTTTATATTAATTTAAAAAAATAACCTGACTTGTGTTTTATTTATTTTACCTTCATTTTTGAATTCAATAAGCATATCGGTATCGCCGATATTTTTATAAGAGCATCGGTATCGGTATCGTATCGGCAAAATGGCGTATCGAGGCATCCCTAATAATGAATTCTTGATGAATCTTAAGGTGGATGCTCCAAAGTAGCGCGCGAAATTCAAATTTTCTTACGTTTTTTGCAATTTGCAGGTCAGTGTCAGGTTGTATGTTGATTAAAATATGATTTGCGACCGTAACATATATGGTTTTACAGTATTATAATCATTAGAATCAGCAATACAACTCCTTATGTTAGAATAATCCTCTAATATCATGATTTCATGAAATAGTAAATGACTATTTCATGAAATAGGATTATATGAACTTAGAGAGTTGTATTGATGATTTTTATAACTATAATTCTATAAATAAATATCTGTTACTGCCGCAAATCATATTTAGATCAACATAAAACCTGATACCGACGAGCAAATGGGCATTGTTCATATTTTTTTAAATGTTGCAATTCAAAAACCATTTCGAGGAATAGCGTTACTGATCATTACGGACTAATTAATCATCAAAAATATTCATATTTTATTGATATTTTTGGTAAAATATGATTGACCTTCTTTGCCCTTCAAATTACGTCAGCTTTGGCCGTACAGTTTTACATCGTTGCCTCTGAAAATAAAAAGTAAGTAAGATTGTAGACAATACTTGCCGTATTGTCTACAATCTGTCAAGTGTCAAATTAAATATGTCAAAAATATAAACAAACAAGAAAACGAACAATAATGTCGCTGCGTCGGTTGTTAACGTAGTCTTAAACCTTCAAAAACTACTTTCCGTTTAAAATTTGCCACTGATTCAGTCGAAATTTCGAAAAATAACTTTGTATTTGTAAATAATTAAATGTATACAAATAAGCTAGGATTCGATTAAGTATGACGTCTATTTTTACAATGACAGATGTGAGATGGATGACGTTGTGTTGACAGATTAAATTTTACTAGTGAGGCAACGACACAATCTTTTGTGCCACTGCCACGTCACCTACCTTAAATATTTAAAAATATTAAAAAAAAATAACTATTGAGCCAAACATCAAAATATTCAAATTAGTTTCTCAAAATGATCTAAATTTTCAAAAAATAAAATAATATCCAATGGTTAAAAATTTTACACAATCCCCATTGTAAAAAACGTAAGAAAATTTGAATTTCGCGGGCTACCTTGGAGCATCCACCTTAACCAGTTTAATAATTTGTCATAATTTTTTTATTATAAATTCATAAACTCAATACAAGATTTAATAACTTTATATAATATTCTTATACTGTACCTAGTTCTGATTTGCATGTACATAGCTTAATATTTAATATTTCTACACCAGCAATGGTAGTATGTGTGAAACAGTGTTCCCGGAAGAAATAAATAAAATACTAAATAAAAATAAAAAAACAATTTTATGTGTCAGCGGGGATGAGGGGTGCTGCGCAGCGAGTAGCTAACTTCCGAGCCGCCATTAAGTTTGATTCTAACCGTATCTAAATATTAGTTACGTTATTTTATAACTTTAAATTGTAATATTTTTTAAACAGACCTATTTTAATTAAATAAAAATTACCTCAAAATGCGGACTCTTGGCTATATTTCCAATTCCTTATCTCTTGCAAAGAGGTTCACAAAAATGTCAAAAATCATGTGAATTTATAATCATGTGGGTGATTTTACAAAGACCTTGAAAGACATACTTTTTATTTCTTACCAAAATCAATAAATTTGCAAAAGATTAAATTTGAATATTAAACTAATCGTTAATCTAAAACTAACAAAAAATAACATTTCTAATAATTATCTAATCAAAAAAAAAACGAACCTATATTTCTACTTCAAATACTACCTTAATTAAAATTATAATTATGCCTACTGTAAGTCTGTAATAAATCGCTTCGAATCGAATTAGATATGAAAAAATCGCAAAATGAACCCAGCCATCAACGACTTCTCGACCTCACGCGTCTATCCGTGTTCGCGGGTCGCGCACTCGGCCATGACGCGTCATTGCCTGGCCCGCTGTCGCGGTCTTAGACAAACAACCCCACGATACATTATCTTCCTGTAACTCTTAACGGTTTAGGCAGCAGCATTTTCACTAGATTTCGAAAATTTTGCAAAAAAATTTTTAGATTCCGGAATCAATGACGAGCAACGATAATTTTTCACGCACCAATTATGTTCATTTCTTTCTTCTTTACTTTATAGGTCTATTTGCAAGCCTAATCGTAATTTGGCTTGGCTATAAACGTTCGTTCCATCTAAAAACACGACAGATAAGCGTTGTCGTAGTAATTTATTCGACCGCTATACACGAGGGATATTCATACAAACATTGCCGGCCTAACGCTTGCATGTATTCAACCAGTACAGCAATTTCGATTTATATTGACGAAGGTTGTCAAAACATGATTTTACTTTTAAAAACTGGTGATCGACAGCGTAGCCTTTTTTTTGGACAAGTAAATTTAAATAAAATTTTCTTTTATAATTTCTGTGTTCTGTGCAGACTTGTGTTATTTCGCACTCTATATTATTTTGTTTTTATCCGTGCTTTACAAAATTTCAAGTGAAAAAACCTCAATTCAAATTCTCCGTACTTACCCCAAACTCCCAAGTCAAAACTCAAAAATGTATTTCAAGTAAACCAATTACATGCACTTTTGAATTTTCAAGGGGTCGTTAGTCAGAAAGATAAGTTGCCCATTCCAAAGCGTAGTAGTTTCCTATCGAAAACGGGCAAGAAACTCCACGGACATTCTTTTACATTAAAATATTGTTTCAAAATATTGGTAACATCATTCATGTTGAAATTATACATGTGAGAACAATGTAGAAAGACGTGCACGTTAAAAGCATTCGTGATAGACATAAACAATTGAATAATTAAAATAAGGCGTGACAGCTGAGAGATAACCAGTACGGGGCCGTACACGAACATGCCGCATGGATCAGCACCATTCTGCTCGACCATTTTGAAGGGAACTTAATGATGCAAAACACACGACACCACCAACGAGGCATTTGAGTGAGCATGACATAATCTCAACCGCCAGGACACATTCAAGTCAATGAAAGTCGTACCCAGTAAATGGAAGCTTTAAGGTCATTGATGTATAAAATAGGGAAGATAGGCCACAATCTAACATCAAGTAAATATTAAATGGACTAGAAACACTTACATGTAAACACACCCACACAACTACATTTCTCGATGTCGTGCGGCATGTGCTCGACAACCGAAATAGAGAGACATATTACGCGGGCTATAGCGGGAACGAGATAGCTATAATTGTCACTGTTACGTGCAAGCGAAATCGCGTTAGCAGCCGAATGTTGGCCGAATGTCGATTAGGAACGACTTTTAAAATATTAATATAATTTTCAACAAATTATCATTTTTGGCTGGTCTTACGAGTGAAAACTAATCCCGTGGGACTTGTTTCTGGTTTTTGCACTATTTGTGCACAATTTAAAAATCACAGGAGCCTCATTGTTGCTTCTTATTTAGACGGTTACTGTAATTTTGCTTAGAGTGCTACAGCTACACAAACGCCAGTTCGATTGTGACTAAGGTCGATTGTGTCCTTTCCCATTCATGCGGTCCACGTCGAGGAGCGCTTACCATATCTCCGCCCTATTTTATACATCAATGTTTAAGGTACAAAATGTGTTATGCGATTGTACAATACTAAGAGATTGAATTTATACAATGCAAAGATAGTTTTTACAATGTTCAGCACCTCCAACAGCCAAATCATGCTAATCAATTTGTTTATGCGCCTGTGTGGAGCAGGACCAGCGTTGAGCCAAGCATGTTTGTCAGCGTATATTATACCTAATAGGCTTGGCTTGGCTGCATAGAATAAAACAAGATTTAAATTTCGTTTCATTCTGTAGGGAGATATTTTATTGTTAGTTACACGCTTTTTTGGCGGAAATTTCCTTAACCCAGTAATGTATGGGTCCGAAGATACCATTAATCTTTGAAAAGTGGCTTCCATTGTTATTTTTCTT
The DNA here is from genome assembly GCA_914767815.1 of Eupsilia transversa. Lineage (NCBI taxonomy): Eukaryota > Metazoa > Arthropoda > Insecta > Lepidoptera > Noctuidae > Eupsilia > Eupsilia transversa. Next base: position 8,321,326 of record OU611890.1, on the reverse strand, counting down.
GAGATTTTTCTTGAATAATTTTGTCTATATTTTCTAAGATCTTTGTTCCTACTTTCTTGAGCATCTTCACTGAAAAGACCTATTGCAATGCCAATATTGTCTACAATGAGGGGCCCATGGATAAAAATTTTGTGCACCGTAGTGGGCATCACTTGAAATTTGAGTCTGTTTTAGAGCATTTTCCACTTTTTTATAAAGGAACTACATTTTCTCAGAGTCCTTTCTTGTAATAGACTCTCTATAATCTATACTTATAATAAATCTGTAGAAGTGAAAATTCTGTACATTGAAAATATCAGAAAAATAAATGGCAGGGGGTGTTACTAGACCGACACCGAACCCAAAAGTGTGATTAAAAATTTTTTTGTCTGTCTGTCTGTCTGTTTGTTCAGGTATCACGCAAAAACTACCGGTTCGATTACGAGGAAACTTGGTATAATTATTCTTTAATATCCTGGGCACCACACTGGGTACTTTTTATCCCAGAAAAGTATCCTATCCTACGGTTGGGGGGTGTCAAAGTTTGTATGGAAGAATTTTAACGCGCTGTCCGATTAACTCGAAACTCAATATTTATACTTAAACCCAAAAACTAAGAATAACGTGTATCAGGATTTTTCGAAATTCAACCCCTAAGGGGGTAAAATAAGGGATGAAAGTTTGTATGAAAAATCTTATTCCTTGAGGTAATAAACAAGAAACTTCGCACGAATAGTTATCTAAATAAATTATTAAGTTTGTAGTTTTTTGTGTTTCTAAATTACCCCCTAAAGGGGGATTGGTGGGTGTCAGTGTTTGTATGGAAGAATTTTAACGCGCTGTCCGATTAACTCGAAACTCAATATTTATACTTAAAACCCATGGGGATGTATGGGGTAATTTCCGACACTCACGCGTGCGAAGCCGCGGGCAGCAGCTAGTACTCAATAAGTCTCTATAAATCTGTTCAGAGATTCTAGTAAAATAGAAAATAAATGTTTAATTATTAACATTCTTCCTTAGAACTAAAATTTATAAATTTTATCCTAGGTGCGCAAAAACGAGGACACATTTGAGGGCTTGAATCCATTCACATCCATATGATACTTTTATTCTAAGAGAAGTTTGACCACACCTAAAATTGCCACCTCTTTTCCAAGAAATACGAAAAGCTATAGAAATACAACTAAAATAAAATTCTTCAACAGATATAATAATAGTTCCTTACCTCCAGGAGTAGAATCCATCATTAAAATACTTAAATCCACCGAAAAACGTAATAAAATACACAGTTGAATTTTAAGAATAAATTATCAAAACCTGCTTAACAAGTTAAACTTTGGATGATCAGCACGGCGGCGGCGGGTCGCGTGCGACTAGGGTTACCAGGCCTAAAAATGCAAAATCCTGTCTGACATGTCAAAAAATCCTGATTTTGAAAAAAAAGTCCGGTCACGCACCTGTATTAAATAAAAATCATAGTATTTAGTACGTTTTTATTTACTTATATTATTTAGACCCATATTTTTGGTTGCTAGCAACCGCATTCAAAAAGTTGTTTTTTCCAGCTATTTCGCAATAAAATTGTTCACACGTCACGTGTTTATATGCGTAAGCAATATGGCTCTCACTGACTGCACTGAAAGTCTGCTTCTCTCTTTGGTCCACTGAGAAGTCATGAGAGAAAAGACTCTCTCCACATTTGTGTTGTGTGATTGTGTGGCAAAATAATAAAGAAATATTGACAAATTTTCAGAAATTCTGAAACTCTTGAGTAGGAGGACATGCAAGTATGACAAAAATCCGGTCTGACGTAAAATCCGGGCGGAGTCCGGTCTAACACGTAAAAATCCGGCCTAGACCGGCTTTATCCGTTCAGATGGTAACCCTACGTGCGACTAGTCGCGGACGCGTACGATGCCGGTAGCGTAGTATGCGAGTACCGGTACAAATGTATGTGCGATACTCTACGGTAGTAATGAGAGAAGGGCCTAACGAACATGTATCTATCTCCATCTTCTGCAATTTTCTGTTATTATAACACGTTACATTCCGACTGTTCATTACAAATGCTTTTTTGGTTCGCAAAAGCGCGCTCCATGTGACAAATTAATTATAGAAAAATGTATCTTTTACTAGCAGATAAAACAAAAGAAATTAATCAAAGATATCATAATTAATATAACAGAATTTAGAGTCACGGTTGGGTTACCGAACGTGAGACTCTACCTTAGGTTGCTAATCGCAACTTAGATTATGTTCTTACTAACTTGAAAACATTTCTTTACAGTGGCGGGGAAGATAGCTCAAGCAATACTTGTCCAATAGCTGCCTCTGCGGCTGCACCCGCTACGTGGCGTGGTACAAATGACAGTGCTACAGAGTATTGTCGCCGCGGTAACACACCCGCTGCGTACGGCAGGTACCAGCGCAACAACTCGACTGCTCCTTATTCTACACCACCGTCTAATGTTGAAAGGTATTTATTAAGCAGCAAAATTACCGCTTCCTAATATTTAAATCGCAGCGTTCGCTGAAAAAGTAGAAACAAAATATTTAGTTGAAAAAAAAAATACGGAACCCTTATAGGATCACTTCGTTGTCCGTCAGACTGTCTGACCCATTTACTCGGGAATGCGTGGAGGTATCATGTTGAAATTAATATCAAATAGGTACGTAAGTCTGCGGTCCCTTGGAGCTCTAAAAAAATATCAAGCTTCTAAGTCAATAAAAAAGTACGGCCATTTATGCTACATATTTTGATACTTGCAAATAGAATCATGAAATTTGGCAAGAAGTCTCACAGCACAAATAAAGGAAAAAGTCCGAAAATTGTTAATATGTTTTTTCACTCACCTTAAGCTTTATGAATATATATAGCAACTGTTCTAGGGTCGGTCTATGATATTTTAAAGTGTCCCGGTAGGGGCGGTAGGGAACGGTGCTTGATGATTCTTCTATATTTTAAATCGGCTTCCACAAGCGTCTTCTGATTTGACTTGACACATTTTTCAACAATGGTTCCTGGCCATAAAGAATAGCGCGGGACACACCCTCCTCAATTTACAGCGGTCTGTTCGGTTATTGACGTTTTTAGTTCTTTATTAATGTTTTTTACTTCTATAAAAGCTTTGCAGCTTGATCACGCGATACTTAAGGGCCTATGAGTCGTCAAATTGCTTACCAAGATCCACCGTTATGTCGAAACTACTGCACCATTAATTTTGAAATATTAAAGTTGAGGATTAATGTTAGCGACCATGTTAGCCAAAAACACGATTTCATAAAATTTTCTCGATAGAAAAAAAAAATCCAAAGTTACCTCCAAACCGAACAATAAACCGCTGCTATTAAAAAAATACGTCGAATTAGATCATGAAACTTGGCACACTAAAGCCGGGTCTGCTGCGCCACGTTTGGATGTTTTAAAAACATCAAACACGAACCAATCAAATCGCTTCCTGTTTTATTTGCGGATGCCTGATTGGTTCGTGTTTGATGTTTGATGTTTTTAAAACATCCAAACATAGCGCAGCAGACCGGGCTTAACTGAACTGCAGCGCCATGTTTTGTTTTTTTTTTTAATTACCATTATTTTCGCCGTAAAAAGCAATTACCTAAACTTTTGTCGATTTGTTGCCGCCTCCGTCTCGCTCGCACTCATTCCGCGAGTAGTATGGTGCGTGCGAGATAAAAACCTGAGGTTGGGTGGGCTCTTAAGGTCCTCTTAGATGCAAACTCAGGAACATTACTATTGGCGCCGCGCCGCGTACTCATGGTGGCCGCAATGCATGTTCTGAAAACGTATTGTACGAACGGACTTTGTCGTCTCGATGCATTCTAGGCAAAGAGTCTCTCTATTTGCAACAATACATTATTTTCGACTATTATAGTCGATTAAAATTATGCCGATCACGCTCTTGTCATTCACACTGCATAATATAATAATAATTGTTAATCGTTTTTATTCATTTAAAAAACTAACACATTTTTTCCTCCAAAGGCAAACGACAGTTTTGGCCTCACGTTTGTACCCATGGCCCAGACAGAACACCAAGTGCTTCGATTCTCATAGTCCTTTCGATTCGTTCAAGTTCGTACCTCGCGCCAGTACCGCGTGCCAGTTGCGACTTTGCGAGCACTAACGCAACACTTAGAGGAGAGTCCTTAAGAAACACCTGAAAAGGCACTCGCCCTTTTCTATTTGCACTATTTACTTAATTTTATAAGAATATATATAAACATTTATTTGGTTAAATCGTGACACTAAAGTATGAATATGACGTCCACCCTTTTATTATTCTACTAAATCAAACCAAATGTTAGTAATCTAAGTCTCAACATTATAATATATTTGTTTGTTTTCCGTTCCTCATACATTTTTGTGTCGAGCGGTACTACTGACCCGTAATTTGTTTTAAAATCGAGTACGCGCGTGAAAAAAATTCAGTGGTGTACTAGAATCCAAGGTGCGAGCACGTCCGTTTGAATTCCGAGCCAAGCTCGCAAAACTTCTACGCACACATAATCAAAAATCAAAATATTTTATTTCACATAAACCTACATACACTTATGAAACCTCAGGATCTAGGTGCACGGTTCCAATTGGTCGTTTCCTATGGAGAAGAGCCGGCAAGAAACTACACGGTTACTCTTTAAAAATAAATGGGTTTTACAATGTTTTCAAAAATGTACAGTTTAAATAGGTATGAGAGGATAGTGTAGGCCTGTCAACAAGATACTTAAAAAAATAGAAAATAGTCTGCAAATCGACAGTCTGTTGAGCCTACAACGTTCTCACATGCACAAAATATAAAGGAATCTATATAATAAAGGATAAATAAAATAATAAGAATAAAAAAATATTTAAACCAAAACTACAACTTTAACCAATCCGAATGAAAACCCCGTATTCCACAAAAGCCTCTACTTTAAAGTTGTAATTACAATTGTATGCATATAATGTCAAATAATGAAAATATATGACAAGTATTATGTAAAGAAAATAGCGCTAGGACAGCCTCCTGAGGTGTTGGTCGAGGCTCTCTGCTATTAGACCATTAACCTTTACAATTATCGGTACAATGATTGCAGAGTCCACGTCCCACATGTCGACAACCTCGTGTGCTAAGTCAAGATACTTGATTTTTTTATCTTTCTCAGCTTTCACGAGATTCTCGTCATGATGGACAGCCGATTTTATTGATATCAATAAAATCATTCCACGGCGCTCTCGTCGATTTATCACTACAATATGAGGCTTATTGGCTACAATAGTCCTGTCAGTGATAATAGATCGATTCCAGTAAAATGTGGCGTGACCATTTTCGAGAACTGGGTCGGGCACATACCTGTTGTATGGTACTTTGGACTCCACAAGGTTGTACCTCAAGGCAAATTGCTGGTGGTTTCTTTCTTTACATCAGGTCCATAAACGGCCCGGAAAAAGCGTCCGTGAAGTTCTTTGTCTTGCCATACTTCTTAACAGTTCTCTTTCGCCAAGTAGAGCGGGGTGAGGCCCCTGTCCACTGCGACGACATCTCGTTGCACATCCCCATGTCTGTTTGAAGGAAATTTAATTAGTTATATTACTATTAGCAGCTGTCAATTTGGCATTCCATATCAAGATTTTCAACCTCCTTTTTCTTAATTTTGGTGTTTATTTTTCAGATTTTATCTCATGTCAGCACCAAGTGGCAAGCAATAAAGAAATATTATTAAAGAAAATATAATTCAATCAAACATTAATTTTTATACTTCTTAATAAGTTTTTTTTAAAGGGTAGCCTTATGGGTCCCTATCTATAACTACATTTTGTCTGAACATAGCGGGCGCGGCTGGACTGTACAGCGACGCGCCGCTGAGCAGTACATTACAAACTGCTCAGCGTCGCACTATGGACGGAAAATCAGGCCTCCTCTTTCATAGGCTTTTTGAAAATTAAAATGTTTTTTTTTGATAATTTCAAGTATACAGTTTTGTCGAATACATTAAAGCATTGAATAAATTAGTAGTTATGGGTTTTGTTTTGGAATCTATACCATAAAAAAATGACTTTATATATTTCAAATGTATGAAAATAGAATTTGTAATCCTTAAAACTTTATTCTGTCTTTGATTGTAAAGCTGAGCTTTAGGTTTTGTTGTCGAACCGATACCAAAGCCACCTGACCTTTGACCTTGACCCCGAACTTCCCCGTTCAAAACATATGAATGAATTAAAAATGCATATTTGTACGATTTTGTAATACGCGGTAATGTACCTCTACAATAAGTTTATTTTATTTTTTTTACCCAGTATTGATCATTGGCAGACAGCAAACGTATATATATGATAATCGATCTTGACAAAAAGCGTACTTATTCATAACGTGTGAATAAAATAATAATTGAATTTATATAACAAATATGCGATATGAATTAAATGATTCGGGAGAAGCCCCAATCACAATTAAATTAGTGAATATCACAGAAAATGTAGACTTTGTAGAATCTACATTTTCTAGACCTGAATAAGAAGTTCATAACAATTTGGCTTCATCTGATACAGGTTTACTACGAAGTTGCCTTATCTTAGGTCTGAAACTAGAGAGATATGGGTCATAGGATATCAGCAAATTCTGGATAATATCCTCATTTGTTGCAATTCTGCTAGTTTTCCGCGAGTAGAAGGTTCTGATTTTTTTAAAATCTGTGTTGCGAGCTTCAGATGCCTCTTCAGAAAGTTTGCCGAATGAAGTTATTGTGCTCAATTATGTCGGCACCATTAGAAGTCCTTTTAGAAGTCGAATCGCTCGGTATGCTAAGTGTGAGTTTTACAACATTGTTCGAATGACTTGACCATAGAATAAATCGACTTGACTTCAAACCTATCAACAACCGTATACATGCGAGTGCGAGTTACCATCAAAGCTAACCATCCAATACGAGTTTGAGTCACGGTGAATATAGCGATCATTATTTTGTATGTTGGTGTCACATTCGCGTCGTCCGATAAACCAAATACCAAATAGAATGACATTTATAAACAGTGTTCTTAATGAAAGCGGCTGTCTATTCAAATTGTGTTGGTTATAACGACTTTGTTTACGTTTCGTGTTTGTTTGAAATTATTGTGATTTGGATTAATGTTGGAATTATTGGATTCTATTAATTTAAAATGAAAACATCTTATGAATTAATATTTTTTCCGGTGAATTTAATCATAAATGTAATAATTATTGTAGTAGCATGATTTACAAAAAAAAACATCTTTTTCAGAACAACTCCTCACCATCGATGGTATGCAAGTAGCGACAGAGTGGCCGGCGCGACAGGCGGTGAAAGTACACCAAGTACACCTGGTGGTGGAACTGAAGGAGGGCGACGGCGGCGAAACTCTGGCTCTGGATCTTCGCGATCTGACTCGAGTTCGCCTGAGCCAAGCGATACTTCACGCGCTTCGACGCCAGCCACACAACCACCGCTTTCCCACCATAACAACCATCGCACGCCGCCGTCCTTACAACACCAAGTATGTTCTCTTAGAATTTCTTGCATAGTCACCTAGGCTTAAGCTCAAATGTTTATTCTACCGATAGACTAGGAGGGTTTATTTATTATTCCATAGAAATTCATAAAAGAAACGTTATCATTTCGTTTTATGAATTTCTATGGAATAATAAATAAACCCTCCTAGTCTATCGGTAGAATAAACATTTATACACTAATACATTAATCAGATTGCGCTCTTTCCTGTGGTTTTAGCAAAGGCATAGCAACTAGTTTGAGCGCTTCATGTACCAGGATTTAATGTTGTAATGTATCGAAACATCTCAAACCCTTAAAGATGTTAACGTAATTATTGTTAAGATGATTTTTCATGCTGACATCTACGCTCTCCATGCGAAATAGTATTCCTCAAATCCTATTACCCTCTAGGCATTATATTTAAAAGATTGAAAGAATTTTTCACTACTTTTGAAATATCACTGCAGTATTATTGCTATTGCAGTATAAATGATGCACTAAAAAGTAGGCATTAAAACAATTACGTACGTGTGAGGCTTTAGAGCGATTTATCACGTGAAAGCTAAATAAAGTTAGTATTCTTTGGTTCAAGTTAGTTTAATGGGGAGGTAGGGCAAAGCTAGGTAACTGTCAGCAGTCTGTCTGTTGAATTTTTTTAAGGACACTATCCAGTATATGCGCTCTCGACATAGGCTCTCTTTTTTTCTTTCCTTGTTATCAGGAAAACGGCTTCACCTTTATTTGGTTACACGCTAAAATGGTTTTTGACAGATAAACAACACCAGCAACGAAACGATGCGACCTATATGATAGATGATGTTACCTAGCGGGATAAATTGGTAGTGTCTCTCCCAATTGATTTCTATAAATTAAAGTACCAAGTTAATGTTTCTTACGCCTTTCCTAAAATGTCGAAATCCATATGTCAGACTGTCTATTCGTTTAACTCTCTATAAGTATCGTCTATACGTGCCATTCGGATCTACGCGAACGCGACCCGGAACCCACCAAGATTCAAATGGAATAGTAAGCATTTTAAGACAGAAATAGGAAGCTGTTTTTCTTTTGAGATACATAAAAATAAAGATCTTGTAATAGCTAAGTAAAATACCGAACAAGTGCTTGGAATTTGGAATCACTCGCTATGTTTATTAATTGTCCCATAGTGACCTTATTGGGGATGTTCTTCAGAAAGGTCAGGTGCATAGTACTCGCAACCGGCGTGCGTGTATGACCAGATGTATGAACGTTAACGAGGCAAAACGAGTTTGTAAGGGTGCGTTTCTACTGAAGCGGAGACGAGCAGAGCTGAGCGGAGACCTAGAGGAATCGACCAATCACAATGATTGAAATCTTCATTGCGTCTCTCGTCTCGTCTGTAATTGGGCGACTCCTACACTTCTCCGCCCAGCTCCGCTCATCTCTGCTTCAGTGGAAACGCACCCTAAGGATCGTAGCAAGTGGCGTTCTGTAGTTTCTAACTTCTAAGCAGAAACTACAGAACGCCACTTGCTACGATCCTTAGGGAGCAACTCATGCCTTTTGCCATGGGGGTAAGCACCCCCATGGCAAAAGGCATGAGTTTATGTATGTGTATGTATGTATGTAATTGTCCCATTCAAGGACACTGAACGAGACGCAATATAAGTTTAATTTTTCATTTTAGTGTCGTTTAGTGTCCCTCAAAGTGTTAATAGTATAATGGCATGACACATCTTGTAGATGAAGGTAACCGTCGCCTTTTACTATAAACCCGTAAAAGATGACTGATTTGCGCCAGAAATAGGAAAGAAAGATTCTGTTTGTCATTCGAAATCTGAGTGCAAAAGTGCATTTCTTCCGCTAGCGTGGAAAGAGTTTTTAAAATTCGAACCTTTCTATTCAATAATTTTCCATACCGCCTGGTCCACAGAAAATGCATAAATACGTATTTCATGTCAATGCGCCAACCTCATTATTAGAATAATCGCACTGGCCAGTAAGACGACTGCATGATAATATGTTTCTTGCACCTAGCATTTTCCTCGCTGTAGTGAGGTGAAAAGTTGTGTGTTTCGCGCGGCATCAAAGTTATTCTGTGACTCGTACCTTTGAATCCTTCGCTTGCTCAGGTTTCAATACAAGTACTCGCACCAAAAAACAACTTTGCAGCCTTGCATAACAAATAAATATTCCCGTACATTTATTAGGAAAATAATGAAACTCCAACTTACATTTTATACCATCGACAAACTGGCAACTACAAAAAAGACTGATCGAAAAACAATAACTTCTACTTTGGGTATTATTTCAGCTTAAAATATTAAAAACTTTACATTTGGATCACCAAGAAATGTTACTTTTATGGTCTAAGTTATGAGGTACTCAAAAGGGTAGCAGTTTTGACGTAGGCATAGGTTTACTCTCTTTACTACAGAGCGGGTAGCACCTGATAATGTTCTAGGATTAATTCCTTAGAGAATCGTGGTAAGTGAATCTTTGAGTTCCTGAACACTGTCGTATTTATTTTTATAAAGTATTCTTTTTTAATAGCAACCTAAAAAAATCAAGAGGCGGGAGATCGGGATTGCAAGATGGCCACGGTATAGGACAATAATAATTATGTTCCTATCCCCTGCCTTACGAATTGCCGGTTCAAATAAGAACGGGTATGGCGGCTGCATCTTGTTGGAAATACACTTTCCGTATTCGTTCGAAATTCGAAGTTTAATTTGTTTGTTTATTTTCGTCAGTCAGTTAGTAGTCAGTCTCATTGCCTACGAAATGTATGGGCAAAGTTTTTTCGCGATTTCTGACTTTGTCTCTTGAAACCGTAAGGGGCGTCGCTCACAAGAGCTGGAGTCGAGGCGGCGTCAAGGCGCGGGCGCACAAGCGGCGCGCCGTTTCTACGTTTTCTTAGGAATAAATGGCAGTGCGCTCATATACTAGAGTCGCGGCACGGGCGGATGAGCATACAGTCCTACACAGAGACCACGCCTCAACCGTGCCGCAACCTCGCCTCGACTTACCAGTGAGCGACGCGCCTAACAGGCCCTAACGTGACTATAGCTGACCAGTAAACTCGCCTTCCATCCGGTCGGAATCACAATCCATTTGACCCTGCACCAATGGCCGATATGTTTCGTTACTGAGACTACCCAGTATAACTAAGACAATAATGGATATTAATGTTGCGATGGTGGTTAGTTGAATAAAAGGACAAGAAAAAAAAAACTTGGTTTCTGTCCTTATGCTCTCATTTTAAATGACAATGTTATCATGCTGACTAAAACATAAAGAAAGGAAATATTATGAGACAAACATTTTTTTTTTTAATCCAAAAGTTCTTCACAATTAAAAAACCGGCCAAGTGCGTGTTGGACCACGCACAATGAAGGGTTCCGTAGCTGGGATGAATTTATCCCAAGAACAAAGTTAACATTGTAGTTGAAAAACATGTTCTTCCATACAAAATGTATGGGAGAAAATGTTTTTGCAACCGCAAATATAAGTTGGTCGATAATTACTCGTTAACTTGTAGAGCCTACTTAACTGTGATAGTTTTCCTTTTAATTTCGTCATATATACCACTGCTGAATTTTTCCACATATCCAGAACCTACAATTTAGCTGGCAGGGACACACTTGACTCTAACAAAAATTAGCACTTTAAAGCACGCACGCAAACGGATCCTTCAATACAAAAATGGTTTTAACAAACTCACAATAAATACTTTTGAACAATATTTTTGAACGACCTTTCCAAAGATACCCCACACCATAGGATAGACGAAAATAAAAAAATATCCCCACTTTACAGGTAGGGGAGGAACCTTAAAAAAAAAAAAAACATGATTTTATTTTACCACTTTGTGGCGTCATTAGTATGTATACTCATGCCAAATTACAGCTTTCTAGTTCTAACAGTCTCTGCGCTAAGCCGGGAACAGACAGACAGACAGACAGACATGGCGAAACTATAAGGATTCCTTGTTGACTACGGAACTCTAAAAATGGTACCAGTAGACTGTCTAATGATAAGATTCTTGAAACCTGCATGTGATTCGATTTCATGGAACGCCAGTGTAATAAATTCGTGACGGGCAGGCAGACAGTCGGACAACTAGGTGATAGGTAGTTCTGAGGATCAGTTAATTTTTTATTGTTTGTGGATTATTATTATTGTTTTTATGAACAAATGAATATCACTTATAAATGACTTTAAATTAGCGCGCCGAATTCCTAGCATCTTTTTTTTTTATGGGCAATTTTTCATACTTCAGATTACTTTTATCTGAGGAATAAAATTCCGCCTTTCATCACTTTAAAAATTACTATTAACACAATATTTATTTTATACCCTTGATTTTAACTGCGATTCTATAAAACCTTTTATTAAAGGTAAAAAGGTAAAAGGTTTTATGGAATCGAGGTAAGTTCATCTAAAGGGGCTCATACAAATATTTCCAGGTCCTTCAGCATTATTTCTTAATACATTAGAACGGCATTTGAAACTTGATAGTCGCTCATGTAATACTGACCCAAACAGATTGTAAATAATAATTCATAAATGATTTGTCATAAATCTGCTTTTTTTAAATATAGTTTCAAATAACATTGCATATTTTTGTCTTGATAGTGGGCGTCAACGGCGAGTGGTAGACCTTTGGCAATCTGTGTGCGAAATCTACCGACACGATCTACTGATAGTTCTTTGAAGGACGGACTTTACCATGAGTACAAGAAACATGGAAAAGTTGTATGGGTTAAAGTAGTTGGTCAAAACGCCGATCGCTATGCGGTGGTGCGTTTTAAAAAGCCATCCGATGTGGAGAAGGCCTTGGAAGTATCACAAGATAAACTTTTTTTTGGCTGTAAGATCACTGTGGCGCCTCATCAAAGCTGTGATGAAGATGCAGATTCGGCTAAACCTTACGAGACTGATATCGATGAGTACCACCCGAAGGTAAGACATTTAAATATAGTGCTTTTCGTAAAAAAAACATTAAAGAATGTAATAATAAAATAAAAATGTTGTAAAATTTCCATAGAAATGTTGTAAAGTTTTCAAACATTTATGCCTAATTTTCGCTCAAAATTTTATTCTTAAAAATCGAGATACTGCTTGGTGGTAGTAATTTGAAAAAAAACACCGTTGAAATGAATTAATTAAGTTCCTTTATGATACAGGTACTATTAGCTAATTTAGCCTTTTAAAAACCGGGTGCTAGTGTCTAATTGACATGTATAGTTGAGGAATAAGAGTAAACGGTTGGCACCTAATGAGGAGGTATTAAAGTGTCTACTGACCTACGTTTATTTATATATAGATTCTAGCATTTTTCAGTTTAGTAAATTTCGTTAATAAATATTATATATGTTAATCGATAGCTCTGGCTGTCAACATTTTTCACGAATGAAAATCGATATACATATTAGGGAAATAAAACGTTAATGTTTTTACAATGATTGGCCTTCCTATATTTTTTTTATCAAAACAATACCAATAGTGCACGCAATCGTTCTTACTAATAATATAGCGACCACTGACCACACTATATTATAATAAAATTATTCTCGCGCTTTACACGCTAAACCCGTCTTGATGCGACACGTATGCGGCAAGCGCACGAAGCGTTAGATGTGTAAATCCAACTTAATAACCAAAAGTATAAGGTTTTATTGAGTGGAATCGATTTCCAGTCCAGAAAGCATCACACCTGCCGAATTCTGTAGTTATATTCCTCAAATCTCGGTAAAATCAAGTTCAGATCTATGTAGAGCATATAAACAAGGAATAGTAAAGAAATTATCTTCTGAATACCTAGTAGTAGTAGTAGTGATTAGACTACCTAGTATTTTCATACTAGGTAATGAAATCACTCATGGCCTGTAAAAAAAAAAAACGTACGTAATTGAGTCCCAAGAAGTATTGATTGTATAAATAAACTATATGAATAACTTACAAATTAAAAAAAAAAAAGCTTATTTGACCAACTAATTAAATGAAAATGCCAGTCGTTTAGTGTATTGCGTATATACTTAATTTTTTTTTGCTGAAACTGTTGAACAAGTTTTATCAATAACAAAGAATGGTTGCAAGTAAAAGAAACATGTTTTTGGCTTTTGAAAATGCTAATGAATCTTACAGTTTTGAATTACGTTTTTTCTAATAAGTTTTGTAGTGGTGATATTATACTAGGATTTGTCCAGTCGCCAAGGGTCACAGAGCAGACACCGAACGACGCTGAAAGAAGAAGTCTCCCTTACTTGATTAGAACATTTGGTAATATTTTCATAATCTGCCTGAAGGAATGTCCTAATCAAGTAGATAGACATGACAGAGTTTCGTACGGATACATTGAAATAATAAGCGTTCGGATTTTTCCCTTGCACCGATGGTATCCTTGAAATTGTGTAATAAACTAATCAATACATATAATTTTTATTTACTTATATCGCCGCACATGTATTCTTATCAATTACCTTTAGTGGTCAGCATTTTACCGGATACAATTCCAAGTCATGGGATGCCTATAGAATAAAATATTTGTTTATAATTATTTATTGAGATTTGAGGAATATTACTTTTCATGGAGGGTGAAGCTATCCCCGATACTAGATTTATTGGTATTCTTGTTCTCATTGTTGCGTGTGCTAAGTGCTATGTTAATGTGTTCTTGTTAATTATTATGCCCAGGCCCATTTTTATTTTTTATTTTATTTGAAAACTGTTCACAACACCGGTATGCTACACGCACCACACCGGTGTGCAGTGTGCTGCTGAGCACCCCGGTTCTGGGTACAATAGTTTCTTAGCGGCCCGGCCTGCCTGGCGTGCTAGGCTACACTTAGCGACCCATCGCGCCTGGTATGCTATGCTAGGCTACACTTAGCGGCCCGGCCCGCCTGGTGTGCTAGGCTACACCTTGCCGGCTAGATCTGGCATAATTTGTTTTCCAACTGACTAAAAACAAAATTTTCTGTTTATTTTTTCGTAATTTACAAACAATTAAATAAAAAATATTGTTTTATAAATACCGCAGCCCTTATTATGGTTTGACAACTATTTTAAATAAAACCTTGTTTGTGAGAACGATTCGAGTACTAGGGGCTAGGAGTATAGATAAACTGCACTCATATGAGAGCTCATTCTTGAACTGTGAAAATTTTAACGTCAACATAATAAACACAACACCATCAATTTGTAATAATAATGTACTTTTGACAAATGTTTAAAATATCTAAACAGGTATTGAAACATCACTTAAAAACCACGCTTAAACGACATCTGATTTAAACGAGAGGTTTTTATTATAAAGCCTCGTGCAGAAAGGCGCGACAATATAGTTTCTAAGAAAAGTCCACGGTAGAACAATTACCGGTGTCGCTTTGCGCCAATCTGTACGAGGCGTAATAACGAAGGACTAAAACCAAAGTAAAAAATTTGTCGGTGCTTGTTTTGTTCGGATATTTGTTGTTAACTGATTTATAACGCTTTTGTATAAACACTACGTGCTATATGATTTTGTCACGTTGGACCTATAACAATCTAACATTTTATCTTACAGGCTACGAGGACGCTATTCATCGGTAATTTAGAGAAAGATGTGACGCAACAACAACTTCGAGACAAGTTCAAACTTTTCGGACGAATAATCGAGATCGATATAAAAAAGGGTAGCAGTGGAGGTGCAGGGTATGCATTCTGCCAGTACGCATCAATTTCGAGCGTTGTGGAAGCTATTCGCGCCATGGATGGCGAAAATGTAGGCGGCTCGCGTGTGAAACTTGGTTTTGGAAAACCTGTTGCCACCACTTGCGTATGGGTGGACGGTCTTACCGAGCATACGGAGAAGCAGGTAATTATAATACTGCCCCACTATAGCATAGGATATTTATGGGGTCATGAATCAATGGACATTTATATATTTTTTGTTCAGCATAAACATATAAAAAAGCTAGCGATTTTTTGGCAATATTTCGCTTGTTTGGTCATTGGTAGTCTTGGATCATTATTTAAAAAAAAATATGTGTGAGTCGTAGGTACCGTTACTTAATATATTTTCATAGAAATATAATCATCACTATCTAAATCATATTCTTTATTGATAAGTGTAGCTATAATTCGAGAAAGGATATAGCAGTGATTATATATTTAGTTCGAGATACGAAAAGTCACTCTTAGCTAGAAGTAGGTAATCAAAATGTTTATGGACTGAGACCAGAGTATTCAAGTGAAAAGCGCAGAGCCTTAAATACTAAAGACGAGTGCGGTCGACACCGCGAACGAGCCTTAAATTGCGAGTGAGGGACTCGCAATTTAAGGCTCGTTCACACTGGCGCGATATCGCGGGCGCGAGAAGAGTAGCAATGCCTGTCACGCCCTGAATGAAACTAGATTACTGGGACTTATCTAGAATCATTCAAACTCTTTGGATTGCATAAATACACATGACTTCTTCATTTATCCATATGCATCTAGATTTACTCAACGCTGGTATTGCTGCTGCGTCATTTTGAGCATATGCGAGCGCTACAATCCAAGTTTGTCGCGGTTACTAGATTAAAGCTGGTTTAATACAAATCAAATCAAATTTGGTTACTATAATTCTAACATCACCAAACCAGCTTTGGGTGCGTCAACTAGTTGGCTTACAGGTAAACGCGGATTCATTGTTATAATACCGATTTATTCGGACTCTATCCAAATAATTGTAATTCTATTTAAACCTGGGTAATCATGTTTCTGGTACCTCTCGCTGAAATGAAATATCTCGGGGCCATACATGAGTCGTACGCTCTGCCGAATCTATCATGCTTGATACAATTTAGAATGGTTTCGGGCCCGGGAAAATACGTTAAAACAAGCATATTATTATATGCGTGCGTGCGTGTGTAGGTGCTGAGCGCGGTGTCGCGATGCGGCGGTGCCACGTCGGTGTGCGTGGACCGCGCGGCGGGCGCGGCGCTGGTGCACTTCGAGCAGGCGGCGGCGGCGGGCGCGGCCGTGCGCGAGCTGCGCCGCGTGGCAGCCGCCGTGTCGGCCGCCGAGCCCGACCACCCGCGCCTCTGTGTCGACTACGCCTCGCGCGAGTGTCAGGTGATGCTACTTCCGTAACCAACATGCTTCCCATTACTCTTATAAATAATTGTCATCCCGGTTTCTTATTTGGAGGTATAAGTACTTTTCATCTTCGCCGAGGTATAGTTGAGCGAGTTATTGATACAAAAAGTTATTAACGTAAGATTTTAAAAAAATATTTGGGAATCGCCGTAGTCGGAGTAGATTCGGTTCTTCGTTCGGTAAATCTTAAGTCGCCGAAGTAGGCTTTCTCACGCGCCGCAGCGTCCCGCGCTCACCCGTAGCACCAGATCACACCACCAGAAAGCCCACAAAAGTTATGCAACTAACCATATTATTAAGTAGGTACATAATATAAGTAATTTGATATTCCATAAAAATAAAAAGAGTCAAAACAGTTTTCATCGAAACTTGGCGGTGAAGTGCCTAATAATAATCTATACGTATACATATAATAAAGCTGAAGGGAGTAGAAAGTCCATGGTCATGGACACACATGGTTATCGATTCTAAGCCAACTTTCTTTCGGATAACTCCGAAAAAAAGTTGGGTTAGAATCGATAATAGAACACGTTCCAACAGTTTTTAGAATTTTTGTATGTTTGTCTGTTTATCTGTATGTCTGATTATTTGATCGCGCATCAAGTTAAAACGACTGAACCGATTTTGATGAAATTTTGTGCGAGCATACTTTGAACCCTGGGGAAAGACCTACGATACTTTTTATAGACATACAACGCGGGCGAAGCTGCGGGCGGAAGCTAGCTAGTAGCTAATATTTTAGTAGATAATGCCACGAAAGCAGTATGAAACCTTCTTAGTGCGTGGCGTGTGTGGCAATGATGCCCAAATTTAAATTTACTTATATTTCTAGGTAAAGGTTTTTCTATAGGAACAATGCCATATTACGCTGGGATTTCCCATCGACAAAAATGATGAACTTACAAACTTTCAATCCCCAATATGGGATGAATTTTCAAAAATCGGTAGTGTTCACCTTTGTTATGTAAGGAACACTTGTGCAAAATTTCAAGCCTCTAGATCCAGCGGTAGACCGCGGTTATGTTATGCGTTGTCTGTCAATGAATGAATAAATTTATTTAAGACTAGCTTTTGTCCGCGGCTTTGCCCGCGTGGATGTCGGAAAATATGGAAACGAATTTCGAAAAATCCTTCCTTATTCCTTGTCTACATAATAATGGAAACCTCTGTGCAAAATTTCAGCTTTCGTGGTCCAAGGGTTTGGGCTGGGCGTCGATGAGTCAGGACTTTTCTTTTTGTTAATATAGATAGGCCAGATCAAAGGAATAAGATTTTTTTTATTAAACTGTATTCCCCTTTGCACCCCCAAAGAGGAGAATTTTTGAAAAATTCTTGTGACTTTTCCTATAATTTACTTACTGGTGATGTACCAATTTTCAAGTTTAGGGGTAGATTTTCGAAAAACCCTGATACACGGAATTCCTAATTTTAGGTTTTAAGTATAAATACTGAGTTTCGAGTAAATCGGACAGCGCGTTAAAATTCTTCCATACAAACTTTGACACCCCGCGATCTTCCTTAAGAAAAAATAAAAATGACGGGGGTAGTTTAGAAAAATTAAAAATGACAAACTTTATAATTTATTTAAGTAAGTATTCCTGCCCAGTTTCAAATTCATTAACTCAAGGAATAAGATTTTTCATACATACTTTCATCACCTATTTGACTCATTTAGGGGTTGAATTTCGAAAAATCCTTTCTTATTCCTTGTCTACATAATAAAGGAAACTTCTAGTGTAAAATTTCAGCTTTCTAGGTCAAAGGGTTTGGGCTGGGCGTTGATGAGTCAGTCAGGACTTTTCTTTTTATTAATATAGTTTTTTTTTTAATTTTTATTATATAGATACTATAGGTAAGGCTGGACTCACATTCTGAATTTCTTTCTGAATTCGGAGTCGGAATTGATATAATTAATTAAGAAAGCCCAGAATTACATACAATTTAATTATGCTCCACACACATTCAGATTTTTTATATTATGATTTTCTTAGCGTTCTGAATTCCGTATCGGAATATTTAAGATTATGATCTCAAAACGCGCGTTTTTCGATACATTTGAACACGCGAACACACACACACCGGAATCAGATTATGAAATGAGATTGTTGAAGAGCAATCACAAAATTATTAATGAATTATACACCTGAACCTTCCTCATAAATCACTCTGTCCGATACTGAAAAACAGTATGAAAATTCGTTTGGTAGTTTTGGAATTGATCGCGTTCAGAGAGACAGACGCGGCGGGGGGACTTTGTTGTTCTTTGTAATATCTATTGATAACCATTGTAAATCTATACGGAATGTTTCGCCGAATATCTATCTATCTGTAATGGATTTATTTCTGCCGACCTCTACTTCTGTTGGTCAGGAATATGTTTCATTTTGCCATACCTCTTTTCGTGTCGACGACATGTTTTATCATGATTAAATATTCAATTGTATGTATTAGGAGGCGTTTTACGAACAATTGGAAAAGCATGGCGGTTCGGCAGCGTTGACGGGTTCTGAAAGACTGAGCGGGGATCTTGCATCTCGATACCTTCCATCAACTCGTCATGAACCCATTCGGTGCGTATGAATAAATTAATCATTGTATATTTAACTTTATGGTGTAAATAACTGATGCAAATTGTTTCTGCCAGGTTTGACGGGAGTGGTTCACGATCGAGAGCTTCTAGTTACGGTCGGGGATCCTCGAGAACCCCTCGCTACTCTGCACTAGAACCCTACGACCCGACTGACTACGCAGCAGACCGACGGTACAGGTAACGAGCCGACCGAGTCTTTGTAGTCAGTTATGTGCAACAGATGCATGTTGCATGCGTATTATTAAAGGTCTTTAAACCCTAATCGTCTTACAGGGTATACGATGAAGTAGGATCAAGCCCACAACCTGAAGATACACCCTACGAGGAAAGACTACAGTCAGTCGTGGTATCGCCGCATCGAGCACGACGTCATCGCCGCGACTCCAGCCCGGACGACCGAAAACTGTCCAAGGTGAGGTGTAAATAAAAATAAAAAATGATTTCAGGGACTCTTATGAAATGCTTCTATTTTATGTAATCCTTAAGTCCTTACACAATTTAGAAGAATGCTTTATTTATTTTCTTCTTGTTTTATAATATTGTTGGAAAAAAAAGTAAAAACGAAAGTAATTGTATCATTGAAAAGTCCATGAAAAACTGAATCCTTACCAATCGCTATATTTAATACAGGAGAGACATCGCAGCGTCGGTACACGCCGCTCACGCTCCGGATCGCGCGGCGGCGAGAGGCACGGCGCGCGGCGGCGCCACCGCCGGCGCCGCGACGGCTCCGGCTCGCACTCGCGCGCCGGCACCCCGCTGCGCGACGAGCCCGACGCCGCGCCGCCCGCAGAGCCGCGCCGTGCGCCTCGCGAGCGCCCGCCGCTGCCCATGAGTCTGCCTTTACCCAAGTTCGCCGTGCAGCTCATGCGTACCGCGCCCGCCACGCCGCGGCCCTCTCCCGCACCTGCGCCCGACTCGCCGCCGCGCCCACCGTCCGCTTCTTCTTCTAGCGGTGGCTCCGCGCCGCATTCGCCGTCGTTGGAAGAACGCATCCGCAGCCTCGACGAAAAGCTCAACGGATCGCGAGCGATAGCTGACGCACCGGACCGCGCGCGCCTTCGCCACCGGCTGCTCGATGTCGACATCAACGAAGTGAAACCATCGGAAGTCGTGCGATCATTACTCGCAAAGCGCTCCGTGTTCGACGAGGACTCCGAGCGACTCGAGGGAGCCGGGCGTGCGCCTAGCCCGGGCAGCAGCCCGCGCGGCCGTATCTCTGCGCCCACGCCCCGTGCGCTGCGCTACCCGTTTCCGGCACATCCGCAGCCGCCGGCGCCGCCCACGCCGGCCGCGCTGGACCCGGACGAACTGGCCGAGCACGGAGTGTCGCGCCTACTGGCCAGCCTGTGCCAGGAGGTGCGCGGCCGCCCGCGTACTCCGCCACCGCCGCCACCCCCGCTGGAACCGGAACCGGAGCCTGAACCTGGCCCGGAACTTCAACCCAAGCTTCAGTCCGATCAGAACGACAATTCTACCCAGTTTGACAGTGTTGTGAAGCCAACTGAGAGGCAAGTAGATGATTATTTTTCGGGCGACGGGGAAGGCGAATCGTTGATCGCTACTGGCGGAACTGAGGACAGCATTGACGGCGAGGATAGTAACCTAACTACTCGCGATCGAAATAGTGATTTTTCCATTGCCTCCACCAGCCTTAACAGCCAAACAACTGGTTGTGCTGATAGTCAAACTACGGCAGTTGACAGCACCCTTGTTAAAAGCGATATATTCAACCAGGACGATATAACCAATAGTTCTCTTACCTTTCATCTGGAAGACAATAGTGCTCGAGAAGTTATGGAAATGCTGCTGAAGCGAGTTGAAAAATTTAATGAGAGTCTAAATTACGAATCACAATTTGAAAAGATATGTAAATATAGTAAAGAAAGTCTTATTAAATCAGAGCTTCAGAAACACGAAGAAAGACTAAACTTAGATAGCGAAAACAAATTAGATCCTTTTTGTCAAACTGATAACCATAAAAACAGAGAAATACACGAAAATCATATTACCAAAGAATTAATTGAATTTGAAATGCAGCAAAATCATTTAAATGCAGTTAATTCAATTAAATCTAACAATGCAGAATTTAATCAAGATTTTATGAAAAATACAGAAAAAGTTCTCAAAGACAGACATAATCACAATTACCATAATGCAAAACTCGAAAAGGAAAATATTCAATTCGATAAAACATTGGAAAAGGAAAGAAATATCATTGTGACTTTACCTGATAAAAAAATTACGGATAGTGAAAAAAATCACGATGATCGCGTCAGAATAGATCGTGACAAACTAAGACACTGCAAAGAAAGATTAGCAGAAAAAGAAAGAAGTGAAATAGAAAAGGATAAGTCGAAAAGTAGTAAATCTGAAAGAAATAACGATAAAGATAAAAGACCGAAGGAAGAACAACATGGTGAAAAAAATCATAATGATAAAAATAAGACCGAAAAAGATGGGGAACGTAACCAGAAAGACAAAATAGATAAAGAATTCGAGAAACTAAAATACAGCGACGAAAAATCCTACAGGCTTGATCATCACAGAAAAGATCGAAGTGACAGAGAAAAGAGAAAAGAATCTGTAGATACTGATTACATATCTATCAAATTGAAAAAGGATGAGAAACACAAACATGATAGGTCAAAGAAAGATTATGACTCAAAAAGAGAGAGTAAAAAAGAATCAGAATCTGTGAAAAATCGTAAATCCTCCAGAGATGAAACTTCTAGGGAACTATGTCGGAAAGATTCTACTGACTCCTCAACGTCTAGAGCTTCGCACGAATCATCTAAGCTAAAAGATTTGGAAATCAGTGAAGCAAAGGATGACGCAAAACCAAAACTAAAACACACTGAGCTATTTGTGAAACATGACATTGATAAAGAATTACTTATAAAATCTGAAATCAAAGAAGAAAAAGATACTGGAACTCATAATAAAAATAAGAATGAAAGTACGCTAGAACATAACATAAAATCAAAAGGAGACATGAGTGAAAAGCAAAGACACTATTCGCTTGACTCACCCAGTGTTGATAACAAGCGTAAGGAACGATTAAATTCATGTTCAAGTTTACCATCGAACATTGGACATAAGCGGCGAATGTCATCTCAAGATAGTATCGATATTTTTAACGAAGACGTAAAAAAGGGTAGAGGCGACATAAAGATTTCTGAAAGAAGAGAATCTAAAGAGTCTCGCACTGAAAATCGTCATAAAACTGCTAAATTTAGCAAAGGTCATTTTGCTAAGATAATAGAGAGTAAAACAAAAGATGATAAGAAGAATCAGGTCAAACCTCCAGATGAAACGTATGTCGAAAATAAAGGAACCGAAACAAAACCCGTGGACAGAATTAAATGTTTCAAAAAGAGTTCCGGAGACGAAAATGAAGAAAAACCTAACATGGAAACAGCTACCGATGGACTTCAGAATGATTTAGATTTTCTTGCTACATTAGAACTGCGCTCAAGTGAAGAAGATGAACGGCAAAGAGCTCTCCGAAAAGAGATGAAAGAAAAGAAACGCATACAACAGTTGCAACAAATACAAGAATTACAATTACAAAGGGATGCATTGCATCCAACTGAATTTATGAGTAAGAATAAAGATGATAAGAAACAAAAGTGTGATGAGAAAAAGAAAGAAATCGCTCGTGAGAAACGTATGTCAACGGATCGTAAAAGTAGAGATGAAAAAATTGATAATAACAAACGGAAAAGTCGTAAACCTGTGCACAGCAGTGACAGTTCTGATTCGGATGAACCTAAAAAACATTCAATTTTTGATATAATTGACGATGGGCCTACATACATTTCTATGTATGACAAAGTTAAAGCTCGTTCATGTAAAAATATGCAAAAACAAGAAGAAGAAAAGCGTCAAGAAAAAATTAAGGCCAAATTTAGTCAGTTAAAACAAAGTAGAGCAAAACGAGAGGAAAAAAAGAGATCAAGCTGGGATGAAGATAGTGACTCTGATCAGGACAGAAAGAAATATCAATCCATGGACAACTCATCGGACGATGATATTGTGATTAAAAAACGTGAAAAGTCACATAGCTATGATTATGACCCTGATAAAACCGATGAATATTTTGATGGGAGTACTAATGAAGAAGATCTGCGTAACAAATTGTCTCGTAAAAATTCTAGAACTCGAATAATGTCTGACACATCTGATGACGAAGTTTCCAAAAGAAGTATGAGCAAGAGTCCTTCTTTTCTTGATAGTATAAAAAAAGAACTCCTTTCTGATTCTGAATCTATACAAAGAACGAAAATTGATGAACCCAAAGAGTCGAACGAAATTATTACGAAAAAGAATTCTTTGTTAAACTTGTTTGGAAAGAGCGACAGTGATGATAGTAAATTAAAATTGAATCTTGATAATGACAATGGATACAAGTCCAGTTATATTAAATCAATGTGTAATGACTTCTCCTCTGAAAGCGAATCTGCGTGTAATAAAAATTCTATGGAAAATCGTAGGAAACATAAGAAAAAACAGAGAAAACATAAGTCTACATATTCTGATGACGAAAAAGTAGAAAACAGTGACACTAGTTTACTAGAAGGATATAAACATAAAAACATTGAAAAACAACGTCGACACAGTACTAAAAAAGATAAAAGAAAAGAAAAATTGCGAGATAGTATTGACACTGATGAGACCCGTGATGAAAAAAATAAATTGAAACGAGAAAAGAAAATAGCAAACAACAATTTTGACATTATTACTGATACGATTTGTAATGCCATGAGGAAAGATGGAAAAATGGAAGACATCTTTGGGCCATTATCAGATGAATCAGACAGAGACACACGAACGCACGCGGCTCATAAATTAGACTTTTCCTCACATGAGGTCGATTCTAGTTTTTGTGCGAACAACTCTGATTATAAAATGAAAGAAAAAGATGAAAGACGTAAGAAAGAGAAAAAACGTAAAGAAAACCGTTTTTTCAAAGAAGATGACAACAGTTTAGATGTTGATGCTGTAAGTAAAGCAATAGAGGCTCGTCTTTTTGCTGACTCTTTGATAGATGATGATAGCCGCCTTAGAGCAGAAACTCTTTCTGAGAGTCTTAACAAATTTGAAAACAGTGACATTAAATATGCTGACGGCAATATAATAAGCGAGATAGTTAAGCAAGAAAAATTCAAAAGAGAGTGTAAGGAGAAGAAGAGGAAGAAAAAGAAAAGCAGGGAAGACAGACAAAGTCGCAAAGAACACCATAATTTCTATCACCAAGATAAACTCGAGAAATCAGATCAAGTTGTGATTGAGAATGCGGAAGTGTCACCTAAAACAATGCTATTGGATATACCTTTGCCAAACGAAGAACAGACAGTGAGTCTTGATGATAAAATCGAAAACCGTCAGTCACCTCTAGGATCCCAAAGTTTGCCTAGATTAACAGACAGCCCTCCAATTGTTATACAATCTGATGAAAATACAGATTCTAAAAGTATAGATTCTAATAACGTTGTAATTGATGACAATAAAATGGATTATATAGAGAGTAAAGAAATTGAAATTGAAGAAATTCCAATGCCTCCACCATTTGAAACAATTGTAACAGATATAAGTGAAGTACCGTTACCTAAAGACCCTTTACCTAGCAAAGTGAATAATAACACTGAAGATAGTTTCTTATCAAGTTTTAGTAGTGATGGCGACTCCTCTGAAGATGCAGTGCGAAATATAAAAATTTCCGAAAAAGAAGTAGACAAGACTGAAAAAACTGAAAAAACTTCCGATCTTGTAGAAATATCACCATGCAAAACGGAGAAGAAAACAGACGAAAAACCTAGGGCTATTATTTCACAAGAAGAAACCGAGGATGCAGTTGCTGCATTGCTAGGTGAAAGTTTTGGAGGTAAAATAAATGCTTTTTCTAGCTGTTACGAAGAATCCGAAAATATCTCGACACATCCTAATGAAATTGAAATTGCCACAATAGAAAATGAAAATATTCCGGAAGAAGACGCAGAAGAAATGCGACAAGCGGTGCAAAATTTAAATGCTAGCGAGATGGAAATGAAGCCAGACACTCCGGTTTCTGATAATGACCTATTATTAATTGATACTGATACTGAAGAAACTGATGAAACAGCTCAAGATGCTATAGAAAAATTACCAGTAAATATCATAGCAACAAACCAGACATTGAATTCTGTGTCTGACCAAAAGAAGTGTGTGAATGTATCAAGTAATGTAGTTCCTGATAGAAAAACAAACTCGGTACCGACTGTAACTACTACTCCAAACGATAATATTAAAGTCAAAGAAGCTGATGTTAAGATACAATTAACAAAGAGAGAGAATATCCAAGTGATTACATCAACGGCAACTCCTGTGATTACGTCGTGGACATTGACGAATAATAAATTGTTAGAACCACATGTTTTAAACATTCAAAGTAATTCTATAGCTAGTAGAGAAAAAAACGAAATTAAACCCACCCATATAACTGCGAATATTGTTCAGATTAAAGGCCCGACAAATCAAAATGTGCAAATAAATAACTCCTCAAGACCAGTTATGGCCCAGACACGAGTCAGTGCTCCGTATCAAGTCATCAACCAAATGATTCGCACTCAGACCCCGAACATGCAACCGCCGACTATAAAAATTCCAGAGCCTCATATTTTATATCAGAAACCACAAGGGATTGTAATATCACCTCGCATGTCCAACGATCCTAGATTGCAGAGTCCTAAAGCTAGTTCACAGGGTGAAAGTATGACCTCACCAAGATTAACGAATATGGCCATTTTAAGTACATCGCCACAAAATTTAAACTCAGCAGGAATGGCGTCACCTAATGCGATTCAACAAAGATCTCCAGGTCAAGTGACTGTGGTTCGAATGCAGCAGCCTCCATTAAGCCCTATTCAGACAATGCATATACCGCATGGTGCTAGAACGATGCTGTCACCTAATAGACCTAATTCAGTTCTAGTTCAAACCCAAGGCACACCAATCCATTTCAATCGTTTGCCTGTTACTCCAGTCTTGACTCCGATTTCTAAACAAATGAATGTCAATAACTTAATTCAGCAAAATAAAGGAATTAGTGTAACCACATCTCCTTTGATACATCAACAGAAAATAATATCGGGGGACTGTAGAAAGAGTGACCAAAGAAGTATTTCTGAAAACACAAATGAAAATACTAAAATTATTTTGTCGCCAACGAATCTTCAACATAGCACCAATCCCACAGTAATGGCTCAAAATCGTTTGATATCCATGCAAAATGCCATTCACGTTAGTAACATGAATACTGTTCATCTTAACAATAAAGTAGTTATAAATACTGTCAGTCAACTAAATGATAAAAGAGAAAACCAGCCACAAAAATCAGATAAAATAAATCATATTCCGTTTGGATCAACTCCTATAATACATGTTGCTGCAGTAAATAATACCACAACATCAATCATACAAGGTTGTAACAAATCTGCTCCAAGTAATGTTCAAGAAGCCAGTTCGATCACCAGAAGCCAAGGTTCTAATGTTATTCAATCTTTAAGTTCGCAAAGGCTATTAACACAAGCACCTCTTGGCAACGTTATAAAAATAGACACAAAAAAAGGACCCACATCGGTGTTATCAATGGCAACAATTAGACCACCATCAGTGTTAGCTAAATTGGGATTGTGTACTTCTGCTACCACTACAACTACCAGTATCACTAATGTTTCGCCGTTATTATTAAAAACTACTAGCTCAACAGGGCCTGTTAAATTGAGTACCAAATTTGATAAAGATAACAAGGAACCACTCAAGACCTTGGTTTTACAAAATCATATGCGGGAAAATGAGCCAAAAGCGAATGAAAAACCTGAATCAATCAAACCTGCTGTTCCTGTTGATGAAACAGTGAGAGAGAAAAAAGATTTACTATTGAAACCGATTATATCTCCCGATGAGAATATTGCTAAAGGTGAGACAGACTTTGAAGAATTGTTGAAAGACAACACAAATGAAATAAAAATAAGTAACGATCCTGAAAAGAAATTAGAAGTTAATGTTGGTAAAACGGTAACTTTAATTACAACTCGTAAAGAAAATCGCGACATAGTTGTATCAAATAATATGGATAGTCTGAAGATGGAAAATATGATAAATACGAACCAGTCTCAATTTCCACCAGTATCATCTCTAACCAACGAAAAAAGAGAAAACAATGAAATAAAAGAAGATACGACTGATAAACCAAAGGAAATAGTTAAAGTTTTGTCTCGTCTCGACAATATATCAGTTCAGGCAGCGTTACCTTCTGAAGCTGTAGTGAAAGAAAAGACTGACGTATTCGGTGTAGACATTAAAAGTGCATCTAGTGGAAATCCAATGTCACTGAAAATAGAAAACCTATTTCAATCTGATGAACCCCAATTTGACCTTTTGTTGCCAGAAGATTCCCAAGGAAGTGGTAGTCCAATAAAAACTGACGAAAATGACTCTTGGAGTGGTAAAGATGTAAACTTAGAATCTGTTATAAAAAAGGTGGACTCTCTTTGTAACGAAAGTGTTGAAATTACTCACAAAACAGACGAAATAAACAAAGATGTTGATCCTATTAAATTAAGCCCACCGAGTTCAGAAAAGATAATCAATCATACTCCTCATATAAAATCAATGACTATAAACCCTCCTAACGATAATGTTATTGAGAATAAATTAGTAGAAGAGATTGTAACTGAAAAAATGATGCCAGCTGCTACTGCTAAACGAGGTGGACGTAACGTGAGAGGCAGAAAAATAGATAAAAGTCAAGATAGAGTACAGACTCGTCAAATATCTAAACCGTCGAGAGGGGGAAATTCATCAAAACGGGGTAGAGGTAGAGCCAAAGTAGATAAGAAAGTAAAAAGTTTAGTAAATAATAGCGGAAGTACAATGCCAGGGGACGTCTATGATTTCCATGAAGATTCTGGTGATGAAACTGCCACATCACCCAATAAAACTGAAACACGTCCTAGGTTGATTTTAACCATTAAGAGTCCACTCTCAGGCCATTCTTCTGTGACAGCGACTTCAAGTCTCAGTATAGCCCAAAAAGAGCAAATGAAGTTTATTGAAAAAAATAAAGAGGAAAAAAACGAAGAATTCATTTCGCCTTCAACAAACACGCGCAAATCGAGGAGGCTCCAAGAGAAAGACGTCCAGCGGAGCACAGTGGACGATGTAATAGAAGACGTAATCAAGGGCCCTGTTGGACAAATTAAAACAGGAAAAGAACCAAACAAGAAGAGGCCCACGAGACAAGCCGTCGTAAAAGCAACACAAGAGAAGCCTGTAGGGTCCGACACACGGAAATCGCCTCGCGGTGCCAAACGAACTAGGGATCGAAGTTTATCGGACGCGTCCGTCGACAGCGGCGACGAGAGAAATATCAGGGACTGCGCACGCGACCCGAAAACTCCGCGGATGGAGGAGCTCGAGCCCGAGCCTGCCGCCGCGCCGCGCAGCACCGCAGTCTGTGTCCTCGCGGCGCCCGCAGCGTCCGCGCCGCCCACAGCACTGCCGTGTGCGCTCCAGTCGCCGGCCGCGACCCGGCTGTCGCCGGTGACGCAGGCGCCGCCTGTCACTCAGGCGCCGCCCGCGACTCAGGCGCCGCCCGTGACCCTTGCGCCGCCTGCGACTCTCGCGCCGCTCGCGACTCTCGCGCCGCCCGCGACTCTCGCGCCGCCCGCGACCCACGTGCCGCCCGCGACCCACGCGCTACCCGTGACGCACACTCCGCCCGCGTTGCACGTGCCCCACTCTCTGCATGCGCCGCACGTGCCTCTCGCGCCGCACCCGCTTCCCGCGCCACCCTCCACGTCGACGCCCATCACTAAACCGCCTAAAAAGATGATATCCGAGATCAGCGCTAAGCTAGCCGGGGCTTTCGACGCCGCGGTGGCCGCCAGCTCCACGTCGGGCGCGGCGGGCTCGTCCCTGTCGTCGCCGCTGGCGCCGGGCGGCGACGCGGCGCGCGGCCGGCGCATGGCGGACGGCGTGCCGGGCGCGCCGGTGCCGGTGGGCGGCTCGGAGGCCAGCGACGCGCGCGTGCAGTCGCCCGCGCTGCCGCACCGGCCGCCGGCCGAGCGCGCCACGCCGCTGCTGGTGCGCTCGGTGGCGCGCGCGCCGGCGCGGGCGCTGGAGCGGCCGCCGGAGCAGTTCGACGAGCCCGAGGCGCGCGCCTTCCGCTACGCCGCCACGGCCAGCCTGCCGCGCGGCGCGCACCACCCGGCGCAGCCCGAGCACCTGAAGCAGGTGGCCGTGCTGGGCCCGCACCCGCACCACCAGCACCCCGGTCAGTATGCACCCCCGGCGCGACACGACCGCACCGTCGTTTAATATTAGAATTGACTGATTCGCGAAAAAAAAAACTAATTATATTTTGATCAACATATAACCTGATACCTGCAAATTACAAAAAACGTAAGAAAATTTGAATTTCGTGAGGTACCCTGTTGCTTGGCCTTGAGAGGGTGCATTCTGAAAGTGGGCAACGTCGCAAATAGATGTCAAATATATCGCTGTTTTGATTAATTTGGCAATATTACTGTATGAAATATGGCTAACTAGCGAACTAGAATATTGACTATGACATGCAATAATAAATATCTTAACACCGAATATTTAGTTTTAGATGTAAAAATACCCGTGTCGGACCACGCACAATGAAGGGTTCCGTAGCTGGGATGAACTTATCCCAAGAACAAACTTAACATTGTAGTTGAATGTTCTCCCATACAAAATGTATGGTATTGCAACTGCAAATTTAAGTTGGTCGCTAATTACTCGTTAACTAGTAGAGCCTACTTAGCTGTGATAGTTTTCCTTTTAATTTCGTTATATATACTACTGCTGTGAATTTTTCCACATATCCAGGACTTACCGTTTAGCTGGCAGGGGGGGGGACACTTGACTCTGACAAAAATTAGCAGTTTAAAGCTTAATATTTCGCAAACGGATCCTTCAATCCAAAAATGGTTTTGACACACCATGGGATAGACGAAAAAAAAAGAAAATATCCCCACTTTACATGTAGGGGAGGTACCCTAAAAAAATATATTTTTCATGATTTTATTTTACCACTTTGTCGGCTTCATTAGTATGTATACTCATGCCAATAAGTGCTCGTGGTCCACCCAGGTGAACTAAGCAGGTGGACCACGACCGAATCCCGAAATTACAGCTTTCTAGTACTAACCGTCTCTGCGCTAAGCCGGGAACAGACAGACAGACAGACAGACAGACGGATATGGCGAAACTATAAGGGTTCCTTGTTTACTACGGAACCCTAAAAAAGTATTTCCAAAGACTTTCTTACACTTAAAACGGTTACAACATCAAATTCAGTGCTATAATTGCAATTCAATATTAATATTCTAGTTCACTAGTTAGCGATATTTTATATTTCTATACAATAATATTGCGAAATTAATCAAAATAGGTAAATATTTGACAGCTATTTGCGACGTTGCCAACTTTAAGAACAAACGCTCTTAAATATTGATATTAGCAGCATTTACCTGACTAATCATCACGGACTTAATACGTGTACTCTAGATCTATTAGTATACTTCCTCATGGTTCAATGTAATATGTATAATAAATATAAAATACATTTATTCTAAATTTGTATTTATTTCAGGTGCCGCCTCTAGAGTTACTATTGCGAGCGTGCCGTCAATCAGTCCTCAAGGCCAGATAGGAATGGTAATTATTTTTTCTCTGGTTTACTAAGCAATTTATCTACAAAGTGTACATATTTCAATTTTGTTCATGCCGTCCGGAAGTCTGCTGATTTAGTTGGAAGTCCTCCGCCTGCACATCAACAAACTTCTCCGGTTACTCCGGTATACCACAACATAATAAAATATTAAGACTTGAGAAAAGGTTTAAAACTCTAGATTATAACTAAAATTGAGAGTAATCGTTGCATGTTTGTGCTTACAGGGCGATGGAATGTATCCTCACTTCTCACATCAACACTATCAGATGTACCAGCAGCATTTCCGCGCCACTCAGCATGAGACTCGAGCTAGCCCTTCACCGTATACTCGGTAATGTTTTACTCAGCATTTGATTAAATGCTAAGTTATGTAACTATTTAGTTCTGCTTTTTTTACAAGCATTTATTTACATGCAGGTCTTTGAAATTAATAGAATGCCTCAAATAATTTTATATATGATGAACAATCGATTTTTCTTATCGATCGATTGGTCTGCTAGTAAGTTAGAGACAAAAATGTTTATTTTTTAATTGGATTAAAAAAATGCTTTAAAATTCATTTATAAACCGCTGAAAGTATAACAGAAGATAAGTTTTTTTTAAAAATAATGATAAGAAAAAGTTGGTAGCAGATTTTTTTAAAATTACTACTCTGATTTATTTAATTGTACTATTCGTTGTCGTTTAAAAAAAAAAAATTATTGTGATGATGATCTCGACCAATTCAAGACAATGTGAAATAGAAAAGTCGTCTAATCGCGTACGGGACACAGGTCGCTGGAGGCCGAGGGCTCCGAGGCGCCCGCGCCGCCGCTGGAGCTGCGCCGCCCGCCCGGCGCGCGCGTGCCGCCCGCCGAGCGCGAGCACGCCTACCGCGCGCCCGACCTGCGCAGCCGCCCGCCGGCGCCGGCCTACGGCGTGGGCTGCGGCCGCTCGCCGCCGCCCGCGCACGGCACGTCCCGCCTGGCGGGCGCGCTGCCGCCCGGCGCCGCGCCCGGGCCCGCGCCCGGCCCGCCGCACGCCTCGCAGGTGCCGCGCGAGGCCGACTCGCTGCAGATGCTGCTCCGGGTGAGTGCCGCCCCGCCCCGCGCCCGAGCCGGCTCCGCGTTCCCAGGCTCATTTCCTCGGTCTGTTGCAGCGCTACCCGGTCATGTGGCAGGGCTTGCTGGCGCTGAAGAACGACTCCGCCGCCGTCCAGATGCACTTCGTGGGCGGTAACCCGGGCGTGGCGGGCGACACGCTGTCGCGCCACGCAGACGGCTCCACGCCGCTGCTGCGCATCGCACAGCGCATGCGCCTGGAGCAGCCGCAGCTGGAGCAGGTGCACCGCAAGATGAAGGTGAGTGAGCGCGACTGTGAGAGGTAACGAGCCGACTCTACTCGATATTATAACTCTGCGATCATTTTGCAGTTGGAGAACGAGCACTGTATGCTCCTAGCGCTGCCTTGCGGACGCGACCACATGGATGTTCTGCAGCAATCGACCAATCTGACTGCCGGCTTTATTACGTACCTACAGCGGAAACAAGCTGCCGGAATTGTTAACATCGCACCCCCCGGACATCATCAGGTATGTTAACCAATACGAATCAAGGAGAAATTAAAGATTATACAGGATCAAAATATTAAATGGGGGATCCTAAGATTTTCGCAAAAAATATATTTCCAATTATCCTGCGACACACATAAGCGGGTAGCTTTTTTGAGTTGATGAATTACAAACTTATTTTTGCGATCGATAAAATCAATTCACAAAATCATCCCACCTAAAGAACCCTTCACCGGGTGTGATCCGACTCGCACTTGACCGGTTCTTTCATTTTGGTTTAGTTACCTGCTTTGCCTACTTCCTAGCACCAAATCTGTGTTTTTTTTTTCCAGGCTATGTTTACCGTTCACATATTTCCTTCGTGCGAATTCGCTAACGAGAACTTAAACCGCATCGCACCAGACCTGATGCATCGTGTTGCAGACATCGCACACTTACTTATTGTTATAGCGACCGTGTGAGGTACGCTGTATACTCTTATATTTATGATATTCCACAAGCTAATTATACACGACATTCTTGTGGGCTACTTTGAAAAACTTGAGATGGAAGTCCTGACCTTATTCACGGACACATCCTGGACTGGACGCATTTATTCCTAAATCAGTTTGCTTCAATATTGTATGGACAAAACCGCCATCGATGTAGTCGATTCGATTTTAAGAAAGCATTGTAAATACGGCCAGGTTGTGAAATTTTTATCTTCATTTTTATCGTAGCAATAGATCGACCTGGTAGAAGTAAAGTGTAATGAAACTTTAATAGATTTTTTCGTCATCTTCACGATGACAAAAGTCTTAGGAATTGAGTTGTAATACCTCTGAGAAAGTGAACTCTCGTTTTGGTAATGTAACGTCAGTTTATTTATTGTTATCGCGTATCGCGGCGTCGTCGCCGACGGCTCGGGGCTCCACACGCGCCTGTATAAAGTCTCACATAGTTAGGTAAGCAGCCGTCACTTATTTAAGTGCTAGATGTAAGTCATAGCTTATTTGTAAAATACTTTTGTTATGGTCGACTGGGATCGACGATGTTCGGAGTTTAAATTTTTTAAAATATTGATAGATGGCAAAGTCAGTTGATAAAAATATATTTAATTTTGGGTTCAGATTAGATGAGTGGCAATCTATCGAGCATTTTTATTGTTAGTGTAAATTGTTATTTTGTTTTAAGCGAATTAGGTCTAAAATAATTTAAATTATGTAAATATCGAATCTATCCGTACTAAAGTTCGATTTCGCTTAGGTCATTACGGTAGGTAATGGAAAACTCATGAATACTGGGTCGAATGATTACTGTTTACATGTAAAAAATAATAATTAAGTAATTAAGTTAAGATAGTAAGGGAAAAATACATGTGGAAAATAAACTGTGATTCTGACTTTTTAATGTAGACTGTAGGTAGCCCTATTTTATGGAGCATAGAGTGCAGTGTGCTACTAAGCGAAGCACATCAGTGGCGCGTATGGCCTCGCCTTTAGCGATATCGGAAATTATGTTCAATACTGTTTTGAAAGTCAATCTTTCTTATAACGTGTACAACAATGCGAAATCGTTATTGTTTGGAGTTAAACTAGAGCTGCATTGTTGGTAAGCACTGTCGTGGTCAAGGGGTAGGTGACTTGATTTTTGACCAAATTAAATTAATGGCTATCAGCTAAGATCGGAGATGTTAAGAATGTTTTAATTTAAATAACCAAAACCGTGTATCAGTATGACTGTACATTATGTCCAAATGTCAAACTACGTTATCGATATCATCGTTCTCTAAAAACACATTCACTAAAAGACTTTGCATACTTACTTAGATATAAATTTCTTTCAATTGCAAATGTAAACATAGCTTAATAAATATATAGTAGGCGATATAAAACCAAATATCGCCTTTTAATAAAAAGGCTATCCCAGCGATTATTGTTTGTGTATCGGCTTTGCTTCGCTTCGCTCTTTGTAACGGTACAGAGATCGTATAATCAAAGAAATTGCACTGTTACGTGGTGAGAAGCGATGCTTGGGACGTGGCGGGGTTCTCAAACAAACGAATGCGTGGTGGTTATAATAGTACTATATTAATATAAAATTAATCATATTAACGTAAAATTTGTCACTTAACATTCCCACGGGCTTATAAGAATTCTAACCTTCACGGTCAAAGTGTAACATAATTCCGAATAAAGTCAGACAAAATGTATCATGATAAGTGGTATGTTGAATAGGACACAGCCAAATATATGAAAAAGGTACCTAACATTTCTAGAAGTTAAATATGACGGTCGCGCATTCTTTCGGTTTGGATGAAGCCCGTTTGGATGTTGCCCGCACAGTGTCGACGTATTCGGATCTCATTGCTGCTTTAATTGCGGGCCGCCGCTCAGGTTATTCTCTACTTGTACTCGCCATCCTCATTTGCCGCTGTTCATTCGCTTTTTCAATGGACAGTTTTTTATGGATATTGACACCGCATTATGGTAAATAGCTGTACTATGAAAGCTTTACATGATAACCTTCAATCAATTCAAACTAACAATATTGTACTTCTCATAATTTAAGTTTTAGTGGTAGCGCCACCTTCTAATTCGATTGGCAGAGGCATCTTACATAACTTGCATTATTATTATAGTTAGATAATGGTGCGACTGTGCTGTCGTACGTAAAATAAAGTACAAAATATTTTATGTATTGTAATTTTATAAAGTACGATATAAATTTATAGCACAGGTAATATTATTACGTATATTCTTTTTAAGGTTTATGACTAGAATGTATAAATATAATAATTGTATTGTTTGTCATATTTCCGTCGCAAACAGTTCTTAACTTGGCTAGGAGGAACACTAACGAACTCATCACTTCGTCCATTAATTTTAAAATATCTATAATTTTACTAGCAAACAGATGCCCAATAATGTACACTCTTAAAAAATCTTATTTGAACTCCTTATGAAGGAGGTTAATGTAAATAAGTCTTCGTGAAATATAGTGATATGACGGTATTTAGACACGCTATTGAAAAAAATATGGTATAAGAAACACTATGAGAATTATAAATGCGGTGTTAAATTATTGCGGTGAAAGTATTTACTTTTTTTTTGTAACTGGGGTGTAGTTATTTCCTAAGCTGTTGTTAATACATTTTATGTGATTTGTTGTTCGTAAATTTTATTATTTAACTTATCTGTTCAGTCGTAATATTATCGTCTATATTAATTTAATTTATGTGAC
The DNA here is from genome assembly GCA_914767815.1 of Eupsilia transversa. NCBI lineage: Eukaryota > Metazoa > Arthropoda > Insecta > Lepidoptera > Noctuidae > Eupsilia > Eupsilia transversa. Next base: position 8,285,626 of record OU611890.1, on the reverse strand, counting down.
AGAATCTAAAAAAATCGATGGATTCTGCCTAGTTAATAATTACATCCTTGAGAGCGGTATGCTAAAAATGTCAATTATTAATAATAATATGTCTCGGAATATTCATTTAATATGATGTTTTTTTACTACACAAAATTTACACAGTTGCACACTTAACTGCATGTGAGAAGTATAATATAGTTTTGTTTATTTATTATTGAAGCGAGCCTCAAAGCGGTCCCACTTCGCAGTGGCTTCAAGCTGGTTCATTGAGGACACAGCGACGTCGGGCCCTTTATGTTCACTTAGAAATGTTTAATTCTGTTCTCTAGCATGAAGTGGTTATATGAGGATGGAACGTCTAGAAACTTCGGGTCTTCTTCGCTAGCGACTGTTGTTGGTGTGCGAGATGATAGTTTAAATATTTGTAAAAATAACATTTGATCTCAAGTGTGCAGCAAAAGTGAACGTGAGTTAGATTGTTGTAGAGCAACAGTCGCGTGCGGATAACCCGATGCCAGTGTGCTCGATGTTGGTTTGGATTCTAACAGAGCGTACGTATAGAAAAAATATTGTGATCATAATTATATTATAGTTTTAAAGCTAGTTTGTAGAGATAACTGTATATTTTGTACATATTGAAAATAGTATTGTATCTTTACTTCCCTTATCCAAACAACCCAGAATCCTGTGTGTTATGTACCTCCTACCTACCAATACTATTAAAAAAATATTACATAAACGTTTCTTGTTTTAATTTATTTAGTGTGTGATTTAGGCAAAGGGTTGTAAAAATGATAATTATGATCGTCCGTACACATACAAATAGCGATGCAAAATTACCTACGTAATTTTACCGAAAATGCGCGTAAAATACGGGTAATTTACGGTCAATTTCACAGATCATGGTAAATTACCTGAGGTATTTCTGTTTCTTATTACTTTAAAACAAATAATTGCAAAATTTTCAAAAGTTGAAAACGTAAAGCTAAAAACGCAATATACTTCGATCCCTCTAATTCCAACAGTTATCAAAAAACTAAATGTCCAGTACCTGCCGGTCATTTGCAGATTGAAGCTGTCATGTCTAATCGTTTCAAGCTATGTCCACGACTACCGCAGGACCACCAACGCCAATCACTTCCATATGGGTAAATACTCAATTGCTACTTAGGGTCGATTTATACTAGCGCAGAGTCGAAGCGCATCGAAGCGTCAATTTTTTTACAACTAAAGCGAAGCCGCACGAATGCGCGCGTATTCGCCAGAATACGCGCGCACTCTCACGTGTAGTAATGGGCATCAACAGCAGAGCTATTGAATCACTTGCCAGTTGACTCTCGTAGCTGAAACGTGTGTAAAATGGTTGACATTGATTTTGCTATGATATTACTTATATCTGAAGTTGAAGAAGAAGAAAACGAAGAAAGAAGAAAAAGAATGCGGAATTATAGTGTTCACAACTTGTGGAAGAAAAGACGTATTTGTGGTGAATTTACTACTTTTTGCGTTGATTTATATCGATACCCGAGTTTTTTTTAGCTTGTGGATTAAATAGGCATTCATATTTTTGCACCAGGTAAATTAATTTTTCGTCAGAGTCCATTGTGATTAACACCGACGCAGGCCAATTTCCGACTGATGACGCGTTGGTTCGCTAGTGGGCGCGTGGATACACGAGAATGCGCGCGCACCAATCAGCGTTGTTCGCGCGCAGACGCGCGAATTCCGACGAATGCGCGCGTCTTTTTAAAATCTCCGAAGTAATGTGTGCGTTACGCTGTGGAGTTAAGGTTGAATTTGTTATGGTCAGTTTTGGATAGACGCTTCGATGCGCCGGGATTCGGTCGTGGTCCACCTGCTTAGTTCACCTGGGTGGACCACGGGCACTTTTTCTTGCCGGTGGGTCACCTCAGTCCACCTAGGTGGACCACGGGCACTTTTTCTTGCCGGTGGATCACCTCAGTCCACCTAGGTGGAACAGCACCATTAATTTATTCATTAATGCTAAACAAAAAGCAGGATATAATATATAATGCTATTTTTTTCGAACTCATTAAACGAGAACTCATTAAATGAGAGCTGCCTAACTTCAAACCAGATAAATATCATTGTCACTTCGAAAAAGGAGCATTTTCAAGCAAGTTTTTCCACAAACAAAATTAACAGGTGTAGTTACTATCATTGGCGTAGAGCAATATGGAAAAGGGCGAAAAATTTAAAACTTAATGGTAAAAATTAGAATTGTTAAACAAAGAAATTTCTGTAGGACTCGCATGAAATTTAAGTTGATTGTGTCAATGATAAATCATATTAATTAAAGTTTTTTCCGTATTGATTTGATTTTTCGATTTTCATTTGTTCTTTCGGTATTCAGTTTTCAATTGTAGTAAAATGACAGGATCAGGATCAGGAAGAGGATTTTATTTCCGTGGAATTAATTTTAGGTGGACCATGGGCAATAGATATTTTTTATTTGCATATTCAACATCATTCAGGTGATCCACGGGCAAGAATAAGTGCCCGTGGTCCACCCAGGTGAACTAAGCAGGTGGACCACGACCGAATCCCGGATGCGCTTCGACTCTGCGCTAGTATAAATCGACCCTTATTGATACTCGAACAACAAAATTGGTACCTACCCTAGTAGTTTTCGAGAAAATCGACTTTGAAGGTGGTCCTGCGGTAGTCACGCTCCCTTCAGCAGGACCTGCTCGTCTATTCTGCAAAAACCCTAAAAACCTCACCGTGAATGCTTAGGTGAAGTGTGCTGATTGACACTATTGACAGCTAATTTTAAACTCACTTCACCTATGTTTTCATGGTGAGATTTTTACAGAATAGATCGGCTGACCACAAATAATTAGTACAGAACTGAAATATTTGTATTTACAGAGAAATCAACGATGATAAATTTCGCGCGCTCGTGCAGTAGGAGCGATATTGAATGTTGATTCCAAGTTTGAGGAGCTTGTTGCTTTCCTCAAACCTACATAGAAAATTAGTACCCTGCAAGATAAAATTGATACCCAATATCCAAAAATTAGTCCTCCAGTACTGAGATATACCATGCCATTAGTGGGGTGGCAGTAGTCACAGTGTTAATTTTTCATTTCAAGATTTCCCTATTAAAAACTAAGTTCTTCCCTTTATACAAAAATTAGTACCCCTAAAGAAGTTATAGTGACCAAAAATTCAGATATCTAAATGTTGTAAGAGAAATTAGCTTTCATTACTTTGCCATACTAAATCTCCGTGTATAACCCGACCAAATTAAGTTGTCAATGGTATTGAGCTTGAGAACTAAAATTACGTCAACTTACGTCAGGCGCTGATTAATTTGACAGGACTAAACTAAAATGTATCTGCTGTCCTCTTCTTATTGAAATAAAATGAAAAAAATGCACAGTCAATTTTTTTTTTTTTGCTGAGCTAATTTAGTTTAGTTTGTGGACAAGGGAATCGGCACCATTTTCTTATTACTAATATTAGGATGGTTAACTTGTGAAACGACATTTTGTCTCAAGGAGGTTGTATAGCATTGAGATGGAGGTCGAATTTTAAGTATTGGTATGTTCTAAATTCAAACACCAAAACAGTGATTAAATGTGCTTTTTATTCACTGTTTTCATTGAATAATAGTATATTATGCAACTAGTGAATAAAGGACGGATTTAAAGCGAGGGCCATAGATGAATCACGACCAAGTGAAGGATTCTAACGACTGAATCACGACCGGAGGGAGTGATTCATGATGATTGAATCACGAGCATAGCGAGTGATTCATGGCCCTCGATATAAATCCGTTTTATTCAAGAGTTGCATACTATACTTTATACCATAACTACGAGAAAAAGAAAGATTTAAGCGAAAATAGACATATAATGAAGAAAAAAAAGTTTTTTTTTTAACTTTGCCCCACACTAGGAATTTCTCCAGTATCGTGGGTGCGTTTACAAACATTTAAACTGACATACACAAACAGCCAGACCCGGAATAACTACATGTAGGTCATACAAATATTTGTTCCGTGCGGGAATCGAACCCGCGACACGCCGCGAAGTAGTCAATCGCTTAACCACTACACCAACCGTGCCGTCGAAATTAATTTAAATGCACATAATTTTTTTCGCAAGGAGGTTGTATAGCACTGAGATGGGGGTCACTAGGAGAACACCAAAACAGTGATTAAAAGTGCTTTTTATTCAGTTTTGCGTGAGTAAAATAAGCTTTTTAGAGGGGGAATGGTATAAAAGTTTTAAAGATTTAATGTGAAAGCCTATAGAACGCTATTTATTTCATTTCATGTCTACCATTGGCCATCTTGAAATAGGATACCTACAAACAATTCTCATTATTTGAAGGGAGGGGATAAAAATAAAAATAGTTTTTGTATTGGACGTCTCTAGCTCATCGCATCTGGCATTCCAGCAAGAGACAAGTCTATTAATTTATTACACAAAAGATAATTATTCATGTTTAACAACATCAAATAATAATGTAATGTTATTGTACTGATTACAAGTAACATTTAATGATGTACTCTACACTACATCTGCCTATTCCTAAAGTGTCTAACAAATTATTGCTAGCTGTTAATTTCTACTTGTTACAAGGATTTAGCAGCCTTGTTTCATCATAAGATCTGCTAGTTTAAAGATTCGTAGCCAGCTGAAAGTCTCTGATTGTGGTTGAGCGGCCGTTGACCCGGAGGCAGTGGCCGTAGTGGTTTCAACGCGGGAAGGCGCTCGCTCAGGAGTGCGCGCCGAATTCGACGGCGATTTCTTCTCGGCCTTCTGATTTTCAGGCGACTTTGTAATAGCTGGCGACGTCATTCTGTAACAAAGATATGTTTAGCTTTACTTCCGGTTCTAGAATTGATAATTATCTTATAGAAGGTACCTACCTAGCTATAAGGTCCCGGGGGTAATTTCTAGATGTCGATCTTGGATGTTTTAAAAAGTTCAGTGCTGGGAGCCCTCTGTAGTGCTCCCTCGAGTCGCATTTGCGATGCCGGGAACTCGAGTAGAGGGCTTATACAAAGAATATTTACCTAGTCTTATGAAAATTTATAAATATTTTTTCTACCAAGGTACGGAACTCCGACTCGCACTATTTAGTAGTAATAGTTTGTTTAAATAATGAGCGACGATCAAGTAATTAATAATAGGACAATGGGACATGTAGGTCATACAAATATTTGGGGGGTCATACAAATATTAATATAAATACGTGCGGGAATCGACCCGAAAATAATTACTTTGCATGAACATTTCGCACCACTGTCACAGGATGAGCTATCGATGTTAGGTACTTTTTTAAGTTTTATATGTTCTATTTTTCCTGCAGGGTGGGTCCACTAGCAATAATATATGGCGGCAGGGTATATGAGCTCTATGAACAGTGAGTGAACTCGAAAGTGATAATAGTGGCTACAAATGGCAAGTAAACTTATGGAAAAGAAGAATCGTGTCCTAGATTGGCCCATCCGCCCTGAACCCAATATAGCCCCTGCGGCAAGCGTGTAAGTAGGCGCCTTATAAGTAACAAAAAACCTGCTATATTGATTGATTGACTCCGACTAATCTGTTTCAATCTGTGACAGTTCAACAACATTCATTGCGTTATTTACGTTATGGAGCAGATTTTTTTTCGAACTTATGAAGCAATGGATTAGCAATCTGTTTCGAAACGACCCTGATTGTGTTTGATCGTGTATTACGCAATTAGGTTGCTGAGTGAGGGGCAATTCCCATAATTATAAGAACGTTCGCATTCACAATCTGTCTATTCTATTCTATTTTTAATAAATTGCAAGCAAAGACGATATCAACTATTCAGCCAATGTCAAAACTGAGTTGGAAAAACAAGTGTGCTTCGCAATCTGTCAAAAATACAATCTTGAATGTGAACGTTTTTTAAACGCGAGAATTGGCCTTCTAAAGTCTGGCTGCCAGAACCGGGCTTGTTGCGGAAAGGTTTGTATTACATCGTCAGTGGCGTGACGGTAACAATGAGTTGTTCCAGGGCTATAGTACGGGTTCACCTAGCTACTACCCATTCCTTTTTATTTCCTGTGGGAGATGCTCGTTGCTTAGTACACTGGCCCTAATACGGCACATGGAGCTTTCGAGTCAAACAGGGTGTGAGACGACACTTGATTCGATACAGCTACAGAGATGACACTTGATTCCACACTTCCAGACTTATGTTCATGGAGAATTTTATGCACTTGACTCATACCGATGACATTCGTGTCACTCTCTCTGGCAGGGCCACCAACAGGGATTTTAATTTTGATAACACAAAAATTTAGTCGTTAATTTGTCCAAATTTGTCACCACATATCAGAATTTGTCGTTCACTGGTTCAAAAGATATAAGGGTTTGTAGGTGGCCCTGCTGTTGAGTCTCCCCAGCAGAGCCAAATTTATATCTCAAAAACTAGGGCACCTAGCGAAGATCTGTTTTCTCCTATATTTAGTCGCCAATTTGTCCAAATTTGTCACCAAGTTACAGATTTTGTCGAGTCTTAGTTTAGGAGATATAAAGAGTTTTTTTATTTTATTTTTTTTCCGTCGATAAAATTAAGCATAGATTCCCCCATTTCGATATGTGCACATTATGAAGACTCACACTGTATAAGTCAATGCGCGTAATTCATGCTGACGTGACACAGACAATTTTCAATTTGCCGCCAGATCGTAAACAAAAAATGACAAATGTACACAATAATATTGGCAGAGTTCCATTTTCTTACTTATTTTTTTAATTAAATGAAATGAAATGAAATGAAATTGTTGATTCTGTAAATAGGGTATCGGAATCACTTTTACACGTCATATAAAAATAAATAAAAAGTATTAGAGCTAAGCTAGATGAGGTCGGCGTTTCCTATCTGACTACTCTGAGAAGAAAGGCCGAAACAAACTCAGAGGTCACAGTCTCTTTTAAAGTCCAGACATAATCTTGGTCAGGCCATATGAGGACCATGTAGATTAGTGTCTGAAATGGTCTTTTGAGGAAAGAACCACACAGATTTGAGTGGACCTGTCCAGTCAGTGCAAGCAATTGTCAGTAGGTAATCGCGGAGCTCAACTCAGAACTTAAGGAGCTCAGCGACTCGACGAACAATACCAAAGAAAGGACATTTGCGTAGGCCGCATAAAATACTCAAACTGCCAGAACATCATTAATTAATTAACAAACTGTAAAATAAACAAAAAAGAAAAAAGGGACCACATAGTAATATAAGCAGGTACCTATCGTTTAAAAGTGGCCAGTTCTAAAAAAACTTTCAGTGTCGCCCTCGTATTCTGTCAGTCGCCATTTAGAAATCTATTAAGAAACTAACTGCAAAATTGAGTGCGACCAATCGCATCACGGGACAAGTTATAATAAACACACGGTATTAGGAACGACATAAAACAAGGATTGGTTCGATAGGTTTTGTATAATAGGTCATTAGGTATTTAAAAAAAATGTAGGTGTAAATACATAGTCAATAACCTGATACTATTGATGATGAACATAAAGGCTCGTACAAATTGGCGCGATGTCGCGGGCGCGACAAGGGTAGCGCTGCCTGTCGCTGACGCGATTCCTAGCCAGTGTGTACGAGCCGTAACACGCGTCGTAGGCACTGGTCGACCGTGACCTTGATAAAATAATTATAATAACGTTTTTAAAACGTTTCGAACAGTTCTTTGTACCATATTTTGAACGAAAACGAAATGAGAACGTCTATTCCGCATTCAAAAAACTTAAATTAAGTATCCTATCCATTGATCCTATCTTTGTTTCTTTCATATCGATCAACCCAAAAATAATCGACCGAAAACAATTTAAATTTTGTGCTTCTTCAAAAATCGTTTTAATAACGTTCTGTTCGAACGTAACCGAAACAAATCGTTCCTTAGGTATTTAAGACGAAACCGTTTCGAAAAATATATCTGATATCTATAAGCAACGTTTATAAATAAACCCCGTAATCACTGTGGTTATAGAGGGCCTAACTTTATATGAATACTAGCTGACCTGACAGACGTTGTCCTCATGTCCTGTCCAAATTTCTCAATAATTCATACAAAATTTCCATAGAAAATACACATTCAATTCTCCCGAATTTTCCAATTTTACCGGCTGCTTTTCAAATTTTATTTTTCCGTTTGAACCTGATTCGGACTAAGCGCGAGGCGACTCTGGTGGAAAAAATTCTATGAAAACTTCACGGAAATTGTTTTACCGGTGTTGCGTCACGCCAGTCTGCACGAGCCTTAACGCATTTAAAATCGGAGTGACTTCATTTGGCAGTTTATCAGACACGTCTGATGCCTTGATTAAATTCTGGGGGCAATTTATTACTTTTTTTCTTAAGTAAGTAGTTACGCATTATTTATATTCAAACAAGCTAATATATTATTGAATACAGTATAAAAATAATACCTACCTAATCGAAATGAAAGTGTCTACATGTTACCTATGTAAAAAAATCGGCCAAGTGCGTGTTGGACCACGCCACCACGCACAATAAAGGGTTCCGTAGCTGGGATGAATTTATTCCAAGAACAAAGTTAACATTGTAGTTGAAAAACATGTTCTTCCATACAAAATGTATGGGAGAATATGTTTTTGCAACTGCAAATGTAAGTTGGTCGATAATTACTCGTTAACTTGTAGAGCCTACTGAGCTGTGATAGTTTTCCTTTTAATTTTGTTATATATACTACTGCTGTGAATTTTTCCACATTTCCAGAACTTACCATTTAGCTGGCAGACACACACACACTTGACTCTAACAAAAATTAGCACTTATTTCGCAAACGAATCCTTCAATCCAATAATGGTTTTAACAAACTCACAATATTTTTGAACGACCTTTCCAAAGATACCCCACATCAGGAGATAGACGAAAAAAAAAAACACTTTTCGTGTACGTACCTACCCTAAAAAAATGTGTTTTCATGCGGCGTAGTTAATAAGTGTACTCATGCCAAATTACAGCTTTCTGGTACTAACAGTCTCTGTGCTAAGCCGGGGACAGACAGACAGACGGGCATGGCGAAACTTTAAGGGTTCCTCGTTGACTACGAAACCTTAAAAAGAAGGGGAAAAATTCCTCGCTGAAAAATTCAGTGAACTATAACATAACACGTTTTTGATCAATAGAACTAGGTCAACAACCTCTTAGTGACCCTGCGAGGATGGTGGACTATATTTGTTATTTAACTCTTTCCTAATATCTTTAGATATCTAATCGGAGAGGTAAACACGACACATGTAGGGTACCTACTCATGAAGTCATGAAATGACGTATGCACAGTAGACCTGCATCCTAATTGGGTAACATGATCAATCATAATCTGAATCATTTTGAAGGATATCGCTAATCCATTACTTCATATAGGTACCTATCTACCTATTATGTTCGAAAAAAATATCTACTCAACAACGTAAATAACGTAATCGAATCAAATCAGTATATATTGCAAATTTTTAATGAATTAAAAAAAAATATGAATGTTGTTGAACTGTCAATATGAACCAGATTGTGATTGATCGTGTGTTACGCAATTAGGGTGCTGTACTGAAGACGTATAGACTAGGTAAGCACAAAAATTAAACCAATAATTTAATTGATATTAAAAATTAAATTCGTATTTTTTTTAGTTAGGCGAATTTTATGTTAAAATTACACAGCTTTGGAAATCATTCGACATGATGGAAAAATGTAAAATAATTATTACTTGCCTACCGTGCCGACATTATTTTGTATATAGTAGCAAGAGGTCATGGGAGGGTTATACAAAATAAACAAGGCTTCAGAAGTTAGCTACGTGTAAATTACGGGATTTTAGCTAATGATTTAACAACTAAAAGTTGTAGGTATAGACTGCTATTTAATACTTACCTATATGTTTCAAATTATGTTCCGCCATAATTGTTTATTACAAGTTCATAACTCATTTTTACGAAATAAAGACTTACATAAAAGGCTTGTTGGTAGAGATAATCCTGTTTTGCCACAAAAATCGCGCACTGTTGAGAATTATTTGGTGTATTAGGGTTCAAATTATTAATAATTATTTGACTTAGAGCATTTAGGTGTATTTGGATGAATGCCACAACGAGCAAATAGTTAGTAGGTAAGTACTGATTTCGCGTTGTGCGTCGTCGGCGTGTGTAGTCGTCGGCAACCGTGCGCAGATTGCGACTGGCTTCATTGTTGATATACACGGGCACGCGCTGTAGCTACTTACTGTTGTCACTACTCTGCATGATACCAAATTGATGTCAAATGGGTAGGCGAGAGTTCTTTCATGACGTAATATAACGTAGTGTGTCTTCTTGGGAAATCAGTTGCTTCATTGGTTCGAAAATGTAGGTATCTATGGTTTGCTTGCTCTGTTGTGATACCCCTGTAGATCAATATAGTGAAGTTCAGGGTTAAAAATTAGAAGCAAGTCAATGGACAAGACTCCCTAAGGCGTGTGTGCGCTTCTTTCTGCATGTACCTACCTACATCCTGGTGCATACCTGGGTTTGAATACGGTTGGGAATTTGAAATGTTATGTTATTAGAAATAAAATAAGTTGTTACTTATCTCTTAATGTAAACCAGGCTGAATGCAGGGCAGTTTACCTTTGTACAGTAATTATGGATAGGTTAGGTATTGTTTCACATGATAAATACCTACTATATGTACCTACCTATACTTATCATACCTATACCTATAGGTACTATTCACCTGTATACACCGAACTATACATTAATCAACAATAGGTAGGTACTTACAAAAATAGCAACGGTTTATTTGTCTCTGACCTGGAATCACCTTCAATGGCTGACCGATCGTAACTCCGTAACTGTGTAACGTTCATAGGCGATGCATCGCCGATTACGTCAGCTACGCAGATAAACCTGTATTCATGTCGGACACACGTACTGGCGCGTATGTCGCATTGAATGCATAACGTGTAGGTACTGTTAGAAAGTTTTTATGTCGTGGGAACCTCTGCTGTGGGTGTAGGTACCTACCTACGTACAAGCTACACACTACCTTCATGAACTTTAAGGGTTAGGTACGTCGCCAAAGCTTCATCCAACGTATTTATTTCACAAATATACAATCATAACAAGTTTAAGTTCGGACATCATTCTGCAGCCGAAAGATGTACACTGCTAGACCCTTAGCGTCCCCACATCGACCCAGTCCTGTGCTTCTCGCATCCAGCGGATTCCCGCGACCTTCACCAGGTCATTGGCCCACCTTGTGGGGATTGGTTATAAGCAATACTGAGCGGCAATATAGGTGATTCCGCAGTTCTACTATCATTCTGCTTGTCTTTATGAAATTAACCAATAGACTTCAAATTGTGGCTTTATTCAGAAATAACGAGTATTATTAATTAATATAAATAACAAGTATTGATTTAACAGCCTCGTTACTTGTTACAATTTGAGTTAGATTAGAGTAACACGTCCATAAGACGATAATAGGTAGGTACGTAATAAAATAGAACGCGCGTGCCCTCATCGACCAAGACCAAGCACCGACGACGTTCGCTGACCTAAATCCTTTAAGGTCCTTTGAAACCTCCAATTTAGTCCGCTCCCTACAGTATTAGTAGAACCAACGACAGTGGTATAGGATGTACGTGTCGGTACATTAAACAAACAAACGTAATTGGACTTGTTTTGAAATGGTAATAAACAAAAAAAAAAAAAAAACTGTTTTTCATAAACCATAGATACGCCACATTTATAATTTATCTACATACACGCAGCAGAAATTAGTCATAAGGAGTCGGTTATGCAGTTAAGTATACAAAAATAAACAAATACTTAGCCCGCTATGCCATGTCTATGCTTCAAGTAGGTAAAAATTATAGCTTTTTTCTATAAGAAAACCGTATAATGTTAAAAGACCAGAGAACTATGAGAAACAGGCTGATAAACGATCAAATGTATCACCTGTAATACCTTAATATAATTATATAGATGTAAAATGTAAACAGACGCTAGACGCAGCGGTACATTCATCCGCGATAATTCGACCTACTGACACGAAACCGCCAAAAAGGACAGTGTTAAGAAAAAATTTACATTAAAATTTAAATAAAAAAGTAGTCATCAATTTTGAATGTTACCTTGGTTACTGATAGATTCTCGGAAAACAAGCGATGCTGTTAGGTCTGGCTCGTAGATCTTGCTTCGGAGCTAGATGCGACACAGCGGGCGAGCGAGCAGGGCGGGCGGTGAAGTGCCAGTGGCCCAGTGCCGCCCTGCGTCTCTGCGCGACACGTATCCGAACTGCGCACTACGTACCGACTCTACGTAATCTACGTACGACATTTCTCAGATAATTCTTACATAACGGGGAAAGTGAAGCTGATTTTCACTTGCTATGATTTATTTATACTTAGACCGAGACTTTATTTACACTTTCGTGTATTAAACAGGCTAATATTTTTTTTTGCCTTATTGTTATACCATTTAGATTAACATCTAAAAAAACGCTGAGTCTATGGCGTATATATCGTTTGGAGGGATTTTGAGTATTCGGATCATCTCCCCTAAAGGGGTTAGTTAATAATGGATGGAAGTTCGTCATTTTTGCCGATGGAAGTAGGTACCATCGGGCTTGTGAATATTTTCCTACCTATCTATACTATAATAATCTATACTTCTATGCTTTAAATAATCGTAATAATAATATAATTATAGACTTAGCACACGAGGTTGTTGACATGTGGAATGTGAGCTCGGCTATCATTGTGCCGATTGTCGTAACGGCCAATGGCCTGAGGGCCGTAAGCCTCGACCAACATCTTTTGAGGCTCTCGTTAGGCGGTTGGATCAAGGGCCTGATTCAGAAGGCAGATCTCCTCGATACGGCTCGCATTATGAGGAGGTTCCTGTCTCTGCAGCCCTGACCACCGGTAGCTTGGACCCTGCTCCCGACACCGGCGGAACACTATTTTTTATATTTTTAAATGTTTTTTATATAATTTTTTAAGAAATATTTAAAAATGATTAAAATAAGTATGAAAAATAAATGAACGAAATAATATAAAAAAATGTGAAGAATATGTTCAAAAATGAAATAAAAGAATAACATAGGTACCTACTTAATAATAATATTAAGAAGAATCTTTGTTTGTTTGTTTGTAAGTTTGTATGTAATGGGTAATCTCCGGAACTACCAGTCGGATTTGAAAAATTCTTTCAGCATTGGATAGCCCAATTCTTGTGGAAGGGTATAGGCTATGTAACCGAGCAAAAAGAAAAAAGTCAGAAAGAACGGTAAGCGAAACGGTAAGCGATAAAAACTTTTTACAAAAAAAACCAACCGACTTCCAAAAAAACACTAGAAAGTGAAAAATAACTTTAATTTCGGAAGTCGGTGTCTTTGGTTTTGTATTTTCGTTTTAAGCCACCGACTTCCGAAATTAAAGTTATTTTTCACTTTCTAGTGTTTTTTTGGAAGTCGGTTGGTTTTTTTTGTAAAAAGTATTTATTTTTCACTTTTTAGTTGTGGTACCTACCCTCTACTAGTTCGCATATCACGACCTGCTATGTAAATAACAGTGTCAGGAAAATGTTAAAAGATCGTCCATATAGGCTAAGTGGGAAAAATACGTATTAATGAAGCTAACTCAAAAAGTACTCAAGCTAAGTTAATAAAATTTATATGGGACCACCTTGAGAGCATAGCCTTTCAAACAAAAAAAGAATTTTCAAAATCCGTCCACAATTGACGAAAATATCGACGGACATACACAAAAAAAAAACATACATACGCTACGAACATATAACCTCCTCCTTTTTGGAAGTCGGTTAAAAACGAAGTTATAGCGACGCGGTGGGTCGGGGGCCGAAATTACACACGGACGAAATCGCAGGCAGAAGCTATAGTTATATGATAATAGAGACCAACATTATGTCTGTTTGGATACTTGTAATAATCTCAGATACATGAGTGCGCTTTGAGTGTTCCTCTCACCCTCTGTGGATGAGAGGAACACTAAAAGCGCGGCGTTGACCCCGCTCACCTCACTCTAAACTAGCACCTTTGATATTTCGAAAATATTATAATAAGGTTATCACTAGAGCATTATGTTCAACATATGGTATGGGTGGGAGCCAGCCGGCCAATCGTACTTCAAATCAGAAGGTCAAATAAAGAGTCCGTAGTAGCAATTTATTTATTTATTTCAAAAGTATGAAGAGCTTTATGCTTTAATCATTTTGAACACACATATTGGTGGATCGGTCAACACAAACTTTCCGTATCTATGAAAACATGCGATTCCGTAGCCTATTCATGATATTCATCACCTTGGTTCTTAATAAAATTCTTCAATTCATTCATTGACAGACAATGCACAGTCTGAACCGCTGGTACTATTCTGGGTTCAACACGAGTTCCTTTCTTAACGAAAGGCTCTAAAGGGGAAGGTGAATAGAGAATGAAAGTTTGAATGGAAGTTCATTTTTGCCGATGGGAGATCTCATCGAGTCTCATGTGCCCGAAAATTATTAGGTACCTAATAATTTTGTCTTCCATAACTTCATTCGTCTCGCTGATATCTGTAACTCATCTGATATTCTATCAGGCTAAAGATCTTTATTAGGTACTTACTTAGTAGAGACAATACCTTTTAATCGTGGTTGCGGAAGATGTGCGTGAGCATTACTTCATCAGCAGCATCAACAGCTAACATCAACGTTTCTATACAAATTGCTAGTCTACATTGTATTAAGTATGTATTTTTACCTAGTTTAAGAACTTTTAGTCTCAACCTCGATCCGCATTGTTAAAATGATTCCGGAAATTGTCTGTTTTATTAATAGTTGTAAAGTTGCTCTGTTGCTTTAGTAGGTTGCCTTTTGAGCAAAGATGCAGAGTAAAAGAGAAGACAACAAAAATAAAGGCTATGTTGGGGCACAGATCATAATATAATACTACGTGTTGGGGTAAGTTTGGCGCTAGGGTAAGACCGTACGAATCGAATCATATTCTGCGCTATTTTGATGGCGGCAGCGATGGTCGAGGCTGAATAAAATAGCGCAAAAAACAATGTTATCATTGTGGGCATTCAAAATATTACCGAATTATAATTGATTCGTAGGTACTGTCTTATCCCAGCGCTGAACTTACTCTGGGCCATCATTTTGGACTAAGTATTTATAGATAAGAACATAGAAATATAAATAACAGGATAAGAACGACCTAATTTCAATTAAATGGAACGGAATGCCACAGGCTGCGTTCATTGAACTAAATAGCTGCTTAGTTAGATTTGTATTTATACTGCTTTAAAGTACTTAATAATTGTATATACTTAATAAGTACCATAAGGTACTGATGCAACTAGTAACAGGCTATACCAATTAAAAATGTTAGTTCTCGCCTCATTAAATAGATATTAAGGTACTCATGTGTACCTACATATTTTAATTTGTGAGTTAGCTAGAATAGAATAATAACGAGATCGTTTCACTTTTACAAAAGGTCGAGCCTTGACATATGCTTACCTAAGCACGGACGAATGTTACAAACAAAATAAAATCGACAATTTCATGTTAACTAACTGGAATAAGTACAATAGATTGTTTGATTGAATTTATAGTTTAGCCCGCACCTATGTATTAGCCCGTAGGTACGTATGACAATCACCATTATAGGTACCTACATACAGGTGTGTGATCTCGCGAGATACAAGGAAGTGGCAGTAGAACTATAAATAGCATCAGTTGGTTTTTAACGATATTTAGATCGGCGGGATGTCAGTCTGGGGATCGTCACCAAACTTGGGCTATTTACGGAATCTGGTTATTTACGAGCCTTTGATGTGATGTTACTCAGGATTTGGGGCACATTAATCTATCATACATGATTCTCGGTTCATTTTAACATGGATTTTGAACAGCGCATGTACCTACCTAATGTTTCACATCATCACATGGGTGAATTCATCCTTTTCAATACCTTTCAAACTCGTTCAAGAACATTTATTAGACGCTAGGTATAATTTCGAATTAATTATTTGGCCATCCAAGGGGTCACGTGATGTCACGATAAGCTTATGTCAGAGGTTCTATGTTCGACTGTACTTATGTTTTTTTTTCTTGGTGACATTCTTGTGAAACGTCATCTGGCGCATAAATTGGGTACTAGAGTGCTCGCAAGATATGTCCGCGCGCGGCTAAAATCAGAACTAATAAGTATGCCGCCGTCCGTCGCGTCGCGTCGTTTATATTATGGTCAAATTAAGTATAAAATTATTTAATAAATTACTATTAATTTATGATTAATAATATTAATAACTAACATAGATTTTATATTTTAAATATTAAAGCACGCCAGCGCCACCAGTCGCGCGCGGACTTACCTTGTGCGCACTTTATTCGCTTGTTCGTTAAATGCAGTATATTACTTTCCGCTATGGTTAAATGTTTAGAGCACGGCATGGTTATTTTTACAACTTCTGCATTCCGTTAGCTATTGCCCCGGGTCGAAGTTCCAACTTCATTCACAAGATGGCGCCGTTTCAATGTTGTGCTCAAATTCTGTCTGATGCTTGTTCGTGTTTTTCAGATTTGTAATAAGAGGGCGCTATGTTGGCTGCTTATCTAAAAAGATGGATAAAGTCAGGTCGTGCATTTAATTAACAAAAAAATTATTAAAACTTCCATTTGCCTTTATTTCATTTAACAATATGCGGACCTGAAAACCATAATTTTATATTTTCCCAGATGATGACTTTATCGATAGGTACCTACCTACTTGTTATATGTAATAATGTGTCTTCTGGGTTTATATATAGGTAAATTAAATACATAATATAGTATTTAATTTACCTAAGCCAAACGTTCAAAAAAATAAATATACATAAGTACTTTGTTTTTATGTACTTACCTACTTTGATACAACGTTTAATTATAACTGATGAGTAACAATTTAAATAATAAGGCCCTAATGCCGAATTTTATGATTCGAGTCCCTCATCTTTATGAGGTAGCCCAGACTGACTATAACATCAACATACCTATTAGGTAGGGGAGAGGTGTGGCAATCGTAACAAAAAAAAATCAATCGTTCATAATATTTTAATTAAAAATCACAGCGCAATTATTTTTGGTCACATTATAGTTGAGTTATCTAATTATAAAATCCAATACAGAAAGTAACAAAAATATCGATAAAATTCTAGAAAATGGCACATAATGAGATCAGTCAACAGTGTTACAATTGCTACACCGAGAGAGTCAATTGTAACATAAAGAAATCGTCATCAATAAAACAATACCTCTAACAAAATCTTGTCAGCAGTTCACGCTAAATACCAAAAAAAAACTTAAAACCCTTAAAAAATAATAAAAATCAATAACAGTCATTCCGACAAACAGTTTAAACACACAAAAAATAGATAATTATTTGCACAGCTGGAGTGTGCCCATTTATGGCAGTCTGTGCATTGCAACCAATCTTCTCTACTGGTTTTATTATGTTCAAAACAGATAGTCTGTTTTACAACAATAATTATTGTCTTCGTCTGTGTCTTCATTTATTTTTCATGTTACAATTGCCCCTCCTGGTTTTGTTACTTTTGCACCACTGCCGCCATTTTGCAATGAAAACTTATTTAACAAAAATCTATGCTAAATTTGAACAACTCACACACCTGCACGTATAGATTGGATGTTAACTTATCCGAAAATCACCACTGAACTATAAAAAACTCTTTAATTTTATTTTAATAAGAAAAACCGAGCCGAACAATAATCTTACTGAACTTGAAAGATTTCAAACTTTCATGTATTGAGAGCGCATCCGTGAACTGTTTTAGCTCTAAGTTCGGTCGGTAAAACAGCACCAAATAAAGCTTCGATTGCCACCAAGAGCTACCGCTTCTCGTCAATAGATGTCCTGAAACAACCTATGTTACAATTGCCTCCCTGTAACTATTGACACACCTCTCCCCTACCTATAATACTTGACGTTTATACAGGTATGGAGTTGAGGGTCATTTACATTTTAAAATGTTCCAGAAAGCTATCTTGGAGAGCTTAGGGCGACTTTACACTTGATTTATAGGCGCAGGTAACTGCTAAAAAATTTAAATTTTTAACCGCGTGCTGTAGTTCTCATTTTTAAAGTTTGCTGTAACTTTGGAAAGCCCCCATATGTAGCGGCTGTTGCAACCGCGGTATTATTATGAAGGAATTTTGGTATAATCGCCTAGTACTGTTCTAAACGTGTCTTTGTGCCTATAGCCTAGCTCTTTTCTGTGTCCTGCTCGAAATGGAAGTAGTCGAATTATTGTTTATCTTTTTCTTACGCCGCTCTCTTCTGATTAGTTGTATTATCTCCATTTTCTTATTTTGTTTGCGTCATTGCCGTGGCGCGTTGCTTGTGGTTGCCACTATAGGTATATGCTTTTAGGAGTTCTTGAGAATGCTGGTGTAGAATTATCCCAAAAAAATGCACAGCTAGTTAGCTGAGTGGTGGACAGTTGTGACAAGTTCTGTGCTTTTCTACGCATTGATTGTTGTGTTGTTGGGATCCTAGGGCCTTCACAGCCATCGCCACTTCCTTCTGTCTTTCAGTTGCATGACTAATAATATAACAGTACTTAACATATAGGAATTTTCACACCACCTGCTCGCTAATATCAAAATAAACCTCATGAAAAACTTCCTATGAAAGATGTTAAAGATTGAAGTCGTAGCAATTATATTTTACTGAATAACATGTATGACCCCTGGTGCTTAATTTGATTTATATTTGAAAAATCACACAGTACTTATAACAAATTACTGTTGGATTTGGGCGTCATATTTACAATATTATTTATTGTGTTTTTAATTAAATTGCACGAGTTTAAGATAAAATACCCGGATATACCTAGGTAATCCCCCGGTTGTTTAATAGTCTCATGAACTACTCATTTGAGAATCGAACTGATTTTTATTGCGAGGTAATAAAAACCGATTCTATTCCAGGTCCAAAAATTAGTAAGTGCGAAAAGTAGAATATTCTCCTCGGGGATAAAACTTTCTACGCTTTAGGCGAGCTTGAATCCCTCGCTGCACTCAGGATTCTCCCTCGCTTCGCTCAGGAGTTAACTGGCAGCTGCCCATGAATCCAGCGTTACGTTCGGGATTCAAAATAGCGCCTGAGACATTAATACACTGCTTTATCTCCCTTAGTGAATAATCTACTATTAACGAGGATCATCTCAATTTATTTGGGGTCGGAGAAGAAGTCTTTTTCTTCCATAGCTAAAAGCTCACATCTTTCTTCGTTCCTTCAAATGATTATCGAAGAAGATATTACTTACATATTCCGATGAGCTCGTCACGCGGTTGGTACTTACTTATTAAGTGAATTAATTAAGTACTATATCTACGGCTTAGCTATGAGGAGGTAAAACAAGCGCGGATTGCGGTCGTGTTAGTAATTTATATGCGGTGTTGCTAACATCTGCCGTCTGCATATTCAAGCTTGTAATACAAACTTAGTTCAAGACATGCTGAAGAACTCTGACTTCATTAATATACTAGAAGCGACTAATACAAATGTGTATCTTATTTTAAGACTAAAAAAGTAACTTGCTTGCTTATTTGTGGGGTAGTTAGTAGAGATGACGACTAAAAGTAAGTATGGAAAAATAATTAGGGACTAGGGCAGATGCAATAAAGAAATATAGAAAACAAACATTCTGGCTGAAAACGATCGAAATTACGTACTTACCTACTTTGTGTACAACCACAGATATATGAATACAGTACTGTATTCATATATCTGTGTGTACAACCAAAAGTATCTAAGTACAGTTTATTTCTTTTACTTGATTACTAGCTTTTGCTCGCGGCTTCGCCCGCTTGGTTGTAGGAAAATATCTCACGGGAACGTACTACCGGGATTAAAAGTACCCCATAATATGTTAATTCAGGTTATATATCCTAAGGGAACTTTTCCTTTATTTAACTTTTATGATATAGGTGATATCAGTACCAACTTTCAAGTTAATTAAACCACGCCGTAAAATCCTCTCCTGAAAAATTTGTTACTCCTTTTCACCCCGTTAGGGGTAGATTTTCGAAAAACACGTTATTCTTTATTTTCGGTTTTAAGTATAAATACTGAGTTTCGAGTTAATCGGACAGGGCGTTAAAATTCTTCCATACAAACTTTGACACCCCCCAACCCCCGTTAAGGGGGTAATTTAGAAAAACAAAAATTACAAACTTTATAATTTATTTAGATAACTATTCGTGCGAAGTTTCATGTTTATTACCTCAACGAATAAGATTTTTCATACAAACTTTCATCCCTTATTTGACCCCCTTAGGGGTTGAATTTCGAAAAATGCTTCCGTAGTCCATTATAAAGGGAACCTCTATGCAAAATTTCAGCTTCCTAGATCCAAGGGTTTGGGCTGGGCGTTGATGAGTCAGTCAGTCAGTCAGGACTTTTCTTTTTATTAATATAGATTTCGATAGCCTAGAATGTTTTCAGTATGTAGATACTTATTAAAGACCGCTTCTTGTATGTTCTGTGGTGGTGTTGTGGTAGCAAGTTACGCGGGGTGCAACGGGTGACTTATTAACTTACAGATATTACGTAACAACAACAGGTGCTTAGGAAAAACATCGGACGAGGTGCATTTAATTAACTTGCACCTACCGACTTTGGTACTCAATATTGTTCCAACTTGGTTACTGCATACATAAATTCAGCTTATGCATAGCTTATTGACGTAAAAATATATATATTACTAGCTGCTGCCCGCGGCTTCGCCCGCGTGAGTGTCGGAAATTACCCCATACATCCCCATGGGTTTTAAGTATAAATATCAAGTTAATCGGACAGAGCGTTAAAATTCTTCCATACAAACACTGACACCCCCCAAGCCCCCTTTGGGGGGTAATTTAGAAAAACAAAAAACTACAAACTTTATAATTTATTTAGATAACTATTCGTGCGAAGTTTCATGTTAATTACCTCAAGGAATAAGATTTTTCATCCCTTATTTTACCCCCTTAGGGGTTGAATTTCGAAAAATCCTGATACACGTTATTCTTAATTTTTGGGTTTAAGTATAAATATTGAGTTTCGAGTTAATCGGACAGCGCGTTAAAATTCTTCCATACAAACTTTGACACCCCCCAACCGTAGGATAGGATACTTTTCCGGGATAAAAAGTACCCAGTGTGGTGCCCAGGATAGTAAAGAATAATTATACCAAGTTTCATCGTAATCGAACCGGTAGTTTTTGCGTGATGCCTGAACAAACAGACAGACAGACAGACAGACAGACAGACAGACAGACAAAAAAAAATGTAATCAAATTTTTGGGTTCGGCGTCGGTCTAGTAACGCCCCCTGCCATTTATTTTTTTGATATTTTCAATGTACAGAATTTTCACTTCTACAGAATTATTATAAGTATAGATAATAATAATACTTATCATATGTTCCGCTGAACCTGGTAGTGGATTTTTTATCTTCATGTTTTCGCATTTGTTGGTGAGTTTCTGTACATCCTCACAACACCACGAGTAAAATAACAGTTTCCTTACCTACTATCAAATGGGTATATTTTTTGTATATCAAAATTACTACCCCTGTAAATCATTTCACGTAGCAAGTAAATTACACAGATTTTCCTTCACATACAAACATTCATAAGAAAAAATAAAAATCATCTCTAAAAGTAGATAAGTTCACTACCTCGTAAGTTGGGCCAGCTATTGATTAGAATGCGTGGCTAGATGGATATGTTCTGTCCCTAATTGAGGTTAGTCCAATCCGGCCCGAGGCCTATCCCATCCGCCTTTCAGTTCGACGTGGTAATAAAATAAGCAGTTTTTCCGATTCCACGTTTTATCTGTCTTTCCGTTTCTTGCTCCAACATTCGTTTCGAGAAAATTCAGTTCGATGCTCTCAGGCGCTTTGTGCACTGGAATTAGTTTACATTTTCCATGTATTGAGATAAAATTTCTAAGAAAACATGACGATTATTTTTAGGATAGATTGTAAAATAAATAGGCGGACACGTTATTCAAGTAAAGCGAGGAACCCATTTCTTTTTCAAAAATTCTGTTTTACTTCATCCTTCTTAATTATAATTATCATTTTGCTAAGACACCCTACCTCATTGTTTACTGCGTACCGTTTTCGTAAATAGCATTTCTTTAATACCTTAATACATGTACCGAATGAGCACGTAAGCCAAGTTTGCACATAAATCAACAAAGACTTTAGAACATTTACGTTGTGGGGCTCACTTTGCCGTGAAGGGCTAAAGGTGAAATTACGCCTTCGTTATATTAACAAGTTAATTTGTATTTCATAAAATTATATGTCACGTACGATGTGACGTTCAGTATAAATAAACTCGGTGTGATTCAGTTACTGAGTTGTACCTTTAGATTTGGTTGATTGACTGTGTTTTGTTTATTTGTGTTGTTATCCTCTAGAGACGAGTCGTCGTTGTTCTTTGTTTCCGAGTTGTTTTTATTTCTCCGATGATAAATATTTCTCGTGAAAATCCGTAAGTAAGCTTTCCTTCTAACGTAGCAACACGACACGACGACGTAGAAGTCTCCGCGGAAAAATGGTATGATTTAAGACTTATTTATTATATAAATATTTATTTGGGGACCCTATTTATGAGCACTTAATAATACATATTTTATTTTATTAAGTTTTCGTTGTCACGGTCGCAAAAGGCCGACGAATGGAATATCAGCGCCAGAAGCCAGTTACACGTCTACGATGATGTACGTACCAAACGAAATAAGGTGCACGTTACCCGTACCGCTCGGTTAGCAGAACGGCTCGTAGCTCGTAAGTAAGGGGTTGATATCTCAGAGGAACGATACATTGCTTATTTGGTACTTTTATGAATTATTTATACACATAAATCACCTTTTATATGAAAGCATCTACCGATACATAATCATCCTGAATTATAAGAGCTACTTGAGAGCTATTATTCAGATATTACCTATTGTAAGTTTAGTTAGGTTTATACGATCAACCGTGTCACGTAACAGATCAAAAGTTAAAAGATTCTTATTTTTCAGTATTCGCGTTAGATTCCGATACGTGAAGGTATTTAATCAAAAGGGTAGTATTCAATCATCATGAAATTATTAGATCTAAAAGGGTCCACTTTCGAAGTAAAATAAAATTCGTTCTACCTGAGCAATACGAAGGGAAATTGAGTTTTCAATTGGAATTACATTTACTGTTTTGCCCTAAAAACACAGGGACCCTCATCTAATCCTAATTTGTTGGAGGATTTGATTGGAGCGCGAAATCGTTTAAGGTCGAGAGAGTCTGAGGTCTGTCCGGCGTCCTGCGCGGACGTAGAGCCTCTCCAAACTTCACAACGAGTACGCACTCACATGCAAATTATATACACGTTTTCTATTTGTATCTCCCTAATTTATTGTTTAACAAAAAGACTTTTGATCTTATTCTCATAAAGTACCTTGCTTTTATTCCAAATTCTAAATCAGTTTATCTTTTCACCATATAAAACGATTACCCTCAAACCAAAAACCAGATATTTACTTAAAAAATCTACTTAATTTCTCGAGGAAAATGGACGGTTATGAATGGTAAGTACTTTTCCGTCAAGTTTTTCTTTAAATACTTTTAGGCAATCCCTGCTCACTTTACAGAACAAACACCGCCCTCTGAATTACTACATCCTAGTACCTTGGAGCCTATTGTCTCAACTTCGTGCCATTTTCGTTGGGCTTAAAACTTTTCTTTCAGAGGTTTTCTTTCCGTTTGTTATTGTTGTGTATAATTCGCTCGACGTTTTGCTGGCAATGATGTTTGGAGGTGAGGATTGGGCTGTGCGCAGTGCGTCGTAAACACGCCTCAGGGAAATACCAGCGACGGCGGCCGTACCTGCTCGGCCCCCGAGTCGCTCCGCCGGAGACCACTTACCTGCACGTCCTGACTAAGCGAATGCTCAGCGACGTACTTTACCTTACATAAACTCCACTTTTTCTTCTTCCGCAATTGTTTAAGGTGTTATCGCTACCTGCTGGAGAAAGGGGCTTTCTAAATAACCTTTTTATCTCAACAGACGTCGTTTAGGGGCGTGTAGTGATTTGGCGAATTGTAGTGTTATCTAAGAAAAGGGAATCCAGTTATTTCACAGTTATCTTTCTAAAGAAAGCCTGAATAAGGTTTTTTTTTTATCTTAATGTTTAAATACAAACCATTTCAAACAAAGCTAACAAGAATAAAGGTCAGTTAATGTCAAGGAAATTTTATTTTAAATTACGATAACATGAAAAGTACCGATTACTTTATTTCGTATCCCTATTCCGATAATTTCGCATGAAATACTTGAATATTGCATGAAACTGTTATATTCGCTGTACCGAAAGCTGTAAATCAATTCGGTTTCATAAAAATATCTGTAGGAGATTTACTAGATATCGGGGCCCGGCCCATCGTGGGAAATATGAAAATTGGAAATACATGCATGGCCCGATACGGTGCGGAATAAATTTCGACCCTATTTGTAAGCGAACCTCAATATCGCAAAGTACAGTAGGTACTTGTTCGTATTCTCGAGGACGTCGACTTCCCAGCACGTTCGACGAAACTGACTGCGATGGAAGGATTTAATGTGTACCTGTCTAGAGGGAATCTTGATAGCTTTGTATTATTATTGTCAAAGAAGAAAATAGTTAGTTACATCTTGTAAAAATTTCCGACATTATAACGACCGTATTGATCGGACAATAATTGCCGTCGGTCTTGTACACAATTAAGTAGACAGGCTTGAATCTTTAATTTCAATTAATCAATCGAATGTAGGTACCGGTGTGGGATTCACATAACTTACGGGGGGGGCAGGTACTGTGCAGGTACTGTCCAGTAAAAGGAGCGAATAAATCGAATAAAACATTTCGGTTGATTAAAATTGCGTGAGATACGTTTAGCATTTGTAACTTAGTAGTTTGTTCATTAATTTGTTTGTAACATTGTAGGTACAGCCGAACTTTTCCCACAGTCAGTTATTTCGACATGCGTGGGACGGAAAGCAGCTGATGCATTAACATTACCTATGAGTACGCTTTCTTTTTTCCCCAGCATCTAGTTCATAATGAATCCGATATGTTTAGGTTTGTTTGGAGTAAAAACTAATATGACAAAGCAACTTGGAGAGTTGGAAGAGAATCAAAAAGCTCGAAAGGAGGTTTAGCTTTAGATGCTAATGCTAATGCGATGCGATGCTCATGCATCTAGAGGTAAAATAAAAGGCAATACATGAGTAAACCTCATAGGTACCTACCTAAGTTATACTATGGTATGAGAATTAATGTAACTAATATGTGATCAGTGTTCTTATAGTGCTACATTTATTTGGAAAGCTATTTATCGCCAGTTATGTCGAAATGAGATTTACCTATTTCGTAACATTGAATCAATGAGTCAGTACACTGTTATAAAGGCTTTTTCTAATAAAATAAAAAGGTTTGTCCTTGCGGCGTGTGACCCAGTTCGGTCAGAGTGGGATTACAGACAGGCCCAATGTTTTGCCCATCAGAGTTTAATGTGTTCCCTGGCGTCCCAACTCGTCCCCACTCGTCCCATCGGTCGCTAACTAATTAGAATCTATTTTCTGTTTCCTCATTTGGAACTTCACCTTCACCGGTTTTCACGGGATGGTTTTAGATGAAAGCAAGATCAAAGTCATATTTAATGTAGGTCCTGTGAGACTGGAGAGTAATTAATTTCATGTAACAAAAACCTCATTTATCGCCTACATTCTTACAATATAATATTATACCTATTATAACTAAAAGAAAACTAAAAAAAAAAATTATAACTAAAAAATTATACCTATTATAACTATATATTAAAATAAAAGTTACAAGCTGTCTATGAAAAATAAAGTCTGTACGCAGCCCTAGGTGTAAAGAAGCATAATAAGGAAACAATTCTATTCTTATTTATAACACACCCACTTGAGGTTAGATTTTGGCTACTTGACCCGGACAGACTAAACTAACCATACAATGTTTGTTACGGTCAGTACTGAAATATTTGGAGCATTATGAGGAAAAGGCAAAAGCGGCAAACTGTGGCGCTTAGTATTCAGCGGGTGAGCCGCGCCGGGCCCGCTAACTCAGGCCAGATTGTCGTATGGACTACATTTTTGGACACGTTGACTTTGCTCGGTCTGTTTGGTTACCCTTTCGTTTCTTTTCCTATATTTAAACAAGCTTGAACGTGTTAGAAAAATTCTATTAAGCGATTTCGGTTTGAGTTTTGTTGCACGTATCGTATTACCCACTTACTGGGTTGTGGAGGTCAGATAGGCAGTCGCTCCATGTAAAATACTAGGTATTCAGTTGCATCCGATTAGACTGGAAGCCGACCCCAACATAGTTGGGAAAAGGCTAGGCAGATTGAGTTACTGAAGACTATTCTTAAAGAGTCTTAAAAAACCCTGTAAGAAATCGACACGTGTTTCACCTCTCAACGAGGCATCCTCAGGATTGACGATTGACTTGTCGCGAGCCCATACACGACGTGTTAACACGCCGAGCGCTGGACGCTGAAATCGTTTTTCTTTGGCAAAGAAATAGCACTGGAAAAATTAGACGATTTAAAGTCCATGTTCCATCTTATTCCA
Organism: Eupsilia transversa; assembly: GCA_914767815.1. Classification (NCBI taxonomy): domain Eukaryota; kingdom Metazoa; phylum Arthropoda; class Insecta; order Lepidoptera; family Noctuidae; genus Eupsilia; species Eupsilia transversa. Next base: position 8,258,959 of record OU611890.1, on the reverse strand, counting down.
GATGAATGAGTAAATGAGAATAAGTCGACCGTTTATGAAAATATGTATAGGTAATTAAAATTTTAATCATTTGTGGATAGTTCTAGGGCCAACCAACAAAAAGTTTTATTCGCAAATAACTATCATCGTAGTACTTACCTAATTAAAAAACTCGTGATATATTTTGTACTTGTAACTACCTCAAAAATGTAAGTTCTAATACTCTACAAAAACCAATATCATTTATTCGAGTAGGGGTGGCAATTTATTTCTGGACCACTATTTTCCGATCGTGGAATTAATGTAAAGAGGATTCAGGATCCTCAAACAGTGCACGCTCGTCCACTGGCACTGTTTGAAGAAATCAAATAAAACAGACACAATTGTCAGCCGGGCAACTTGCAGAATAAGAATAGGAGCTTCCCATCTAAATACGTGTGTTTATTTATAGTGTTATAAAAGGAAAACGTAATTCAAAACTTATTCATTATTTACATATAATTACATTGAACTACATTTACCCGCGAAGTTTAGCGTTTTTTTTTATATTCTTTAGGGCACCTCTTTAGGTCATTAGCTATCGGAATATTAAAAAAAAACATTTGGCCTAGGCGTGTAAATTGATTCGCTTTTACAATGTAGGTATAGGTAATAGATTATGAGTTAAGAGACTATCTACATTTTTTAATGCATTGTTTATTTTACGAATCATTATTTTATGTTGCGTTTTATTGGTGGAACGGAACGCAAACTCAAAACGCGTCGCCTTCGACAATTCCCGAAGTAAAGTAAAAAACTATGTGAATAAAAATCTATCTTTGCAAAATGCTTGAAATAACAGTAAGCACAAAAAATAATTTAATTTAAGTATATGATTTTGGGCTAAAACACCTAAAAACAGATGTAAAGAAAAATCAGCTTAGTTATCATCATTTTACGTGCAGTTATCATAACAGCCTAAAAAGACGCTGCTATCCTCCGTCACCAGTCGAACGTATTACGAAATCGGTGATAAAAGAATGTTGAATATCAGGCTAGGTGCAGCGAAAGCCGAAGGAGTTAGGTTTTGCCGATGAAGTGAATAGCCAAGCTCGGGTCAAAGAAACCCGAGCCATTCATACGCGCGTTAGTCTGTACCTGCGACATAGTCATAGTGGCAGGAAACACCGGACGAAGAATTTTCAAAACTGTGAAGTCTCAGAGCCAGTGGTGGGTTAATTGCGCTGAGATGATTATATACTAACGATCTTCCTGAGCACACACCTAATCCATGCACTACAATACACATTGTTTTGACATCATCAATTAATACTGACATATATAATTACAGAATTGACATTAATAATACAATTGAATCAACAATTTCTTGGTTAAGATTTAATAATTTGCATGTAAATATAAGCAAAACAAAAATTATTCAATTTAGGACATAATTATGGTCGTAAGCGAGTATAATGGACAACCTCTATTAAAGGCAGAGGAAACTACTTCTCTGGGAGTTGCATTGGACGGCTACTTCTCCTGGAAACCACACGTAGAAAAAGTTTGCAACAAATTAAACAAATTCGTTTATGTCCTCTACACGCGAAAGACCTCGTCGCAGAGTACGATGTTGACTGCGTATCGCGGGTGCGTTGCATCGACTCTAAAATACGGCCTATTATGGGTTAACAACAGACGCAGATAAAGCCTTTAGGGTACAAAAAAAATGCATTAGAACCATTATCGGCATTCCGCCATGGGAATCTTCTAAACCATTTTTTCTAAAATTAAAACTCCTGGCCTTACCCAGTATGTATATTTAAAGTGTGGTCAAATAGGGGATGAAAGTTTGTATGAAAAATCTTATTCCTTGAGGTAGAAGTAGGCGAAGTTTCATGTTTATCATGAAACTTCGCCTACTTACCGCACGAATAGTTATCGAAATAAATTATAAAGATTGTAATTTTTGGTTTTTCTAAATTTCCCCCTAAAAGGGGGTTGGGGGGTGTCAAAGTTTGTATGGAAGAATTTTAACGCGCTGTCCGATTAACTCGAAACTCAATATTTGTACTTAAACCCGAAAATAAAGAATAACGTGTTTCAGGATTTTTCGAAATTCAACCCCTAAGAGGGTCAAATAGGAGTTGAAAGTTTGTATGAAAAATCTTATTCCTTGAGGAGGTAATAAACATGAAACTTCGCACGAATAGTTATCTAAATAAATTATAAAGTTTGTAATTTTTTGTTTTTCGAAATTACCCCCTAAAGAGGGTTGGTGGTGTCAAATCCCGGTAGTGCGTTCCTACAACCACGCGGGCGAAGCCGCGGGCAAAAGCTAGTTAATAATAAAAACATTTAAAGCATGCGTTATTTGCATGCTCTAGCATTAAATACATTGTAATGTTTTGCATGTCAAATGTTTGACTTTGTATTAGGAACTCATTACTGAGTATAAGACCAACACAGTACTTATCTATACTTATAATAAATCTGTAGAAGTGAAAATTCTGTACATTGAAAATATCAAAAAAATAAATGGCAGGGGGTGTTACTAGACCGACACCGACCCCAAAAATGTGATTAAAAAATTTTTTGTCTGTCTGTCTGTCTGTTTGTTCAGGTATCACGCAAAAACTACCGGTTCGATTACGATGAAACTTGGTATAATTATTCTTTAATATCCTGGGCACCACACTGGGTACTTTTTATCCCGGAAAAGTACCCTATCCTACGGTTGGGGGGTGTCAAAGTTTGTATGGAAGAATTTTAACGCGCTGTCCGATTAACTCGAAACTCAATATTTATACTTAAACCCAAAAATTAAGAATAAAGTGTATCAGGATTTTTCGAAATTCAACCCCTAAGGGGGTAAAATAAGGGATGAAAGTTTGTATGAAAAATATTATTCCTTGAGGTAATAAATATGAAACTTCGCACGAATAGTTATCTAAATAAATTACAAAGTTTGTAGTTTTTTGTTTTTCTAAATTACCCCCTAAAGGGTGATTGGGGGGTGTCAGTGTTTGTATGGAAGAATTTTAACGCGCTGTCCGATTAACTCGAAACTCAATTTTTATACTTAAAACCCATGGGGATGTATGGGGTAATTTCCGACACTCACGCGGGCGAAGCCGCGGGCAGCAGCTAGTTGCAAATAAATGATTATGATGATAGTGACATCAAAGTTTAATATTTAGTTGTAATATTTTTCAATATAGGGATCATCTCCCAGTAAGTACATAGTATCCGGTGAGTTTGATAAAGTGCACTTAATTGATAACAACGAGGATGTTACCGAGAGTGGCCTGCTCGCGCTTTCGCTACAATTCGCAAACTGATGGTACATAAGCAGGTTTGGAGCCGCAGCGAGCTACCCGCTGCCAGAGCACACGTCCCACGTTATGAAATGGGAATTAAATTGTCTGTGAAGAATACAACGGGATTACCATTTATTCCCAAGTAGTGCTACTTTGTATGGAACAGTTTGCCGTCTATACACTGCGTCTTTGATTCGATTCGCTGTAACGGTTATACAAACCCGAGGAGCGTTGGATACAATGTAGTATTGGTTGGTTCGCTATGATGTGAGTCTGTTGTAGGCTTATGGTTCAGAGGAATTCACTGCACTGCAGCGGGATAGAGCTTGGCATGCCGCGTCCCGCTCGGGATTGTGTATCGTAAACACACGAAGGATTACCAAATGCAAAATCGGTTTTAAAATATTTATGCGTTTAATAATATAAAATACAATAGTAAAATAAGTGTCAAACGAAATATTTTAAATAATGTGACTCCTGTTGAAAATATGAAGGATTATAACGGACTCTTTTACTGATCTGTGTTTTAAGGGGTACAAGAAGCGGGTAAGAAGCTGCTTCTAACATATAATGTTTGTTATCAGATAAAGAATTTAAGCTTTTGTATTTGACTACTTTTGGTTCGCGAGTCTTCGGAGTAGTCTCTTTTGTACGTGGCCTACTCTTCAGAAACTGTAAATAAACTCCGCGCGATTTCTTCGTATCAGTATGTTTGGGCTGCGCAACACCTACAAAGGGTTGTCTAATGTGATTCGTGTTATTTATCATAATGTCACGCGTTATTGACTTACTGGTTTGAGCAATCACTAGTCTTGGTCTTGTTTTCGGTTGGATTGGTACTGGGTTAAACATCCAATAATCGCTGTAAGGTACGTTATACTTTCTTTCCGGTTCGTGAAAGACGCTTGCATTTCTTACGACTGCTGGGTGCATTTCTACGTATGCTCTCGGTGGCAATGGGGTTTGGTAATGTTCGGATAGGTATTCTACCTTTTCCGGAACATCCATTATTCTTCTGTATGTACTAGCTGGTCTTACGTGCTTTGGTAATAAGTTTACATTCAGACTTACATTAGACTGCTTCGTGCTCATCAAAGGTTGTCTGAATTTAATTTCAGCATGCGCTTTTTGCATTGTGTTTAAAATATTCTCAAGATCTTGTAAACTCATGGGCGGATTAGTTCTTGCAAATATTTCGACTTCATTTTCGAGGTTGATTAGACTTTTCTCATTACTATGCTTCAGAGTACGTGACTCATCCAAGTACTCAGATAATTTTCCTTTCTGAGGGACTGGAGATCGAACTGATCTCTCCCAAAATGATCGCGGGGCATAACTGTTTTCGTTAAGAACAGAATGAAATGGGACTTGTCGGTTTGCGGCTGAGTCTTTAATAAATTGTTGATCAACTACAGAATCGGCGTTGCGTATCATAAATGCTATTTGCCTTCCTAAGTTTGAATAGTAGATGTCATCGGTGCCTTGTCTATGTAGTTGAGGTATTGGGTTGTAAGAACCCACATTTCTACGTGTTGGCGGTGATATTTGTAATTTTTGCAGTTCTTGTAAATCTTCGTTAAGATCAAAAGGTAAGGGGGGTCTGTCTCTACTTTTACTTTGATTCACTCTATGAATAAGTTCAGATAAGTACTTAAAATCAACATCCTTTAATTTCGGAATATTGTTTTCTTCTTGGTCCTCTTGGTGTAATCGTTTGTAAGGCATGGAATCTTCTGATATATTAGGAACTTCGTCTGAATTATGCAAATCGTCATCTTGCAATTCTTCTAGCGATTTGGTATGAGTTTTCGATAAGCTATTTCTTCTTTTTCCTTTCAGTTTGTCCCGTAATTTTTGCATCTGCAATAAAGTTGTTATCAAATACATATCTACACATTCTATCACCTTAATAGTCTACTACCTACACTCATACTCTTTATTTTCATCTATTTGATATGTTACACCTGTTATCAACTATCTTCCTTATAAGTTATTATGACTTTGTTTTACTTACCAGCATATTTTTTCGTCTATGCTTGTTTTGTTTTTGTTTCCTGAAATAAGATAGTATTATAATCCTTTATTTCTATGAATATATATAAATTTCATTTTTAAATATTACAATATAAAAACATTTAAAAATTTAAAATAGTAGCCCATCGGTATCGGGAACAGGGTCGAATAAAAGCCGCGGCCAGGGGGCCAGAGAGAGGAAATTCCTAACAAGAGCCGTCCTCAAGTACCGCTTCCTGAATCAAGCCCTTAATCCAGCTGTCCAACGTGACCCTCCTCAGGTGTTGGTCGAGGCTCTTGGCTATTAAGCCAAGGGCTGTCACAACTATCAGCACAATGATCGCCGAGTCCACATCCCACATGTCGACAACCTCGTGAACCAAGTCAAGGTCCTTGATTTGTTTATCTTTCTCGGCTTTCACGAGGTTCACATCATGCGGGACCGTTATGTCAACGATCATTCCACGCCGCTCTATTCGATCTACTACCATTATTATCAGGCTTATTGGCAGCAGTAGTCCTGTCAGTGATGATGGATCGATCCCAGTACATTGTCATATTTCCATTTTCATCACAAAAAAACCCGGAGATAATGTGTCTGATTGATTCCCTCAGACGGTGACATGCTCGACAGATGTCAACCGTGTCGTCTTTCACAATAAATCTCTAGTGTTTGTTCGTCATGATACTTCGTCCATAATTGCACAGAAAAGATCCGCGTGTTTCTCAAAGAGGTCACCGAAACGCAGCCAAGCGCGGACGCTAGCAGATCTACATCGGGCCCATGTAGGGCCCGAAAAAGCGCCCGTGAAGCTCCTTACTCTGCCATACCTACCTGCAATCGTTAGTGTCAAGCACTACAGCTTGCGCCAGTTATCTTTAGCCAAGGAAAACCAGGTGCATCCCCACATATACCCTGAGATTGTATATCTCGTGATTGTGGAGGGTCTTACTGTTTAAAAAGCATCGACCTCCACACTTTCGCGGGATTAACAGTCTCATGACCGCTGACCGTGTGTGATACATTCGATATGTAGTCAGCAATGTACGGTGTACGGACCCTCCTATCCAGGACGTCGAGTTCGATCTGAGTTCATTTGAATGCCGAAAGAGTAGGTTCATCAAAACCGGCATGACCCAACCGCTGAAGACCTTGTTTCCGCCTGATAGAAAACTATTAGAGAAGATAGAGAACTTCCTTCAGATGGCCAAAGAAGTGCTCCTTCAACAATTGCTTCATGTCAGCAACATATGAATGCACGTGTATGTTAATGTTAATGCCAGAAGGTACATATCGGCGACAGACACCTCAGAGTAAAAAAAATCTCGTCAGTTATTAAAAGAAAAATCAGCTGCTTCATTCAAAAGTGCAATACCTACACGGTCAAATGTATGGAACAGCTGTTTTTTTTTTAAAACAAATTAAGCGTGTCTAGAATCATGTACTTAATTCAATGTAACACTTCGCGCGTCGATGTCCCCTAAACCCTAACCCCGTTTCTGTTTAAACTAGAGATGATGATAGGCTCTGGATAGGGAGTTGAATACCCGAAGCAAGCGGTCCTAGTTAAGGCATGGTGATATATTTAAACGTTGTTCATACCCGGGTCTTCCAGCTCGTTTTATGATGTCTTTTGGGATATCCACCGGGGATGGGTCGGTGTTTGATACTGTTGTAGTTTCTGTATTTGACTCTATAGTAGTAATCGTTGTAGTCGGGTCAGAAGCAGTTGTAGTAGTAGGCAGCTCGGCTGTGGTTGTAATTTTGCTATTTTCGTCGCCACAGTTTGGAGGTCCTATAAACATTCCAAGATTTGAATATAATTTTTTTTTAAAGCCTTTACGGTTGCGACTCAAAAAATAAAAATATAAATAAAGCAGGGCAAAGAAAAATAAATAAATATATGTACTTATTAAAAACAAAAAGATCGTCTTGCCAAACCTGGGAAAGAAGGAAACATCGCAGGAGCCATCGGTGGTACTGGTACCATAGGATACATTGGTACGAGCGGTGGTGGCGGCAAACCTATCGGTGGGTAGTATGGCGTATCCATACTTGGTAAAAAAATAAATGATGGTAAAGGTGGTTTAGGTCTTCTATTAAATATTATAACTTTTTTATGACCATGATCTTTATCATCGCGGCCGTCTGTGTCGGGGGAATCCTTTGCATCACTTCCACTGTCAATATCAGCTGAACTTTCGTCACTGCTGTCGCTTTCAGTACTGGAACTGTCACTATAATCTGAATCTGAATCAAATAAACTGTCATCTTCTGTAATACGGAGTAATTTCTTCCTCAGGCCATGTTCTTTCATGTGTTTCCTTTTCTTGCGACCTCTACCAAACTTCCGAGGTTTTTTCTTAGATTTTTTGATGACAGATCCAACTCCACTTCTGCGTGTCGGTAGGTTTTCGTTACTGGACTTTGTATTATTGGAATTGTTAATAACTTGACTCTCTATTGTTTTAAAGAATTGATTGTAAAGCCAATTACCGAGTTCATCTGTGTCTTTGGTTATTTCCTGAAACTTGTCATCGTAGTAAGCAGTAGTGATGGGGGTCGGGTAGGCTGTTGCTGTTGGAGTGGGCTCTGCGAAGTTATTTCGGCGGAAGTGTTGCGTTAATTTTACACTGAAAAATGAATACATTTCTCCATAAAAAATGTGCAGTCAAATTGTTTTACTTCTAACAATTACAATAATTATCTGAAACGATTTTACAGTTCAAATTAAGATTACTTTGGTTCACATATTTTGCTTTCGGTGTCGAAGTAGTATCCCGGGTGGCAGTGACAGCCGATCACGCAGCCGGGGATCGTATCGATGCAGTACTCGAATTTTCCGTGCGGGCCACATTCTGAAACCAAAGTTGGGGTTATAGGTACAACCAGAAAACAACTTAAATTCTATACCTATATAATAAAATAAAAAAATACTCTGCCATTTAAGCTATATCTAGTAAAAGGCAAACAGGCGCGACGCCACTTTAATAATACAATTTCCACGGTTGAACAATTACCGGTGTCGCGTCGCGCGACAAGTCGCGTCAGTATGCACGAGCCTTTACCCGGTTGGTGATTAGCTGGAATTTAGTTTTGTGATCACTACTTTCCTATTTGTTATTATTTATAACGTCGTTGATCGTTGGCTGCCTCGTTGGTCTAGTGGTCGCAAGTGCTACTGTTAGCATGAGGTCCTAGAGCTGGGTTCGGTTCCCGGGTCGGGCAAAATGTTATTGGGTTTTTATATTTAGAATTTCTCAGTAGTAGCCCGGAGTCTGGCGAAATGGGGTGTGGCTACTATAGGTGCACAACCCTTCGGGGAAACAAGGCGAGATGATGTTAATAGTAGTGTTAAGTTTTAACGTTGTTTCTGTTCGCCCATAAACATTTTAAGTAAATTTAGTTTCTCAATACCAAATTGAATTATTGATAATTCTTAATGAGGAATAACGAAGTTCTAAACTTGAACATAGACGGTCGTTACAAATTACTGGCTGGCGATGCATCGTCCCAGGCGTAACTGAAGCTGGATCCCTTGTTAGTTATTGAAGCTGAAGCAATTCAAGCTTAGCTTCAATACATAATAACAAGGTTTTTAAAAATCTCAAAATCTCAGGAGGTACTGTCACTAGGCGGAACTTTACGATGCAATGCACCAAATTTCGTGAAATTAAAACTCTGAAATATAGTAATGACATACCATAACGAACTTCTCTGGACACATGTGAGATGCAGACTGGTGTCAGGGCGCTCACCAAAAGACACAATAAAACTGTAAAACCCATTGGTGGGGCAACGGAAACTGTACACATTGTTAAACAAACAACATTTTATGTGATTATAATCAAAACTGAAGTGCTTTTACTATTTTCTGAAACACGGTTTAATCACTTTTTGCCCAACTGCTTCATAAGGTGGGTAATGTTTTTAAAGTGGTACAAAAGATATACATGCCATGGAGGACCACTTTTATCTTTATTTAAATAGAGTTTAAGTTGAATTTAGTTTACACAACATCACGCTCGCATATTTCAGAACTAGGTTAAAATTACAAAAATCTAACAATGGCTACACACTTTGATGACTTATTGATGTGAACTAAACAATGGTGTATTGAAAAGATAAAGTAAGTTAACGAAGCCTAATTACAAATAAAACGCAGTTTTGCTTTATCTGAACATGACGCTGATTATTGTCCTTAAGATTATCTTGTGGTACCTACTTATTCATATATTCTAATCTATTGCACTTTCTCGAACCTTCAGACAGTATATTTCGATTCCAAAAACATTCGAAATACTTTATAATCGCTCTGGTCACTTTTAGAATAATTAAGGGACATAAAAGGGCCTGTCTCAATGATTGAGTATTATAGTTTAGTAACGTAGTCTTGTGACCGAATCAAACTTTATCTAACCGATTGTTTCAGTCCAAAACAATTTAAATAAGGAAATTTATTAATGATCACCGGAAAAAAAAGACGAGAAATAAAATAAGAAGATTATTCAAAAGCTAATTTATTAAAATAAATATAAATAAGTAGGTAATTACAATCGTATGCTTATATAAACCCATTACATTTTGTAGATTTACTTAAATGTCGTCGCCAAGATCAGGAATTCCTTTGAGGCCTCTGCAACGAAAGATTTTGTTTTATAGAGATTGATTTTTTATGATTGTGTATGTGAAACTCCAACATAGGTGGTTTAAGGTAGTATCTTCAATTGGTCAACTGAATCATTATCCAAGCAACTTTGAGATTTTGATAACTTTTTATGGGGTTAACGAGGAATTATTTATCAGATAAATCAGATGCTATTGTCAGCAAAAGTGGCGTACTTAGTGCATTCCTCGGGTAGGACGCACTTGTGTGTCCTGTCGTCTCGCACATACGGGTGCAGGCAGATGCAACCTGGCTCGCAGAACGGATAGCAGGGGCGCAGTCGGTCCCGTGGGTTGTCACACGTCACTGACGCACAACCCGCGAAGCATGCCTCATATCTGTACAAAAGACACACATATACCAATTGACAGTAGGTTAAAAAATAATAGCATATTAACGCAATACAATAAGGGACGTCGCTTATACGCGACCACGATCATGGCTAGGGCCGCACAGACCAGATTATACTACAAGAATCCAATACGCATCGCGCACTTGGCTGCAACAACCAACAGTTGCGGCCAAACTTTGTGTATGAACGTCCGGATCTTGCACAGAGATGCTGCAGCCAATACTGCGGCCACGACTCGTTCACGAACTCGCTTTCTACGCGGAGATGGTAACGACAGGCTACCGTCTCCGCGTAGCTTAAGCGAGTTCCCCAAAGGGATGTTGTGAATTTTTTAATTCTTAAATCACAAAAACTTATGCAGGTACCTTTCATGTGGTCTTTCGCAGTTCATCGACATCGGTAATTTCTTTTCTCTCTCTGGTTCTTTTTCACTGCAAATAAACGTAAGCGGTTTGAAACGTCACTAAATACAATAAGCACGGATGTGGATCTTTTAGAACTCACATGTATGACGCAACGTGTGCCGATTCTGCACTTTTTAATGATTGTTGTAAATTCATTTTATCGTCTTCGTAATGTCTTGACGGTTGTCTGTACGGTGATGCACCGTCCATATTGTTGATATTGTTATCTCTTTGTCTGTCTATCCCACCGAAAATCTTCGGTTCGGCCTCGTCCATATATCTCGGGTCTCTATTATCATAATCGCTTCTCCTTCTATCCCAATCCCTGTGTTCGTCTACGGGGTTCATTAATGCTTTCTTCCTCCATTTTCTTCTGTCATCTATAAGGGAGTGTCTTTTGCTTCCATCTATATCATCATAGTCGTAACTGTTCACTCTCGCTGCCATTGCAATGATGTTATCTGTCAATTAAAATTTTCCTTGGTAATTAGTAGTAGTAAAAAAATTGTTTTTTTATTTTTATTAATGCATTTTACTAATCAAAATATAAACACTTACATAACAACAATGCAAGTAAAAGTAATTTGCGCATATTGTTAAACTTTTTGTGAACAAGTAGATATTAGTTCATGGTGTAGTTTCCAAAATGGCTGCAAAGCATCGCTCCGTTTCACTTTACGTCGAATTAGTAACTAATCAACGAAATAAAGCTACGCCTCACAAAAGGAATAAAAACAAACGGATGTGATTGCTTTCATGCGTTTATGGAGAGCAAATAAGTAAAAACAAAAACTTTTCATTTATGTCGTTTTTTTTTAATTGATTATTTGCTTAATTACCTACATTAGTGGCTTCGTATGAAACGTCTTGCAGTTCCCGTATGACCTATAGGCAAAATAATCATTTTGGTTTCTCACGTCGACATCCAAAATATAGCAGTTTATTGCTTGCGATCAATATTTCTTATCCTCATTTGATTGAGTCTAGGTATAATATATAGGTATGTATACTTATGAAATAGCTGTCAGGATTCTATGTAAACAAAAACGAATGAATAAAAACTTAAAATCTTTATTTTAAGCAAGACATTTGTATTAAAATTCATATAGTTTATTAGTTCATTCGTTTGGCGGCATTTCTGTAGTTGTCGCTTTGTAGCAGTTTCCTAGGTTGCAATGCTTTAATGGGTGGTGGAGCGATGACGATGTTAAAGTAGTTGCCCATGCGGGAAACGTCGTTGCCTCGTTGTTTAAAGTCTTCCTTAGGGTTAACGTTGTTGAGAGGACCGTTGTTGCCGAGAGTATTCGGGACATCGTTGAAGTCATCTACTTCTGCGCGCTTCATGTAACTGCGAGGCACAGTTCGGTATTTCGGTGCTGGCTTGTCCTGTGCTCTTTTTGCTGGTACTGGTATCCCCATTTGCGTTCTGTAATGTTGATTGAAATATGAAAATGGTGTCTGCCACTGTCCTAAGCAAGCTTTACATTTGATGTTTATATTAAACAAATTTTAGTAACGGACTACGTAAGACAGGTAGGGAATGAAACGAGTTTTGTAGAAAGGTCATGGTACCTACAGGTTATGTGTTTTAATTTGCAATTAATTAGATAGGCTTGCGTCGAATTACATGGGACTTAGACATAATAATGGGTGAAATGGGGTGTTCTATAAAGTCTTCGCCTTCAGGTGATACGGCATTGATGTCTTTTTATTATTGATACCCACGGTGAACAGTCCTGAGGCAGCACGCACTGGTGGGTGCGATCGTCTCGTACGTAGGGATCCTCGCAGATGCAGCCCGGCTCACAATACGGGTAACAGGGTCGCAGGTGGTTGCGTGGGTTGTCGCACGACACCTCTGCGCATCCGCCGAAGCACGGCTCATACGCCTCGTTCGGCCAGTAGCAAGCTGGGAACAGGCGACACATTTTATTTTATTTAGGTTATAAGAGAAAAGAAAATTACCATCCTAAGGCCATAGTAATTTTTACAAGACAGGTGATGTACAACGCAAGTCAAGGTGACAGTGGAAGCGCAATATTAACCTTTTATATAACAATACACAATGTAGTACCTACTTATACCCTGTTGATTTTCAAAAGTCTTAAAGATCACTTCACAATTGAATTTGTTTCATCTTTCAGGTAACAATTTATCCCATTTAACAATAAAGTTTGTTTAAAAGCTTTTAAGAGATCCCCAACTAACAACTGGCGGTCTCTAAGGAATTTCAAAATACATTTTTCTTTTAAATAGTGCGCAATTTCTCACATCGGCACATTATTGGGTATCTAAGGGCACTAAATCTAGTTGCGGACTAGACTTTTCCTTTTGTAGTCGTTTCCACAGGTCCATTACTGCTCCCAGGGGCGCTACTTGATATCCCTCGACTTACACTAGTAGTTTTAAACTTAGACAGTGTACTTACAGGAGATAAAAACCGAGTAAGGAGACTCGTGTGTTTTATACAAGTTGATACGGAAAGTGTAGGTATGTATGTACCTATAGTGCAAATAGATTATTATTTATCAAGTACACGAATTCTTTAGATGATCACAAACTTAGTTTTTTGAGTACTTAACATAGTTTACGTATAACACATTACCTTTCATTATTTTATCTTCATCTCTGCACATTCCGCATTGAAGCCAGATCGCAAAAATCCCGTAACAAATTAATTTGTGCATATTGAAATTGTAAACTCTGTCGACACAACTGCCCATTGTGATTAGCGCTATATCACTGTAGGCAGTTGTTTTGAAATGCTTTTTTCTCTGTTTTGGATGGAGATTGCTTTTAATCATATTAATATATCGGAGGGACACCTAGGCTGTGGGATAAGGTCGTCATGCAACATGATAAGGGTAGGTGGTGTGTTTGGTAAACAAGGAGAGAGGCCGGTTAAGCCGCGTCTGATTGAATTATTGCTTGCGTTGTAATTTCTAGGCCCGTCCGGTCACGTACTGTCGATACTATGAATATTATGTTATTTTTGTTTAAAAATGTGTTTCATATGTATAAGTTGAAGCGTGATTTAGTATACAGTTTGTTACCGATATCTGAAACGGGACAAATAATCATGACGGTAGGTAGGTACTTAATCTTTCTCTTCAGCCTTACAGTAAACATTTGCGCCTGTATATCTGCAGCCGCCACCTCAATAATATTCATTTATACCGAAATCAACGGAAAATCACGTGTAATTGCTTCTAGATTTCTGTTCAGAACGATATTTGATTGATAGAACGTTCCTAACCATGTTATTTCTATAGGTAGAAAGTACGTATTTGTGTACATTTGTTTAGTCCATGTAGCAAGTGTGTCGTACCGTCAATAAATTTGTCACCCCAAGTGCTGAAGGGTCAAGCGGAAAAATAAAGGTGTTGTTTTACTGGTTTTATCGTAACTTACGATCGGTTCAGGGGAATTTTTCCGAGCATTTACTTATATTCTTTCTACCTTATACGGAAAATATGTGATAATAGTGATAGATTTCTATCGCCGAATATCTAAGAAAAGAGACAAAGCCATGGCCAGCAGGACAATAAATAGTACCGTCGGAACAGACAATAAATTGGGATTCCAATCTTTTCGGCTCTTCGGGCCTATCTATAACTACCTAGATATCTAAGCCTACCTATCCAAATACCATTTTACTTCATATTAATAAGTCAGTTTCCAGGAATAGGATATGTACCTATATCTAAAATATGTTGAGTTGTGTCCTAACATTTTCTTCATTTTGTGTTTTTAGTATGCATATCTAGTCGTCGCCTGTCCTAAACTAATTTATAATTAAGAAGAGAGCATGCTCTAACTAGTTTCATGAACCTTGCTATGCTAAGACGAGGACTGAATTCTTATATTCTTTATGGGTAACAGTTGATTTTATGGAATAACCAAAGTAAAATCGGCTTATATTTTGGTAAAAAATTGTTTCTTCATTTCTACAACTTATTTTAAGTACTATAATTTGTGTTACATACCTATTTTATTTTACTATGCTGTCTGTTTTTATTTTAAATTAGCTGCGCCCCACGATTCCATCCGCATTTGTCTTAATTCCGTGGGAATATCAGGATAGAAAGTAGATATCCTATGTCCTAACTGTCAAGGTCCGTTCAGTCGTTATAGAGTGAAAGCGTAGATAGGATACTTACTGCGTATACCTCTATGTTTATAATATGGTTATGTATGGCCACACTTGTCTCCATCCTGCGATGTCTTTATTCTTTCAGCCTAGCCCTAGAATAAAAGGTAACCAGAGTCGGTCCGTATGTTACAATAAAAACTATATGTACAGAATCATTTATAAATCCTGTTTTCGTACAGGCCATCATGTAGTCTGTCAATTTTGGTATTTATTGAGGACCCACAGTTGAATAGGTCTTTTAATTTCCACACGGCCATTTTATATTTGGGTGCACGGTTCGTCTGCTATGAATAAAAACAATGAATGAGTGGTTTTTTGTTCCGAGTCGTTTGCGTTTTTATTTGCGAATTAGGTTCGTATAAAAATAGGGAATATATTTATATAACTGTCGTTTTAAGCTCACGTGTCGTGTTTGTGTTAGATTTGCTTTTGAAATACACTGGAGGCTGGTTTTAATTGCCTATCAAGCGTCGATGAAGTAGGATATATATTTCGACAGGACTGCACGGTTTATTTTAAACATGCATGAACGAAGTGATCTGTTACACTTCATAACAATATTAACGTAGTTTTTGTGTATACAGTTACGTCAACCTTCATCTGTTGTGTTCAAAAACATACAAGTGTACAAGTGACACGGAACACCTAAGGGACTAGTTTTAGTTGACCATTTAATCCAAAATCGGTATGATATGTAGGATAGTGACAATGAACACTTATTAAATTGTCACAAAGTACACAACTAGAATTGTATACTTAGGTAGTAGGTATAATGTTTAGCCGTCATTGTTAACAAGTTGTTTCGTGTAGGTGAGGAGGCATTGAGAGGTGTTTCACATAAACGGAGGTCGGAGCCCCATACGAAAAATAGCTTACCCGATAAAATATGATTGCGTGCGATCTTTTTTATTGCTCGGGTTTCTCACCTACGGGCTACTAGGTTGGTCATGTTTGTAAATAAACAGACGAATGGCGAAGCCGTCTCTCATTTGTTTTGTAGCATTGTGTGGCCGACTGAGTTTTGATGATTCTTTTAGTGTTTTTTACTACCAACCAAAAACTTAACAGGTTATCACAACCTAATTTTTTTACATCGAAATGCACTGTCGACATAGTAGGTAATTAGCCACTTTCACCACTTTTTTCATTCCTCCGATCATAAATACTGGTTGGAATTATTTATGCACTTGTGCTTTTTCTTTGCGAATACCTACCTACCAAGTAAGATATCCATGAGGTTCCGTTGCATCTGAGTAGAACAACAACTATAAAAACAAAAACAATCCTGAGAACCCTAAAAATCCAATCTCAATCAAGTTGTTACACACCGTTTTTATCTTTTGTTAGGAAGCGTGTTCAGAAATATTCAAAGAAACTGAACGATTACTAAAGAAATAGGTTCGTTCTAATTAAGTTTATGCATACATATGGATAACATTTTCCCGTAGAGACGCTGCAACTTCTAGATTCCCAACACGCGCTATACAAATTACAAGTAAAACGATCTGCTGTCCCTTTAAATAGACGTCTCTCGATTGCACATCCCTTTCCTATCAAAACAAATATTAGCTTGTTACAATGGGAATTGCGACTCTAGAACCTAACAAATAAGAGTTAAAACTGTTCGTTGTTTGTGTCAAAACAAGAAATGATCACCTAACCCGCATTGGCCGGTCTCTAGGGGTAAGAGTTCCAATATATTTGTGCGGGCTCGGGCTGGCAACTCTTCAAGATTACTGTCAGCAAATAGGACAGGCCGACGTGCCCTGAAAAGTAGATGTCCGATAATGCGACCTAGTGCAACTTCCGATCATTTGCTCGGCTCGAGGGATACACTGATACTTGGGTGGTAATTTCTTCTTGATATTGCATGGCTGCGCCTTAAGTGCCACGTGGATTCGTATATTCTGTTTACTTGGTGTTTCTTAAGACTTAGGTACATTCGTTTTATTAAGTTTCGGGCTTGTGGGTTTATAGGTAAAGCATCGAATATTTTCTTATTATAAATATATTTAAACTATTCGTAGAAAACCGAAAACCTTATCACTTTTACTAATTCCCGCCCGCGACAGTGCAAGTGGGGCAAACAACTTCTATCATAATAAATGCACTAAAGTTCCGTTAGCTAATAAATTAAGTAACTCACGAAACAAAACACTATAAAAACGACACAATCTGCCGATCACCTACTTACTTACCACGACAGTTGACAAAGTTACCTGCAAACACAGGGCCGTCTTAAATTAGGCGCCGGGGTAAGAAAATCGGTTTGCGCCAATTTGCTAACAAAAAAATAAAACTAATTTTTGTGTTCCATTTTTAGGGTTCCGGACCTCAAAAGGAAACACGGAACTCATACAGGAATCCGTCTGTTTTTCTGTCTGTCAGTCTGTCGAAGACCCGTTTTCTCAGGAACGTGTGGAGGTATCAAGTTGCATATTTTTATAGGTACAATATGATTGTGATTACTCATGGTAGACCCTGTCTCCGGGTGCCACGCACCAGAGTAGGTAAAGACGGTCCTGTGCAAACAAGATACTTAAGTGCACTAATGCATCGAACTTCAACCACGGAGCAACCAGACCCGCAGTTTATTATGTACCTCATAAAGGAATACAAACTGCCGAATCTACGGTGTAATGCAATCGACGTGGGCTTGCTACGTCGCAGTACATTTATTACTTATCCGATTCTAATTACATCGCTCGTGTGTTTATTTGTAGTACGTGACACGTTCGAGCTGTGAGTGCATTGTCTAAGCAAACTGCAGGCAGGTAGAGATCGCATGTATAAATAGGCACTAAAAGTTGATGTTGGCCCGCTCACATCTGAACGTGGTAGCACGATTCATAGATACATAGTTACAGGGAAAGACGAAATAACTTCGATGAAGGGCCGGAACACGGGAGTAAAATAAAATACCCAAACAGTTTTAAATGTAGTTACAGATGACCGCTTCAACTAATTACCATTAGGGTCGATTTTTCAATCGTTAGATACTTTTATCCGAAGAATAAATATAGCGGTTTGATATACATATGTATATGTTCTTTCGGTACCTACAAAAGCTGTCAAGCAGAAATTTTTATTCCTCAGTGTACTCTAAACAATTACTGCAAGTTTAAACCCAAACAATTATTGCAGTCCGTACTTTAAACCCAAAAAATATTGCAAGCTGTACAAACATACCTCCGATCCGAATTTTAAAGAACTATATAATTCGAAAAAGAGTAACTTGTAGCAGAAGTAACCGAGGTGCTTATACGTGAAAAGAAATCAATAAACACGCGGTAATCAACGCGGAAAGAACGACAATTACAACACTCATTGACAAAGTTAGGATCGTGAGGACGAGAACAAAGTGATATCTGTGTGAGTGCGGCGCGTAATTGAAAGCCGCGGTTTGGCCCAATAACAATGGCACCCCGTACAGTAACGTTCGCCGCGTATAAATTAGGGAATTATATTAATCGCGTATAACGCGCTCCCGCCCCCGCTACCGCACCCGCGTACCCGCGCCACGCGCCCTCGCGCCTAACGAGGTTACTCTTGTTGCGGATTACGTACTTGTAGCTGGAAATTACACTTTATTACGGTTACAGTCTAGGAATCCGAGAACTTTAATTAGAAGATCCACTATGTGGATATTAACGTTTAAATATTCCACTGCTAACATTTTTACTCTGTGTATAAAATTAAGCTACACTATCTTTTCAGCACTAAAGAATATACCTCGCGCGATTTTCTTACAGCAAGATTTTTGTGCGAGATAAAAAGCAAGGTAATATTTGGAAGCATTAACGTTGCCGACGATATTATTTATAATTTAATTTTCAGTGCCGCTGCAGGGCGCACAATCAATTTGCGAGAAGATTATGCGCGGGAAATTAACGCAAGATAACGCGGTATTAGCGAGCCACCTGGGGAAGGATTACGTATTCCAGATAAGTAAATATATTGCCCTCCATTACCAAAAAGAACAGATATTTAAGGGAAAACACTGTAATGTAATTGTCGCTGCAATCTAAACGAGCCGCAATGAAACTCGAGGGAACATCTAACAAGGTTTATCAGCACTATGTCCCGTAGGCCTTTTGTTTATTATGAGGCTCGATACACCGCGTTACATATTTTAATATTCCTGAGCCTTTGTTCTGGAGAATATCATCGAGACATTTAAGTTTTCAACAAACTTAACACAGTTAAATATGTTTGTGAGCACGGAAACTTTGGGGCTGTCTTGACAACGAAATATAAATTGAAAGACAGTGAACATTATAATGTTGCGTTTGTGTATATTAAGATGTAGTTATGTATACATTCATCAATCACAAATTGCCGGCATCGCCCAGCGTGAGTCCACAATCAATGACATAGCAACTTCCACTCACACAACTTGCTCTATCACTGGCTAGGAACATCACTAGTTCCGCTACATCTTCCCCTTTTGTTATTTTCTTCAAGGGGGTATTAATTTCGATGCCAACGAACATTCTATCGCAATCTGTATCGCTCATGCCACCTCTTCTGAACATTTCTGTCTTCACAGGTCCTGGATTGACAGCATTCACTCTTACTCCTTTTGGGCCCAATAGCAGAGCAATACACTTTGTAAACATGTCTATGGCTGCTTTTGACATGCAATACGGTATCATTAGAGGCAGTGGTTTGTTTGACAAGATACTTGATATATTTACGATGTTCCCTTTCGTTTTTACCAAGTAAGGTATCACTTTAGTAGTGAGTAGATACGTTCCGCGTAGATTGGTAGCCATAACTCGATCGTAAGACTCTGCTGACGCTTGTGTTCCTGACGCGGAGTTTATACCGGCATTGTTGATCAGGATGTCTATTTTCCCATGTTTACTTGCAGTTTCTTCGACGATTTTGTCTAGATCACTATCGGATGTTATGTCAGCGACGATGAGGAGTGGTTTATGATGGTTTAGTTTTTCGCATTGTTTGCTGATCTTGGTGAGATTGTTCAAGTTTCTGCCTACTAATGCTAGTGTGGCGGAGGATTTTGCGAATGCTATTGCACAAGCGGCTCCTATCCCGGAGCTAGCGCCGGTGATCAGCACTACTTTGTCCGTGAACATGGCACGAGATCTGGCCGGCTACTGAGTGGCGATATGGGCGAGCATGCATTATACGCGGGTCAGCCGGCAGTGAAACACTTCCGCGTGTCATTGTGGCCGCAAAGTGAAACTACTGCAAGGATCTAATATCAACTTTAACTTCCTGATGTATTTAATTTCGTCTAATTATGTAACACATACCTGAATTCGGGTTTATGTTGTGATGATTTAATGAGACTTAAGAGACGAAACTATCGGTTTTCTTTTCTTAAATAAAATAGTTTATTTTTAACTAATGCTTTTATAGTTTTAACTGACTGCAAAATAATGAGAAGCAGCACCCAGACCTGCAGCTAGCCTGAAGTATGTATAAGTATTGTTAGAATTTGATGTATAATAATTGATAATTGGCACCGCCTTATTCGTAAATCCAGCTTGTATGCGTTATTTTATAAATATTATCGTTAAAATATACTGAAAATTGAATGTAAGGGGAGAAAATGAAAAAAGTAAAGTGATTTTCCATACAATTTATTGAAGTCATCTCGATATACGAAAGACAACATTTAAAATTTGAAGCGATTTTTATTTACATTGTCACTTATAATAATTGAAACTTATCATAAAAGCTCCCTAAATTGTCTTTGGCACTTGCTTTACACTAATACTTTAATACATTTAAATATAATTACGAATAGTTTAAGAGAAGTCATGAATGAGCAAGAGAAAGCAGCTACAGGTAACCTACCTTGGTTTCCGCATTGTGGAAACACGCACACAAATTATTCACAACCAAAGTATATATTCCAAGCATTTAGATATTTTAACAAATGTTTTCCAATACATAGAACACTAAACGTGAGATCTTATTCTTCGCGGCTATTTGTTATAGCTGCGTGGACTTTTGTCCAGATGTCCAAATGCTTTGAAAAGAGGAATTGGACGTTTCTAAGAGCTTCGTCATCTCCGCAGGTGGACATTCAGCCTTAGGGCAATAAGGATCGTGAGGCCAATACTTGAGGAGGGAAACGGTTTATTCTCCCAAGAGGGATTTATAGCGGGTGTATGATTTGCATATTTATGTAGAGCCAACAATATTATAATTGCAGATTAGTTTTCTATGTGGCAAATATTAATAAATAAATTGCTTCGCTCGAAGACTACTAAATCAACGAAAGGCGTATGAATTATGTTTCTGGCTATATTTTAGATTAGCACGATTACTTTCTCGCGTGATCTCAATATTTAGTATCTATACTCTGGGGATCACACTGAGACCTTAACGTATGTATCTACGTGAGAATATTATCACCTGAATCTTTCAGCTGAAAATTCAGGTAGTCCTATGTAGGTATGTTAAAGGTAGTAGTAACCACATCAATCGAGTTTTTAATTTATAAGCGAATGAAACGAACTAAGTAGGTGTTTTTGTAAATCTTTTCTAATGACAATATAACTACTCGTTGTTAGAAATTGTTGATGAAAGCTGAATATTAACAGACTTCACTCGCTATTAGGAACATAATATCATAAGAAGAAAGATTTAATTTGAGATGCAAACTAACTAAGATGGATTAAAGATTTTTACTTCAGTGTTATATTTTCTAGTTCGTGAACATAAACATAACATTATTTCGCCTTGTTTCCCCGAAGGGTTGGGCAGAGGTGTACACCCACATTTCGCCAGTTATGTTTTAAGTCCCATGTAATAGGGGGCGAACCTATTGAAAAACCCAATAATAGTTTACCCGACCTGGGAATCGAACCTAGGACCTCATGCTCAGCAGTAGCGCTTGCGACCACTAAACCAACGAGCCAGTCGGTAAAATTAACCTAGCAAAATTATTGCTTCGTCAAATACATTTCCTAGTTGGGGTTGTATAAAATTTATGATGATGATTGAGGCGAGTAAAATCTGTTAAATGCACTCTACCGTACACTAGTAAATATAGCCCAATAGTAGCTATAAAACACTCGTAACTTTGTACAAAAATGATGTGTGTAAACACTGGAGGGAGTGCGATACTGGACGTTTGTGTTATACCACCCTTTTACACTTAAAACACCTTATCATTAACACGTAATTATAGTAACAGTAATCTAATTAAAACTTAAGTAAGTACTAGTGAAGAGGAACTTAGCGGTAAGGTTGAGCGGTCCAAAGTTCAACAAGGTTCTGAGCTATCGATCATGTTACGTAGGTAAGGACTGGAGGTGTTACGTGTGGAACACACGTTCACGTAGATTATAACGTGGGGCACATCGTAAACAAAATGTGTTCATATTTGCGGTATGTAGGGCAGACTGGGCACTGGGCAGCGGGAAGTAGGCAGCTAGTCCGGCCCCGATCGATGTACGACCGAACAATATATTATTATTTTGTTCGACGAACCGTGGAGGAGCAACCGAATTTCTAGCACGCAGCCATTTTTTAAATGATTTTCGTTCTACTTATGAAAAATATTTTCGATGAACTGGAAACATTTAAAAATAAATGTGTCACTAATCTTAAAATTTTGCATAATATTTTGCTTACTTTAAACATCTTAAGTATCATGTTTTTAAGCAGGTACATGTGACTCCGGTCTTACATTTAACATTGTATTTAAACAAAGAAGCTTACGTTCAAAACACGAAGTTTACGCCCTACTTAGTCTAAGTTACCCTTACAAACTTTGACATTGGAATCAACTACACAATAGAAAAACATACAATTAAGTTCTACGTAATGACTAGAATTTAAAGACTAGATTTTTATATAAAAATAATCAATGTTTCTACGACTATGACTAGAAGCGGCTGTACATGTTACAAGTAAATTATTTACATCTAGAACTGTATTCCATGCCTATAACATTATACTAATTAGAAAAATCTAGACGAGTAGGTACTAAGATCTAGACACAGAATTTGAAAATGTCACTACTTATAATCGAACATCTAAAATTCGAGATCACAATATCGCTTGGCAATATAACCTTATAATAATGACTAGCAATCTATTTGAGATCAACATCTAGAATGACTTTTGATGTAAAATATTTATCGTTGATTAATTTTTATAATAAGCTCACCGGATTTAATTGCATAGAATTACGCAAATAAATTTATAATCATAGTTTTTGGACCAACAGCCAGTGATTCGTATTGTATGAAACTACAGTGAACAAATAAACAAATGAACAATTAAATAAATCGGTAATTTTTTATAGAGTGAAGCATTTATCACACTACTGTACGTACCTATACCGTCTTGAAAATGTAAAAGTATTCTCTAAACGCGACAATAAACTAGAAACAGTGACTAGCAATTCCTTCAGGTTCTGAACAAAACGTAAAAAATATCAATGACTGTTGGCTTTTCTATGGTTGAAGACCACACCTAGCCAGCATCCAGCCACGTGGCGGCATCTAAGCGTTCTTGAGATGATGTGCATCATGGTCGCAGCGACGTAGGACCGCGAAGTGCGTCATCTGGAAGGTGTTTGAGGACCGGCAGCCTCGCTCCAGGGTGCCCGTCATCGTGTAACCCATGTTGAAGTCGGCCTGAGTCACGTTCGTCGTCAGATACAACTGTCAAAAATTTAAGAAATGATTAGAGATATGACAACATCCTTAGAAATGTGCTAGACGCAACGGCGCGGCGGCGCGGCGTGATGCAAAAATAATAAGTAGATAGAGCCAGGTTCTCCTGCACAAAAAATATTAATAACAAGATGTTCAGACGTCATCAGTAGAGCTTATTGGGGGTAAAAAATGATTCCATACCAAAATCAATGTGGCCACCTACTGGACTCAAACAATATAAAGGCAAAGTACCATCGATACGAAAAGAAGAAAAATTTACTCAATTGCCATAGAGAAATTAAGGAAGTTAGTCGAGAAGATTAATTCCTAGTCTTATTACATAACACACTCATAGTATTCCGTATTCCTAATACCTTGAAATCGGCATCAGTCCCCATGTGCTTGAAAGTGCCGACGATGTAGACTGCGTTGGCGCCGCTGATCACCATACGGGCATGGGTGCTGTGCCTGCAACAAATACACAATTTAAGTTAAGTTCTTCTAAGCCTATCACAGTGCATTGTCTTTGGTCATTGTCTATGAGAAGTTGACGTCTATTACATCAACAACAAGTTCAAATACAGGTTCAAAATCATTGAGGTATTATTGTACTAACGTACCTAAGTACAATAATACCTCAATGTTCTAATTACGTTGTAGTGTCAGGTAATAATCTAATAATCTAATAATTGTAGTGTCAGGGCAAATCAATTAATTAAATGGTTATAAAAGCTCATACCCTACAGGGTACAGGCAGCGCCACCCTTGCCGCGCCCGCGATATCGCGCCAGTGTGTACGAGCCTTTACTCCCGAAACTTTCAAGAGAGATGTCGCATAAAAAAAAGTAAAGAAATAGTTTTGTTTAGGTGTACGACAGATAATGTGTGACGTCGCCGGCCGTTTGTCACGCGGCGTAAATTAGTGCGAGACGCTCACCTCGGCCCAAGCCCGGAGCCACCACCTTGTAATACGCCGCAAACAAGCGGTGATTTATCTCCGCTCGACTGCCTCATAACTACTGCCCCTAGGAATTATTTGCTCTACGACGTCGGACAAGTTGTACCAAATGATAAATTGCTATCTACTTCTAAGATTTTGCTAAAACTTTCAGAATAATCAATGTTCCTTCCCTGTGAGTATAGGTTAGATTAGGGAAAAACAAATCAAATTATCTTGCGCACCCTCCGGCGACGGTGACGTATCATTGAAGTGTAAACGAACAAACTGTCAAAGTCCCTTCGAGTTACGCAAACTAATTTGAAGGGAAAAAGTCACGTGAAAACTTGGAAACTTGAGTCTTCCTGATGCATTCGGGAAGGCCGAGTATCCCGGATGCCGGTCACGTATCCCAGTTAGTAGGGCGCGAATCCAACACGTACCTACTGAGGCTCTAACGGCCCTGTAATGGCCGCCGCCCTATAATAGCCCTGAACACTCTCGCCTCTGACTACCCACCAGCAAATTAAAATCCCTTTATGCGTGTTCCGACGTTACTTTCTTCGAAGTAAACGAAATTAAATCGACGTTTCCGAAATGAGATCCTACGTTAGTAGCCACCTTTCAGATACGTAGATGTGATTGTAATCGGAACTCCCAAACACTATGAAAGCAAAGCTGAAACTGCTATTCGTAACATTCGACGGCCGGTGACGGCAATTTGAAGTCTAGTCGTTGTTTAGTTTATAATGTAAAAGTAGATACTTAAACTTTAAAGAGGAAAACTGCTCTCTTCTTTTGTAATTAAAATAAGTATTTGAAAAAAGTCTACTTACAGCCGTGCAACTGAACAACGTTACTTTGAATTGTGAACTTTATCTACATTGAAAGCAGCTATCTGTGAGGAGTATCGTGAGATACAACTCATTTAGGCAAAATAGTGGGACGGCTGGCAATAATCGTTACGCTAACTGCTATCGTTTAACTGTCGCGTCCTATAACTTCGACGCTTTTTCCAAGCGAATTTGTTTTCCACAATTTTATTTTCCTGTTGTACGACTTCATGCAACTGACGTTTTGCTGAAAGCCTGCACTTAGCGGAATAGACACTGCTACTAATAATGCGGTTAGAGAGCTATAAATTTAATCAAATATCATGTAGTTCCGATAGGTACATATTATCGGGCACACACATTGCTGAACTTTGAACCAGTAACATTGGCAAAACCGTCTAATTTATAAAATAAAGCTGTTCAACGGCCGTTAAATAAATACTTTATGTTGTGGCGGTGTGATAATAAATAGCACCTCATTCGCACTAAGCCCTTTAGCATCCGCCATCTTTATTTACGGCACGTTCGCGCCACTTCTCAGGCGGCGCGATCGCGCGATAGTGGCGCCGACCACTTCCCGCCGTTTGTCAAACAACGGCTTAGCGCGCTCACCTGAACCACGCCGGTTAATTGCGAAAAGCACGTTAACGTGCTACAAACATGATATAATGTTTCCTCTCCGCGTTGAAAGCTTTAATTATATTTTACACTTCAAATCCCCGTTTTGTTAAAAATGTTTTGGGATTTTTGTAAACAAGGTTTGTAACGCTAATTATGTTGTCTTAATTTTTCTGGTTGGGGTTGCCCGCATTAAGGCTCGTGCATACACGAGCCTTAATACGCGACACCGGTAATTGTTCTACCGTGAACTTTTCTTAGAAATTGTATTATTAAAGTCGCGTCGCGCCTGTTTGTAGGAGTCTTTAGTAGGCTTTTTGCGGGAGAAACCCACACTGTAGATAGGTACAGCTAATAATTTGTTTTGGGAAGTACACGACCAATAGTCAATACACAGTAGATAGGTAGCTCCACAACTTTTTCTAAGGGTTTATCCACACATCAATCACTTTAGTGGTCACTTTCAGTAGAAGTTTGAAGATAGTGGTTTGGAATTCTGTCTTTATCAATACTACATATATCTATTCCAAAAAAAAGGAGTTTTGCAAAAAAAATCTTTCTGATTCAAAGTAAGAAAAAATATTTAGAAGTATTATTAGACACAAATGCCAGTTCAAAAAATAATAATTTAAAAGCTCTCACCGTCTAGTTCCGGCGACCTCGACGACCTTGCAACGTGACCGGCGCCACCAGCACGGCTGCAGCGTCCAGTACGACGAGGAGGCGCTGCGGGCCCACCCCTCCTCAGGGAACATCAGCACCTGCACAGACACAATCATACCAATCAATATCTTCCCGTTTATTCAGCTTGGAAAACTTTCTAATGAGAACAGGCGGTTTATTTACATTTCGAAGTCAGCATAAATTCATTGAATAACTCCACCAGCCGCTAATCTTAACGAGCGAATACTCGATTGATGTTGTTTTAACAATCATCGCACTGTTCCCTAACCAATATTTTACGAGAGTATCTTCAATCTAAGAACCTGAACGAGGGCTTCACGAAACGTTGAGTACGAATTAACTAAATTACAAAACTTTACAAGCCTTTCGACGGGCGGGTTGAAAAATAGCTTTTTGACTAAAACTAATATTGCAGGCCAGAAACAAAACAGAGCGGAGTTGTAACGAAGTTGTTTCAGACTCTCGAGTTTACAACCGCGGGCGGTAGGAGTGTGTACTGTGTAACCCGCTCGGCGCTCGTTTACGTTTACAGCGAGAGCAGTTCTGACGCTAGCATCATCGATAACGCAAACGCGGAAGCATATTGCCACCGAGACTCGTTCGCTCGATTGGCTCCT
Organism: Eupsilia transversa; assembly: GCA_914767815.1. Lineage (NCBI taxonomy): Eukaryota > Metazoa > Arthropoda > Insecta > Lepidoptera > Noctuidae > Eupsilia > Eupsilia transversa. The sequence goes on along the minus strand of OU611890.1, from coordinate 8,231,758 downwards.
GGCATTCCGTCCTCATTTTCTTCGCCGCGTCTCGGGCAATATTTTTTTCTCGTAAAATGTTTTCCTGCTTTCGACAATATTGCGCCAGTTTCAAAGGGGCGGAGTCGTCGAGGATAAAATCGCTTTCACATTGAGTGAGCACACTAATGATTGAGTTCCGTACGGTGCGGCCGAGCGGCGGGTGCGCGGCGTGGCGGTGCCGTGGCGTCTAGCACGGGGACAGTCCACGTCCGCTCACCCCACCGGCCCTTTGATCAATGTACTCCACTGTTTAATGGGTTTAAAAGCATTTCATTGTTACAGATTGTGAAATGCAGGGATTTGATTTAAGTCTGCTAAATTCAAATACATACTACTTTAAGTGTAGGTGCCTATCAAGTTAATGGATATTCGCATCAGTGTCGTTAACCTCAGGATATCAAAATATGAAATAACTTTGGACCGCGGAAAACTTATAAACCTAACTCCAACAAGTAGAGCTGTAGCCAAATTAATACAGCTGTTTAATGTTCAAAGTACGTCGGTGGGTCTGACTGGTCGTAATATAAGCTCTACGGGATTGTTGGAATTTGGGAAGTCACGTCTATTCCCTGTGGTGTGTGCCAACTCGCCGATGGCCATTACGAGTTTTGGATAGATAATTCCGGCGAACATTTGACATAAGCATTTTGGTAAGTAGGTACCTGCCTCTCAAACGGAAAGTCCACAAAGCTCTAACAACGTTAAGCGGAATTATTCATCAAAGAACATTAACGTTGGTTTAGCATAAAATATTAATAAGCCGAAATGCTCCTTTCGGAATGTCGGATAATCTATTTTGTACTGACAATTTTAAATTAGAAGGATTTTAATAATTAGATAACATTGTTAATATGGGACAAGTAGGTATACCTTCCTAGGCATATATGGTAGTACCTACAGTAGCCGAATATTCCCAATTGTTATTGGTACATAGGTAGGGACCTAGTTAGTATTTTAGCTAACGACAAGCTCTTTGAAACACAGATTATAACGCTCTAAACTTACACATTCTGTGTTGGTCGAAAACCTCAGGGCATTAAAGTTAGTAGGAAGATACTAGACATATATAAACTAATACGATCTACCTGAATTCGAATAATGTATATGAACCTGTCTATTGTAATATTCAGTATTTATTTATTTATTTAGGATCTCCAACAAAAGATGTACACAATACATGACACATAAATAAAGGGCAACATCAGGTATTAAGTAGGTGTACTCCTTCACTTATATGAGACCACCGCATGCACAATAAATGTATAAAAGTTCAATAAAATTCATGCCAATTTTCTATTAAGACCGAGCTTTTTATATGCGGCCAGACAAAACCTCTTCAATGACACCCATTAATATTCAAAAGCTCTCGTGGCGCCATCTATCAACACCTTTTTATATGAAGCAATCAATTCGCGACTCGAGAGTCGTCCAATTACGAAGCGATCTCGAAACGATCTATTAATTACTTGGTGAACTGCGCGCGATTCATTCGCATGCACCTATGTAATGTAATGTAGGTACCTAATGAATAATTTCACAAAGTTCAATGTTCCAATAAACTTATAATCATGTAAGTTAGTAAGTTAGTATGTAATTGAATTGTTCTATCCTTCATCAATCACTCAACAATTGATCGGCAGAGTGCCTCATCTCCTTCTTCAAAAACATGCGCATTTAATCGACACCAAAAAATGCGATGAAATACATAATTCTGCGGGTTACCTACGCCAGAGACTGCTGAAACTACAACAAAAATTGGCAAGCCACGAACTCGTGTCTTATCGTTGCCGTAATACAGTTGTATTTTAAATACTCTGCAAATAAAGGAGGTGGTCGCTTCAATAAGACGAGTCGTTTGATAAATGCATCCGGGTACACGAATATATTGTCACACAATTGTAAGTGACATGAAGGTAAAGCTTAAGAGAGCCTTTTTCCTCCATAGGTACGCATTTTTTATGTTTTTTCGTATCCTCATCAGACCTACCTTAGTATCAAAACTTTGTTTTTTTTTCGCTCCTTCAGCCATTCAGCCTGTTGAGTACTGGTCTACAAAAACATGCAAGCTGAAATCTCGTAATTCGTATTTTAAAATGTCGACGCAGATTGCTCGACGGAACTTGATAGTCACGCGCAAGCTCTCGACTCGAGTGTTCGCGCCTCGACCCAGCGCCGGCGTTTAGAGCTTCGCCACCGACGTGAGCAGCAATTTACTGGAAGAGTTGCCAAACTGCAGACTGCACTTCAAACTAGATTTTAATAACATCGAAATATTTGGGAGTTGACACAGTCCTCGACAAACGCGAATGGGGTAAGCTACGCCCGCCACGCGTTGATGACCTCGGAATTCACGTGTTTAATTTCGTCGTGACTATTTGATTTTTTTTCAATTGTGCAGATAATTTCAGCAGAACCTACTAACTAATGCAGGTCTTGGAATGATCAGGGTCCAACACAAACGGCAAATTGATAGTTTCCGAGTCCATTCCATCACAACATCAATAGTTGAGTTGATACTATCACGCACATTTATACTTATAAAGCTGTAAAAACTCCACCACGTTTCTATAGATAGACTGTCCAAACGTGGTCCTATCCAAATAGCAAAAACCTTCACTATATTACATGAGAGTTATTACTTGTTTCCTCCTTTGTTTCGCCGTGATAAACCCGAAAATAATATGACTATGTGCAAAAATAACTAGTGAATGGGTTTATGTTATGGAAAATTTACGTAATTCCTTGTTCTGTAGTGGGTTGCGCCGACGCGCGGTAATTGGATTTAGTCTGGACGACGAGTGAGGATTACGGGTTTAAGGGCCATACTAATGATACAATTTTCAACTAGCTACCGAAAGTTATTAAGTGAATAGTCACGCTTTATTTGATCATACGTGCAATCAAGGAGGTTTAGGAGGATCCTAATTGCGTAACACACGATTAATCACAATCTTGTTTCATTTTGGCAGTTTAACAACATTTATTGCGTTATTTATGTTGTTGAGCATACAAATTACTCGAACATATGAAGCAATGGAATAGCAATATCCTTCATAATGATTCAGATTGTTATTGATCGTGTGTTACGCAATTAGGGTGCTACTAGTTAAAGAGATACCTATGTCTAAAAGACGAGTTTCTTCTATAACTATATAGAGGCTAAAGACAAACATGTCTTTGAAACGTAGTTTGAAAACTTTTCTATTTTCCAAATTAGTTTTTTTAATCTAAATTATTAAGCTTAATATTTAATTAAAATTGGAACAGAAGTTAAATCAAAAGAATATTAACTCTTAGCTATATGAAATGCTGAAATACTATGTATAGATATTTTTTTTTTGATGTTGCGTAAAATTAGCAGTGATCGTCTTTTGTCGCTGACCATCGAGTCGTTTTTTGATGATACTATCATTTTTATATCGTTTGATAAACAATTTCTAAGCTAGTACTTAGGTATACCGAAAATCTGACAACAAACTTAAAATTTTCATGATACAGATTTTCACGAAACAGCTACGTTTGCACGACACAAAAATAATGGATATCAGATGTCAAGTTTTTCGACCTCACTCATAGAAATACATAGGTACGGACCTTATGACACTGCGACCTTTAATCTTGGTTGTACGTTGTTTTGGTAGGGAAGAAAGTTTGCTCGGACATTATCATTCTTTTATATTGCGAATCTGTTTGCTCGGTTATACGAGTTTGTTTAGGTCGCGCGATTGATTTATGACAATATCGTGGACTTCTTGAAACATGATATTATCTACACTTTGGAAAAAGGTTTTTTTTTGTGTAGTAATTTTTCTTTCTTACATTAATATTTCTTTATTCGACTCATAATAGCTGCTAAGCGTGATGTCGTAAGATAGACGGCTCGGTTCTGCTAGGTTGGATTTATAATTACATTTTGTTGGGTTTGTTTGTGTTCAATTTAACAATGGGACTTAATAACGTCATCAGTTGTGCCATAGATAAAAGGTGCCTCCAAGTAGTAGAGATGAATCTAATTAAAAGTATCTGTATTTTTTCTTTCAGCGCGATGAGAGCATAACTTAAGAAGAAAGTCGCGGGAACTTGTAAGAGGACTTGTGAAGTGATGCGGGTAAAGGGGGGGGGGGGTTATCTCTGAAGATCCCTCATTAACTAATACGTCAACATGACTGCGTAAATACTCCTCATAAGCCAAGCGACCCTCGCAGTCGCAATTTGTGTAAAATATAAATATAATTTGTTATTTTCAGTCAAAGAATCCACAGCTGTAGTTTCGTATAACTTATGAAACACATGGAAATAAAGTTTAGATTTTAGAGCTAAAACAAAATCGACGTCCAATCTTAGATATCGGTAGCAAACTAAAGTTTTCCAACAAAAACTTATGTTCGAGCTAAACTCTGCTCACAGTTGAAAAAGTCTCGACAGTAAAAGAGCAAGGCAATAAACAAATATGTCTGGTGCGGTGTTACAGCGAGTTCCGCAGTCGAACTGGAGCTTAACTCAAGCTAAAACTTGTCTCTGGTTGGTTAAGACCCGATTTCACCTTACTCTGTTTGACATTCATTGTCATGTTATGAACTTTGAAAGACTGTTTTTCTTGTCGTCTTCGTCTAATTGCTTTACAAGAGATTTAAAAACGAACAGAGTTTGGTGAAATTGGGCCTTAGAGCTAGGAACGGTTCAGTTTATAAACTATACCCGTGTTACCATACTTCAAGCTAAGAATTTTGACCAAAGATTTCAATCGTAGAGTCGACCTGCTGCGTCAAAGATGGTCGCATTTCTATTTCGATTTGATATCTCTGACATACATAATTGTCTTGTTTTTAATGTGGTTTGATCGTAAAACGCCTTTATTATAATGTGAAATCAATCTTCTCGGAATGAAGACTTTTTCGCACGGCTCTTCTCCGAATGAAGGCCAGGCTGCTTTTTCATTGTGAATAAGTACGGCAAATCATCTAATGGCTTATCGGGACACTAAATAACTAACAGAATTGGGTGACATTGGCTCTAAACGTACAATTTAGTTGGAAATCATCCATATTGACAGTTTGTGTGTGGCCGCGGTCGCCGGTTCCGTGTCGAAATCTAATTAACCTGCCAGTTGGTTCAAACATGGCAGATGATGGCGGCCGTAGCTCACTTCATTGCCTTTCATTAGCAACTGGCGTTTCTACGTGTGTTTCACTAATAAACCTAGTGAAACTAGTGCGGATTACTCTCGTAATTTCTGTGTCAAGCTTAATTAATTTTGTAGAGTTTTTTTTGCTGGAAAATTCAGTTTCTACAACAACATAAAAATGGTTGGTCACCTCTCCGTCTGTCTATCCATTTGTCTGCGCTTATATCACAAACACCACATATCCAATTAATGTGTTTTTTGTTTGTTTGAATTCATAGACGTTATCTCCGGTCAGATTTTAGACTGCTGGTATTTTATAACTCTCTGGTTTTTAATGCTTTAACGCTTTTTTTACACCTCCAGTATTACAAGGCACAACGATCTCCTATACAATAGTAACAGATTGCTAGCCGAGCACTTAGCTACAAGTGACATTAAGCGGCCGGCTTCCCTCCATTAACTCCAACAATTTACATTGCATGTTAAACAGTGGCACGTAGATACGTAGTTAACCAACGCTCAGGTAATGCAGTTCAAAGATACAGAGTGGCATTATAACCGATTAAAACAAATGGATTTTTTTAAATAGGGAGAAATTGAAATAGGGATAATTGGAAATAGAGACAATATTTCTAAAAAAGTCTGACAGCTTTCGTTTTGCGACAACAACACAAATCAATGTTTTATTTGCTGAACGCCGATATTTGCGCGGCGGCCCGCAGCTTTTCACCGGTAGCGGGAGAAACTGCCAATTTGCAGTTTGATGACACGACAAAGGGTCGGAGCGCGCCTGTGGTCCGTTACTCCGAGTGTCCGAACACACGATACCGTATACCGGTCTAACTTAATTCCATGCCGAGCCCAATTTGCCAACAAAGATCTTTGGACACCATTGCTTTTTGGATTTTAGCATCAGATTTTCAGCTTTGATGAGTGCTTATACCGTGCACCGGTTTGTTCGTGTTATCATTTACGTTTTGTGAAAATACATCGATGCGTGAGTGGTTATAGAATTATGCGCTTATAAAAAAATAGAAACTTAACTAAAATGGCTATGTACGTACAGTCCCGAGAATTAAAAAATCCTCAATTTTTCGTAATTGCACTTACAACTGTTTGTCTCTGCATCACCCAAAGGTTGACTGGAAATGCCTATGGCATTAAGTCCGCCTCTGTACATTTCTGTGCTTGAAGTATTAAATAAATAAACATATTACTATGTACAGTTCTGCAATAATATCTGATTTCATGATTCATCCATTAATTTGTGGAAGACAAGTGGCAGCCGAAAAATATGTGACACCAAAACTATCTGAATGTGCCGATGTCGACAATTCTGCCATTATATCATTCTGACATTATGCTGCCAAACTCTGCCAAAGTGATGTCTGATATTTTTGAGCACATCGAGGTAGCACATTCTTCTGAATTTCACTGAGTAGGAAGATATTTATAATGCAAGGCATGTCCGATATTATTGCATTGTAAGAGGTAATTTTTTTTTGAAGCTCGCTATATTTTGGCTCGTCAGATAGTTGTGGTGTTCCTTCCATGTCACATATTTGTGCTTCTACTTGTCCTTTTATTAGTTTTGTCTTTCACATATGATCACAAGTACTTATTTGCCGTCATCTTGACGACAGATATTAATGGATGAATCATGAAATCAGATATTATTGCCGAACTGTTAATAGAAATATATTTATGCTCGTGACTGTACACTAGTACTGTACTTCGCAATCTCGGGTCCAGAAATAAGGCTTCATCTCTATGTGCCCTCGATGATGACAATGACTACCAACGTTTTATTTCATTTATGTAACAATTAATTTGTGAACATTGTTGTAAGGGAATTATGGAACATCCATTTATTAGTTCATCGTTTATTTAGTTTGTTTTATCCGCAAACAACAATATTTCCAACGATTTTGGGATTTAGAAGGAATTAGCGGGTAATGTTATTTAGAGAGAACAGTTTCCCCGATCGGTGGTCAATGCATAAATTATGCAATTGCTTTGTGCATAATTAGTGAACACATCAATGGTATTAGTGTTTATGGGTAACTGGTTCATAAACAACACGTAATTTATACTGCAAATACTAACGTTAAGCTTTATTACAGCTGAACAGTTTAATACTACGTATAGGTACATGTGAACAATACATAAAACATGTAATTCCGTGTTGTTCGCTCGCTAACAATTTCCGCTACTTCTTTGCCGCCAACATACGAGGAAATTAAAGCTCGCCAGACGTTCGCTGGCCAGACAATTGTATTACGGAACGTTGATTCGACCAACAAATCAATTTTATACAACCGAGACTTTTAATTGCACGATAAAGCGAATAAATTGGAAGAAATAATTTCGTTTGCGGTTGATCGGGCGGGTTTCTTCATTTCTTGTCGTTGCTAGGCAACAGGGGTGACAACACGGAGCGCCAGAGGCACGTCGCGACGTAGGGTGATGTGGCTTATCAGATAATTGACTGCAACTAGTGGTGACGCGGGAGGAATTGCACGGAATGCTCCCCCGTAGAGCGAGCGATCTTATTTGTGTCACGTACGGAATTGATGATCACTCGATATGTAAATTGACTTAGTTTCCGAATAACAAGGTTATGTATGTTAAGTACAGGATAACATATCAAAGTAAACTGTATATATCATAGTTGACTGCTTTATCAATATAGATAATATATATTACGTACTTTGAAAGGTATCAAATTAGTTATAGTAGGTATACAAAGATTTGATAATTTTTGTTTATAATAAAAGCTGCAAGAAATCCACATGTTCTAATCTTGTGAAATATGACACCACATAATACAAGGGTTAATAAATCACGAGGGTCTTGGCATTCATACGTACCTAAGTAAAAAAACTTGGCAAAGTTCACATAAAGAAGACTACGTAGGTGCCTACTATTTATATGTATATTCCGCGCAGTCGTCGAGCCTACCCTGTCATCACCATATATTTTGACTTGTAGTCTTTCCAGTCTATCTTTTCTGCGCAGTTCGCTTGGCTGTGTTATTGTGGTAAATCAGATATTTACTTTCATGATATTTTTATGAGGAACCATTTAGGCTTTTGGAGGAAGCCTAAACCTTTATTTATCGCACGCATTATCATGACTTTATTACAAACACATAAAGCAACGAAAATGCAAAAGTTGCTCATGTTATGCTTATTTCCATTAAAAGTAATCAAACGTTTATATCTACTACTAAATATTACAAAGAGTATTTTTTATCTGTTTGTAAAATTCTATCTCTGGGTATGCTGATTCAATTACAAAATTCTTTCACTAAACATAATGATACACTAATTCCCGGGTGGCATAGGATACTTTTTATGCCAGAAAACTGCAGGTTTCCTGTGGGAAGATCAATACGGGTGAAACCACGGGGTGGAGCTAGTTACATTAATAACTCATAGAATGAGTTTTCTACAAAAATTTCACGGTGTATCGTATAACTGCAAATTGGCATCCGCTTATCTCTATTACCTACCTTATGAACATCAGGGGTGTAACCTCGTAACAAAATCAGCATATCAGAGATATTATAATGACAGCACAAAGCTATATAAAGCGAGCGAGTTGCCAACTAATATCGGTTCATCATGCATGCGAGAACTTCAGTCATTCCAATATGTATGGGCTGGTGAGCTAGTAGATCTCAAGTTAACTATTTAATGCGACTTCAGCGGAGTTGTTTGTATTGTTTAATAAGAAGCTCTCTATATAATTCTGTGACCAAAGAGATTCCTTTGGGAAAATTGTATAGTCTTATGGCTATTGCCATTGCTATTTGTTTTGTTATATTTAACAAATTAATTACTACATTAGTTAAGGCGTCGCTCTAAAAATGTATCATGATTGTGAACATTTAAACCTCAACAGTTTTAAATATTTTACGCTCACAAAAAACGTTACTGTTTCCATGTTTAGATAAACGTTTTTATGAATAAAAATAAAAGAATTTATATAAAATGTCAGGTGAAAGCGACCGTAAATCGCGGCAAGTGGCGACAGGTGCCGATACGGACGCGTCACATGTAAACCCGCCGTTATTGCAACAATAAAAACTATTTTTCACAAAAATGTTTACAAAAATAATATTGGAACATCGCTTTTATGCAAACGTATTCTAAAAATTAATTCATCATCTGGCTTTGAATTCGTTTGAGCTTTGTATGAATATTTGATCAACGGATTTTCACACGCATCGAACTAGAAAGAAAAACTAACATTTTTTTGCTTTTCAAAAATCAGCTGGCAACGTTATTCTCCTAGTCAAAGCAGGGCCATAAAATAGGCATCAAGCTTTTCGAGATAGTTTTTATGAAAGCTTCGTAACATCCGAAAAAACGTGAAAATATATCGGAGAGGTACAAAAAAGTAGCTATAATTCATAGTACACCATCATAACCTACCCTGCAGGGCCCGAGCTCCGGTGTGCCTCGGGCACACGACGTAATGCACAAAGGGCGCTAAGTGGCAGCGCGGTTCATCGATGAAACAAAGGGAAATATTACCCGGAACACTGCGAAAAATTGAGATATTCTCTCACAAAGCGGAGTGGCTTGTAAGCCGTAAATGATTTTGTTTACGAATGTACTGTTCATGTTGAAAGCTACTCGCGAGGTTCGTTAGAAGACGGCAAAAAAAACATTTTTTTCTTTTTTAGCTGAGCTTATTAATCCTACTTTTTGAACTGACTGCCTGCCTAAAGTAACTTACTCATAGGTAACTGACATCACGAAATGTTTTCCTTACGGACTTTTTTATTTATAACAGTGTGTTATTTTGGGAAAGCTTAAACTTTTAATTCATTAACCATTAATTTGATATTACATAACATAACAGCACGCCTATGATACCAAAAGGGTTAGGCAGAGGTGTACCTATAGTACACCAATATTTCGCCAGATGTAATAATAGGGGGGGGTGGGGCTTTTGCCATCAACCAGGCACAAAAACCCAATAACACTTTGGCCCACCTGGGAGTAGAACCCAGGACCTCCATAGTCTGAGTAGCGCTTTGCGATTACTAGACCAACGAGGCAGAATAGGATAATTTGATATCAAATCATTGGAATTAATTCGGAAAAAAACGAAAAAACAAAAGTGTTCGCACAAATGTATCGTTTGTACCAACACTTTTTTACGTCTGTTAGTACACGACCCATCTCTTTTATAAAGCAGCATTATCCAAGCGACCCTACCCTGTCGGATAACAAATTAACCTACATAATATGTCGCACGTCTCAACACATAACAGTTACCTACAATCAAATCCCAGCAGTCAAACAGGCAACCACTAATTGTAAGAGCAGGCAATCAAGCAATCAATATCACAACAATGGTACAACATAAACGATTGTATGTCGAACTAACAACCGCCGATTATCGAAGGCATAAAGTGAATGCTTTGGCACGAGCTGAATTTAATAGTTGAGTATATAATTCAATTGTTCCGGCCTGACGACCTGTGAAACTATATTCCTTTAGCGTCGTGAACTGCACGCGGAAATGACAATCCTATTAAATGCGATACAGGTTGATACTCCAACTTGTATGGTTATTTTATTGTTGAGTAGGTCTTGTGATGTTTATTACGAAGTCATTACAATTGGCTTATCAGAAATAGGTTTTTCGAACTTCTATGGAAGTTATTTAACGAATGTCTGTCTAATTAATAACATTTGTTATTTTGCCGGATTACTGCCAATTTGGGCTTCTTTCTGTAATTGCCTATCGTATTTTTGTGAATTTGTATAGTTATTAATACAGGTTTTTCATCAAATACATTTTTACAATATTTTCTGCTTTCAAGATCATTAGAAAAATAAGGCCGAACCACCATTGTCAGCCGAGATATTTAAACACCACATTCCGTCAACCACACACGTACAACAATATCATAATAGCGGTCATCAAAATAAAATTGGGAACAAATGAATGTCACGCAGGGCGATACGTGGGAGCGCCGCATTGGCGCAGGCAACGCCGGGGAGCGAGACAAATAGCACTCATTCCAAGATATTGTCCGTAATGTATCGCAAAACGACCAAAACATGTTTATTGAGATTCCACGCCGAAATCGGGGAGATGACGCAGCGTTTACAAAATCGCTTTCTATATTTACTATCCACTTATATAATCCCTACATGTCTATTGTTGATATATTTTTTCTTGTATATCCACTTTATTTCGTGTCCTTGATTTAGCTAAAATATTGTGTTACGTAAGTTACCGATGTGTTAAGGGGAGTGACGGGATGTAGACAGTTTCCGCAAAATATAATCAAACACTTAATTGAATAATGTAGATGAATCTGAATCTTGCTTTGGAATTGTAAGAAATGTGTCTTGAAATTCTTACAGGAGATTTCAGGTTACTGAATACTGAAACCGTATTTTTTACAGTCATTCCAGGAGATCTATGTAAGGAATTAAGTATTTGTAGCAGCTAGGTGATCTGTAGTCTCTGCGTAACCCCATAGGAAAAAGACGTGAGTTTATGTATGTATGTATTTCTTTGGCCTTATTTCAATAAAAACATCGCAAACAAAAGTTTTCTTGATACCAGATACGTTAATTAGAGAAAACGTATAGGTATCTATACACCAACCAACTTCTAAATTCGAAACAGGAACAGCAATTACACTAGCAGTATACTTTCGCGCCATCATAACCGCTTAAAAAGATAAACATGAAAGGAGGGTGGCGGTATTTGCCACATCAGCGAACAATCAGACTCGTTAGGACCCAGTTGGGCGCCAATTACAGATCGGTATTGGTCTGATTGCACAGAAAATAACAGCTCGGGAAACAAGATTTATACAGCGAGTGTATCCATCAACTCTGCCTGGAATATTGGGGTTATTACAAACAATGTAGCCCATAAAAAATTGATTATGTACTTTTCGGATTTTCGGGCGAAATAAAAAAAAAGTTTCGCGATTCCCATGTGAAGTTTGTTAAGTGAACATAATGGTACTTTCTGGATGGTTTGTATACGTGTGGAGTTTTTGACTTTATTTATATCGTCCGTAAATAGGTGCTGTAGGTATAAGACATGACAACCTTTTATGCGAATCCTAACAAAACTTTTCTTTTTGTTAGATTTGTAGAAATGATTTTGCGGGTATATCATTCCCTTTACAACGAACAGTCACGACCAGACTACAATGGCTATTCAATTTACTGTCTTGAACTGTGAAGCATTTGCACTGCCACAGAAGCGAAATAGAAAACTACGACAAAAATACAAATAAGTACCTACCTAGTAAAATATATGCACTTAGCGCGCACAATTAATATTATTTTACGCGATGAATGAGCTGAAAATCAACGAATTCGTTGGATGATTTCCGACCAACATTAATTTATAACAAACGAACAAATGATATGGAAATGAGACGCAATCATTTTTTAGCTTCATGCAGGCCTTCATCGAGCATTCACGAAGGGCGCACCTCGTGGAGGTGAACACGATATTTTTTAGGTACCTATAGCATAAGCATAATCATCACACCGCACCGGTCCAGTTTGGGTTGGTATATGTCACATGTCTTTTAATTTTTGGTTCTAGGGCATTCCGAATTTGTCTCGATGATTTACACACAGTAAAGAGCCAGTCTGGGTTCGAACTTTAGACCCATGTCCGCGGCAGTTACCACTGGGCTACCACTGCTTTAGGTACCTATACTCTATTTTCGAAATCATTTTTAGTCACAAAAAATTTAAAACAACAGTTTTTGCAGCCGCATTTTTTTATTGCTGTTCATCATAATTCAATCTCCCACAGAACAAACGATATGGAAATGAAACGCAACCATTTTTCAGCTCCATTCGTCACCCGAGCATTTACAGAGTACGTTGTGCACCCCACGAAGGTGTAACAACTAATGTCCAATTTACAATTCACGCGTATCCGTAATGTGATTTATCCGACCCTTTGTGACTGGACCCGACACCCGACACAGTCCGCATGGATACATTGCCCTCGACAAAGTATGCTAAATTCATCCGATATCATTCACTTCGGGATATAAATGGAAACGGGCATTTTTGACTATTGAGAAGTTTCTTAATTGGAGACACTACGAAGTCCTCAGACAGTTCGTGAAGGTTCCTGTAAATGGAGGTACGTATTATAAAATTACATGTAGGGAGCGTATGGATATAATTAAGCTAGGTATCTTTATTTATATCTCACAATTTGTATACCAATATCTCATTGGTTTAAACTCGTTGAACTTTTATTTTTCCGTTTAAAAATGGTGTAGTCAATAGTGAATTCCGTTGAGCGGTGTGAACACGGCAGCACCTACGTGGCACGACGACGGTAGTTCATGTTTAACGTGACAGCTGCTGGTCGGCATCGCCGCTCTCACGGCTAAACACATTCTACAATTTTATTATGTATGTCGTACGTGTTCCCCCGGATTTTATTCTATCTTTTAGTAGTTTTTAGATTGTGTACCTTGACTAAATCTTGATAAAACTTTAACAAAACCTGCCGATCTATTCTGTAAAATCCTCACCATGAAAACTAAGGTGAAGTGAGCTGTCAATAGTGTCAATCCCTAGCATCACGTGGAATGACAGCTCTTTTTAAGCTCACTTCACCTTAGTTTACAGAATAGAGCGGCTTCAGATATTTCCACACCTAAAGCATGCGTTGCCTCAGATCGATAAAATTGTAGATCACTGTGCTGACCTTTCTTCGTTTTAAACAAGAAAACATGATGTAGGGTGTGCCCTTTCTATTCCAAGAACTAACCATTTCAAACAACTAAGATCTTAACTAGAATTTTCCTCCTACATCATATCACAGCTAAGATCCCTAAATATAATTCTACAAAAGCGTATTTCATGCACGATACTCGTATAAACAACTATATAGTGAACATAATGTTTTCATTACATTCTTCAGACGTTCAACGTTCCTAAATCGAGTTGAGTAAATTTTGTTACGCCTCGTTTCTCTAACTAAATAAGCATTCACTTCTCGAAAGGAAAACAGAACTTCGTAAAGAATTTTTTAGGTAAATATGACTAAGACAAAATTGTAATACATCGCGAAGATAAAATCCAGATGGCTGCAAAATGCTTGGCGAAAATGAACAAAGTGCTCAAACTCGTCGGCGAAATATTGAATTCGAATTGGAATGATCTTTATGAATACTCAATTGCTTCAAATAATCACAGAATTTATTATGCAGGAATATATATCGAATATCTATCTATTGGCAGATTGTTTGAATCTATCCAGATATTGGCAATAACATTAAAATTCATGGTAGTGAAAACAGACGTCAATTCAAATGTTTGCTGGGGAACATCAACGTTGGGTTGGTATTTTTTGTGTGCTATTAATTTTATGAATGTTGGTATCGTACCTACATACAGGAACCTATACAGCAGAAACATACATTACATTGATTACTAATGCCATTACCGTAATGTTGGTGGCTCAGTGAGCAGAAACACATTGCTGTGACTCTCGGAATTAAATGTCGAGCGTGATGAGCTTACAGATAGTGTAGTGTATACCGGCAGTTTGTTATAGTAATAGCTGCTGCTTTACTTATGTAAAGATAAATAAAAGTTACATGTAACTTTAACATGAATATTAGAAACAATGTGAGCCTATTTGCAAATGCTTATTTACAATGCAAGTAATGAAGTGACTAGTACACTCATGAGTAATACAATAATAAAATTGTTACACAACTGAGTGACTATCGTTATTATATGAATACGGCTATAGTAATCGCTATAATTCCACCACCTACCTACCTACTACCTACCACCACCAGCCACCTTTTACGCTCATAAGTGAAAAATAATAATTAACACCGACGATATAAATAAAATCAATACAGAGAATACACAACTTATTAGATAGACCACAAGGAAATACCAAAAAGAAAACAAAGAAAAAATCAATAATAAATGAATAAGCCATGTTCCAACAAGGTTATGGTAGCCGCTAAGAACAGCCGGGCCAGTCCGGTGACCCGGCTTCCGTGTAAGAAACGATAGGAATTCGATTTAGACCCTCGCGCCCAACGTCCTTCCTGAATGTAAAGCGAGGGTAACTTCGTGGCCCACTAAGTCTATTTTTAAATTATAGTAAAATTGACATTGTTTTGCCTCCCACGATCGTTTATTGGGTAAAATAGAGGTAGGATTTTCGATGGAAATTATGCAGAAATTGCTTTTCTGTACCTATAAAATGTCACTGTGTCGTGAGTTATATTTTAGACTAACTTTTACTTTGAGCGTTGCTTTATTTTAGACTAGCTGTTACTTTGAACGTTGCCTATATTCACCAGTGTGCTCTACGAAGCCTAACAGTGTATGTGTTACGGACCAAGTGATTAATACGGCATTATTCATAATGCACGGGCAATTTGAAAAATGCCCAATATGAGTAGGCAATATGATAAAAACTATTGAAATAATTAAATTGACCGGGCGTTCTGAATAATGCCATTCACTTATTGGGCAGGGTAATAAAAAGATGTGTTTCATGCATCCTAAGTTCTCCTAATAACATTGTAGTTCCAATCAATAATAGCGACGGAATCCTCCTGAATGGTTTCAAAAAAATAACAAAAGGGGACAACCCCTTCGAACCTAACCAGTCCGAGTCGGGGTGTCCCAATTCCCGAGCTCGCTTCGCTCGCTCTTGCTTCCTAAGTTCTCCTAATAACATTTTAGAATGAAGAAAACGATGACTATAATTATCGAATTGCCCAACCGTTACGAAGCAATATTCATAATCACCAGACCATATTGTGATAAATATAGAAGTTTAAATCAGTATTCATTACATTGCCCGATTTGACTTGACTAGATTCATAATGCCCGGGCATTATACATAGTGCCCTGATTAATCACTTGGTCCATGACATATGCATTAGGAAAGGGGTCTCTTATTACCTGTGTCCAACAACTAACTCTTGGGGCCGCGCGGAAAGTATAATATGAAAGGATGATCAGCGATATTATAAAACTAGACGTCCATTTTGAACTCAATTCAGTTTTTAAACTGAAAATTATAGTAATCATATTTTTTCTTCAGCTTTCGAATATATAAGAAAAACACAGTTTTCAGAAGGACCATGTGTTGTGTGTTGTTATATAGAGTAAACCTACTGCTATAATTGTAACAGCTACAGCCACATGCCAGAAATATATTTGTCGAGACATCGACATGAATAAGAAATTAATCACCCATAGATTCACTATCATCAAATCATCCATTAATTAACCAAACAAACATAATTACAGCCTGAATTCTCAACAAACAAGCGACAGAATAGTCCCTTTAATTATAATGGCTTGACGATGGCTACTTGTAAACCAATCGGAGGTCGTTAATATGACGTGATACGATTCATGCAAATACGACTTATACCACACATACTAATTACTCGACGGCCCTCCATGATTGGCTCACATGTAATTTACTCAAGCCTTGGAACCGCTATATGTTTCCGACTAATACCCGGGTCTTGGTATGAAGTAAATCTTATGTAATATCTTAGTTTGGTTACATATAGTTACCTGTAGGGATACTTGTAAGGGCTTGTCCAGGAAAATATGGGGCAGAGTGGGACAGAGTAACATGTACACTTTCTCGGTATGTCTATAGTGTTGTTAAAAGGCTTCATGAAAATGTATTTGTTCGAGCATAAGTGTCACTAACTCCTAATCAGTGAAAATGCTATAAGAACGTGAAAGTAATAAAGCAAACATTTCAGTAGATTTAACTATTACAGAAAACGACGCGTTATTGCTATCAGGAATTCGTTCCTGAAGTATAATTATACTCAGATAAAAAAAATACGAGTTTCCATGTTGCTTGTTAACAGATAAAAGGAAAGTGTTCCTATTTCTGTACATCCTGTGTGTAGGTGAAGGACCTTTATTGAGATTCCAGTGTTTCATATACCAATCATTATTGTTTCTATTTATAAAAAAATCTGAGAAACATAAACCTCTCAACAAAAGTTTTTTTTTTTGTGAATTTCAACAATAACTGTGACCACAAATGGTATTTTCAATTAAATCCGTAAGCTGATTAAAATTCAATAAAACTACCTCCATAATTCACTCCGGATAATCCAGCTGTGTTTTCGAGTAACATAAATAACATTGTGAAATCCAGTCGGATGAAACCATGAAAATATATATTGTGCGCCGAGAGACAAACATGTTTACAAGATGTTTGTTTTGCTGAGAAAAGGCAAGTGAAATCGAATTGAAGTTATTGTGACTCCGTATTGTTATTCTCGTTCTGTGAATGCAGCAAATAAATTTCTCTTTAGCGTTTATTTTGCGGCTGACGAGGAACTTGTGTTTTCAGGCAATTTAAGTTGTTCAGCTGACTCGCGGCCCGCTACGCCGCTACGTATCTCGTAGCACTGCTACGGCACATCGCTACGGGCTACGATACCATAGTTGTACTCGCCATTATATTCACAAACTTTGAAGTTGGAGTTGTTCTTTATTTAAGGCACTTTAACATAGGGATCCATGTTGCCACGTTGTGGTTGAGACGTTCATGTAGCGAAACATACTTTTTTCTTTGTCTTTCTGTCTAGTCTGTTCTGATATTCGTATTGAAAGTTGATATCTTATTAGCAACACTGAGGCCGCTTAAATTCTTCAGTAGTCGCCGATCAACGGTGTTTAATGAAGAAAGCGTTTAAAAATAAGCGTAGCTATTAGGAGCGCTACCACAATAAAAGATATTTGTTCCGAAAACAATTTGTAGTAAAATGTATTCCGGTACATTTTGTAGTTCAATGTGACTTGAAAATATTTTCATTTGTTGCTCGGCTGTGGCCACGTAATAGCGTTCTTTGTCGCGGAATTAGCAATCAGCCGACGGCACTCCGCAGTCGCTGAAAAAAACAAGCCTCCGAGCTTTTTCTTAATTGCTGCGCAGATAAGCTTTACGCCACAGCCCGCGCTCACAAATTACTAATATTTATCTAACGACTCGACTAAATGAAAACATGAAAAATGCGACCCCTTTCTCACGAAACGGCTAACTCCTCTTGCCATACGCTCAACTAAAATTAACTTCTATTACCGACTCAAAGTGTTTAAAAAACATTAAAGCGACCGCCGGAATCCTTTTAACCACCGTATCTCGTTATAAAGAAGTAAAACTTTACGTTTCTCTTCTTGGAAAAAAAATGAAGACGGTCGAAGTTTTCCACTTTACCGGCGTTAAAATGAACTTCGTTTAAGCACTGAATTGTATTTGGAACTTGTTAATTCCCGTCTCCCGCGCAGTTACTTAAGTAAGTCTTTCATTAGCGCTCGTCACGTGAGTGGAATTATAAGCCACGGAGTTTTAAAGGTTGGCAAAAAATTCAAAAGACAATGATAGCGTCGCCGTCCATCCGCAATTCGGAAACCCTTCCTTAGCTCGCCTCCTCTGAATACAAATCGAGCTCCGCTGCCTAACAACTTTTTATTAACCGTAACCGATCACATTTTTGGCCGAAGTTACTTCTATTGCGGTCTACTTCGACCTCTCTGTTGTTTTACAATCGAAAAGCAATTCCATTTGATATTCCATTAGAACTTGTAATTTTATTATTTCAATATTTGCTGTAGCGGCAGCAAAATAAAATGGAAATACATTTGCCCGCCATTTAAATTACATCAAAATATATTTGAAGCGGACATCGTTTCAACTTTATGTGCTGAAATTATCTGCATCTGTTACAGTTGACTGTAAACGTTATAGCAAATTCAAATTATTCTGAATGGTCTGTCTCGTCTCAGCAATACCATAAACAGAATATCTTTAGCCTACATTTTCAAATAAATGTAGTCAAACTATCTTCAACAGAAGAGAAATGTTACAAAACATTCCACAATTAAGCGAAATAGTTTTCCCTCAAAAGGGCAAATCTATAGGTGTTCAGTGAATACGTATGTCGAGGGAGGGTGTTACAGTGGTTACAAAAAGAACCTCCGTCTGTCAGGCTCGACGGGTAGCTCTGTAGGACAATGAAAAACACTTTCACCCCGCCGCGTGTGAATGCAAAATAGGGTAAAACTTTGCTTTACTGCCTACATACGCACTGAGCTACCAATGTAAACATATTTTATACGAGCCCCACACTCGTTTATTAAATAAAGAAAGTTACGTAAACCACTTTATTAGCGACAAAGAAGAAATAAATATGAAACATATGAAAAAGGGACGAAACAAGCGAAAACCTCCAAACTTTATATCTGTTCGGCTTGTTGATTTCCCTTTTATATTACATTGACGACAGTATATAACCACGGACTCCTTGAATATCGAGTTCACTTCTTAAACAAATGGTTGGATATATTTCGCAGAGAGAGAGGGAACAAACATATCTCTAAAGCGAGGGTAGTCTGGAGAATTGTAGTGCCATCTGCAATTATTCAGATTGAACTGCGGGTTTCAATACTATTAATCCTTCCAAGAATCCATTAATATTAATGGAGGTGAAGCTCCAATGAAAAATGTAGACGTTTGTAGCTGTTTTTATTAAAATAGAAACAAAGGGTAATCGTTAAAGAATATCAACGAAAGATCTTTACGTTTGCGCAATCATTTTCTTTGTGAGCCATTTCAGTGAACAAAGGAAACTTCAATAAAATGGCGGCTATAACAAGTACCTAGTGGTGCAATGAGTCGACTATGTTCCGGCTGACACATTTGCTCGTTTAAATTCATGGTATCCTGCACCCGCAAATAGTTAGCGAAGTTTGAATGACAGTAACGGGTGAGGTGAGGTATGAAATCACTGTTCATTTGAAAAGCGGGGAGCTGTCTGAGCCACCCTCGTCTCCACGATGGAGGCATTTCCGATGGCTATTACGGATACAGAGCCGAGTGGTTGTGGTGCACATACCATATAACTTGGTGGTTGAGAGTTGGTGTTTAAGTTCAGGTATTAAATAAAAGTAATCCTACTTAAGATCACAGAAGTTGCAGATAAATAATGTTTATGTGCCGCTGTCTTATACAAAATGTTTCATCGTATCAG
Source organism: Eupsilia transversa (assembly GCA_914767815.1). NCBI lineage: Eukaryota > Metazoa > Arthropoda > Insecta > Lepidoptera > Noctuidae > Eupsilia > Eupsilia transversa. The sequence continues at coordinate 8,211,539 of OU611890.1, read as the reverse complement.
TTTTGGGCCATTAAAAACAAATTATAATTTTAACCCTTCCATGAAACGAAAAGGGTGACCCAAAATGTACACATTGATATTTTTAACAAAGGTTTGTATGCAGATTTTTGCTGTGGCTGAAAACAAACGTTCGAAAATAAAAAAGGAACTGAAAACGGTTAACCTGCGTCAAATTCAATAATGTCTTAGGTACCCTCAAAATAACCCACAATAATCCTCGTTCGAAAACGCTTCTAATTTATTATTTTGGCAGCAGCACGCGAGCGCTGATACTTCAAATTAGGACCAATGAACTAATCTCATAGGAACTCGACTCGAAAATACGTCTCACTTGCCAAAAGACTACATCCGGACGATCTTAATCGTTATTTTGGTCTATCATTGCAAGCCACTACGTTTAAACGAAAAAAAAAACTTTCGCATAACATTTTATCAAATGAAAAACCACTGGCAAAGAGACTAAAACATAATAATAAATGATTTGCTTCGCTGTCGAAAATATTCTTTAATTTTATATAAATTGAGTTCCGACTTTAGGCATATTAAAATAGTACAGAAATTAACGTGAAAAATGAGGAAAGTGGAAGTCGGCGTCCGCTCGGTTATTTGCCCTCTGAAATGAGTTTTCTTGAAGACCTAAATAGCTTTCTCGCACCCAAAGCGTAAATTCACAATCAAAATTATTTTGTCGATTTTGTGACAAATTGAATGAAATAGCAAAATACGCAACATTGATATTGCGAATCAATTGGATGGATACGCAGTGATTGAAATATGTTTGCCGACCATTCAAACAAGGCAAACTTTTTAATATTTTAGGCTGGCCAGCCATCCCCTTGCTATCAGAGAGTCCCGTAATACCCTGTCTCGTGCTATGGCAGTTCTAATACTCACAGACAAGTGGGGGGTGACAGTGCCGAGTGTTTACCGAGCACCCATCCACGTCCAACGATGGGATAATAGCCCACTCCACGCGACACCGAGCCACATCAGATTTCGCTCGGCTTAATGAATTCCCAACGTATAAATACGTTATCGGTTCATTCTATTCGAGTTTAGACATTCGTGAAATAAAACAGAATGGACGTTTGACCTTTTGGAAAATAGGATTGTGAATGCGTGCTGTGTAAGTTTATAGTATTCGAAAATATGTATGTTCATATCAATTAACATATGACACAAAGTAAAATACGTACGTATGGTTCTTAGTTATCCAATTTTCAAGTTAGTTCATCACCTTTTGGTATGGCGATAAGACCGTCTTTTAAATATGTATTTATTATAAATTATCTGATACTTATTGGTTTGTCTTGTTGGTACACTGTAAAGAAAACTCCTTAAGAAGGTATGTATCTTTGTCACTAGAAATACATTTTCAATAAACTATTGAAATGATATTCATGGTATATAAAGGATCCAGCGTCTCCTAGCAAAGACACCTATCGTAGCAATACAACAAAGCGCACGGGAATAAATACCAATTTCCACCTCAAAGGGAATCTATCTGTGGCGAGAGAAGCAGCCAATCGGAAAGCAAACGTAAGGTAAATATTATTTGGAGATTTCTTCGAACACTAGTGGGGGTTTGAAGTCACGTAGCCGACAGTGATTTCAATTTCGCGCGAAGAATTCGTGCAACCGCACCGAGGAGTCTCGACGAGCGAGTGAAAGTACTGGAGGACATGACGGGAATTACAGATGTGGAAATACAAGTACTGTAGCTGGCGTGAAAATAAAACACCCTGTAGCTACGAGTAAGGCGTTCGATGTAACGCAGGAGAATGTGGCGCTTATTTATCAATTTAGTTACCTAATATCATAGTCGCCAAAATTATCTTATAATCGCCTCTATCGTTATTATGGCCTGGACACGTACCGTGAGGGCTGGTTTGTATTGGCGTGCGAAAAGAGTTCTTGGGAGGCCTTTGCCGAGCAGAGGTACAGTAAAGGGAGAAAATAAAATCACCTCTTGAAATTCGTACTTGTGTCTATAAAATCCTCAGTGATATTAGGAAACTTTTGCAGTCCCCGATGAATACCATTTTTCATTGATAGACATTTAAGAGTCTAGAAGAGGTAGTAAATTAATGATGATAAACAAGAAGTAACTGGAAGATCTATTTACGCTTTAGAGGAAAGCCTAGTAATAATTAACCGCTTTCCCAAAAAGGAGGAGGTTATCAATTCAGTTGTTTTTTAAAAAAATATTCCTAATTAGCTGCTGCCCGCGGCTTCGCCCGCATGAGTGTCGGAAATTACCCCATACATCCCCATGGGTTTTAAGTATAAATATTGAGTTTCGAGTTAATCGGACAGCGCGTTAAAATTCTTCCATACAAACACTGACAGCCCCCAACACCCCTTTAGGGGGTAATTTAGAAAAACAACAAATTACAATTTTTTTCATTTATTTTGATAATTATTCGTGCGGAGTTTCATGTTTATTACCTCAAGGAATAAGATATTTCATACAAACTTTCATCCCCTATTTGACCCCCTTAGGGGTTGAATTTCGAAAAATGCTTCCTTACTCCTTGCCTACATTATAAAGGGAACCTCTGTGCAAAATTTCAGCTTTCTAGGTCCAAGGGTTTAGGCTGGGCATTGATGAGTCTGTCAGTCACGACTTGTCTTTTTATTAATAGGTATAGATATACTCGTAGATAGTAGGATAGGATACTTTTCCGGGATAAAAAGTACCCAGTGTGGTGCCCAGGATATTAAAGAATAATTATACCAAGTTTCATCGTAATCGAACCGGTAGTTTTTGCGTGATGCCTGAACAAACAGACAGACAGACAGACAGACAAAAAATTTTTTAATCAAGTATTTGGGTTCGGTGTCGGTCTAGTAACACCCCCTGCCATTTATTTTTTTGATATTTTCAATGTACAGAATTTTCACTTCTACAGATTTATTATAAGTATAGATAACTATACTAAAAGCGTGCTGCTGTTCTACCGAAACCTTCTTCTATTGTAGTGAACTAAATATCAATACCAAATCAAAACATCTTCGGAAGTAAGTAAAAATAACACCTCCGCTGCGTAGTGAACTTTCTACCAACGTAGCTAAATATACTCTTAATATATAGTATATAATAGTGTTGGAATAGTCGCGAGACTCTTGTCTCCGGGGAATCTAGCGGCAGGCCATATTAAATCGCACGTCGGGGTACTCGGGGTCGCATCGCATCGTCGCGTCGTACAATGAGCGCCGTGCCTTATTGCGCGCTCTTTAAAATCTTCGTACTTCACCTCAACGATATTGAACAAGTTTCTGACATAGAATGTTCGTAGTTAATTCTAAAACTGAGCTCGTTAAGAGGGAAATCTGTTACGACTTGCTAGTAAAATACATTTTAGGTGTTGAAGACTTAGGGTATGTTTTAAGTATACAATAATTCAAAGTGGTGGTGGTGGTAGCTTAAATGTTCATTTTCATTGTTGTTCAGCACCTAGGATATATTGTGTTAACGTCCAAACATTTTACTTCATTTTACAGAGCTTGTAAAGTCTACAAAAATGAATTAAACATCTTCCACAATAGTACAAAGACACGTAGCTACCTACCTACCTACCTACCTGGCCACTTGGTACTCAGAGAAGCAGTGAAGAAAATTCCAATTAATTCTTCCCCAGTATTTCCAGTTCAACTTTAAATTTAAACTCGTAAGACCTCGTAATAAATTTTCTTATTCAATATCTGAGCTAAAGTGATGTTAGACGTAAAAAGTGTGAGCAGCTGCCGGCAGCGGATTGGTTTAGAAAGTACTGTTCACAAGTAGTTAGCGGAGGATAAGTTCCATGTTTGAACTTGCATTAGAGTTCAAGAGATGCATTTTAAAATGTCCAGCAAGTCCGAAGTTTGGACGAACAAAAGTAGTTTGCGAAACCAGCCTGATGCTAAGATGCGGGCTACATGTTGATTTAATTTAAGGCAAAGTTACATCTTGACTTAAGTAAGATAGGTACCACTAAGCTTTGTATATTGGCAGGTTTACATCCATCATTTATAAACTCCTAAAACGGATAGGGTGTGTATCGTAACGCTACGTCAAACAAGATTCATCAATCAATTTACTCTATTTCAAATAACAAGAGAAAAGTCGAGTAAAAATGTTGCACACAACACAATCCAATACAGAAAAGAAACGTCGAGTTCTTTCGCGTACTTTATATCGGTATGTCAAATAAAAACAGTATCGAACGTCGTGCGGCTGTAGTCGGATGTACTGTTTTTACTGTATCAGAGCTCTGGCGTAAAATCTTTTATATCCACTGGTAAGAAGCCAGACAATTAACACTCGGTCAGCCGATGGATAAACTCTGAAAGGATCTTTAAATGGCGCTCAGAGGCGTAAATTATTGCTCTCTACGCCCCTGTTTCAGCCACAATTTATCGCCGCAGAGTCACCTGTGGGACACTAGTAACTAGCCTCTGTATGGATATTCATACTTGTTCGAATGTTACGAAGAAATTCGATCTAATAAACGATTATAGTAAGTAGATGTTTACTTTGTAGTAGGAATATTAGATCAGACAAAGAAAATACCCTTGTTTTTGCTATTATGTATCTATATCTGCATTGAATATTTATAACCTAATACTTCATTATGCTTCTTATTCGCTGCGAGATAAGCAGGGATATTTAACGCATCATTCATATAGTGATACTGGACATTGGCATGATTATTCATTCACTTTCTGCCATGTTGAGCCCATAGTTCATTCCCAGCATGACGCTTCTAAATGCCGAACACGAAAATTACACACGGTCGCATTTAGTGCTACGAGTATATATCGATCGAAAAGCGTATTTATTTATTGGTTTCTACAAATTCAAAATCATCATCTCCTACCCAGCCTTTTCCCAACTATGCTTGGCCTATCTGGCTATCAGAAAATAAATGAACAATCATGGATTTCGACCTTTATATAAGTTAAAATTACATGAAATAAAGACGTAAACAAAACACTGTCGACACTTATAAATTCCGCAAGTATTTTAAAATATTACCACAGATCCTCAATTCAATATTTCAGGCTATAAGAACTTGGACAGGAAAATAAATTAGTTTTGAATAGCGAGCTAACTTATTACTTAAACTTGCAACAAAAACTCCGACACTATGCCTTTCAATAGAGGAGGGTATCCTATACTAATCTTTAGATTATGTTAATATGAAGCTACTTATTCAGAAATCGGGTCTTTTTCAAAAGATACTCTTTTATTTATATTCAAATCTTCGCGGAGTAAAAAGTATGTAAATCACGGAAGGGGTATAGTTTCTTTATGGAGTTTAGCACGGAATTATATAATGTTTACGACTTCCTGGTACATAACTGAAAATACCTGTATAGAGCTGTCAGTCGCGGTTATGATAACAATATTTTATTGTAATATAATAAATAGAGATAAATATGTAAGTAAATATATGCAAAATTCCTTAAAAAGACTCAAAGAAAGAGAGAGTAGGCTCTCTGTTTCTTTTTTAGGGAATTTGTATGCGTGTATTTAATAACATTTCATTAGTGGCAGCACCATATGACAGTCATACAATCAGGTATAATATTTATAGCTTCTACATAGGAATATTAAAAGGCACCAATTAAAAAAACTCGTAAGCCAACTACCGCAATACCCTGGTTCAACTAAGAGCGTCAGTTCAGTCCTCTGCTCATCCACTAGCCGACTCGGTTCACCGACAGCGACACTCCACTTTTATGATTTATGAAAGAGCCGTTATATAAAAAAGTTCGCCAAAATTCGTACCATCTAATTCCAATTTACGGAAGTTTTGCTTTGAAGTATTTTTTCTCGTTTCATCAGCATTTAACGTCAACAAAGGATTTCAAACACTTTTAATTACAAATTAGTAAACTCAGCATTTTTCAACGGGAAATCAGTTTTTCAGAATAATTATTATGCAAAGCTTAATTAACTGAGCACAAATTAATTTACTTTTAAGAAAATTAGGGTGACAGCTTCGTTGAGTCGTCTTATGAGATATTTCGTCATTATGAAAATTGCTAATTTTCCATTTTTTACGTTCTGAAGAGGTCCTTCCTCATTAAAAATATTTTTATGACAATGGTTGTCAGGCAAATTATTACGATATTTTCCTCTATTACATTAGTATCAATATATTTCTGTACCGTTTTGTATGCGGTGAATAGTCCCTCCCGATTGAAACATCGATATAAGACCCGGGAGGTTTTCTCGTCTAGGTAGCTATACGTAGACACATTAGTCAGATTGAAACCTCTTTGCCAAACTTAGAATTGCAAAATAGTGACTGCAACCGTTCCTGGATGCTGTTTGATTCAAAGAAACACATTTTATTTTTAGGTTTGTGGATAGAATATTCAATGACAGTATTTATTTTGTATGGAAGTTGATGACAAAGAATATAAGCTTATTATATGTAGGTAATATTGTTAGAATATATGTATAAATGAATAATTATGACAGTGGAAGTTTAACATAACATAAGTACTGTAAACAATGAAAATAATGTAAAATTACTTTTCAGAACAAGTTGCAATAGTTTGCAGTAGCAATAAGTTCTGTTCATACATACATCAGTGCTCCACCGGCAGTAGATCACAATTACACTCAAGCTCTATTAAAACTTCGCACGTACTTTAATGAGTCTTTTATTATATTCATGCAACATATATAAATCGTTGTGCATTTGTTTCCCCCGAGGAGGTTAATCAAAGTCGAGGAGCGCTTCACGTCAGCTAAAACTAATTTCATCCAAAGTTAGCACTTTCGCGGACAACTTATTTGCTATACTGGTTATGACCTTAACACAATGTACATAATATCAACTCCAGTCGCGAATTTGTATAATAAGTTTCAGTACCTTTGCATAACTACGTATAGAGGGTAATCAAAGATGTATTTCGTAAGTGCGGTGGAGTCAACCGCCATTGCTAAAAGTTAGTTCAAACTTCGATTATATTGAGCTTAAACGCGTTCTACCTTGAAATATGGCGGATACCTCCGGGTCGGGTGTTTCATTTAAATAACAAGATTGGAACGTCCTTATAAGTCGAGCGAACTAATTATGTATATCGAAGTCGATTCTGTATTCTCTTTAGTTAGCTCTAATAGCCGTGAAACAGTTATATTTATGTAATTTTGTACGATACGAGAGAAGTAACATTAAAGTGCTACCCTGGCAGTGTTGCCGTGGTACATACACCAGATATTGAATCATTACAGCGACGTACTTATATAAACTCGTAATATTACGTTTGTAATGTTTATCCATAAAGTTTGACTTTATCACGTGCCGTAAAAGTGTCCGCTTACTTCAGGTATCGTGTGCTGGTGGTGACTACTGTACGCGAGATATGTCTATCAGCTCAAATAGTGGCGGTATACGGGTCCTACACCCGAACGGTGTGCAGGACTTTATTTTAATATATAAAGTAGCAAACAAATATTGTTTAATTACCATAAGAATAAAAACTATGGTTAACTACATAATAAAACGCTGTTGTTCATCACTAGATCATCCTAGGATTCACTATCACTGTTTTTAATAATAGATTTACTAGACCGATTTAAAATAACAGCCCTTTTAGCGGGCTAACTCAAGGCGGCTTACGGTAGGTGCCCCGCAATATATTTCTTAAAGCGCCAGTGTTTACCTAGATGTATTTTGACAGGGAGGTGGTGTGCTTACCTTCTTGGGCTTGCCGTTCTTTCGCAGCAGCTTGGCGCAGCAGAGGCCACGCGTGTCAGGCAGCGGCGGCGGGGGGCGCGACCAGCACAGCCGCCGCGGACTCTCCGGGCCCGCCTCGCTGCGCGCCTCCTCCTTATCTTCACACATTACACTACCCCCCACTACCCCGCACTACCACCCTACCATTACACAACCCACGAAAAATCACAACCACCAAGATATCGATGCTTTATGAGAACCTCTGGCATTGTTTCCCCTATAAAACTGCGGACCGCAGCGATAGAGCTATCTACACCGCTGTACGTTATAGAAAATAGCGACGATTTAGCAAATCGGTTTCTCTCGGCTCCTATTTAAAGCGTTACAAAAATAAACTAAGAGATACTTAAGCGATTAAGTTCGATAGCTTTGTACTATTTTTAGAAGATATTAATCATTTGAGCTGCACTGCTATATTAATTCTACGGATGGCTGTTTTAACGTCCGATTTAGCATCTGGAACAAAGAGAGAATGCATTCATTAAAATATGTAAAACGCGCGATGATCATTCATCGTCACTGAGAATGACAGTGCAATAATTGCAATGGGTACGCTACGCCATAGTGCAAATAACTACAATTGGTGACATTGAGCATTTTGAATTTTGATACAAACATTGTTTTAGCTGGAAATATTTTTGAAAACGAATTCGTTTTTACCATAATTACGCTACGTGGCGTAGACATCTGCAGCTACGCATTACTTGCTACGAACTTCGAAAGACGCTACGACACAATTCAGGGAAGAAAGAGCGGATTTTAAAATCATTCCGACTTATTGATATAACAAGCCAGCATGTGCCCGATGTTATTTCTAAACGGCAAAAATGGAGAACTTCCTTACAAAATTTCATGCCTTATTTTAACCACTTTACGGGATGGATTTAAAAAAAATCCTTTAGTATTGCTCACTTTTGAATAAAGAACTCTTGTGCTATATTTCATGCATCTAGAGATCCAGCGGCTTAGGCTTTGCGTCTGTCAGTGAATTTTAACTTTTAAGTGTGATCACTGGGAGGTCTATCCCATGAACTCTTTAGTTTTACCGTATTACCATATTTTTATGCTTCAAAATTGAGAAGTTAACTTCTAAGCTTGATATTATCTACTAGCTATTTCGTTATATCACTAACTATGAAAGGGTTTCTGGTCAGAAAAGTTTTAGAAGTAGGCAGCTTTTCTTGATATTTTAATGAATAGTATTTTTTGTTTCCGTTCAAACTAGTTTTACCAGAATATTTCGCTATCTCTTAGCATAAAGGTCAGTTTAGGGAAGATTCTCTATACTGAATAGATTCAGCATCTATTTTATATCTATAATTCTTCTATACGTCTGTATGTCACTGAACTCGTCCTAAACGGCTGGGCCGATTTTGATGACATTTTTTGTGTGTGTTTGAGTTGGTCCCTGGATGGTTTAGATTTACAATACGACCCGGTAGGTGGCGCTGCGATATTTCTAGAAAACAGGACAACGTCAGTCCGATCAGCTGTATGTTATAAATTAGGAATCGAGTCATAGGTAAAGTTAAGAATAACCTATTTGATCAAAAATCTTGTTGTCATACAAAAACTTTTAGATAGTAACTTTAACGACATGGTACCTATCTTACGACATAAAAAAATTACATTGGATATTGTATAAAAACGACAGCATTCACCATCACCGTTCAATTACTTGTACACAAAAATTGAACAGATTAATGCCAATCGCAGCCTATTCCATTTGGGTAAATGAGCCATAACAAAGAAAAGTTGAATCAAAACAGATTCCACATAATCCGGTAACCGATTCAACATTATTCTTTGCTTTTAACTTCGGTGCGAGTTTATAAATATGTATACCTAAAGTAGTGGATAATACGGATTTACAGAAGAGAATATTTGTACTACGGCCCGTATTGTTAGGAGGTTCCTCTTACTCTTTGTATTGTTAAATGTAAATAATAGATATTGGTAGGTATCTATATTTTTATTATTGAGGTATTATTACCTATTCTTATTAGCAATATTTTATGTCTTGTTGTTTACATAACTAATTTAACCCGTAAACCGTCTTAAAAATAAAAATATATAATAGATCCTATCTATGTTTTATATGAACACGAATAAATAAGAACCACTTTAAAATATTAGAGTTCCACAAACAAACCGTCTAGAACAATAAGCAACTTCGTTGCTTCACCAGTCTTTGTAACGAAGCTTGGTTCAAAACGAACTTAGACTAATTTCCATGTAATTTACGTTCGTAGGTACCAGGGATTTGGCAGCCAGTGGTAAAGTAAAAATGTTACTTGTAGACCGCGCCCTGATGAATATTAAACACAACACGGCTAATGAATGCGCCAACTTGCTCGACATAATTACGCCAACTCATTGAATTCTTTGCCAAACTCAACCGACACTTATTTAAATTCCGGTTGTTCTCGTAAGGGGGAATCTGTGCGCTCAACTTTAATGTGTGTACTTTAGAGATTTTTTGTTCTTTATTATTAAACGCACCTGGAACCAGCTGTGTCTTAAGTTTAATTAATTAACGGATTTCTTCATAAATACTGGTAAATTCGACGAATGTTCGTACATATGCGCTGAATAACTTTTAATTAAAATAAAAGCGGGGACTGAACTAGGACGCGGTTCAACACGTAGATAAAACTCGTACCTGTATAAGGAGATACGTTTATTACAGAGCATAGTTCACACCGCAATGTTGGATTCATTCCAACAGCTAATATCCCATTCTGTTTGTCTTTCGAGGCAATAAAATGACTTTTATGCAAATCATACGAATTCTATACATTTTTGATGAGCTACCCGACGACGCATTCGCGGCGTTTAATTAATACATTTTCCATCAAACTTTGAAAGTTTCAAACTCGCGAATATTTTTTATAGATTTATTTGCGAGAATTAATTATCACTTTGTTTGTTTTTCCTTTTATAAATATTCTGTAGCGAAGTGAAAAGTTATTAAAATTGCCTTTATAAATACAAACAGGCGAATCGAATGGTGCAATGGGTATAGGTTCTCATTTATATAAAACAAACGTTTTTGTTTATGAATAAAAGCCGATTCGAGAACTTTATGAATTTCTATAATAAAAACAAAAAAATAGAGGAATATATCATAGAATTCACTCAAAGCTTCACAAAATAGTGATTACTACTACCTACTTTGAGAATAAAATCTCTTTTATATTCAGCCTCATTAATGAGTAGAAATAAGTGCAAACCTACACTAGACCCCAGTTTGTTGACATGCTAGCGAATAACGGAGCTTTTTCGTTTTTTCACTTTTCCACTCTCGCGGAGAGAGCTCGCGTCTCGACGTCGGCGTATAAACTGCTTTTATTATAAAATCAAGCGCGTTTCACTCAAAAAACGATAAGTACTCTTGTCTGGCGTTTGAACAACATGGAAATGAGAGAGTGAAAAGGAAAATTAGCAGTACATTATATAATGAAAGTCGAGTTTATTTACTCGCCTTTGTTTAGACACGTATGCGTTTGAGATAAAAGAGAAAAGCGCTGCTTGTTTGTTCTTTGTAGTTTTATAAACAGACTCTTGTTGGAAAAACTAGGATAAGTTTTTCGAGATAGATTTTAATAATGTACTTTGTACTCCTAAAGCTCTTGCATAAAAATACAGATATAAACTATTTTTAACATGTTCATTGCACAGGTTCATTGTTGTGGATCTCTTCATAATTATTGTTTAATAAAAAATAATGTATTCATGTCGTATTGATTGATTTTCGGAAGATATCCCACAGGAACGTACTACCGGGATTAAAAGTACCCTATATGTTAATCTAGGTTATAAACTATGTGTGAGCCAAATTTCATTTCAGCCAGCAAATTTCATCCAAATCCGTTCAGCCGTTTTTGCGCAAATCCGGAACATACATCCAAACAGACAACCGGACAAAGGTTCTTCGTTACTCTCGTCTCGTCTTCTCTCTCGTCTTTATTATATCTATACCTAACATCTCCATATCCTGTCTATTATTGAGTTTTGTTACCTACCTAGGAGGTATATAAAATAACTAAGTATAAGCACATAAAAGACAAAAATCGAAGAACAAAATTAGAAGATTTTTGTTAAACTAAGTAATTGTAACGTTATAAACTTATAATGTAGCGTTTGTGTCTCTCAAGACAAGCAACATTTAATTGTAACTTAGGTACCTACTAGCAGAAAAGAAAAACATTATAAACCAATTGTGAATTTATATGCTGTTGGTGTTCTTTAGTAAATTAATAGTATAAAAATGTCATCCAGTAATCAAGTTAAATGTCACGAGTGTTTTAAAAAATTATATATAAGTTATCTGTTTCGAGACTATGGCAAGAAATATTTTTTCTTTTTTAAGATACCTACTTAATAATTATATTTGTTTACAACGCAGCTGACGGAAAGGAGGCGTTTTCTGAACATACAAATCTGTGATCTTTGTAACTTTAAAAAATATTATACGAGTAAGTAGTCTTACGAAATTTTATTCAGATAGCCTTGTTGAAGTGCCATTTTTTTTATAAAATGAAAATCATCCATTATAAGTTTATGCAAAAAATTACGTAATTGAATAACTACTTACATATCAGCATTATGTTGCTACATTCTTGTTGTTATAACTAAAGCAGATATTAATAGAAGTGTTGTCAAAATAAAAGTTTAAATTCAAAAGAAGAACTACAAAGCAGCTATTTAATATTCAATGAACCTTACCAAATAATGAACGAGCCATAAACAATTAGACTATCTGCACAAGAGATCCACCCGCGAAAAACTTAAAAAGTTAATTTTAAAATGTCTCGTAGAAAGTTGTGTAGAGAGTTTCGTAGCACGGGCTACGCGACGCTACGCCGTAGCTGAGAGCTGCTACCGCTCTGAACTGGCGCCGCTCTGCCGGCCGCCTTTTATTCACCTCGTAGCACTCTCCCGCCCGCCTAAGTCCGCCCTTCCCGCCGAAACATCCCCCTACATCGGGCTACATCGGGCACACAGCAATTCTCGAGCCTCACTGCTACGGGACCGCTTTAATAATGCTTCACAAAGAAATAAAGGTTCTTGCGATTTCAGCGTTACATGTACTTTCTTGGTCTTAATTAAGAAAATATTTACATAGCAGTGTTTTGCTTGATATATACCGTTCTTGAGTCATTGTTAAAATAATTTTTGAATTTTAGTAGGCTCACAGTCTGTATATAATTGTTGAGTCGCGATCGTGCGAAAATCTACATGTCGGTAACCATTGACTAATAACTAAACCCGAGCCTCCCTGTGAGAGGGTAGTACAGAGGTAGTAAATCCAGTTAGTCGTAAGATCCGACAGGGGGTTGAGATATCAGTATCAGTTTCGGACAGCAGGATTAATCTGTAGCGTTCCGGATAGCATCAATCAGTTTTCTCAAATCTACTGTTGGACAGAAGATTGTTGACGTGATGGTAGGGTCTTTTATAAGGTTATTCCTTGTAGAGCTCTAGAAAAAGCATCCATTCTTGTTTACTTTAAATAAATGGAACCAAAGATCGGCAAATTTTGATTTGGAATTACCAAACTGTTCCAATTAAAATTACTCGGAAGCCAGTCGAAAGTTGAATATAATTATCATTTGATTTGAATGTACTAATGATATAATTTATTTGGTTAGAAACAAGAAGCCGTTAAAACTGAAAATAATTGATCACTGTTTGTGGGTAACTATAGCCTACTTTAAGAAAACTGCATAAAACATAAGCTATGTGCACCTATTAGATGACCCCTTTTAACTTATCATAGGAGGCAGATATGCTTAACATTGGTGCCGATTCCCTTGTTTACAAACTAAACTAAATTTAAGTTCAGTGCATCCTTTTCTTTGTATTTCATTAAGAAGACGACAGAAATTTTAGTTTAGTCCTGTCAAATGAATCAGCGCTTGTCACTACTCCATACAAGTTTAGACGTGATTTAAAACTTGCCTACTAAAATTACGTCAATTTACGTCAGGCGCTGATTAATTTGACAGGACTAAACTAAAATTTATCTTCTGTCCTTTTCTTAGTGACATAGAAAGAAAAAAAAGATGCACTGAACTTAAATTTAGTTTAAGATTGTGAACAAGGGAATCGGCACCAATATCCTCTAAATGCTTACTAAGTAATTCTAATCATCAACGTACCTACGAAAAATTCTTAAAAAAAGCTAAACCTACTCATAAAATCGAATGCGACAATCACAGACACCTATCCCATTTATTTATCTTTGCCTTTCGCTTGAGCCGTACTGAGAATACAGCTAGGTAAGTATATTTAAATAACTACAAATATAACTAACCTTAAGATTTCTCAGTCCGCTGCTTAACAATCACATGATTCTCACAAACCAATGTTACAGTCGATGTATATCATAAAGTATAAACACTAAACACAGCAAAATCCAGTTTGTTTACATGAATCTTAGCTAAATAAGATATAATAATATCATGTTGTGCTAGGGCGGGCTCGCAGCGCCGACTAGCGGCGAGCGCGCGAAGCAGGCGGTAGGGCGGCGGCAACTGGGGTCGCTAGGGTGAGCGTGGACCTTTTCCCTCTCATTCGCACACACTTCGCCTTAATTGTCACAATACTCTATCGCGTTACGCAAAAACGACGCTTTTATCAATGACATAGGAGACATAATATTACTACGCACTGGCGTGGCTCAGCCGGCGGCGGCGGCGGCAGCGCCCCTCGGCTGCGCGTAGTGGCCTTGAGTAGGCCTGATGTTTTCATCCCGTGTGCGTAATAAAGCGCTTAGGGAGGGACAAGTGACTTTAGCTGAAGGATTTATGGAGGAATCTCTAAAATTAATTCGGCCCGATTGTTGCCCTCCCGCTTGTCATAGGGTGAAGCCAACAGATTTAAATATTATTTACATAATGATAAAAATATACAAACGAGATTCGAGTTCAGTTTGTTTTATAAATAATTTTGTCTTGATTTTATCTTGTAACATGTGCTTATTATATTAATATTGGATTGTAATAAAAATGGTAAGACCAATTAATAAATTATTTAATTGTAAAAATATATTAAGTACATAAGACCAATTAATAAATTATTTAATTGTAAAAATATATTGAGTACAAAGGGAAATAATCTCAAATAGGAAATACGTTGACAGAGTTTTATTATTGTTCTACATTATTACGTTTTTTACATGTTTTTTATGCATTTTTATAAGCACATTAATTATGCTTTTTAAAAGAAACAAGAATAACATAAAGGTATTTGTACTTTGAGATGTTACTGTACAGTAATGTTTACTGTGCATTAACATCATGTAAACACTTAATTAATATTTCTATTTTAAATAGGTACCATGTTTGAGTAATGTATAACGGTAAAAGTATTACCAATTTTTATTTGACACTTTTTTAAATTTATCCAATAAGCATGGGCTCTAATTTTCCTGATGCATGTAAAGCCTTAACATCGGAGCCTCCTCCCACACAGTTGCCATTGATAAATACTTGGGGTACCTGAAACATTAGAAAAGACAATTACTACCTATTATGTATTAAAGCCATTTTAAAAGGATTGTTTGTTTTATTGGAATATTTAACTACATTTGCATGACTATCTTTCATGTCTTCAAAATATAAACTGAAACTAATTGCTACATAAACTTAGAATGAAATGTTTTTCTGTGTACCCACATAAAATAAATAAATAAATTGAATATTACTGATTACATTGTGTTGTGACCTCATTTTGTGGCTGTACTGACAAATACATACCTATTCACAGAATTTGTGAATTTGGTTAACCACAATAGATAATAAAACTTGTAGAAAACATATTTTTAAATTATTTCCATAATTATCAGGTGATGTAGTGTAGCTGCCCATTTTCCTCAATGTCTCTCAATGGGAGAGAAATATTACTGAGGATGAGGTGGATAGCGCCACTTCTACATTAAAAAAGAAACATCTTAATAATGTGGTGTAATATTAGAAAGAATGGATATTTAATGGGTGATCAAACACCATTATATGGCATAGAAAATAATCATTAAATAAATGGCAATAAGTTCACCTCCTAGTGGTCCGATTGTCTCCATAAGTCCATGAAACTCACTAATTATGTAGATAATAGATAAAAATACTCTTTATTATGAACAACAATAAAAATTACGGACATAAAATAAAAAAATAAAATGCAAAAGCAAATTAATGTGCTTCATCACTCTAATCAGTCATTAAATAGGAGAATGAGTATTCATTCCTATGTATTAATGCAAATATTAGTTAAGACCCAAATGTATGACACACAATTTATTATTAGTAAATTCATAATTAATCATAGCCAAAATTAATAATAACTTACAGATCTGAATCCGGTTACGGCAGAGAGGTTCTCCTGGATCGCAGGACCATCTTCACGCTCATCCAACTCATATACTTTTATTGGTTGCTTAACTTTGCGGAACACCTGGAATTATCAATTGGATATTTTTTTTACACAGCTAATATAATGTCAGTAAAAGATTGATAAAACTTATTTGATTACTGTCTTTTAGATAATAGACTGATACTATGGACTTTGTGCTGAAGTATCAGAATCATATTTTACTTTAAGTAATTAAAATTGCAAAATAATTTAAAACAGATACCTACATCAACTTTATAACTTATAGCTTATAGCTTTATAAAATACAAGGGAAAACAATTAAAAACTTGAAAACCCTTTACAGCTAGCTACTTACTTCCTTAGCCATTTCACAATAAGGGCAGTATGACTTTGAGAAAACTACAACTTTGTTTTCAGAAACTGCTTGTTTGATAAATTGCTGCACGTCTTGAGAACTCGCCATTTTGGAAGCACTAACAATTTTGGTTGACTGAGAGCCCATGTAAACGTAACCTCGAATTAGAACCTTTTTGGTGGAGTCACAGCACAGACCACAGAGTACATTATATATATGGCACCGCGTTCCGAGTTAGGCCATAATCGCTCACAGCGCTGACATCAATATTTTGCGTTCCGATTTAGATATTACGATTATGACAGCTGAGGTCTGTCATCAATTCGGAACGCTCGTGAACGCGCCTACAGTGCTTGCTCAACGTCAAAACTTATAACATTACTTCATTCTTTGTATAAACATCAGAAATTTCTTTTTCTGCTTTGGTTGAGTGGCGACGGTAGCCAGAAGCACGATTTAGAAAAAAGCCACGTTAGTTTATACATATTTGCGACTCAAAACTACAGCGCTGCCAAAAATGACAGTTCAGTCCACTGTCATTTTTGACAGAGATCACGGTGATATTAGTAAAAGGCATGGTCGGCGTTATCGCAAGATGGCGCACGTCATGACGTCATCTATGACGTTTCATGGGTCGGCGTTATCGCGCTAACGCTTATTCGGAACGGGTGTTAGCACGCTCAAATCGATAACATCGTAACTCGGAACGCAGCCTAAGTAGGTAGTACCTCGGTAGTACAAATGTAATGTCTATGCCTGTGCCAATTATTGTCAATGTCAGTGACTGATTCAGCTGGCAGTGATGTCAGTGTCAGGCTGCAGGCTGCGTTCCAAGTTATGATGTAATCAATTAGAGCATGCTAACACTCGTTCCGAATAAGCTTGACCGCGATAACAATGGCCGCATTCCGAGTTAGGCCATAATCGCTCACAGCGCTGACATCGATATTTTGCGTTCCGATTTAGATATTATGATTATGACAGCTGAGGTCTGTCATCAATTCGGAACGCTCGTGAACGCGCCCACAGTGCTCGCTCAACGTCAAAACTTATAACATTACTTAATTCTTTGTATAAACATCAGACATTTCGGTTCACGGTATCACGGTAGCCAGAAGCACAATTTAGAAAAAAGCCACGTTAGTTTATACATATTTGCGACTCAAAACAACAGCGCTGCCAAAAATGACCGTTCAGTCAACTGACATTTTTGACAGCGATTACGGTGATATTAGTAAAAGGCATGGTCGGCGTTATCGCAAGATGGCGCATGTCATGACGTCATCTATGACGTTTCATGGGTTGGCGTTATCGCTCCGAGTTCCGATGTTATCGATTTGAGCGTGCTAACACCCGTTCCGAATAAGCGTTAGCGTGATAACGCCGACCCATGAAACGTCATAGATGACGTCATGACGTGCGCCATCTTGCGATAACGCCGACCATGCCTTTTACTAATATCACCGTGATCTCTGTCAAAAATGACAGTTGACTGAAGTGTCGTTTTTGGCAGCGCTGTAGTTTTGAGTCGCAAATATGTATAAACTAACGTGGCTTTTTTCTAAATTGTGCTTCTGGCTACCGTCGCCACTTAACCAAAGCAGAAAAAGAAATTTCTGATGTTTATACAAAGAATTAAGTAATGTTATAAGTTTTGACGTTGAGCAAGCACTGTAGGCGCGTTCACAAGCGTTCCGAATTGATGACAGATCTCAGCTGTCATAATCGTAATATCTAAATCGGAACGCAAAATATTGATATCAGCGCTGTGACTGTGAGCGATTATGGCTTAACTCGGAATGCGGCCTCGGATACTGCCTCAGATGGTATAATAGTGCTGCCAGATACACATTTGTCAAATGAATCGACTAAAAATGCCTAAAAACGTAAACGCGTTTTTCATAGTAAAAAATGCTAACACACTGTGCGTGTATGTGTTACGGTTAAACTAGTTTTTCCTGAATGACTTTGTATCTACTAGAATTTACTACTGTTCTAAAATAAATATCAGTTAAAAATAGTTTTCACTACTTATATAAAACGCGTTTTAACAAAATGTTTTTTAATTAAATATTATGAGAGCATTTGGGATACTGTCCGAGTCGGAGTGTCCCGAGCTCGCTACGCTCGCTCTTGCACACTCCGACTCGGACAGTTTAGAAGGTTAGGTTAGAAGGTAAATCCCCTTCGTGGTTATTTTTTTTAAACCACCTAGAAGTAATTAAAACATGAATATCAGTAAATTCAAGTTTATAACTAGTAAATTCTAGTAGTTACAAAGTCACTCAGTAGAAATTAGTTTGAACTAATGAAAACGCGTTCTAACTGAAAACGCGTTCTAACTGAAAACGCGTTTTAACTGTAACATATGCAATACTAGCTAAGTAATGCATTTTAGAACACACACAGTTATTATGTGACTTTAAAAAATACCTAGTAATTAGAAATAGTACATTGTACCACTGAACAGATTATTCAACAATTTGTAATACACTTAAACACTTTTCTTTCTACACTTCGCGCGCTTTCTTTCGCACAACGCTTGGCGTCTCGCTGTGTAACAGATTGCGCGCAAGTGTATACAATGTATTCGTACCATTGCTCAAAAAACGTTTAACAGTAAGTCATAAAAATTTAGATTTAAATTACTACCTACGGATTTATAAATTCAGTATAACTTGCGTAACATAATTCTCAAAAAAAAAAAAAAAAAAAACTAAGAAAAATCCCCCGCGTATAAACGTAATTTTAACCAGTTCTCGCAAGGTCTTGACTCCTGAAACTTATTAATTGATAAACTATAAAATACGACGCTTCCAATAATATAACAAGCATTACTGAACATTGGTGTTTGACTACCTAGGCAATCGTCTCTTGCCCCACCAGACATCTCCTTTATAACAACGACAAATTAATACAATTTGTAATTGTGATGATTTTTTACCAAAACGAGTTTTCTTGACGAAATATCACTATAAAAATTTACGGGTATCCTGACCTCATAATCGCCCTAAAATTTAACCACTGCTAGAACAGGGGCCCTCTCTACGAGAGAGAATACCTTCAACATGTAAATCGGGGTCGTTACTTCTAGTGCCTTGTGCCTATGCCTTACCTACAGTTTTGGTCCCATTACAAGATATTTTATTCTGCCAATTAAGGTTTAGAACCATGAGCAACAGGGTGTAAAGTTCGCCCATCATCTATAGAAAAGGGAGGACGCTCCGACCAGTGTCGTGTCTGGTGGGCAATTGCCCGACGGTTGATGTTGGGACGTTGTATAACTTGTGTATATTATACTCGTCGCGCAGTAAACTCGTTCTTATTTTTGAATCCGTTTGGTTGTCCCCAAAATTAACGTTGTGAAATTAACTAAAAGGTTTGTTTAATTCACTTTCATACTCCCGGGGGCGGCTTCTACAACTCTACACAAATGAAAAAGGGAACCAACTTACCTATTTTTTTTGCTTTTGACACTGTCAGTGTCCGCCTTCTACTCAGTAAACTAGAAAGGATTGTTTATGAAAGCATAAGAGACCTACCGCTTAGTTCGTTTAAGAGTTACCTTAGTGCTCGCTCGCAAATCATCTGGTTAAACAACCACACCAGTAAGGAAGCATTCCTCACCTACGGAGTGCCGCAAGGTAGTGTCTTAGGACCCACTCTTTTCCTGGTTTACATAAACGAGCTCTATAAACTTTATCTAAGAAACTCCAAAGTAGTTGCTGACGTTGATGACACTGTTATCCTGGTTCGTGGCAGTGACTGGAACGAAGCTCGGCTTCAGGCTGAGTCAGCCTTGCGAGTTAGTCACACAGAATTTGTTCACCCTTAACTTGGATAAAACCAGATTTATCACTTTTAGTCCAAGGAAAGCGCCATAGCCAGTCCCGCCATTTCGTCTGACAGCTCATGCGTATTATACAATGAGCACGGCCACCTGTGGCTGTCCTGAAGTTATGCGCACGGACTCAATAAAATAACTTGGAGTCTGGGTCGACGGCACGTTGACATGGAGTTAGCAAATCAATTCACTGGTCTCTAGGGTAAGAAAATTAATTTATGTTTAAAAAAAATCTTAGGACCACCGCCAATTTCTGTACCCTGAGAACTGTGTACTTTGCTATTGACCATTCCGTTTTAACGTACCTACTGTATTTCGGCCTGGTGTGGTGCTGGTAAATGTCTTCTGCTGCGTTTGGAGAGGGCGCAGAGGGCTGTGCTTAAGGTAATGGCCTTCAAACCCTATCGCTTCCCTACCAGCGAACTGTACACGCTATGGAAGCTACCTACCTACAGTAAGGCACTCTTTTGTGCTAAGTAGGTACAGTGTTGCGGAAACATTCAAACTTGACTTTTGACCAAGAGCTTAGAAGACAAAAACGTAGAACTGACAGAGTCTGCCCGATAACGGGTGATTGTCCGCCGGCAGTTCAATTTCTGCAGTCCCGTGCTTTATAATAGAGTAAATAAAGTACCTTCTTACTATTTACCCATGTATACTGTCCGGGGATTGCAAAAGAATTATTGACCAATGGCTTCATACTCTCACGTATGAAAAAACTGGAGAATCTAAAGATCTTTCTTCCGTAGACATGCACACCAAATACACGTAGCGTGGAGTGTGCTCGTGGGGAGGCTCCACAAGCACACTCGACACTTACACTCCACAGACACGCACTACACTCACTTAAAACACTCACAACTTTAAGCACTTAGGTACCTATTTTAATTGTATGCACAACTTTAAGCAATTACCTATTTTAATTTTTCCTATTTAATTTTTTACCATTTCATTGTTTTTACTGTTTTAATCTTTTATTTGTAGGTACTGTTTTAATTTCTGTTTTAATTTTTTACTATTTTAACTTTCTGGAACGCTGTCGTCTCCCTCTTGGAGGTAACTATTTACGTACGCAATCAGTTTGTAAAATGTGTTTTTGTTCCAATTAAGATTTATTTATTTTATTATTTATTTATTAGGTAGGTACCTAACTAAATACCTGTGGCGGCATCTACATAGCCACATGCGAACTACGCATCAAAGACCTGACGTCACAAATCCTGCATCGCGCTATTTAAGTTTACCGCGCGATTAACATTATATAAGACTATCCGACATCAATCCTTGGGCAATTGCCCGCCAGTCACAACACCCGTCCGGTAGGAGGATCCTCCCTTTGCAATAGAGGATGAGTGAACTTTACACCCTTTTCCTCATACCTCTAAATTGGTGACCCCGTGACTGGTGGGACGTGATTGGTGACGTGATATACCTACCTACGTGACATAAGTCCCGGTAGGTAGGTACCAAATAAGTAGGTACGTAAACACCTACATGAGTATTTTTATAACAAAAATCACTACTATTTTCCCAGACACGCATGTTTATAATAGACTCCTCCCATTTTTAAGTTACCTACTGTCTTATGACGCGATATTTATTCAAATAAAAACTACTCTTGTTCAATTTTATGGTAGCATAGCTGAGCTGTTGCTTAGGTTCCTTCTGTCATTCTAAGAACTATAAGTGATAAGATATATTTTTTTGTACTTACCTAAAGTAGATAACTGTTTGTTGTCAAACAATAATTTATCTTAAATACCTAAAGTAAATAATAACATTTATTGTAAGGATATGTATTTGAGTATGCAAGTCTTTAATGGGTAAATATTATTTTATTCAGGCAGGTGTTTAAATTTCTCATAGTGTTATCACAGCCAACAAATCTTATCTGATCGGTTTAAGTACTTACCTGTTTGTTATCTGCTATGCCAACACGAAATATCAAGAACACTCGACCCCATGTGATTAACGCCGTAGAACAAATACACGAATAATAGTATGAATTCTATAGCAATTCCGTATTTGTGAATTATGTTCCCCGGTCTTGAATGTAAGCACTTCGGTTATTAATTGACCAGTGATCATCTGTGGTTTAGGTATAGGTCATGGTCAGAAACTGTATTTTAAAAGGTATTATGTTACAAATAAGTTCATTTTTTATAAACCAATAGGTAGATACGGAT
Source organism: Eupsilia transversa (assembly GCA_914767815.1). NCBI lineage: Eukaryota > Metazoa > Arthropoda > Insecta > Lepidoptera > Noctuidae > Eupsilia > Eupsilia transversa. The sequence continues at coordinate 8,189,039 of OU611890.1, read as the reverse complement.
GGGATTCGAACTTATGACTTTTCGCTGGTTGTTGCACCACCTTCATCCTGTAGGAAACCATATTATTGTCCAAGGTCAGTACTTTCTACAGAGTGTCGGTTCCACACAACTACCTACTGAGCAGAATACCTGATCCTGGTCCTTCTCTTGTAGGTTCCAGGCTTTTTCTGTGGCGCTGTGGCAAAGCTGGATGAGCAAGGTCAACGTCAAACGCCGTCAGAACGTAAGGTAAACTTTGTAACGTGATTCAACATGTCTTACACGGCTTTGCTTGTCTGTCTCAGAGGTTACAAAAAATGTGCTCAAGAGGTGTAAAGTCAATATTATTATCTGTAGAGCCAGACTAATTTACGTAATCTTACCTAAATATCTGAGTGTCTAATAAGCGACACTCACATCATGAAAAAGTAACTTTTATATTTCATTTTCGATACGATTTAAATTCTGATAGTTTAATTTAAGATTATTATATTTTAGAAGATTATTATAGTTTAATTTAAAGGTATTACCTAAATATCAATCAATCTATACAATATATGTAATAAAATAGTACAGAAAAGTTATGCCGAAATCGGTTGATAAGTATGGGCATATGATACGGAGGAATGAGGAAAATGTCGTGAGGGAAGTTTTGAGTAGGTATGGTTGTATGAATGTCGATGGATATAAGAGTACCTAGGTAGGGGAAGACCAACGAAACGATAGATGGACTGTGTGAAAGATGATATAGCTAGAAAGGGGGTGACTACTGAGATGAAATACCTGAGAAATACCTGCCGTAGCTCACGACACGTCGTATTTCATAGAAATACATATAGATACCGACTATCTAATTTCGTAACACATTTTCGTAAACGATTAAGACTAATCTGTTTTATTTTGACAGTTCCACAACATTAATTGCGTTATTTACGTTGTTGAGCAGTTTTTTTTTCGAACTTATGAAGCAATGGATAACAATCTGTTTCAAAATGATTCAGATTGTAATTGATCGTGTATTATGCAATTAGAGTGTCGCAACGACACGTCGTCACCTGTTGCTGCTGCCTGTAGTCGGCTACAGACTTGTACCTTTATAGAGAAGTATGGAAGAAAAAAAACATGTTGCGCCGACCGCGACCCCGAATAGATTGGGATAAGGACAGGAGCATGATGATACTAAAATAGTAACGAAGTATTGTCCCATTGTCTGTTTGTCTGGATGTATGTTCCGGATTGGTTCAATAACGGCTGAACGAATTTGGGTGAAATTTGCCACAAAGATAGTTTATAACCTGGATAGGGTACTTTTAATTGATATCTTCCGATATAAACGCGGGCAAAAGCTAGTATTAATTAAATTAACCCTTACAAGTAAGATTAAAATGGGTGTGTACGTACTTACACATAAGAATTTCTTTATAAATTCTGTAGGTTATACCTACCCATATCGACAAGTCGCGCCAGTGTGTACGATACCACAATGGCGACTGTTTTTATTTAATAATTTACAAAATTACAAAATTAAGCACTTACGACATGTCAAAGCGACCTTCGATCTCAAGTATTTCGTAGCAAGTAGGAACAAGTAGGTATCTGAGGTTGTAGTCATACACGCCAAAAGTGGTAATCATGATGCACACACATCTGCATATTTGACCACCTGACCGGTATAAAGGTTCGTTACTACCTAGTCTACCTACCTGCATATAAGTCCAAGGTACCCAATCTTCAAGGTATGAGTCAGCCGTCTCGTCTTTGTAAGCGAACGGACTTTGTCAATTAATCGTGAATACAGTGCCAATATTTCCCATTTTATTATTACTTTTAAATTGTATAATTTAATAGCGTCATTAAAGTTATTTCATCATCATAATACATACATACCGGTCAAAATCATAACCGTCCTTTTTGCTTCGCCTTAGTCAGGTAAAAATTACCCACTAGGTAGGTGCCTACTAATGTATATTCGTCACTTTCACCATTAAGTTCTCTAGTTATGTTAACTTGATTCATCGTCTTTATCAATTAACTAATAGAGTGGCTATTAGGTAGTTAATTGATAAAGACGATGAATCAAGTTATAAATAGACACTATCTATTCACGGTGTCTCTATGTAGGTAGGTGCAACAAATTACTGCTAAAAAATGTAGTAAATTTTTGGATATTGGGGTTAACGATTAATCGTCTTATCCGAATATGTAGTGTAAGTATATTGGTAAACTGTTCAACCGAACCGCACTTATCAACATTTTGTTTCGGTGCGGTTAGTGGAAGTGCTCAGGGTGTGGTTCGGACAAGTGCTGTTGAAATCCGTGCTCTGAGTTGAATACCTCGTATCTTTTGAATTTTTCATAATATACTTAATTTGAAAAATTCAAGCAGGTGACGACTACGACTACTGCTGATCTATTCTGTAAAAATATCACCGTGAAAACTTAGGTGAAGTGAGCTTGATGAGCTGTCAATAGTCTCAATCCCCAGCATCAGGTGGAATGACTCCTTACTTTAAGATCACTTCACCTAAGTTTTCACGGTTATATTTTTACAGAATAGCACCGCTGTACCAACTCTCGTGACTGCTTAGGAGGTCGGGAGGCGTTGTCTTGCTGCGTGATTTGGTGAGCACTAAGAGCTCCCATCTACATGCGACAAAAACATGTAAGCAGGTAACATCACATGTCTTGAACTTCAGCACACTTTACTTCCATCAGACCGATCTGACTAGAGTAGTTAGAACAAATCAACAATAGGTACGTACTACTGGATCGGTAACCGTATTATGTATCTGAAATTCTATATGGTATTGCGAGTTGGTCTATATGTATCTATATTGTGGTGGGCAGTGATATGCGTTCGTAACCACACCGTGAGTAACATTTTACTTACCGCGAACGGTACTATCTGGTATGCACCGTTAGCTAATTACAGGAGTTCACGACTTATTGGTTTATTAGACGCTTTACCATCACACTTGTGGCAGATTCGACTTACCATTTTGTGTCGTAATTGGTTAAATTATATGAATATATATATAAGGTGCTATAAAAATATCTGCCACGGCTGCAATGGGAGATAGTATTGTGTTTATAGATTACAATAGTAAAGATAAATTATTGATCATGTGTCATATTTTTTTTCATACAAAAAATTGTACGTATAAATTTGCAAGTGACGAACTAGTCAGCTGATTTCAGTTTTCATTCACAGAACAGATGGAAAGAGATAGCAGTTGTTTTCATTGACGAAGTGCACTTCGCGCGTAATTTGTGAACCACGTTATGCAGAGTAGAGTCAATGTTTATTTAACTACTTTATTTTCTCAAATTGATTTAATTGTGCCGGGGTACGAAATTTCTTCACTATTGTTATCTTTAAACACAATACTACCTCTCATTAAAGCCGTGGCAGATATTTTTATAGCACCTTATATATATATTGTATAAGGTTAATACGTAGAGGATGTATGGCAATATTGCCCTGCACGGTAACAACAAAATATGACTTTGAAAACGGATTTGTCGAACTACTCATTTAAAGGAGTAGATACGATACTTACCCACTTATTGTGGACGATGGATGATGGATGTCCATCACGTCCACCAAACGTTAATTTAAAGAAAAAGAAGATTATTTTATTTTAATGGAAATATGAATGAAATAATAGCTTATGCTTAGTACTAAAGCTGCAGTTTCATTGGCAAGTTTGCAGCTTCATCATCGAGATTTTTTTCCACCTTTTTTCTCTGTGGACTTATTTTTGTATTTTCCTCTCTGATCAACGTGAATTTTCATTAAAACCAGAAATTGACCAAGAAAAGATTACCCACCCTGTTAGCCAACGAACACAAAAGATGAATAGGCACGGCAACATGTAAGTAACTACGTGCTTAGATAATCATGTAACTATTTCACACTGCATTAAATCTTTACAATACCTCATGCCTTGAAGGTCTTTACAGCACCTTAAGAAATGTAGAGGATTGAAAATGAGTCAGACAACAGGCATTATGTAGGTAATCGCTCCAACTATTATTTTGCCTTACAAAAAGAGAACCTTGGCATTAAAGTTGAATTATTATAACAATGAAAACCATAAAAACCTTGTTACTGATAAGTACAAAAAGTATTTACAAAAAGTAAGTCTTTGCCTTTCAGTAGAAATTCAATGATGTCATCGTCCTCCTGCGAGGGGCGAAGGATGCTGATATCGACATTGGCTTTCTAGGTGATGATCTATCCCAATTTATTTGGGGTCATGTTCACTTCTTCAATTGGTAAGGACACCAACCTTACCTAGTTCTATGAGCCATTACCCTTATAAAGTCAATATATGAACGATACAACTTGGAATGTTAAATCAAGGAAGCAACACGGATATTTCACGTAAGTAAACAGTTAAGCAAGTCCATATGGAGGTGTTTGTTTCATTGTAATGACGCTATACAGTTCGGTATCCGTTGAAGTGTTAGCAACAAGAATTTCTTGTGAAATACCACACGACAAGACTCCCTTTTATCCCAATTTATTTGGGGTCGACGGCTGCACAGCGTGTCTGCTTCAATACATCTCCATCAGCCGTAGATAGTCAATGTCTGAACGACAAAACTTGGAATGTTTAACCAAGGAAGCAACATGGAGATTCACGTGAGTAAACAGTTAAGTCCCTATTGTGTTTGTAGTTTAATTGTAACTTGACGCCATTCAGAACAGTTCGTATCCGTTGAAGTTCTAGCAACAAGAAATTCTTGTGAAATACCACGCGACAAGGCTCGCTTCCGGGTTGCGCGCGCGCATAGTAGTTGAGGTTGTTTTGAAACCCGGCCGCTGGCTACACCTGCGCCAGTTGAACCACACACACCTTTATTCTACAACACAACTTTACCCTTTCATAATGAAGATTGAACCACATCGGTTGTATTTCACTCCTTACTACAATGTTTGGCTGGGAATTCCTTCTGGTCACGCTCCAAATATGGCATCCTTATACTTTTCGTTCCACTTAATGTCTGTTCATACATGAACATACCTACGCTGTTTTCCTTGTGATGAGATCTTAAACAATAATGAGTAACTCACAGATACATACATACATTTACCGGCTTTTTAGAAAGACACTATAATGTAGACTACATTCAACCTTGCAGTTATCGAAACTTGTGGATATCGATTAGGTCATGTGCTCTCCGAATCAACTTTTAATCTGTATGATCTAATAGTCAATTTGTAACACAATGGAAACAAGTAGATACGCTAGTACTCGCTATTTTCATCGGAATGACAACGTATCAAGAAACTTATTACCTCCATGATGTGCTGACGGTGTCAAGTGGTACTCTAATAATGGAATGCAACCTTATTGTTGGCCATTCACTCACGGTTCACAATGTGTCTACCAGCGACAATATTTAACAAGTGTTATGTTTCCTTAAAATCATGGTGTTTTTTCAGCAGAACCGTTACTCCGTTCAGGTCCTGTAAACTTCACCAATAGATTCGGCAGGCTGCAGTGCTTGTAAGCACCTACTCAGATCAAAGAAAATGCTGCTTTGGAAATGTTTGCTCTTGTTGGGGAAGCCGTTGGATCACTCTCATAATAACCACAAACAAAGCTTATAGTTTTTTATTCGATACTTCAACATGAAATACTACTAAACTTTTGAATGTTTCCTTTTATTTATAAACGTTAGTCAGATATTAATAGCACGGTTAAGGTTCTAAATGTTAACGACCAATTTTAATATAGGACATTGTTATAAATAATGCTGCGTTTTATTATACTGGCAATAAAACATGACAAAATAAGATTTAGTTTTTACTTTAAATCGATGAACAATACATTTTCAAATAGTATGTGGACAGATACACCTTCGTAGTATTTTCCCTATTATTAGAATAGTAGTAGGCACCTATTATTAGAATTGACCAATTCATTAAAATTTTGATAAAGATTAATTGGTGTGATGATACCTACTTTACATAATGTCAGCTACCGATAATGCATTTTGTGCAAGGCTAAATCCTTATTACCTATTATAATAAGGATTTGGCCTTGCACAAAATGCAAGTTCAGGACAATGATAACGTTATCACACAAATATATAACACGACCTCATAGGTGGGTACTATGTCCATTGTTGAGCCTAGACAATAATTTTCCTGCAATTAGTCACGCTTCAAAGAAACAATTTATTTATTTATCTGGATGACAGTCAGTGTATTTGCATATAGAGCGATGCAATAATACATACGGAATTATGGCACCAAACTCGGCGAAAATTAAAGACGAATTGATTAAATATCGAGTGACGACTTGCAGATAAAAGTGATCGTTCTCGCTCATACATTATTCATTTAATTATGCATATTACTGGACTCTACTATTAATAGATGTAAATATGGCAACAAGAGTTTACTATACTCTTTGGTTAATAGTCACTATTCACGTTATCATAAAGATAATTCCGTATGGCGGACTGAGTAAACAAGAATAACCATAAACTGTAACATTTCGAAAGGCTTTACGAGTTCTAAAGCGAAATGTTAATTTGCTTTGTCCAAGCAAACATCATTTTAAGAATGACTCGGATTAGTAGATTTTAGTTTTTTATTGGTCGAAGAAAACGATTGACAGCATAACGTAATGGAAAAAGTAAGGTTGTCCAATCACCATTTGAATTTATTTTTCAAAAGGAAACAAGCTTCCATACTTAAATGGTCTTTGGTCAGAAAAAAGTGTACAGACCTACGCATTGAATAAGGCTTTCATAATCAAGAAAAAAGAGATAATCAGACGAAAAACATTAATCCAGCTGGTTTTCTTTAACTTTAATGCAATTCATACATTCACATTTTATTATTTATTTAAATAAGATTACACTTAATTAAAAGTAAAGTAAATACGATGAGATGACAGCATTCGGCTGATTTTTTTCTGGAAAACAGAATTTGTACGTAAACATTGTGAGACCTGTAATAATCATGTCTGCTTTACTATATCTACCATAGTTTACGTAAGTGTTACAGGCGTTTTGACGTAATGGTTTTTGAGAGAAAAGTCCAAGCATTTGAGAATATGACGACTGCCTCGTTGGTTTTGGTCTAGTAGTCGCAGACGCGTCTGCTGAGCGTGTTGGGATCCTATGGCCCCTGAGGCATATTGTTATTGGCATTTTCCTCTTCGAAATTCTCTTTAGCAGACTGAATCTGTCTCCGATTATTGGCAATTGGCTTTTTTTTTTTACAAAATAGGGGAAAGTGGGTTTTCTCTATATGGCAGCCCGATATATGAATTTGTGCCCGGTGAGTGGCAATAGGATTGCTCTTATTACATGGGACCTATAAAACAGAACTGGCGAAATGTGGGCGTAGGTACTATTCACCTCTGCCCTTCCCCTTCGGGGAAAAAGAGGTGATCTGTTTTCTCCAAATCACTATTCTTGTTTATTTTTATTCTATCCGTCTGAGACATACGTATGTAAAGTATCAACGTAGGTATGTTACTTTTCAACGACTGAATCAGCCAGCAAGTCGTCTTCTGTCTTACATGAAAGAGCACGCTTTGTCTCGGATGATGAAACTTTAAACAATAGCCTATTTATTTGTTTACGGATCAGAAAACAGATGCTCCACATGTTTAGGAGTGGCTTGAAACCTAGCTGAATTATAAACTACTTACTAACAATAGGCTAGCCCTTCTACATGGGGCTCAAAACATAAATGGTGAAATGTGGGTGTAGGTACTACAGAATACACCTCTGCCCACCCCTTCGGCCAAGTCACACGTGATACTAATCTAACGTTATGTTTAAGTTATTAATTAGTCTTTTATTTATTATCAAATTGTTGCAGTTCAATAAACTCGTCGTCGTGAGGGTTACTAATGTTTTCCTTAACGAACTGCATTCCATTTTCCTGTTTTGTCCATTTTAGTACGTATTTTATGTTTTACCTATAAATCAATTCAGAATCTTGACTGTTGCTAATTGAGGATTCTGTTACATAGGTACTCTTACATGCTCGCCGTCAATTTGCATGAGCCACAAAATTGTGCAGCTGTGCCTAATTAATTCTGCATGGAGGGGAGTTAAAAGCGGAACACGATCATTTCTGTTCTTTTACCGAACACTTCAAGTAATAACGGTTTACATTGACGTTAAATGTTTGAAGAGTAACTCAAATTAAAACATGCTCAACCACTAACTTTAAGTTTATATTGCCAACAATTCGCGTAATTTAGCGTAAACTTGAGCTATTCTCCCTAATAGCAAAGAGTTTATGGTCAATGACAAACAAATAAACATCGGATGCAATCTACAGTGTCATTTATACAAGAAAACAGTATCTCGAAAACGAGTCCCCATATAAAGCGCAAATCTTCTTCCTATTGTGTGGAAACGACTCTGCAATCCAGTCTGAGAGAAACGGGGTCAAGAAATTTATTTCTGGGTACACTAAGACTATGACTGTACGTTAGGTATAAGTAACTTTCATTTTATACTTCGAGCAACAGTTTACAGTGCAAATGCTAACGATGTGAAAATCCTTCACAACGACAAAAGATAAAAGAAATATAATATAATCTTTATATTTTAATCCTTCACTCGGCTTAAAAAATTAAATACAATTCACATTGCAAAACTACATTTTGATAACTTGGGCATAATAAAATGAGATCATGAAATTTAATGTAGAGCCAATTAAAGCCAGGATATATATGCATTAAAATTCGAAGAAAAGTGACATCTACCAACCCGCACTGAGCCCGCGTGGTGGATTACAGCCCACTCTCTCACACAGAGAGGAGGCCTGTCCTTGTCCAGCAGTGGGAACATTATAGGTTGATTATATCCTTGTATAAACTACTGCAACATAGCCTGTCGATAACCTGTGATAGCCTGTGCAAGTCGCATTTTCTCTCTGTAACTGTTTTATTTAGCAGAGCCTAAACCTGCAAGCATATTCAGTCAAATGATGAATATGCATAGGTACTTACATACTTATTTAGCATTTTTTGTTTTCATCCGGCTCACAGTAGGTTATTCTCAAGGGTGAAGAAAACTCACCGTGTGCATACCGAGAATCAACCTGACTACATTAGTAGCACGCGCATGAAAAAGGTAAAACTGCTTTTCAACATGCCCCATTAATATATAATTTCTATTAGATCAGTTTATTCATTCATAAATGCTAGTAGGTAAGTATGTACTATACAAGTTCAATATCTTCTCAGGCGAGGAGAATTGAACATATCTATAGGTATTCGACCATTCGAGAAGTATGTCGACCGTCAATTTAATTCGTTTAATGAATTAATTGACGGTAGAACAAGTCTCTACGAAGTTCCATAGGAAACAGACTCTTTGTCTAAATACTTAAAAATCCGATTATATCGTATATTAGCTAGAAGTCAGGTACTTAGTAAAAAGTAAATCAAAATCATTGTGATATGTGTTAAGTCATATCTTTTAAAGTTTTACATGGTTATCGATTTTTGTAATGCAAATCAGATCCAAGGAAATCTCTGATATAGATGATGTCGTAGAGATAAAGCCATCGTCTTGTTTTTAATTCAGGCGAACGCCTGTACGTATGATAACATTTATCGACATGTTTCATGTCATGATGAGTAAGAACATTAAAAACAGACAAATCAATATTAATTTGGAACGAAATTATATAGATATCTATTTTCGAAATAAATAAAAAAAACCTTTTCTATGACAAGGGTTATATTTGCCAACATAATGCAATATTACTCATCCATTATAACAAATAGCGTGACAATTTATAGCCTACAAACTGACCTGACGTATAGGGCTTATCCATGCCAAAGAACAGAATCTATCCGGTAGTATTTGCGTGATTCTGAACAATACAAACAGACAAAAATTCTAAAATCTATATTTTTTGGTATTACAATTGCTCCCTGAACTCCTAGCTAATACATTTAAAAAAATGATTTCGCTACGATTTTACTATATATTGTATAGATGACTTCGAATTAAAAGATAATATTACAGTTTCCTGTGAACATCATTTTAACCCTCCTCAGTTAGTTGAGTCTCACTTTACTGAGTAACATTGCAGAATAATATTCTAATCAGTTGTCCATTAATCTAGTGAAACACTATGTTTTTCATATCCTTATGGCCAATTCCTCCAGTTCAGTTGTTTCTGGTTTTCCGCCATTTAGTAAAACGGAAAGACAATTCCAAATAATTCCAATTTGATTACCTTCGTTGTAATTACTCAGAAACACGTGCATGTGTTCCATACTGTAAATTAATCTCAAGGAAAATCGAAGCTTGCTTGGTCTGGCTGGAAAACAGTGCAGATTGTTCATGTTGACTTAACTTAATTATGATCTATAACAATGTTCTGATTGTCAATGTTCGGACAAAGGGTTTGTGCTTCTATTTTTGCATGTATTATTTGCGTTATGATTTTTAATTTAGAAATTAAATACTCAAATGTGTCACATAAAAGTAATCTGTGATCTGATATTCTGATACTCCCATTTCCTCACATGACCAACTTTTGTAACAATGTACAAATCTTTATAACGTTAATCTCTAACCAACGTTGCATGTGGCAACAATTTAACAGCGGAATTAATCTACAGTTATGGCTGAGCGGCGCACGATTCTAATTCCGGTGTTTTGCCTATAAACGTGCAGTTGAACCACGAGGAAGGCCCCTAATGTAGCCTGAATAAAAAGGATTAAATATATTATGTGTCAATTAGAAGTGGTAGGTTCCTTCCGCTGCGGTCAGTCGACGGAAGCAGCGCCACGTGACTCACATGACCACTGCGTGTGCGCACAGTACTCGATTCACTACCCATTGTCTGCACACTCCATAAACTTCGCTCATTTATGCCATAGGTGAAACAAAAATAGGGACGATGTATATGAATGAATACAGTCACATTAAAATGAGTGGTTCCATTATTGTTTAGACTCGAGAATCAGAATGGATCATTATTGGAAAACGATGAGTGGACCCCGGTTATGAACAGGGCCTCCAATTGTTTTCTGAATGTGTAATCGGCAACAGTGTTATTACTAAAAGGATGCATGGTATGTTTAGCCTGCTCTGTATTCCTTCGTATTAGATTTATATTGGTCGAAACGTGATGTTTTGAAATCACCGTCAGTTAAGTGATCAACCGTGTTGAATTGGTGATTGATGCTCACTCGTCATCTGTATGATAAGAAACCTGTTAATATTATTATTATTTATGATCAATTTTGAACATCCAGCTTTCTTTACAGCAGAAATCTGGGGCAGGCATAGTCTACGACTCAGTATCGAATGAAATTTCCGGATGATATCGATAACAACGCGGAAGACAAAGCAACTGTTTTGATTACAGATTATATCATCTATCTTTCAATGGCAAAATTTTCCTGAGGTATTTTATCATAGCATGTGCTGTGGAATGAAAATAAATATGTCATCCTTCTGCCTTATTTCCATTTCTTTAGGGTGATCGTAATTTGTAATACCAACAGTAACTTGCATCTGACTCTCCCATCAATTTAGCGTCTACTTACATACATTATTCATCATAATATTTGATATAGCTTCATTGATAAATGGATTAATTTTGATCTGCCAAACATAAATCTCTGAACATCATATTTTGTCGTGGTCTAGCGTATATGTGTCTCTAGGATGTTATAAACAGAAACTTTGTGATGAAATTCATAGCACACCTGCACTGCCCATGGCTTGTATAAAGTCTATCTGAGTATTTGATATGTTTACCGTCTTCTGCAGGTACTTATCGACCTTCGTACCTGGTACTTTAGCTGTAAGTACTTAGAAATCGCTCTACTAGGCGTCAATGAGACTCGACGAATGATATCACTTACATTAGCGTATTATTAAGTCCAGCCTTCACTTTACTGAGCTTCATTACTTAGGCATACGTTAGATTCAAGAGGTTGGAGTTGCTATGATAGTAAGATTCATCTTCACTGTTTTCTATCGAGTCTAGAGCACCCTTTCTATTTGCATGTTATAGACGTTTTGAATGACACATACTTTGCGATGCTCGTCTGCACATTAATTAGACATTGATTACAAGTCCAAACATTACACATTTGTATTTAATTAGCACATACTAAGTTCGTGCGCTAACTGTGTTAGCATCTTCAAACTTTCCGAAACGTCTTTCCTCGGATAAATAAAACGAAATACGGATACATAAATATGTCATCAATACATTTATTATCAAATGCTACACTATAATATCAATACATTGTTTCAGTCATTTCAATATTTACAATCATTCGAAATAACTTTTGTAGTAAGCGAAGAGTAGGATTCGGTGTACGAGTACAAATATTATTATATTATGACTTTCTGTTACACAGCAGCTGCCTTTTCAAATTATATACATAGAGTTATCATACAATTTATTGTCCATTCGACGTCTACTATGTAGACAAAAGGTTCCCTACACTATACAATAAGTAATGAATATGAGAGAGCTCTGAAGTTCATTAGTGAGAGCTACAAGACCGTTAAAGACGTTACACTCCACATATAAAGGCCCCGCACGTACCAGACGGCTACGCAGGGATCACGCTTTCAATAATTTAATACTGTTCTTTATCCACAATCAAAACGTTATTATTGAGACCGATTACTTATGATACCTTCTACGAGCAGGACAATAGATACTTATTATTAAAATAAATCGCTTCGGCATCTCATATTTTTAAAACATGGACTTAAACATAATAGTAAATGCGCAATAAGCCTCACATGGTTAAAGCAAAGTATCTACAACTATCAAGTGATATCTGAAATGTTCAAATTACAAGAACTGGTTAGTAAACGGAATAAATAACATGAAGAACATAAGCTCAATATGAATGCAAGCTTATGTGGATGTAGACCGAGATCCAGCGGCTGCGCTCGTGATTCGAACGGATGCGACGAAACGAGAGCTGAGCACCGTTACCTGCGCCCGCGCCGTTCGCCGTGCGGCCGCGGGGGATGCGCCGACCTCATCGCCTCCCACCGGCACCAAAATGTGCCTGACTCATTAATCGAATGCCCACTAACCAACTTGGACATCGACTTCCACTAGGTCACCGCTCTAATCTGAGGCCATATAAATGCACTTCAGCCCCCGAGTACTTAACAATATTGCTACGCTCCTAATAAGCAGTTTACTTTAATGTTCTAAGCAGTCTTAATGCCTTAAATTAAAAATACACTTGATATCACAAAATGCAATCCGAAGCACACGAGTGCAACGACACATTGGTGGCGTTTTCACGGACGGAACAGTCCTTTGTGTTCAGTATAACCATGCTGCTACCACAATGTGCGATAAGGTCAATCTTTATCACGCAGTAACTCTGATTTCGCACTTTTTTCGTTTCCGTGGAAAGAAAAATTTGGATTGTCCTTTTGTTTGTATGCTTTGTCCAGTTTTGCTGACGGAGGATCATTTTCAATTGGTATGGGTACAATCGGCGTTGTATTGGTTATCGGGGCCGGGTTTATGTTTTCACCTCGACAGAAGTCTTGGAGCCAAAGTTCTGAATTGTACGAAGGGCCTTCTCCTCCCAACTCCGCTGGTAGAATATCAAGTGGCAGAGAATCATGAAGCGTTGACAGATTGTTCCCATGCAACACGATGCGCTCTCGCGTCTTCGCCTTAAGGTAAGGTTTTATTACAGCGAGAGCGGTTTCCACATACCAAGGTTGTCCGATGAAATGTATGCTTTTAAAACGAACAGGCATGCAATCTTGTAGACAGTCAATCATCATTTTCAACACTTTAGCTTGCAAACTACACGATTGCTTAAACGTGAATTCAGTCCAATCAACGATAATGACATATCCGTTAGCCTGATTTTGAACATCGTCGAGGGTGCGTTCTATTGTGAGTAGTAGAGCTCTGAACACTGAGAGTAGCGGGCACGCGTGCGGGATCCAGTTGGAGGCGAACATAAGCAGCACGCAGCGGCCGCGGCGGTCGCGCTGCGCCAGCACGCCGGGCAGCCCGTCCGCCAGCGCCCGCAGCACGCCGCCGTCCGCCGACGCCCACAGATCGGCGTGCTCGCGCCGGTACTGGTGGTAGCTCACTAACAACTCGAAGCTCTGCTGCACATCATGTTTGCGCGCGTACAGAAAACGCCGCAGGAAGTTGTCATCCTGACATCTACTCTTGTCGCGTAGGGCGAGGTTGAGGCTCTTGTCCACCGTGTCCCGCAGGCCGTTTAGGGCGCGTTGTCTGTCGCCGTCTGTGAGTCGTTTCCTGGCCACTTCACAAAGACGCTCATTCTGCATCTGATGCAGCTTCCAGTCGTACTCGGCGTACTCGTTCATGACTGGTTTTGGTATGAGTCATGCGTCCTTTCACTGGTATAACGCGTAGCTGCGCGCGCGCCGCCTGTAGCTCGGGGCCGACTGCGCACCGAGTTCGCGCCGTGCGCCGCCGCCATCGCTGCTCGTTCATTAAACCGTGTAATGCTCTGTTCACACGCGATAGCAACTTGTTCCAGTAAACTTGCTTGATCATTTTGTGGAATACTGGTAATAATGTTTCCCATGTTGTTACAAATGCAATTCGAATTCGACTAAAGACTAATTACCGAAAAAAAAAGTCAATTTATTAATTTGGACATAGCAAAATCAAATCAAAATCAAAATATTTTATTTCACATAAACCTACATGGGCACTTATGAAACGTCAGAAGCTAGGTGCACGGTTCCAATTGGTCGTTTCCTATGGAGAAGAGCCGGCAAGAAACTTTACATAATACTCTTACTCTTTTTACTATTTACTCTTTTAAAACTAAATGGGTTTTACAATGTTTTCAAAAATGTACAGTTTGAATAGGTATGAGAGGACAGTTTAGGCCTGACAACAAGATACTTAACAAAATAGAAAATTGTCTGCAAATCGACAGTTGAGCCTACAACGTTCTCACATTCACAAAATATCAAGGAAGTTTGACAAAAATAATAAGAATAAAAATCTATTTAAACCAAATGGTTGTCACTACAACTTTAACCAATCCGAATGAAAACCCCGTATTCCACAAAAGCGTCTACTGTAGGCATATAATGTCTAATAATGAAAATATATGTCAGGTATTATGTAAATAAAAAAATAAAAAATACATATCGTAATTTGGGAGCAGTTAATAGACATTTACATAATTATGCCGATAATGAGGTAGCCACATGCGCAGAAGGAATTATTGTCAAACTTCCTTGTCAACAACGTAGTCTTTAATCTTGTAATATGCTTTTTTGATAAGGACACGTTTTATGTGGGTTTTGAACTTTCCATCGCTAAGTTCTGTAACCGACTTTGGCAACTTGTTAAAAAAGCGGATACTGTTTATGAGAAATGACTTACTAGTTTTAGTTAATCTAAATTTAGGTTTTTATTTAGGGTCAATTTCATGTTTACTACGTGTATTTATATTATGAAAATCACTTCTTATTTTGAAAAGTCCTAAGTTTTTGCGAACATACAAAATGCTTTCTCAGATATAAAGAGATGGCAGAGTTATTACATCAATATCTTTGAATTTGCTTCTAAGGGACTCACGAGGACTCATTTTATAGATCGCGCGGATTGCTATCTTTTGTAATATGAAAATTGAATCTACATCTACATAGCCGAACCATGCTTGCCTTACGGTAATAACCTTATCTTAAAAAGGTACTTAAGTAGACATTTCAGTATGTCATTTAACGCTGCGCTAATCATACCATATTTCATAATCTGATGTAATGTAAACGTTCATGGGAATTACCTACTCGATATTAAGTTTTATTGTTGTATCACGCTCTAATCAATAAATTGATAAGATAATTCATACTATACTATTTTACTATATTTCATAGTTATAAAATAAGTGGTAAAAAGTGCAAGCCTTACGATACAGCACTTTTTTTTCTCTTTTTATGAAAAAATTGTGACCCAGATTTTTATTGAAAACTAACTGCTGCCCGCGGCTTCGCCCGCATTGGCTCTATTTCTTTTTCTAAAACTACACTAAATTACTCCTTATAACAACAGTTATCTGTCAGTAAAAGACCCGTCAACCGTTTCGGAGATTAGCGGAATCAAACAGACAGACAGAGAAAAATGTAAAAAAAAATCTTTCTATGCATTTAGTAAAAAGCTGTTATTTTGACATTAGAAACAGACTTCATTTTTTTTTAATCTGAATACGATGATTGGGTTACTGTTGCTCGGTAGATTTTGAATAAATTAATAAGAAAAAAATGACTGGATTATACTTGGTTATTCTTCGCGGTATTTGGTTCACGCGATGATTTTATCATAATTATTTGAATTAGTATTCAAGTTTGCTGTTATGAGCACTTATTGGAAATACACGGCCATGCTACTTCCCAAACGCGATAACTGTAATTCTTTGTCTGCTATTTACGACACAAAACACACATAAGTTAAAACATTCAGTCACTTCAACTGTCCGTTTTTTCTCGGCAGCTACTATAATTTTAGGTAAAGGGCAAGTCGACAGGTAACCGGCGTTTGAACGCAGCATAACTTACCCAGCCAGAGCGAGTTATAAATAAAAAAACTGAAGGTTGGCAGTATACCGGTCAATTGGCTGGCTGGTTTCTGCGATGACGTAGCGTCGTGCGCAAGAGACGCACACGCAGTTGTGAGCGAGAAAGATACACACTTTGTAACAATTATTTCTATGAAGCCTTATACGTAACGTATAAACGGATGGCCGAAAATCGTATAACGTCCGCGCTTTGTTCACTTCATCGTATAACATGCTGCCGTAACAGGCAACACTTACTGCCGCCGCATTCATAATTAATACTTGTCAGTCGAGTACTAATACTTGGTTCTGATGTTACTTTTACTCTGAACAAGTATCAACATTTTTTGGTCATGTTGAAAGTCCAAAAATAAACCTATTGCGCTAAAATAAGTCATAATCATTAAAAAAATGCGCTACTTCGCAAAATAGATTTTTTTTTGTATTAAAAACTAATATTTTAAAAGACAATCAGATTTAGATAACAAAAATAATCATTCAGAATATTATACAATAACAAGTCATATCGCAATTATTAATTTGAATAAGAATGTTTAGTTTCTCAATATGAAAGACATCAACGTCATCGCATCGGCAAGATCGCGCATAAAACTTTTTAAAATGAAAAAAAACCGGCCAGGTGCGTGTCGGACCACGCACAATGAAGGGTTCCGTAGCTGGGATGAATTTATCCCAAGAACAAACTTAACATTGTAGTTGAAAAATATGTTCTCCCATACAAAATGTATGAGAGATCATGTTTTTGCAACTACAAACGTAAATTACTCGTTAACTTGTAGAGCCTACTTAGCTGTGATAGTTTTCCTTTTAATTTCGTTATATATACTACTGCTGTGAACTTTTCCACATAATTATCCAGAACTTACCATTTAACCGGCTGGGGGGGGGGGACATTTAACTCTAACAAAAATTAGCACTTTAAAGCTTACGTATAGGGAGGTAATCTATTAAAAAAAAATTCATGACGACGTAATTAATATGTATACTTATGCCAAATTACAGCTTTCTAGTACTAACAGTCTCTACGCTAAGCCGGGGATAGACAGACAGACAGACGGATATGGCAAAACTAGGACGATAAAGGATTGTTGACTACGGAGCCCTAAAAAAGGACTCGTGTCAATGACTACTAACTTAACTTACGTACATAAACAAACAAAGAATTGCTTATTTTCCTTTGTTAAGGCTTCACTATTTTAAATCAAAATATTATGCGTGAAAAACAGTCAAATGTGAACCTTATTTCCATTTAGAGATAGAGATGCATTCATATTGAAAAGTATAACAATAAAAAATCATTTAGTTCTTTATAAGACACAGTTTTTGAAGGAATTTGTGTTAGTAAGTGTCGATAATGACTTAGGGGCAATGACTTTTTAAAATTAACCGTGTCGATGCATCGTATGGTCGTTGCCCCATGCAGTCGGCTAGGCCGGCCAGCGAGTCGCGCGGTAAAAATAGACGCACTTCGTCTCAAGATGTGCCTTTGCACATTACCCTACTACTGGGTACAAGCACAACACAGGCTGCCGAGAATCTACTACAACTTACAAGTGGCGCTTTCATTAAAATAACATTACGAGGGAATGTTGCGACCCTATTTTTGTAAAGGCATAATTTTGAGGAAACCCATTTATATGGTTATACTTTAACATAATAATATACCAGGCAGGTAAAAGCACAGTTATTACAATATAATAATTACAAATAAACTGGAATACAACGTCACATTTATAAATAAATGCAACATGAACACACAATCAACGGTGAAAACAATCAAAACAAAAGAAAATCTTAGGCAGACTGTTAGAATAATAATTATTATCCTATCCTATACTATTAAATCAACAATATTTGTATATACATATAATTGTAATCACGTTTTCGAAAACGGGTATAACGATTTCGATAAAAGTTTCATTATAAGGTTTTACTGGGGCGAAAAATCGATCTAGCTAGGTCTCATACCCTGGAAAATCCGTTTTCTCTATTGTCACCCGAGCAGAGCTCGATCACCCATGTACTAAATTGTAATAAGGCAAACAAGCTGATAAATCATATCGATAGTAGGTAGTTGCCACATAAAATAAAACTATATAATATTGGAACCCAATTAATTATTCCAGTGTTCTTTTAAGCTGGTATGCCATAAACAGCAAAGTAAGTAGTTAATTATTTATACATTTTAAAAGAAAAAATCTCAAAATCATCATTACATAAAACAGTTCCAACATTTAAAAATAACGTCATCTTACTGTCGATACGTGGACTTGGTAACATTTTCCTCGTTTTCTTGCCTACTAACCTAAATTTTGCTGTTCCCTAATAACCATCATCAGATATCTTTTACTCGAAGACTCTGTTTAAGATCGTTAACGGGCACGTGTAAATTATTTATAGTACTGAAGGCCGATTATCGTACATAAAAATGTTGAAAATCTAGTTTCGGCCTAAAATGTCAAGAATGGAAATAATTTTCGGTACCTCACAAATCAGCTTCATCCTTTTATAGTCAAAGTCAAATAATGTAGGTACTTCAATTAGACTACTAAAGGCACTTTGAAAGTCAAAATGGACAGGAAAGAATATTGAATTGAATTTACCATTCCATACCATTATTACCAACCCACACTGGGTCCGCGTGGTGCATCGCCCAGCACCTCTCACAGAGAGGGAGCCCTATGTTCCAGCAATGGGAACGTTCTAGGCTGAGTATGCTTTGCACATTCCAAAAGATAGTCACCCCATTCTTCTCCATAGTAAATGGAGAAGAATGGGGTGAAGAAACTCCATTCAATCCTTTTTGCCGTCTGTAGGTATTGTAATTTATATAACACCTGGGTTTATCACAAATCACAATGTCGCCTTACTTACAAAGTGTCCTTGAATGTTACAATTGATTTTCTGAGAGTAGTTATTATCGGCGGCGACCGACGTGACGAATTGCTTTTCAATATACAACGTGTGACGCAAAATCGCATATCATGCTAGCCCTTGTAAAGTTTCGTAATTTAGAATTTTCATTATAAGTATTTAAAGTTACATACAACATTTTATGTAATATATCTACTGCTCCCATGGGACTCCTTGGGAAATACCGATGAAACAAAAACGATTTGAACAATTTTCCTACAGCTTTCTGCTTTCCTATTAATTTTGTAAAGAATCGGCCATTTTTATTGTTTTCCTCTACTTTTCTCTAGAATATTGGAAAACTAGGCCTTGGACTGAAAACGGGCATCCAGCCAAAACTTAGTGCAGTAGATCGGTAGCATTCATAGTTCTTCTCCATTTGATATATTCTTTGCTTTCAATTGTTTTCTGCTTTCTGTTGGTTGTTTTCGAAGAATGAAAAATTTTAGTGATTCTTTTATTCAATAATTAATTTGGTACACCAACAGCAGTACATAAAAGTATAAAAGGAATTAATAGAAACAAATAATAAAATAAAAGTACTGGTATGTTTGTCTATTACAGGTTAATTAACTGTGCCTGCCTATTACTGGGTAATTACATATCTAAGAAAACGAAAAATGAAAATAAAAAAAACAATTAAAATCTATACTTATAATGAAGCTGAAGAGGGTCGAAAGTTTGTACATGGAAGATAATCAAAAAAACTTGGCTGGGGTTACTTAGAATCGATAACAGAACACGTTCCAACAGTTTTTAGAATTTGTGTCTGTCTGTTTATCTGTGTCTGTTTATTTGTTTGCGCATCTCGTGAAAACGGCTGAACGGATTTTGATGCAAACTAGGCCTGGTTATAGGCTATGTTACATCACGCTACGAACCTTAGGAGCCTAGCAAAATGAAAAAAAGTCAAAAGCCGAATTAATAGCGCGGGCAGGGTGATGGGATGCACCGCGATGGGCCGGGGTCCGAAATTTCATGCGGACGAAGTGGCGGGCAGAAGCTGTTACAAAATAAAGTAAATATTCGCAATCAAATTAAAAACTATGCGAGTGAATGATATCTAAGGTTCATAACATAAAGTTGTAGGTTAGATCTGCTAAACTTGTTGAGTGACACACCGTGTAAATCGGGTTCTGGTGATTTACCATAACAGTTGTAATTCTACACATTCGGAGCAAGGGAGCGTTGATTGATGACAAAGGTTAGATTTGCGGAAAGGGAGGGAAAAGGATTCTTTGAAGTAATCATCAAAGTTTATATATGACATATCTATAGAGTTGATCCAGGTTCCTGAACAACCACGTTCAATTATTTCAAAGTACTAAAATACTGTACTTACACCAAAAAAAACATTGGCAAAAACTCCTCCAAAAAGGCATTTCACCGCATTTCCTAGTATCAAAACGCGGTCGCATTATCGACTGTCGTAGATAAGTTATGATAAGCTGACATTATCGCTATCTATCGCCTTGTTCCGTGGGTATTACAAATATCATGCTGCGTTTACACCACACTTCTAAAGACCAAGCAAGCAAACTTGTTTAGTAATTGATTGAAATTAGATATCGTTTATAAGCCTCTTATTCTAAGATTGTAAATTATATTACTCATTTATCTGAATCTGGAAATGAAATCGCATTTTTAGCAGCAGTATAGATTATTCATCTGCCTTGCCTTTCCCCACAAAGAATACATAAACATAAATAAAAGGATTTCCGTAGAGGAATATGAATATTTCAATAAGAAAATGAAATTCTGGTTTTCCTAACAATGGTGTTTGACGGTATTGTCAATTAAACACGCTCTATTTCCATCGCGAAATAGAAAACGAAACTAACAGACTTGCTTGTTAACTGAATTCGTTAATGCAATGCAAATGTTTTCTTAAGAAAACATATGCAAATACGTAGTTAGGTCAATGTCAGATAAGTAGGCAATACAAGTGACTCAGACTACTCTTGATTATTATGCGTAAAGTATTGTAAAACCTGTTTATTAAGTCGTTTATTTTATATCTTTTTCCGATTTTGCATACACCTTTCGACTTAAAATATTCGTATCAATTGGAATTCATAAAAAAATATCTGTTACAATTTTATGTTTCCCAATATTTTTTCGGTTTCATTCATTTTAACTAGCCTTTGTGTATATTTTATGAAGAGGTACTTGATATTAATGCGAGGCGAACAGTAATTAACATTTTTTTTTTTTTAGATTTCTCTCACTGAGGGAACGTTGTAGGCTGATTAGGTATGCTTATACTTGTTGTAGGTATATCTTGATAATAACAAAAAGTTAAATATGGCTTTGACAAAAAAGAAGAATAAATGTTGTGAAAACCAAAATAAATGTTGCCACAGCTCAAGAACTGACAACAGCGAAGATTCTAAGATAAGTACCACCAATCACTAAAAAGAAATTAATATTAATTGCTGTCGTCACGAACAGATGGAGGCTCCTGATAAAAACTAATTACCACACAAAGCGAAACCACGAACTCCTGCAAAATTTCAAATGCTTTACATATTCAGTGATCTAGATGATCGCAATACTTGCACTATACTTAGCTGCACGATCATCTAATTCCTCGGCCACGATGCGCATTATGAGGTTAGAATTTATTATCTTATCTGATGTGCTTAATTATGATTGAGTCAAATGCATGTGCATGCAAATGTTCATAGCTCCCGGGAAAGGTGGAGAGAGCGCGCATTCAAGCAAGGAGCTCGCGTTAATGTGTTGCCTCAATACCATAGATAACATACATAAATAGCTCGATCGCTCGTTAATTATATGTTATCGATAGCTGCCCAAGGTGCCCACGCTAAATTTATTTTAATTCCGACGATCGTTAATGTGACATCCGTCTGTTTGGCTATATCTTCACAGAGAGTCGAGTGAGCCCACACGTTTTTGTGTTTTGTTATCATTAGTGTGATTGCGTCCACACTGCGCCTTCCAGTATAGTATCAAAATGTCTACAAGCTTCATTTCTATACCTGCTTACCTTAGTCTGTCCCTCGGATACCTTTCGTACCCTGCTATGTGTCTGTCAATCTGGCCCCCCTGTACCCATATGACAATCTTGAAATGAAATTGTAAAGGACGAAACTCACGACATTGACTATTAAATTCATTTGCCAGCACTGACTGATAAATAAGATATATTAAGTGCCATTAGAGGCTTACAATAAATTGTTCTAGTAATAACAGGAATAGCAGGATTCAGTTTTATGCAGGTGCAGCATGTCATAAATATTTAGTTCGTTTAATCAATTTATTGTTTTTTTACTCTCTTCTTCAATTAGTTTAATAATAATAATAATGTAGACACACGCCTTTTTCCCGTGGGGGTAGTTTCTGCCTACCCCCATGGGAAATGGCGTGAGTTTATGTTACTTTTAAACTTGCAGATATATATTATCACTGAGAATAACTATTTTATCTCGTTTCTCTTTCATTTTCTTTATCTTGATCTGCAATATTCTTAACAAAGGAAGGATTATTACTTTTGTTTCCTTGATACACACGGTGCACTAATTATTAGCCGGCGAAAACTTGGCATTTTGCTTACACATAAGAGGCAATAAATGGCAAGCGTTGAGTTGAACAAAAAGTGGCCTCCACTGGCGGCAAGGTTGCTGGGCCGGTTCAGACAGCCGAGCCCGAGAGCCGATAAATATAGGCACCACATCGCATACTTTCGTCTGATCAATAGTTAGGGTCTACCGCGAAATCGGCAGAGATTCATACAATGTCGCGATTTCTTTGAAAGCTTTACAGAGCAATAAAAGGTATGACAGTTTAATATTATAGTGGAAACAAATATAAAGGAATATCTGACGTATTGCGTAAATTCAGGAAGAAAATATATTAGACTCTACATTAATATTTGGAGCCTAATAAAAACATCTTAGTGAAGTATGGCTCTTCCATTCAACACTTTAGTCTTGCCTTCAATGAGAGACTTGTGAATCATGTTTTGCTCTTAGATACAAAAAAAACTATTTATAGTTCGCTACTTCATTGTTTTGTTCAAGTAATCGTTGTTTTACATTTCACGAATTAGTTAACCGTCACCAACTTATGACCATTTTAAATTTTTTAACTCGCCTATCGAATAAAGTTATCAAGTTTATTCCAAACAAAAGATTTATTCGAAGTACCCTACGTATAGTCAATACAAAAATATGAACGCTGACAAGTCATGACAATGTAGATAGGTACACGAAACGAAACCTTCCGATGAAGAAGGTTCAATGTTCAAAATGTTTCAATATTTTTTTTTTAATATGTGGCGACGGGTGGCGGTCCCACAGCGGTGTGGTTTTTGGATGGGTTGGTTTATTATTTGGTCTGGCAGGTATCAGTATCACTGAGTTCATTTGTAATGAGACCAAATGTGTGTTTAGGGTTCCTTACCTTTTATGGCAATAACGGACATTGGTGTCCGTCTGTCTGTCGTGTGACGAGACCAAATTTATTATGTTGAAAAAAAAATATGTCTGACTAATCTGTGCTGCATACTGCTGTAAAAAAATCAAGCTACTAGTTTTACGCAGTGAGATATAAAGTTAGTATAAAGTCCCACTCTCTGACTGTTCACCAAAACCCATATATAAGGTAGAAGCGTCCCGGTCGTCTACAATACATGTTGTTTTAATTTGAAAAGTCCGTAGATCATCGCCATTTTAATTACCTTCAACCTTAAACGAATGATGACGAAATGCTTTTTAATGTCGACACCACAATAATTGAATACTTGCATGTTTTTGCTAGAATATAAATTATACAAAAAGAAAACGAACCGATTGGAATCCTAATTAAAACAATGAGTCATCAAGATTTTATTCTAATAAACCTACTTGTAGACTTGACACTATACCGGATGCTTTAGAAATAGTTATAAATAGGTACATATTTGTAATTCTCTAGATTCTGGCGAAACCAAACGTGTTCTCCTACGTATGAATTAATACAAAACGAACCGGTGTAATACTAGGTTTGTTTTTCATTTAAGGCGGGCCCGCGATAACTTAATTATAACATGAATTCCGTTCTGGATCGAATTTGTTTAACTTTATTTTAACGCTTATGTTTTGGTATGTGCTCATTGATTGCAAAAAGTTGTCCTGCCTTTGAAAAGAGAGTGTTATTATGAGACATTCTAAAACCTTCAAAGATAATGTGGAGAAGCATGAGTGAAATGTATCAGCTCTTTTACTGAATGACGTCACGACTCTGTTTTGACGGCACGGTTTGCGTAGTGGTTAAGCGATTGACTGCTGCGCTGCGTGTCGCGGGTTCGACTCCCGCACGGAACAAATATTTGTATGACCTACATGTAGTTGTTCCGGGTCTGGCTGTTTGTGTATGTCAGTTTAAATGTTTGTAAACGCACCCACGATACAGGAGAAATTCCTAGTGCGGGGCAACGTTTAAAAAAAAAAAAAATATATATATAGCCATCTTTAAATATAAGGCTGAAGAAAAACCCTTCAAGAAGGTCTCAAACGGTCACTTGGAAATCATAGCCGACTTGATGAAATAGATGTTCTTTAGCTACCACAGGTGAAGTCCTTCTTCTGACCCAAACGCATTGTCTCAATATTAACCATTGTGGTCAAATGTGTCGTTCTCACATTATGAAGAAGGCATTGTTGCCGCTTGAATATGTTTACTATCTTACCAACCGAAGGACTGAATGATGCGTGAACTATCTTGAATTCATGAATTTTTTGCAACTCATCTATACTTATAATAAATCTGTAGAAGTGAAAATTCTGTACATTGAAAATATCAAAAAAATAAATGGCAGGGGGTGTTACTAGACCGACACCGAACCCAAAAATATGATTAAAAAAATTTTTGTCTGTCTGTCTGTCTGTCTGTCTGTCTGTCTGTCTGTTTGTTCAGGCATCACGCAAAAACTACCGGTTCGATTACGATGAAACTTGGTATAATTATTCTTTAATATCCTGGGCACCACACTGGGTACTTTTTATCCCGGAAAAATATCCTATCCTACTATCTATATTTATACCTATTAATAAAAAGACAAGTCCTGACTGACTGACTCATCAACGCCCAGCCCAAACCCTTGGACCTAGAAAGCTGAAATTTTGCACAGAGGTTCCCTTTATATTGTAGGCAAGGAATAAGGAAGCATTTTTTAAATTCAACCCCTAAGGGGGTCAAATAGGGGATGAAAGTTTGTATGAAAAATCTTATTCCTTGAGGTAATAAACATGAAACTCCGCACGAATAATTATCAAAATAAATGAAAAAGTTTGTAATTTGTTGTTTTTCTAAATTACCCCCTAAAGGGGGGTTGGGGCGTGTCAAAGTTTGCATGGAAGAATTTTAACGTGCTGTCCGATTAACTCGAAACTCAATATTTATACTTAAACCCAAAAATTAAGAATAACGTGTATCAGGATTTTTCGAAATTCAACCCCTAAGGGGGTAAAATAAGGGATGAAGGTTTGTAGGAAAAATCTTATTCCTTGAGGTAATAAACATGAAACTTCGCACAAATAGTTATCTAAATAAATTATAAAGTTTGTAGTTTTTGTTTTTCTAAATTACCCCCTACGGTTGGGGGGTGTCAGTGTTTGTATGGAAGAATTTGAACGCGCTGTCCGATTAACTCGAAACTCAATATTTATACTTAAAACCCATAGGGATGTATGGGGTAATTTCCGACACTCACGCGGGCGAAGCCGCGGGCAGCAGCTAGTTATCGAAATAAATGTCTGAAACACTATTTAAAACAGTTCAGAACTAAAACCAATTGAATCAGGTCTTCGCTTAGGCCATCTAATCGACCCATGCGCCAAAATGTTGTTTTATTACCTAGCATAATATCGATTATTTCACTATCTATTTTCAAGCCCAAACCTTACATAACAGTTCAGCACCGTTCTTTGATGTTGTACTTATTTTATTGGCCATTTGCCTAATAATGATTATACCTGCTTTTATGTAATGCTAGCGATTGTCGGCGACATCGTCGACAACAACAAAGTTCATAAAGATTTTCACACAGTTTTAGTGAAGCACTAAGTTTCTAATACCAGGCATATAACGAGTGGACTGCAGGTAATGATGAACAGAGATATTTTTTTATTTTCGGACCTTTAAGATGGTGTATTTTATGTCTACAGATCTTGTGTCTTGTGATCGTTTTATGGGACACTATAAAGTTTACCTAATTTATCTTTAATTTTAACCATTATCTGTTTACAAAATGTATAACTTAGTTTAGTGAATATCACAATCAATACATTGATAGCCAGATAGCAAAATAATAATAATTCTAGATCATCAATGTACAATGTATTATCGTTAGCACAATCCGAGGATCTCTGCCAACGTCGAGGGTCATAAACTGCAAGTAATCGTAACATCACACAGGAAGTGTGTTAATTAAGGATTGAAATACGTAATAATAAATTGCACTTAAGCAATTAGCGCAGTGAATGGCCCAAGGCGAAATACATGAAATATTATGATAGATGGAAAAATAACACAGTAGGTAATACGATTATATTACCTACTCGGTTATTTTTACACGCGCCTAAAGTTGATTTCGAAGAGTTTCTTCGTTTGCAGTTCAAATGTTGTGCACTTAGTCGCTCTTATACAAGTTTTTTCATCTAAAATAATGCCCATTTAATTTACCGCGAAATAATTAAATGTAAATAAAACAAATTAGAAACTTTAACGCAATCGCACCCGTTTACCCGTGGAACATGTTTTCATCGTTATCAGAGTATATCGTCATTATTGTGGAACAAAACAGCCGCCGACACATCCATCCGCGCTCTAGTGACAATGCAGGCGCTAATAATTGGTGCATAGGTAACCAGTACCTATTGGCAATATATGGAACACATGCAGTGCCGCCTATCTACCCTCGATAAAGATGAATAGTAACTAACCTAACTGTACCCTTTCGTTCGGGCTACGCCGTAGCCGGGCTACGAATTCTTTTCCTGGAATCATATATACTGATAACGAAATGAAAAGTAGGACGTGACAATATGATACATGCTGAATCTTGATAAAGTTACAGAATTACCAGGTAGTGGATCTTACATAATGGCAACTGCAACTAGAGCGGACGTAGACGCTACATAACAGCACCAGATGGCGCATAAAGCTCAGGCTCTCAAGACATCGTCACACTGATGTAACAAAAAAGGTAACGGGTCCATTTCTTCGATTCGCGTTTTTATGCGTTTCCAGCAGGTATTGTGTTGCAATGTTAGTGACTACAATGGAGTACATTTGCCAAGCAAGCGGGTTGCGTCAACGTGGCCGCAGAGGGGCGCTGGCGGCGGCGGCGCCAACACACCGTGAACAAACATTGACCAAGCACGCACTGCGCTCCGGGCCTCGACAACTTGCCGCAACATTCTTAGCGTAAAAGTTAACGTGGATGGTTTACTCTATGTAATTTGCGATGTTCGAGTTGATACTAAGTTTTCCCTTCGACAACGATTGTGCGACCGACTTGTGACGTATTCCGAACTGCCACTGTGCTGTAAACGATGTGTTTTGCCCATGTTACTACGAGAATGTTTGCTCTGAATTCCATGGAGATTGGAAAATTCGTGCAAGATGCAATAAGTGAGTAGGTATGATTGATTTAATTTTACTTTCAACTAACGATAAATAATGTTTCACTCGCGGCGGCATTTTGTTAGCCGAGACAGCTTCCGTGACTTGTGTGCATCCGGTAAGTGTTTTGAACTTGTTTCTAAATCATTCTTGATGCTCAGATTAGACGGTCAGTTTGCCAATGTAACATTAAATAAAGCGCTATATTTGTTCCAGATTATTCGCTTAGTATGAATCACATTCGTTTTTTGCTGCATCATAACAAATAATCATTTAGTGGGTCTCTAAGTACCTACACTTAATTTCAAATAATACGTTAGGCCTTGAACAAGATTTAGCAACGTCTCAAATAGCAAGTCAATCGCGAAACCATAGAACGACATGAAAAACAATTTATGTGAACCATAACAAGTAAGAATTTAGAGAGTTTACGCGGAAATTACTCTACATGTTCATGACGTTATTATAATTTCAACGTGCGGAATCTAAACAACGCGAATGATGCAAAAGCGATTGAGCGTAAACTTTGCTCATTAAATTGTTTAATTAGAGGCTTTTACGTTTACAATTTCTATTTCTTATACACTCAGATATTAATTACGAACGTAGCACTGCTAATTAGGTTCAAAATCAATCTTCTTGTTCAATAAGTAAGGTAAATTGATCTCTTTTCGTAACACAAGAGTCGGTGGCTGGGGAACTGCTTTCAACGAGATTTCTTCGTCCAAAACAATCGATGGACACTTCATTGTTTTGTCACGTAAAAGTGTTATGCATTGTGGTTACATTGCTTGATAACATTACGTTCTAACCATCAAATATTAGGTAAATTGGAAATATTAGGTATGGTCGCCCTCTATTACATGGGATCATGAGACGTAAACATAACAGCCCAAGTGTGGGCTACTATTCATTTGACTTTTAGTGAATACAGACACGATGTGATGTTAAAAGTCTTTAGCCAAATGTGGCTTCGAGGCTTCTGCTTACTCCTTAAATGGATGGAGGTGCCATTGTAAAAAATAAGGTAAACCCTAGCAAAATTGTAATCTAATAAAAAAAGACGGTAATTTTTCCACGTTCGTATAGCAATATATAAACGTAGGTAGGTTTTTCTAAACTAGCTCTATCATGGCTCTTCCCGTTTACCGCAAGTCGTTAAGGGAAGGATCTACATCAACTGTTATCAGATAGGGTTGGGCAGTAGGCTGGCTATCTGCAACTATGAAATAGTTTTCATAGATACCTAGTATGACCATAATAGTATGACATTTGGGTATACGGTATACCCAGTTCTAGCTCTCTTTTCTCAGCAGACTTTTACTAAATATCATTTTCTCTCTTTCATTGTCAAACGATTGACAGGAACAGAACGTTATTTTGATAAATACGTTTCACAATTTGTGGTGCAAGCGGCCCCAAGTCTGATTACTACTAAAGCTTTAGTATCAACTAATTTCTTACTCCACTATTATTACTATCCTAGCCTTTTCCTAACTATGTTTGAGTCGGTTTCCAGTCTAACCGTATTTTAAATAACAGTATTTTACATGGAGCGACTGCCTATCTCACCTACACAACCCAGTTAGTAACCGGGTTGGGCAATCATTCAATGGGTATCTTACCACTGGGTAAGATACCCCTTGCTAAGACTGGTTGTCAGACTTTCGGCTTTCTGACGACCCGTAACGACTGTCAAAGATCCGACAGCCGGGGCCAACAGCCTAACGTGCTTTCCGAGGCACAGAGGTGTCTTGGAATGTCAAGATGGTCACCCATCCACGGTCCAACCGCGGCAAGCGTAGCTTAAACTAATCGATCAACCCGTGCGGCTGTTATTAGTTAGCCACAAGCCCCTCATTCTTACTCCACTACGGTACACTAATATTATGACTGATAAGAATACTTCAATATCGTACATTACGAGTAGTATCTACCTTTACCGATATTAAACTATCCCGTTTTGTAGGCATATCGTTCTTAAAACTGTTGCAACAATTTTAAGTTGATTTACTGAGAATTCTTACAAAACATGCTTACAAAATTATTTCTGATTTATTAGATAACATGTACATAATTATTAATTAAGTGTAGATAAAGTGCGTGACTTATGACATTATATTTATTACGCAGTCGCAGAGAACAAATTCATAAATATAATCGTGTGAGTGTTTTTATTTTATTTATTTAAGTACTTTTTTAATTTGGTACTTTTTAGAGTTCTGTACGTCCAAATGAAAACACGGTCTCGTGTTTTCATTTCTTATAGGATCACTCGTGTGTCTGTCTAGCTGTCTGTCTGTCCGTCCGTCACAGTCAATTTGATCCGAATCTAATAAACCGATTAAGTTAAAATTAGGTACAAATAAGAATTTCTGTGTAACGTGAATAAATGAATGTTGAATATAGGGGTCACTTTTGGAAGAAAAAAAAGAAAAAAAAATGTTTTAGACCCTCAAATATATTTTTTAATGTTAAGTTTTATTGAGATTTAAGAGAATTGATGAAAATTTATCACTCCCTAACTCCGTATCTCCGAAACGAATGAGCCAAAAATTTTGAATGAACAGTTGGAATGTATCGGAGAACATGTTTTTCAACTACAACATTAAGTTTGTTCTTGGGGTAAAATATTATGTGAAAACATGGTAGATAACATATTAAACGTACGGAACCTTCACCAAGCGAGTTCAACGCGCACTTGTCCGGTTTTTTAAACTTATACTTTGGTTGTCAATATAGTCTCGGACTACGATCAGCCATGTGCCTAAGTTGATCGATTTTCTAGTAATTCGCAGGAAATGATACAATCCTAATGGAAATGGAAGTCACGAGACATTCATAAATGCTACTCATAGGTGTCGTGAAAAAAATGATTGATGTTGGTTTATTAGTATCTAGAAATCGCAGAAACACTAGTACATACATACATCATTCAACTGTCGTCCTACTTTCAACAATTATAGGTACCAACTTACATACCTCGCAACTGCAATCGTAAACTTTTTACCAATTTGCCTACATACCTAAAGAATATTTGTTTTACTATTTATACTTCAACTTGCAATAATTTGTTCTAGCTTGCAAATACAATGTTAATTGGGTTACAAAGTTATTTCATTACTCATTATTACGTTACGATGTCAAAAATTAATGAATTGCTTAATAACCGTCTCGGTTAATGATCGCGATGAAATCGTTTAGGAACTCTTTTATGGTGTAGCTTACATTTAAATAATGGTGTGTTTCTTTGGTTCTCACATCGATTAGTTAGCATTTTGATTTGCTTCACCAATTCTTTCGTAAGTACTTATAATTACTAATTTATTGAATGGATGTTTAGTAGGACGTATTGTAATTGTGAATACTTCATAATAAATATTTAAGTAATTTGTTTTAAGTATGAAGTGTCTAACTTTCTAATAACAAGGCTATTCTTTAATTTCAATCGTCTAATTATTACACAAAGTGTTTATATATTAATTGCAGTTATCCATTGGTAGGTACCGTATACGTGATAAAAATGACTTGACCGGTTAACAAGGTCTTTCCGCAAATTCAGAATTAGGTATAGTCCGAAGTTGTATACACATAGGCATTTTCCGTTGTTGGTAGTAGGTAAGTAGGATAGGTTGTTTCTTTTTAGTATTAGGGATCAATTATGTACCTTTAGAAAAAAACATTTTGCAAGCTGCAGACGCTGAGTTTAAAATACTACGTTCCTATAACAATATGATCTTTATTTTACTATCCATACTAATATTATATTCTAAATGCGAAAGTAATTCTGTCTGTCTTAGCTTTTCACGCCTTAACGGGGCACCGAGCTTTTTATACATAAAAACACGTTTTTATAACGCTTGTTTGAAGTAGTAAACAATTAAATTAAAATGTAGGAAAATTTATTGGTATTTTTGAGCTTATATACTAGACTGTATACAGGATGGAAACACGATTTGATCAATTTGGCTCGATAGAATAAATTCGCAAAGTTACCTCTTATCGAGTATTTTTTTTCTCTATTTCGCTACTTTTCTATATAAATAAGTAATTTTATATTATGTTACATTTACTAAAATAAAGTTCATAGTTGAATGGAGCGTTTATACACGATAGTTTTTTATTTAAGAGCAATATGATGAAAATAACAACAAAAAACATTAAAAAAGGGCAAAAGTGTGGTTATTTTCTTTACTCTTTACACGTAAAGAAAAAGACAGAGACAAAGGCAAATGCTCGGTGCGCCCTTAACGGTTGAAGCGTTGTGCGTAGCGAAAAAACAAGAGAAAAGCTAGTCTCCATAAATAAAGTCTCGCGTAGCCTCACATAGCCTCGCGTAGACTCGCGTAGCCTCGCGTAGACTCGCGTAGCCTCGCGTAGCCTCACATAACCGCACGTAGCAGTGCGTAGAGGCGCATATCTTCGCGTAGCATCCTGCGCGCCTTAGGGAATTCCATCCCTACTAGTCACTAGGTAGTGCTACTATCCAATAGGACACATAACATTAATTAACATGAACAACAAACTATTTAATCATTCCTAATTTAATACAAACCTCGAATAAAAACTTCAGTCTAAATCTAAAGAATAGACAATCAAATTATAAAATTAAATCATTAACACTATTGTTCATGGTACGATAGTTTCTCACCTTCGTGCACCTTCACGCTGCGGATCTTCATAACTTGCATAATTTAATTATTTTAAGCAACACTTTAGAAGTTAGCCAAAATAATGATTAGCCTAGAAACATGCAGTGCTTGGTACCGCACAAATTATGAGCCGATTTACCTAAAAGTTTTATAAGCTACAGCTAGCTTATAAAACTTCTTTGCCAAAATGAATGTCAAATTGAATCGCGATTTTCGTGAGAAAATCGTATAAAAATCCGCGGCCATACGATAGAATAAATAGTAAAATAGAAAATAATGGTCTCGGGTAGTCCGTCAGTCCTATTATCCAGTATGACAACACTGAGCAATATTGCTCATTGAAAATGCAAATGAGAAGACCAGCATAAAAAAAAATGAGAAGAATATGCAATAGGTAACTACTAATGTATGAAACTTGAACAAAGAGACAACAAATTAGAAATAGATTAGCTATTGAACTCAAACGCCTGCCAGGAAATTAATTCAATGGTGAGAAGTCGTTACGACAGTTTTTGTTGGTAGGTAATACTTTGGAACTTGTTACGATCACGAAAACAATTTAATAAAAAAAGAGGTATCTACATGAGTACTTAGATAAGTTATTATTGACAAAAAAAACGGTACCTACTCGTGGTTGGACAATTTTTTTATTTGGGGACCTCGGGCACATGTTGGGCACGACCACAATCTGCACCCTAATTGCTTAACACACGATCGATCACACGGCACACCTAATAAGCTAACAAAAGAATTCAGCTGGGCTGGGCAGCGTTTGGGAAGCTTCGTCGAGTCTTCTGGGGCCTAAGTCTACTAATTTATAAACGTTACAAT
Organism: Eupsilia transversa; assembly: GCA_914767815.1. Lineage (NCBI taxonomy): Eukaryota > Metazoa > Arthropoda > Insecta > Lepidoptera > Noctuidae > Eupsilia > Eupsilia transversa. The sequence goes on along the minus strand of OU611890.1, from coordinate 8,155,449 downwards.
GGTCTCTCAATGGTGAGTTTTTGACAGTTTTTGTATGGCAAACCTGTCAAAAACTCACCATTGAGAGACCATTGTAACGTTTATAAATTAGTAGACTAGGCCCCCTGGTCTTCAATCAGTGCGTCCTGCCGACTCCTGCCTATTATGACTTACGGAGCCGAAACGTGGACACTCACGGTACGGCTGGTTCATAAATTCAAAGTCGCTTAGCGGGCTATGGAGCAGGCTATGCTTGGAGTCTGACGGATCTAATCCGGAACGAGGTGATCCGGCAGAGAAGCAAACTTGTCGACATAGCTCACATAATAAGTAAGCTGAAGTGGCAATGGGCTGATCATATTAGCTGTAGAACCGATGACCATTGGGGTAGACGTGTTCTTGACTGAAACCGCGAATCGGCCAACGCTGCAACGTAAGGTAGGACGCCTTGAGGCTAGGTGAAGCGACGATCTTCGCAGGGTGGCTGGAAGCACCTGGATGAGAGTTGCCGAGAATCAAGCTGAATGGCGTGCAATTGGAGAGGCCTATGTCCAGCAGTGGACTGCTATAGGCTGATGATGACGAAGTAAATAGCAGACCCGTCTACCTGGCTTTGTAAAGCGTTAAGGGACCTTGTAAAAAGATGGTGAAATTCGGATAATTCTGAAGAATTCACTTAATTATACATATCGCTATTAAACCTATACCTTCTTCGTAAGTTCTCGCAATGTTTTGTAAGTAGATAATTATGTGTTAGCGCGTTGTGCAACGGTGAATGATGTCGTAATAATTCGTCTGTCTAGTCTAGTCAGACCATTATAAGTTATGTATAACGTTTGCATTAGTCTCTGAAAACGATGACTATACCTATTATAGAATATTATCTAGAAATTTTTCTACCATAACGTTATATTAGGGTAACACAATTAAAATCCCGATAAATCAACAACTTCTTAGTATGTAGGTAGGTAGGAATGTGCTTAGGTACGAGTCGTCAGCAACAATTTACTGATTGATAATAATCAGTAGGTAACGGGGTCCAAATCATGTACCTACCTACCTATTAAACTTCTATGCATAAAATATTATAAATTAGTAGTAAAAGTCGCTTTTCATGCCTGACGGTGTGACCGCGTTGTTCTTGTATACGATTTTGGAGCCGTTTTCACCACCATCAAGTGAATTTATTCCAGAAGATTTATAATACATTACTGCTGAGATACACCATTGAATAACCGATTGAATATAATACACTACTGAGATTATACCATTGAAATCTTGAAGCAGGGGCGGGTTGGTAGTAGGATCTACCGAGACTATACAACTTAATGTGTCACAGATTAATTGAAATTATTGTAATTAATAATTATTTAAAAGCGCAGATCTAGCAAGCAACCACCGCGACAATACCTAATTCATACCCACGTAGGTACCTAGGTACTATTCACCGAGTTAACATTTTAAAAATGTAGGAAGCAAGTAGATAACTAAACGTGTTGCGCGACTTGCATGCAGTTAATAATTCGCGAAGGACAGTTTTCCACGTTGAATGCGGGAACTAGGCCACATTTGGCGGCCTGGGAAATTGCTTGAACGCTTTGTGCTTTTTTTATGTCAGTATGAATAGGTAGTGTTGAGAATGCTGACATAGTATGATTGTATTAAAACAACAATACCTACTTAATTTAAAATTATAGTACCTATCTAGATACTGAACTGCCTGAACAAATATTATTTTAGTTGGTGTTGATATCACATAGTTCTGTCTCGTTGTCAGCATTAAACGCAGGTAGACCATACAGAAGTTAACACGTGTGAATATTTTCTTTTATGTGCATTAAACCTATAAATCTATTCTCAACTATTTTGTATTACTGGGTTAGCATTAGGTATCCTTTTATCAGTAGGTACCTACCTTACATAATTATAGTAAGTTTACGATGTCATAGTGATGTAAAACGAAGAGTGTTTATTTTTTTATCGCAACAAAATTCGGCATAATACAAAAATACCTGTGCTATATTATAGATTATCGAACTGAAAAAAACTGAAATGTCAAATTACGATAACGTTTAGTTTCGTTTACTTACGCCGCAAAGTGTTTTCAAACAGCTGTTTTCTCTTTTAGTACGGTACGCTGATGTAAATAATTGAAGAAAATGAACAGAAATTATAGTAGAAGGGTCGCTGACTTCCACGATGAACATTGCTGCGCGGGTAATGTCACCGGGAACTTCCGGCGCAGCTCTTCATTGCGGCTGCGCGGGGAGAAAATGGTGCAGCGCTCGCCTTTGGCAACAAGGAAATTAATACCAATAATCACGGAAAATACACACCAAAAACATCGCAGCGATGTGCCACGACTCCAGGAGCCTGGCCATCGCCAGCGCAGCCATGTAAGTAACCTCTCATGTAAACTTTTTCGATCATGAAACATTACCATAGCGACAGTAGCTAAGCCACGCATACTGTTTAATTTTTTATAACTTCATTAACCCAATAGTTTAGTAAAACAGTTTTATTTTGATAGTCATTTATTTAGAATTGAGGTTAATTGGTCAGATTGGTCGGTATTACATACATTATTTTTAATTTGTCGAAAATAAATATGAGCTACCCAGCAAGCATTTGTTTTCAAACAGACTTGTTCTTAATATCTTAAGTATTCTTGTTTGACCTTGTTCTAATACAGCAATTTTTACTTTTCAGTCATTCAATTCAAACCCTCTACAGAAGCCAAAAAAATCCTGCTTAAAACCACAGGAGAGTGGTTTAGACCGGAAGTTGAGTATGACTGACTCTGCTCACACTCCACCAGGCTCTCCAGAAGACCTGCCTGATGATGAATCACTCCATAGTTACGGAAGTGCTGCCACAGCTGCTTCCGTTGATGCAGGCTATGCACCTTTCAATGGCACAACATTTAGTGGACGATCCATGCGTTATGTATTACACTGCTCATCGCATGCAGGGCTCGCTGGGGAAGAATATCTAACACCCACTCAGCGAGCACAGAAACAAATTCGACGACTCAAAAATCTTCTAAGCCAAGCCAAGAAAGACCTAGACAAAAAAGATAGTGAGATATTCCAACTCACAAAAGAGGTTGTAGAATTACGACTGTATAAAGCATCAATATGTTCACCTGATGAAAAATCTAACTCTAGTGAAATAGTAACGATAAGGGAAAATGCTGATGAAGCTTCTATTGAACAAGAGAGCCCAAAACATGGGGATGCTTGTAGATCATTTGACATCACTGATAGCCCATTGTTCAAAAACCAAACACCAACCCGATGTCGCAATGAAATGCAAGGCTCATTCACTGACTCCGGTCATTTTGACGATCTCACAAATTCATCTTTACATTCCAAAGAATCTGTGCACATGTTGACACATGAGGCATCCTGTATGACTGACTTAGGAGACGGAGATGAGGAGCGTCGTAGTTTAATATTGTATTATGAGAAGAAGATAGAAGATATAATAAGAGCTCATGTTGGAGAGACACAGGAACTGAAGAAACAACATAATGATAAAGTGGAGTCGTTACTGCAGAAGTTGGCAGACGTGAACACCAGGTACTGTGAGTTACTGCCAAACTGTGAGCAAGCCAAGGAGAGGATCCACTCTCTGGAGAAGCAGCTGGAAGAGGTGAGCAAGCAGCTGCATGAGGAGGAGACCAGGCACAGGGCCATCTACCTTCAGATGTACAACAAAGGTGTTGAGGCCGCTAAATTTGAGCTAGAAAAGGTAAGCCATCTTCTACACTCTACGTCTTGTATGTGTAAAAGAACCTGCATATAACTTTGTAAAATATAGATTGTAAACATAGCAATATAAACTTAAGAACACCTGAATTAACATTTACCATCATTAACATGTTTTGCAAAACATTGGAACCGCTTTTAAAATTTCTCTGAATAGAAAAATAAAATACTTTTCAATAATAAGTTAATAACAACCAAATTGGGAATCATATTCTCAGGTTATTCAGTTTCTTTCAATTCTTATAACTGATACCAATTTAATTTACATTTTTAAATTGAATAACTTATTAAATAGTTGTGTATGTTAACATTTCCAGGATAATGAGCCTAGTACTTCACAGGGGCAAGTCAGCCGCGTGTCTGTAGAGGAACTACTGGAGCAGTTGCAGATAACTCAGACCGAGCTCGAGAAAGTTCGAGTGAGTTACCATCCCAATTGTTATTCCTAACTAAATCACTACAAATATTATACTATCACATTGAAAAATTATCCAGCAATAGTTCAACTATTATATTCAATGATTAAATGAAGGATATTTTTCACAGTGGTAAACATTCTCACTTTCCTGTTCTTAAATCACTCTCAAATAACATTTTCAATTAAACTAATATCAAAACTAGAAATAGAAGATTGAGTCACCATTTTGAAGTTGATTAACCATTTAAATTACGAATTAACCCACAGCATTGTACACGGATTTAGTGTTAGTGTGTGCATGTAGTGGCGATTAACATGTGCCAGCTTTAACGTGTAGTGCATTCCAGGACACGGCATTCACAGAGGACCGATCAGCAAAGTCACAAGTACTGCTAAGTGCAAAGGAGGCTGTTTCTTTATGGGTCCTAGGAGCTCGAAAGGTTGGATTTTTATACCGGACAAATGGCAGTACTGCTGAACACTTTTTTATTTTTATTTTTGTATATTACACCCTGCTTACCACACAGGTTCTGAGAGATATTCATATAATATATACTGTGTCTATTTTAATGAAACCTAATTTTATAAAGAATGTTGGATATATGTACCTGGAATATTATAATCATGTAAATCAGGGGTTTGGACTTGAGTTGCCTTGTTTGAAGGATTTGTTCAAAATTTTTTTTTTTGGAATGTTATATTTTCTTTAAACTTTCTTTTTAAATAGTAGATTGTAGTGGTATTGATAGAAAGCTTAGAACATTTACTAATTCACTTTCTTTAATCTTTAGCAAGGCTTACTTTTGTATAAAATAACCCGTTTTTTGTTTATTATCGGCTAACCTTGGCTTCGCATGTTACCTATTTGGTTGAAACAGCCTCTTTTGGTTTTGGGTAATTAGGTTCCTTCATTATTGTTTCTAAGTGGAGAATGTAAGGACAGCTGCATTCATTGGTTGCCTCTCCTCCACTTGAGGAATTTTAATATATACTTAAGAAAATTAAGGATTAACTATCCAATGAATGCAGGTGTCTGTACATTGTTGTACTTTCGTAGATAACATAGATCCTATGTTGTTAAATAGTAACTTAATTTGTTCCTATACCTACAAGAATCAAAGATTTTATCATCACACTAATATTTTTTGGCTGACATTGTGTGAAAGTTTATTTAACTTTGTAATCTTACTACTCGTACTTTGTAATCTTTTACAACAATATGTCAAATTATAATAGCTTTCCACTGTTCACACTGCTTATTGCAAACTGGGCGCACGATCCGCGACGCAGCAATTATACGGTATTCAAAGAGTCTCCTCTTCGAAATACTATAGACACATTGACATAGTGTTTATAAATTGCATTTAATTGTTAACATAAAATTGAGGAATGTACAGAGATCTCCTTTATCAGGAATCCTCAGATCAGCCAAAATCAGTTTCGTGTCGGGTGTCAGTAGGTAGAATGCATGCACCATACACATCAGCACAATGAAGAAGCTTACAAAATGTTATTTATTACAGGCAATGTACCGTCGCATTGTCGAGTCGCAGAAGGGTAGCAAGACCAACGTAGATCCAGAAGTGACATTGCAGTTCCTAAAATCGGCCATCTACTACTTCCTAACGGATCCCGAGAACCACCAGGGACACCTCAACGCCATCGAGAACATTCTTGGCTTCACTGATGCAGAAAAGAAGAATATACGCAAGGCGAGGACTTCGTAGGAAAGACTGCTGTGATCGTGTGATATGACATTATTACTAGATAATTTTGTTACTATTTAGATAGGTCTTATTTTATTATTTGTCGTCTGGGACGAGAGGTAGCTCATATAGGTTACAATATAGTAAGTAACTAGTTGTGTGCACATTACTCTTAAGTCGCGTCTAAGCGGTATAAGTTTACACATAATCTTAGGATTTCTTTTATGTTTTGTTTATTTTTATTGTTTGTTATTTTTTTGGTTGTACTAACATTTTTATTTGCTAGGTTTAAAACCGAATTTATTTTGTAAATTGTGATTTTTTTAATATTTAGTTCGTAAGCACCAAAGATCGAGTTTTCTGTAATAAAATCGTGCAATTTTGACTAAAGCATAATAGTGGCAAATGTTACATTCCGTGCTGCTTTAGAATAAGTGTTATATACCTTCTTAAAATTATTATGTTCCTTTTGGTGTTGTTTTCCTATCTTTATACTATGCATGCTGGTCAGCATTTTATTTGATTTAGAATGGCTATGATAAAATTAAATTAATTATCTTAATAATCAACAACGGTCTATGTCAACATTTAACATCTAACTCGCATTTCCAAAATAAAGAATGCTATGAGAAAAAGTTGGTACCTAGTACAGAAACAAATAAATTAATAAAAAATTGCCGAAGATTCTCATAACATGGAAATGAATAAATATTAATAATGCAAATAACATTGAAGATAAATTTAAATGACGACAATAAGTATTATGTAATGTTGCATAATTACAATCGTAACAGTGCCTGTCTATTCCCTATCCAAATGAAAAGAGGTAGTGGAATAGAGGCCCTATTATTTTCTATGATAAAATATCCATCCTCCATTGTAGTGCACCAGTTCCAACCGATAGTTAAATTGCATTAGATTTATCTTCAGTTGTTATTTGGGTTTACTCGAATATTGAAATGTGACCTATTTTAAAGTGATTTAGAACATAATCAACAATATTCTTGCCACGCATAATGTTGCATCTGTGATTAAATGTAGCTTATAGTGATGACAATGCATAATAAATCTATTCACCTTTACTGTGGATAGGTACACTTCTTATGTTCCATTCGATAATTTATAATTATGTAAATATCTTACTTTACACTTCATCACATACCTACTAATACTCTTTTCAGTTTGGAATTTTCAAAAACATGTACTTTGAGCATGTTTTTCTGTTAATGCTAAATTGGAGAGATATAAAGCGACTTCTCATTTGTTTTGTATGAATCTTCGAGTATTTTTTTGTAAGTAATAAAATATCGAATGGAATGATATTGCATAATATTTTGTTATACGCTATTTTTCCTTTACTTGGAGCATATGCAAATTATTGTTGCACCTTATCTTGCCTCTATAATTTAGGAATGGGGATGCAGTGATAATAAGCTATTTTTTAATAGCATTGTTAACGTCCAATAGTTATACAAATCTTGTACAATAGGTATTGTAGATTTGATTTATAGTTTAATTTACTATAGATTTTATCACTAGTAAATAAAAGACATGACATTCATTACAAGGTAATAAAGTATTTCTGGGACATTAAGTTGCTTGCTTTGGTTCTCAATTATATGGTAAATGGATAATTAATTAATCGTTGTCATTTCACTCCTCTTCAAACATCTTTCATAATTATTAAGAACTTCTTCCTGCCTCCTACTAGCATGAAAATATTTTTTTAACTTTGTTTCAACTATTGCAAGGTCTATATTTATTTGGCAAGTACGGCCGTGCTGCACCGACCCTTAGGGCCTTGTCCTATCATGCGGACCGGATTTGTATCCGCGTGCGTGTCTGGCCGGCAAGCGCGCCGCCCGCATCCTATCGTTTCGTACATACTTTCTCGTCATACATGCCACACGCAGACGCCGGGCACAAGGAATATAATTATCTACTCTCTTTACGACAGCAAGTTTGCGGGTGCATTAGGGCCCTTTTCCTGTCATGTATGGTCACTGTATTTTCGCCCGCGCGATTGGAAGCGGGCGCGCCATGTGAAATCTTTGTCCTGCGTGTGGCCTGGAGCGTGCTATCCACCCTAGGAGTCAAAGAGTATAATAATAATATGGGAGCTAGGAGTGCTATACTGCTAGCATAAGAAGCGGGTTCCCAGTAAAGTCAAGTGAACAAGTCGGTATCGATCACACAAGGAAACAGCTTAAACATGTAGATAACCGTCGAAGCTCAATCAGCACCGGGAGTCGGCTCCGAAAACCCGCTTCTTTGTGCAAGCACCCTAAGGGTCAATTTATACTAGCGCAGAGTCGAAGCGCCAAATTCTTTACAACTAAAGCGAAGCCGCACGAGTGCGCGCGTATTGACGAGAATACGCGCGCACTCTTTAACGTGTAGTAATGGGTATCAACAGCAGTGCTATCTAATTTCCGACTGATGACGCGTAGGTTCGCTAGTGGGCGCATGGATACGCGAGAATGAGCGCGCACCAAGCAGCGTTGTTCACGCGCAGACGCGCGAATTCCGAATAAATAATAAATTGGGTTAATAAATTGACCCTAAGGGTCAATTTATACTAGCGCAGAGTCGAAGCGCATCGAAGCGTCAAATTCTTTACAACTAAAGCGAAGCCGCACGAAGGCGCGCGTATTCGCGAGAAGACGCGCGCACTCTTTCACGTGTAGTAATGGGCATCAACAGCAGTGCTATCCAATTTCCGACTGATGACGCGTAGGTTCGCTAGTGGGCGCATGGATACGCGAGAATGCGCGCGCACCAATCAGCGTTGTTCACGCGCAGACGCGCGAATTCCGACGAATACGCGCGTCTTTTTAAAATCTCAGAAGTAATGTGTACGTTACGCTGTGGAGTTAAGGTTGAATTTGTTATGTTCAGTTTTGGATAGACGCTTCGATGCGCTTCGACTCTGCGGTAGTATAAATTGACCCTTAGACACCTAATCTCGAGCCACTTGTCATTCTAATAAATAAAAGGCAATTTTATAAAAAAAAGTATCTTTTTTTATTGTACAATTAAGATCATACGTAAATTATTGGTAGTAAAACTTATACAAAATTAATATCAAAATTTAAAGCTAGCACAGACTTAGTAAAAATAAAATACAAATGTCTTATATAAACGTGAGTCTTATTGTAGCTGCCAGGTGCATAACTTTCGCAGATCAACATTCAATACTAAATACATAGTAAAAAATAAGTGGCGATGTAATTGTCCACATCATCAAAATATAGCCTCACAATAAAAACTGGTATCACAACCATATCTTGTACACAAGTTCTATGGACAAGCAACGGATTCTTATTGCTCAATTAATATTTGTAAAATATTAAAAGTTTTTTAACATTGCTTCATTTTATATTTTTATACAATAGATGTATGATAAGAAACTTGATTCTTACATGCTAAAAGTATTTCAGTCGATTCCAATGAAATATATCGAAGAGCTATTTTTATGGCACATGTACTGTCGAGGTCATGGATATCACAAAAATGCATTGTCATGGATATTGTTAGGTGTAGGAGAAATATAAAACATTACTCCTTAGAGATTCTGATCAGTCTTTGTTTCCTTACCTTCAATGATAAATCACAAATTAATATGCCCCATAAAATTCAAACCCTTTTACTAAAATAATAAAGGGCTAAAAGAGTGTGCTTCTTTCTTCGTTTTAGTCAGCAGTCCTTTGGGCATATGCGATTCTAATTTGAACTTTTATCCTTACATCTAGTTAGTGTAAATTACTATAAGTAAACAATTCACAGATACTTTGAATTATAAGTATCAATGTTTCCATACTGCTATGCATGAGTTGCAAATTTGGATATTTATCACAATATGGCTGGTATCAGTCGAAGCTGAATTTGACCTCCTCGCGGGACGGATCATTGTTGGCAGCTACTGCCTGCAGCCAGTAGCGACTTATTTGGCTCTCGATGGAGGGCGTGCTCTCCTTGCGAGTGCTGGCGGCGCGCGCCTTGCGCTTGGCCTTGCTGTGCTTGGGTCGGCGGCGCCCTACCTTGGTCTTCATCTCGGCTATCTTGACGGACAGCTGGCTGTCGAGCGAGTTACGGCGCGACTCCACGGACACGTGACGCAGACTGATACTGATCTGAGAGTCCTGAGAGTTGCGGCGGTCCGGCGTGGAGCTGAGCGAGTGATGCGTGTGCGTCGGCAGCACGAGCGCGTCGCGGCGCCGCACGAAGCGAGGCAGGGTCGCCGCCCACGATGATGACAGCTCTCCACTGGAATTAAATCTTTTATTATTCTATTTTCATTCAGAAAGTTAGTGTGAAACCCCACCAACATGACCAATAACATGAAGAAATGTTCCCAATATAGACTGGATGCGGAGGTCGGTATTGTGGCGTAATTTGAGAGAGCTTATGTCCAACAGCGAACTACGACAGATTGAATTGATTGAACTGACTTATGTGAAAACTAGAGATCATGAATTAACGTTTTTTAAAGTAGTATATAGTACGAAAAAATGTTTAGTTAAATTGTACATATTAGAGCCTCGCCTCACCTCTCATGTTTAGCATCGTCCGGGTAGTCAGCAGGCGAGGTGGGGTCGATGCAGAGCCCTACAGGGTCCTGCCTCGAACCACCCAGAGATATCGACAGGCGCCCCCTAGCGGCGAACTCCCCGCGGCGTCGGTATGCGCGCGCGATGAGTTCGTGCTTGCGCGCGCGACGCGTCACCTCCGCTTCCACGGAACAACCGCATTTCCTGTATGGGAAAAATAAGGGTTATTTTGCGATGATTTGGTAAAGGTAGAAGGTGCTACCTATGGTCCTTATCGGAATATTATTTAGGCAGATTTTAAATCCAATCAACTGCGAATAGGTAGTCAAGTGCCCTAGTTTAGAAAACTTAGGCAGAGTACACTATTTACAAACAGTAATGATTTAAAAAGAGTTAATATAAATGTTTTAGCTCCTATTTCGTTTTTAGGTTACTTGCTGTTGTTCCTCCGGAGCCCAGAGTTCGCCTCTATTAAATGGGACTTCAAACATTACTTAAATAAAGGTGTACGGCACACACCTCTGCATACTCCCTTGGGGAATATAGGCGTGATCTGAGTATGTATATTGTAGTTTCTTCTAGTAAAAGAAAAAAGGTGTTTGCTATATATTTGTACCACACCTTGCCAAGTAGCGCCTCCAGCCAGCGGCGGCGGCGGGTGTCCAGGTCCACGACGCCATGAGCGCGCCGGCCGCGAAGCAACACAACAGGCGCAGCTGTAGCACGGACACGGACGGCCGGGCGCCTGCTGAACACTCCTTCTCCGTCGCTTTTAGAGCTTCTAGGCGGCAGCTGTTGAGCAAAAGTTATTGTTACAGAGTACAGACGTAAAGACTTAGAAAAGTCAAGGATAGTCACTCTGTAAGAACAAATGGTCGGCAAAATCAAAGTAATGCATTGTTTATGTAATAAGAAATAAATTGAAATAAACACGGCCTCTGGTTTTGATATCAAATCGAACTAAGGACGAGATTGATAAAACGCTCTATCTTGTACTTGTTTTTTCACAGGTTGTGCGAAAGTGGTAGAGATAATGCTAAGCCAAAGTAAGTGCTAACATCTATTAATATCACACGTAAACAAAGAGATCACTTTGCGTTGTCGAGCGAACCGATACTATAGAAACTCGTAGTTAATTCCTTCCACTACGAATTTCTTAAGAATCGGTGCGAATTTTGGTTACTTACATAATATTCTTCTTAAAAGACTCCTTCCACAGCTCAGCGTTCCTGAACTCGTAGATATGGCAGGCGAAGGTGACGCAGATAAAGACGGCGACCAGCGCGGCGGTGAGCGAACATCGTGTTATGGTCTGACGAATCTTATTGGCTGCGCGCGGAGATATCACGTCCTTACTTGAGACGCGCACCGCGATAAGGGAGAACACACCTAAGGGAAAAATACCGTTTCAATTTTGGTATTATAACAGAATATGTTATGATGGAAAAATTAAACAAGAAATGGCGACCAAGCAGTCTTGCATTCAGACAGATTCAGGGTCTTATCATTGCCTTTATTAATTTATTTTCAAGGACTCAAAAGCTGATCGCGTCTTTGATCAGATTATATGTCAACCGAAATTTAGCGTCTGTTAAGCCAGAAAACTGATCCGAACAAAGCCGTTATGGCTTAGTATATTCATTTTTTTTTTTTTTATCCACAACCGGGAAGCTCTTGGCCAGAATCTCACCTGATGGAAAGTGATGATCAGCGAGCTTCACCCGGAATCCTCTACCACAGAGTTACTGGCTATCTTATCTCTAACTGCCGGAACACAACAATGCTTTTAACATTGTTGTATTGTTTTTAATGATAATCAGTATGACTATCACGAGTAAGTAATAGTTCAACCAACCTCTAAGTAAAAAGTATCCGCCTAAAGCTAGTACAACAGACAGCGGCGCCAGTAACAACGCAGCCCTCATCGGGTGGTTGACGTATCCCACGAAGCAGATGCCGGTCACACTGCTGCCGTCCACCTCGCCGAACGCCATCGTCGCTATAGTGAGGATGAGGGGCAGCGACCACGCGACTAAGTGGAAGTATGCTGCTTTCTTATCTATGCGGTCTTGGATTTTTCCTGTAGGATAAGAAAATATTTTAGAATTGAGTACCTGTATCAGTGATTTAAAAAACAAACCAATCGTAAGACAATGTGATTCTTTTGCAACTCAATAAAGTTTAAAAAATATTATGTTTTTATTTAATAACTAGAAGTTTATGTATCAATAGAGTACTATGAAGGTAAATAAACGAAGAAAATCTTGCCCAGTCCTTACACGCACAAGCTATGCTCAGTAGTGGACTTCTACGGGTTTATTTTTTGATAACGAAATATTACCATGATAATAAATAATCATCTTACCCAAAGCCCGGAAGCTCATGTGCCATGCATATGTGAATATAACGAACCACACGCAAGCTGCCATCATAAAGTAATAGACCTGAAAAAAGAAAAAAGTTTAAACCTCCATTTTTTTCGTAATTAATCATGGACATGTTATAACAATATTTAGTGTTTTTATATTAGGAAATCTTTAGTAGTAGCCAGAAGTTGGCATTTTGACCCAGTGAATGGTAATAGGCTCAACCCCTAATATATGGGATTTAAATATAAGTGGCAAAGTTAGGGCTACCTCTTTGAGGAATACATAATAATTAGGTATTATTATTTACCAATACAAAGACGACGACGCATGTCAGATTCTCCTCTGCAGAAGGTTCGCCCTGCCGTCTTGTGCCGTCCTTTGAGCACACGATGTCATCTCTAGATCCTACGCCAAACTGAATGAGCCATCTGCAACAAGTTGTCATAAGTCAGGAATATCACTCAGAAGAAGACCAGGAAATCAATAAAAGAATTGTTTGAAAGATCATGTAGATGTGTATCTAGCTTAATACAGAGAAACATAAGTTCGTACACTAAATAACAAAACTCTCACTGATCGATCAGAGCTAAGACTAAGCAAAAAGCGTTTTGGCGCGACTTTTTGCAACAGTACTTTTGATTCGATGATTTGTTAGGCCGCCGGCCGTTATTATTGTTCCAAAGCGTATTTTATTATTCATTGCAAACCTAATAAGCACTAGGTATGACCGGTAGTTTCTAATTATGTTTTGAAAGCCATTTCAATGTTTGTATTCATCACATTCAACTAGAGCGTAATCCCTATCTAATATTATAACAATGAGACAATAAAAATACGGCTCAAATCATTGTTGTCATTTTTGGTCATGTTCAAATCGTTTTTTTAATCATTTCTGTTCATGACATAATAACATCAAAATGATAACAAAAATGATAACATTTATAAAGATAAAAGTATTTGAAAGCCATTGAATTTCGAATTTCTAAAAAAAAAAAAACTGAATTTGGAATTTCGCAACTACGCATGTCAGGTCGTAAAGAAATATATAAATCTGTGAAGAACGGGTTGGACTTCCACCTTACATAGGAGTTATCAAACTAACCCCATAGAAGCGACGGCGAAGCACACGTTGATATAGAAGATGACAAGCGCAGGGTACTTGTTAGCGCTGCGCCAGTCGATTAAGAACGTAGCGACCGTCAGCAGATTGAGAGCCAGGCATATGCCCGCGCCCCACGCCACCAGACGGTGGATCTGCTGGTGCTCGTCTTCAGTATACAGCGGGTCACGGCATGGAAGACCGCACCCAGATATGCCTGAACAAGAGAAGCAAAATGTTAACCTAAGATAATCAGGTCAAGGTTGTAACAAGTGATTGAAATTAACTCTCACAACTCGCCTTCGTAAAAATGCAGAGGTTTGTCAGTATGTATAAGGGGCGGCAGACATTTCCCGCTCGTATTAAACTTCAACTCCCTCACTGCGTTCTCGCATCTCGAAGGAAACAACGTCGCATTGCATTTCAGAAAGGACGGAAAATATGAGGTATTGTACAATATAGAACATGGCTCCATCGTTATCTTGCACATTTCATATGAGGGCAAATAAACCATGTCATTGCCCAGAACTCGATCGCACTTAGGCATAAAAGTGGAGCAAAGCAAAGGCTGTATAACGGCCCAGCAATTTGGCACGTTTATCAGTTCTCTATAGAGTTCCAGCTGTGTCTGGATTTGGTACTGATTATCATGAAACGTGAGATGAACGCTCGTATTGGCGTAGGGCAGCTTGGTCCCCAAGCAGCTCGTCCTGTTGAGTGGCTCACATCGAGCTCGCCGCACGCAGCTGTCCAGCTTGATTTGCGGCTCCGGGAACCATTGTGTACTTTTGTCTGGTTTAATCAGTCTATAATTTGGCGTGCCGTTTATTATTTCAAGGCGTTCTGTAGCATTGTCGCTCATATCTGTTATAGCGTTTTTGTGGCCACCATTGTCGAATTGGCTCGCTCGACATGCTAATATCAGTAACAGCCAACTCAACCATCGCCAAGGGGTCATCTGGAACAAAAGAAACTAACGTTGACTATATGTGACTAGCAATCATCTCAGGGCAAAAAGTAAAAAAAATAATTAAAACTACATTTCATTTCTCAACAATTCTTTATTAATGTAGGTTGACGACGGTATCAAATGAAACCCTTTAAATTTTCAAAATTTTATTCATTGAACATTGTTGTTTTCCTTCAAATCCTATGGTTACTTAGTTGAAATATAACTAATAACCCAAGTCCGATGATGTCCAAGGGAAAAGGATGTCTGGTGGTTGCAAGTGAGTCAGTACATTGTAATAAAATATTTTACGATCTATAAACATTTCCTGCCTTGGTGGTCCCTATACAAGTTGTAGGTAGTTGGTAGCTCATTATTCTTTGAACAACAAACATACCAACCAATATTACAATAATTTTGAGGCACAATAGACAAGAGTCTGAGTTTGTCACTTTGGAGATGGCCGTGCCTTAGTCTGCAATAATCTGATGTAATTAACGTGATTTGATCCACCAGTAGATGTATTTGATTAGGTATGCTAATGGTTTTGGGTTAGTTATAATTTTTGGGTATTAGGTTCATAATAATTTGAACATAATCATGTTCTATGTGAACAATTTAACTTTATTATTTGCTAAGTCAAAAAAGAAACCAATATCAAGCCTAGATACAGGCTTCATTATTTTCGGAGATAAATCAACATTAACTTTCTCTCTAATATCTTTAAAAAAAAAAACTGAATCAAAATAGAAATAAAAGAACTTGTTCTACTAATAAAGTACTAAAGCTGGTAATATAGAAAATAAAACACCTTTTCTATAGCATTTAGGCACTAATGTTGAATGACTATGACTATGTGTCTACCTCTACATGAACATAACTGGTGCATTAAAAACATTCCCGTTTTTTATGAGACTAAGAAGAATGGCTTCTGATTTACATAAGAGAAATATTCATAATGTGACCAAAAACTTTTATTTAGCCAATTCATCCTTATAACTATGTGATATTTTGGTGCATCAAGATTATCTTTATTCATAAGAATTATAAATTGAGTTATTCACAATTTAATTAGACGTTTTACGTCATTTATAAGTTCATCATAAACGAAATTAAAAAATAACCAACAAAATAACAGAAAGGGTTTTCCAAACAGAAAACTAGCACAAACCTAACAATAACAATAATTGTAATCTAATCATGTACTGACAGGCACGAAAAGGACAGGATAGCCCTTGGACGGAGGGTGTTATTTATTTATTCATCATTTATTTCAACCCCATGTATTTCAAAATATATTTTTTACAATTGGAAATCGGGTACTTAAAACTTTATTCGTGATTCTTTATTTCTTTATTATTGACAAAACAAATTCAAAAAATACCAGGCTCTTACTATAAGAATGATGAAGATGTCGAGATGATCGCACGACGAGTATCAGCCAGACGTAAAGTGCAAGTTTCTACGACCTGCTTCTGCGCCCGACTCCGCACTGGATGCGATTCTTGTCCAAATAATTACCTGATGCCATAACAAAAAACATGTAAATTTTTGGAACAAGAGTATTAACTTACAACGAAACTGATTAACTTACCAATGGTTGCAGCAATTAGGGAGAAACACACCTGTACAAAAATCTCTTACATTTTGTGACATAATATAAATTTTATTATGTGTTTTAGCTTATGAAAATAAAATACAAGGCGTAAATAAAAATTATGTACAACCTTTGCATCAACATCACTGTATTGTCTTAACACTTTTGAAACACGTCTCGAAGACTCGATTGTAACGTAAGAAATTCATAATAAAGTCTATGTTATAATATTAAGAACAAGATGAAGGCGGTGTGCTAGTTAGAGAGAGGCTTTCCGCCTCTTCTGAAGCTCCTGTTGGCCCCGCCGCCCCGCCGCCCTCGCGAGGTGCCGCGTGAGCCGTTCCCTCTCCAGTTGTTCCGCCCGCCATGTCCGTTCATGCCGCGCCCTCTGCCACGTCCTTGACCACGTCCTCTATAACCACCATCCCATCTCTGATTTCGCATGTTATTGTTATTATATCCATCATCTCCATTATTATCCTCATTGTTATAATTTTCTTCATAGTTTTGATCATATGATGAATCTTCGTCATTGTAATCCTCATCATTCTGTGAGTAGGGTTGATTATCATACCCAGAATCGAAATGAGGCTTATTAAATCCATTATCAGGAAAAGGTGGACGCGGTGGCATGTTGCCCATGGGCGGCATGTTACCCATAGGTGGCCTGTTGCCCATCATACTGGCTATGTGTGGTGGCGGAGGCATGTGCATTGGACCCATTGGACCAAGCGGGCCCATTGGAGGCCGAGAACCCATTGGACCCATTGGTAATGGTGGACGCATCATGTTACCCATAGGGGGAGGCATATTATTCATAGGACCCATATTATCCATGTCAGGCCCATTATTAAAACCTTGTTCATCATCTTGACTATTTTGTTCATTAATATCCATGTCATTATCATAATAATCATTATCTTGATCATAATTGTCATAATCCTCCTGTTCATTATTTTCATCATCAGGGCCATCATTTTCATTTTCAGGGTCAGGATATTCAAACGGTTGGAAGTTATCTTCATCTGCATCATCTTCTAAGTGAGGCATGACATCATGTAACTCTTCTATTTCACCTGAAGCAATGTATTTTTTCAGTGCCAAAGGTCCATCTGATATAGCTTTCTCCAATTTTGACCCAGGTTCTACTCCAATCAGTTTACCATAAATGAAAATTGCTGATGGTGTTATTTGTTGAAGAGGTATAGCCCCTGGTACAGATTCAACTAGAGCTTGAGTCAAAGCTTCAGTTGCAGCATCATCAGTATTTGGTCCATGGTTCCATTGAGCTTGGAAATTTCTAGGAATAGGTTTGCTGTATGGTACCTTTTTAATCTTTTTCTCAAAGTCCATTGGGATTAATGTGGTATCCAAATCCAAACCTGGAATGACTTTGTCAGTATCAGAGGAAAATATTTCCACTTTATCTTCAGGACCCATACCAGGTATAACTGCTGGTTCTTCCAAGTCATGGTCATCCTGAACACCTGGTGGCAATGTATTCAGGTTATACTTGTCTCTCATGAGATCTCCAGGACGGTTACGAGTCCAAAACTTTGATGTATGGTCATTGGAACCTGAACATAAGATGTGACCAAGAGGATGCCAAGCCATTGTCCAGACTATAGATTCATGAGCTCCTTCAATACAACCTACCTCTTTATCAGTACCAACATTCCAAAATAAGATGGCTCCATCAGAACCTCCAGAACAAAACAATCCCTCGTGAGTAGGATGCCAAACCACACTAGAGGCTTCTTTCTTATGACCTCTAAATATTTGTAACTCTGTGCCTAACTTACGAATATCAAATAATTTGAGTAAATGGTCACGAGAGGCAGTGATCAGCCAGTTACCATTATCATTCCATTTCAGATCCATCACAGTAGATTTGTGTGCATGAAGGGTAGACAAGGCTGTCCCAGACTTGGGATCCCATAACTTTATAGGTTGCTGATTGTCTTTACTTCCTGACACAATGAGTGCTTTTGTAGGATGCCACTGGACACATTTGACATCTGCACCGTGTCCTCTCAATATTCTCTCTTCTTGACATCTATAGAAATCAAATATTCTCAATGTACCATCATCAGAACATGTAACAATTTTAGAATCACTAGGACTAAAACTAATACCTCTAACAGCTTCTTTGTGAGCCTGGTACATCTTAACATTGTTCATATTACTTTGCCAATACTTTATAAATCCTGAATGATCCCCAGTGACCATCCAACCTTCGCCATGGGACCAAACCATAGACCTTACAGGAGAATCGTGAGCTTGAAGAATTGTTTCAAAATTAAATGTCAGTCCATTCCATAATGTGAATTCTCCAGATGAAGCCCCAGTAATTAAACGACGGCCTTCCGGCGTCCAAGCCACAGCGAATATTGGACATCTCATTTTATTAGTAGCAGTTTTAACAAATCGGGTTGTGACGGCGTTTATAGGATTATCGGGATACGAGGGTGGCGGCAACAAGTCAGGGGTATACATAGCATCGGGCTGCAGCGCGTGCCTGTCCCGCCAGTCCCTCTGCCAAACGCGACATTCTAAAGCTTTTATAATAGCAGCATTATAATCTACAGTTTTTCGCATAACGGATTTACGTAAACGTTTACCATCAAAATCATCTTGAGTCATGTTCAGTGGGCCTTGAGGTGGAAACCGCATCTGGTAGTTGAACGGCCTAAAATTATGGCGCATGTTGTTTCTACCGGGCGGACCCATAGGTGGTCCCATGCCCATGCCCATACCCATGCCCGGAGGAGGCATCCCCAAATTCGGTGGTGGGTGTCCGAAATCCATGGTTTATTACTTCGATACCTAATCAAAGAAATAAGTTCATTACATTTTCGGCCATTGAGAATCTGCTAAAATGGCCAATCAGACAATCATTCATGTTGTTATTCTTACCTTAGACTTATAAAATACACTATAACATTATATACGCCGCTCTTCACAACTACACAACACACAAATTTATTTATATGTACCACCAAACAATGTTTTATGTACAAACAGAAAACTTAGAACACAACGTTAACCTATTTGGAATGCTAGGCCAAGCAAATCAGCCATGTTGCTAAATGATAGTGCTGGGACATGCACGACGCCACAGAGTTACTAAAATGGAATAAAATCGACTAAATTGTCACAATTTAAACAACTATTGGGGTGTACGGGGGCACATTTACCATCTCAGTGCCCCAAGTCAACCTCACCTGCTCGTGGTGCACCCAGCTGAATAACAAACGAGGCTCTGACAACCAACAAATGGCGGTATAACCATTTCTAAATAAAACTTAGCTACGGTTTCCGAGAACAATGATGGCTGTAATGAAAATGACGGCACTGACAAGATTTAAATCGTTAGATTCACCCTACCGCATTAGAAGATAGTCACATTTCTGATTCTGACACTTATGACGCTGGAACTATACTCGTTTGTCATGGAACCGCTATTTATGTGCGAGCTCACTCTTCTCAGTATGGACATTAAATACAGGTGAAAATGACAGATTTTCATGGCGGCCGTTATATTATTATGACGGAACCGCTTTCCTAAGAAACCAAAGTTCGTAAGTTTTGGTTTCTTAGGAAAGGTTGCGGACTAGTGACGGGTAGCAGCGTCACTGGGTCGAGAAGTTGTGATCTGCGATCGCCAAACCGCATGCCCAGTGTGGCGTTTATGGGCAAACCCTCCATTGGCAAGCCAAAATCAACCACGGCCCCCAGATCCTGGTCGCCATTCCTGATTTTGGTGGCGGTCACAGTAACGGCAAGGTAGGGTAGGTAAGGTCCGAAGAATCCCCGGGTTACGAATGGCCGCCAAATCCACGACGACGACGAGACCTTGGCGACGTATAACGGACGCACATTACGGCTCGACGAACACCTAGTGTAGCTAGAAGAAGGAGGGGGGGAAACAATAATCCTTGAATCGGGCCACCTTTTGAACTTTCGAGAATTTTCCAGCTGTCCCAAGGTAGATTCGGGATCCTGGTAAACAAATCCCTTTGTGACAACGTTGTGGAAGTCTCCAGTGTGTCGAACACGGTAGCGTTAGCTCATCGCAGTGAAGCTAACCGAGAGATGTAGCAAGGTTGTTCAGGTTTAAGCACCGACCTCGGCACACTCCGATGATGGAGGACATATTCGAGGACATCCGCAAGGCTTTGCATTCCACCACTAACTCGACCACTTAGGCGCCGCATGACTTGGAGCAGATGCTGGACGGCATAGTTGATTCTCTTGAACGCATTGGTCTCCGGATGAACTTGGACAAAACCAAAGCAAGTTATGGTCAACGAACACTTCACTCCGGGACCGATCGCTATCAAGTGCGGTGCTCTCGAGGTTGTTCGAGAATACGTTGACCTCGGGCAAACTCTGCAGTTTGGTAAGAACAACTTTAAGAAGGAGGCCGGTTTGAGGCTCTGCAGGTTGAGCTGGGCTGGGCTGGGTAGGGTTTGGGAAGCTCCGTCGAGTCTTCTCGTCGTGTATTCCGCAAAGCCTAAAGACTAAAGGTAGGTCGTACTGATTGAAGAATCAGTTCATTTTTCAATCAGAAGATCAGAGAATCAAAGGTGTCACATAGCTCACAATATAAGCAAGCTGAAGTGGCAACGGGCCTGCCATATTAGCCGTAGAACCGATGACAGTTGGGATAGACGTCTTGATTGGATACCGCGAATCGGCAAACGTAAGGTGGGACACCCTCAGGCTAGGTGGAGCGACGATCTTCGTAGGGCTACCAGCCAGGTAGCAGTTGTATTAGAGTTGCCGAAAATCGAGCTGTATAATCAGTCTATAATGTTCCCACTGCTGGGACACAGGCCTCCTCTCTTTGGGAGGAAATGGGCTGTAATCTACCACGCGGGCCCAGTGGTTCCAGTATGGGTTGATAGATGTCACTGTATGTCTTCGAATTTTTGTATCTAGGATATGCCGATTTCCTCACGATGTTTTTTGTTCAGTCTAATGAAAGCAGTGGTGATGAAATTATTTACACAAAGTAAAGCGCCTGCCTGGGTTCAAACCCACTATCTACTACTCGTAAGGCGAGGCCGTTTCCACTGGGCCACCACTGCTAAATGTTAATTCAGGTGTTGCTATTCATAAAGAGATGCGCGCCTTGGCAGTCGGGTAGTATTTTTGGTTTTTTTTGCAACATGTGTGTAATATAGTCTAATGTGGTGTCTTACAGTGATACACGTTCACAAAACAATTTATTAAAAGTAGTTTTGATAACTTGTTTTTCCACATATTATATTATAAAACTTCAGACTGGACTAAACAGCTTCAATAATTTGATGGTGTCCAAATTTTATTGTCAGTGAAAAAACCATTGAAATTAAAATGAGTCAATTCGGACAAGTCGTCAGCAAGTCTCTCGCTCGGACCCGTCTGCATAATATATATGTAATACCTACCTACCTTGTACCTATCCAGAAAATCAGGATATTGATAATAAACGACTTGCTTGACAATTATGTGGTTTTTATTACCACCATTTAGGTTTTTCAATTTTGCTATGAATAGTAGAGAATCTTTTCCACGGATGCTGTGTGATGTTCGTGTAACAATACGCGGAGCTTTTTTTGTAATTAATCTCAAAACTTTCTTGCCCACGAAAGCATTTATGGGCTTTATCTACGTTTACGACAACGTTTACGTTTCGTGTATGGCCATGCTATCATTTGGAACCAATTTTTTTCTTTGATTGGATTTTATGATTTATCTTTTAGAAACCAGGAGGTAGTCTCGAATCTAGTTTTTCAATTAGCAAGAAACGCTAATTACCTTAAAACTAAAGGGATATGTTTATTTTAAAACCATTGAAAAAAAAACTTTGTTTAAATACTTAATTTATTTAATTGAAATAGGTACATCTTACTATCTACCTACATAATTATAATATTGCCCTTTAAAGCCCACAAAAATGCACAAGCTTTTCGTTTACGTGTAAAATCAGCCTGCAATAGGTACTCGTACATTTGGTAAAAAAAATCATACAACATTCATATTTACAAGATTACCTATACCCGTTTTTCCAAAGTTATTTGATGTCCGTGGACTGGGAACAGGAGTATTTCTATTTTGAGCCGATCGCATATTGTAGATGATACTTTGTAACTTCTTAGTACACTGGCGAGGATACTTTTTATTGCTAGCATCCCAAAGTGACGACCTGTAAATGTAATAACAATACTTAATTAAATTAGATGCGGTTTACGTTTAAAAAAAAATGGCATCAGTACCTATGAATAGAGCTCTTTTTTTCGTAATTATTTTACTAGGGACTCCGCTGGTCAGTCAGCCCAGGCCTTATTTCACCCAGAATAAGAGTCAATTAATTTTAATCGCCAAATCGCTTAAAAATGCCATAACAACACACTCAAGTTTTTTTTTTACCACTTCGTGGAAGTTCTTGACCTGCAGCTCATCTGATGGTAAATGGTGATCAGGCCGATGGTGGAAATGAGTTTCACCCAGAATCCACAACGGCAGAGGAACTGGCTATCTTATCTTTAACTGCCGAAACACAACAATGCTGTTAACACTATCGTTATGGTGACATACTAAGATAAGATAGTGGTAGCTAGCCAGGCGGATTTAGAACAAGCCTTCTACCACTAACCAAATCGACGAGAAAATTTTGCCCTCACTGGGAATTTAACCCGGGACGTCTGGGTCTGAGGCAGGTGGTCTATCCACTAAACCATAGAGGCGGTTAAGATGCTAAGTCAAAACAATGACTTTGTAGCTTTTATTCAATACTGAATTCTAATAATCTGTTGCATTCCACAATGTTTACTTAGGAGGTTACTTAAAATTGTATGATATCATTATGGCATAAAATAGGAAAATAATAGGAGCGAGAAGGCTTTAAAAACTTAATTTATCAGTATTCTTAACTATATCGAATGTTGTATGGAATTTTGAAACGGACATCACCTATACAATTCCTCGTCCCGTAACTGAAAGGTATGTAAGCACACGGATGTCTGGCCAAGCTGTTCTCTGGAAGGAACCTGTCAGGATTGAAGGAGTCGGCATCAGGACCCCACAGTCTCTTCGACCGGTGCATCACCATTGGTATCACCGCACACCCCACGCCAGCCGGGATCGTGAATGTAGCTATAATGTAAAATTAGAGAATTATCATTATCTATCTGTTTAATTTTAAATAACTGACTTTGTTTTACATAACATAACAATGACATCACGTCTGAAACCCCCGAAGGGTTAGGAAGAGCTGTACCCAGTAGGCACATTTCGCCAGTTATGTTTTAGTACAGTGGGCGAGTCAATTGACATCAACCGGGCAGAAATTCAGACTACGGGCTGCCACTGAGAAATTTCTAATGGAAAAACCCCATTAATGAACACTTTGCCCGCCCTGGGATTCGAACCCGGGACCTCATGCCCAGCAGTAGCGCTTGCGACCACTAGATCAATGATGCTAGGTTTGGCTTGGTTTGACCACTGAGAACCAGCAGTGCAGTGCAGTGGCACTAGCACAGCATCATGCTGAGTGGACCCCTTCTTGTCACAGTCACGAACGTGACTACTTTTTTCCGTGCTTTTATTTATTTGTTTTGGTTTTACTTAGTTTCTGTGGCCATAAAACATATTTTCATTCTTATTTTTTTGTAAAAACCGGTAACACACCATATTTTCTAGTAAGTTTGAGTTTGAGACTTCCCGGTTCATTCAAATTTCAAAAGATTTATTAATAATCGGTTGAGTACAAGAGAATCAGTTTACCTATAAAGGTTATCAAAATGATTTTCTTATTGCATTTGTTTTTAAACTCTCAAAATGGTAACATAAGTTCGTCTATTCTGTAAAAATCTCACCGTGAAAACATAAGTGAAGTGAGCGTGAAGTGAGCTGCCAATAGTGTCAATCCCTAGCATCGGGTGGACTGACAGTGCACTTCACCTAAGTTTTCACGGTGAGATTTTTACAGAATAGATCGGCTGATATCATCTTGTAATGTATGACTAAGAATATTGACCAATCTGACCATCTTTATAACTAGTGAATTTGCGGTTATCCCTTGGCAACTTTACACTTTTTTGCTCGCAGTCTCGTAACTACTTATTAATTTAACCAAGCAAACAGCTTATATCTATAAAATCTAGTCAATACTTACAAAGCTTCAATTCTTTTACTGTTTTTCGACCAATTATAGGCACCACTGTGTACAATCGCATCGTCTCTTTAATAACTCTTTCTAAGTAGTCCATTTTTGATAAATCTTCTTTGGTAGATAATCTTTGAGAGTCTCCGAAAATTGTTTTTAATCTGAAAGTCACAAAAGCGTGATTGAAATGCTTGCATGAAAAGTTTATACCAACCTTATCTGGATCATGTTCTATAAAGTATATTCACTTTCGGGAAGTGTTAGGAACTGCTTAACTACATAGGCACTATCCTATCTATCAATAACGTGTAAATAGGTACCTACGTAAAAGTTTCGCGCTCTGAATGATAATAAAAAACACTACAAAGTGATAAACTACTACTACTACTAAGTACTAAAACTAAAACCCAACTACGGCAACAAAGTCAACTAAAAAGGTATAAACAAGTCATCACGGATAGACAATTTAAAAATCCGGAGTCACACGTGTTATGGGATAAATCGAGCAGATTAGGTGCGTGTGACTTATTACAACATCATCCACATAGACGAAGTGGGAACAATACGTATTATAAGAACCTAACTCAAAAACTACCCAAGCACTTACTATTTTTTTTTAAATCGGTCCACAATTTGCGAAAATATCGATGAACATATATTTAAAAAAAAACAAAAGGACATCTTACATACAGATGAACATAGAACCTCCTTCTTTTTGGAAGTCGGTTAAAAATGTAACGCCACCAGGAGTGTCATGTGGCTAAGTAGCAAATCTTTTGAACAAACTGAGCTATTCTCGAACAGCTCTTGACTAATCGATAGAAAAAAGACGACTTACTCTTTATACACTCGATCCTGAGCATCTTCATGGTTTCCCAACAACAGTAACGCATACGATATCACAAGTGCCGTAGTGTCGTTACCAGCGATGGTGATAGAGTCTATGTGTTCCCGTAACTCCACGTTACTGAATGATAACTTTCTTTCTAATAGTAATTGTAGTAGGTCCTTGCGATCTGAAAACGATAGGGACATGAACATTGTGTAATCGCGTATTTGGCGCATATTTGTATGGTTAATTAATTAAAAGTTTGTAGGGTAAGTACCTTAGTCAAATTCATAATTACCATCATTGTAGCTTAATTTCTCAAAGTCAGCGATCTTCTTCCGTATAACCTGCAGGAAGATAAAGATGTACAAACAATAATAGTATTGTTAACTACCTCATCGTTTTTAGGGTTCCGTACCTCAAAAGGAAAAAACGAAACCCCAATATGAAAGAAAGAAAGAAAGTCAAAATCATAATACAATATATTTTAAAAAAACATTGAAAACTATTTTTTTACGATTACAAACTTACAATTGGTCTGGTATCAGTTGGAGAATTGACCCTGACGAATATCTATGTCTGGGAGCACATGTTTTTCAACTACAATGTTAGGTTTGTTTTTGAGATAAATTCATCCCAACATGGAACCCTATGTTGTGCGTGGTCCGACACGCACTTCGTCAGTTTTTTTTTTTGTTTTAGTTAATCCTAGGGAATTGTGCCTTTTGCACATCAAGAGTTTTGAATCCTCAAAATTGGTTATGAAAACATCACTAAACACACATTTTTGCAAGTGTGATGCGGAGATTCTAAAAATTGGCAACGTCGCAAATAGTTGTCAAATATTTACCGTTTTTATTAATGTGTTAATATTAGGGTATGATGATCATTGACTTATATATATTTAAATTAATGATGATGATACTATCGCTTACTAGTGACCTAACATATTAAATTGCTATTATAGCACTGAATTTGATGTAGGTAGTAACCATTTTAAGTGTAAAAACGGCATTTGGATAGTTTCCAACTACTTTTTTTTCATCTAAAACTAAATATTCGGTGTTACGATATTAATTATTTCATTTGATAATCAATATATTAAGTAAGTACCTACATAAACAGTAATATTGTCGAATTAATCAAAACAGCGAAATATTCGACAGCTATTTACGGCGTTGCCCACTTTCAGAA
The DNA here is from genome assembly GCA_914767815.1 of Eupsilia transversa. Classification (NCBI taxonomy): domain Eukaryota; kingdom Metazoa; phylum Arthropoda; class Insecta; order Lepidoptera; family Noctuidae; genus Eupsilia; species Eupsilia transversa. The sequence goes on along the minus strand of OU611890.1, from coordinate 8,128,834 downwards.
TGCACGCTCCTAATTTAACACACAAATATGGAAAAGTAAGTCTTTGCATACGTACCTACCTAAGTACAACATCTTCTCAAGCTATGCTTCGTAATAATACTAAGGTAGATTTTTAAGATGGTAATTTAAAATGTAAACACTTATAAATGGGTGGTTTATTATGGACAGATTAAGTTGCCACATACACAGCTTAAGTGGAAGGAGGGAAACAAACGGCTGATAATAACAATAATAAGTCATAACTTTACCTCATCAGTGAACTTATGTGTGGCGTCAATACTTTCCTTCTGCGCCGTGGCGAGTGACGTCAGACGAAAGAGCGCGTCGGGCTGCAACCACGCTTTGAACAGGCGCATGTTGATGATCGACATGACCGTCTTGCGCGCGCGCAGGTATGGCGTGTCCGGGTTGTGCTGCACGTCCATCTTCTTGCCCATTGCTGTCTCTGTGTTCAACATAAAATAACATCGACTGTAATTCCAGAAGGGTTAGGCAGAGGTGTACCTATAGTACACCCACATTTTGCCAGTTATGTCCCATGTGCCTATTACCATAAACCGGGAACAAATCCAAAAATCGGGCTTTTACTGAGAAATTCCTGATGGAAAAATTCGTAATTGAACCTCCTAATTGACCTCAGCAGTAGCGCTTACAACCACTAGACTCACGAGGTAGCTACAGAGATATTTTTACAAAAACAGGGTGGATTTTTAAGATGGGGCAGTAGGGGCAGGTACTGTAACCGTTGTTGTTACAGGAAAACGGTCGTATGTCGAAATTTTTAAACATTTTTTTTATGCCAATTAATATTGTTCTTGTTGTTCTTATAAGGATCAAAAAGTCTGTAGGACCATCTAAGGTTTGAATACTAGAAAAGTCAGAAATCGCAAAAAAATAAAAACATACTTTTGGTTCAAAATAAATTCCAACTTACTTTTTAGGGTCCGTACCTCAAAAGGAAAAAACGGAACCCCTATAGGATCACTTCGTATGACTTCGTATGTTTTTGGGATAAATTCATCCCAACTACGGAACCCTTCGTTGTTTAAATACTTACGCTGTCCCATAAGGTTCAGGGCAATTGTTTAACTATTGTGTCTGCTTTGCGGACAGCGAAAGCGTTAAAAAATATTAATTCCAAGATCTTACCAAAAACAATGTCTAACATGCAAGACGTGACGTATTCGTAAACGTCAAACGGAGACTTTCCGACTTGTTCTCGAAGTCTCTCCACGAGTATGTCTCCTTGTTCTCCAAACACTTCTATGTAGTCCTCTATGATACGGTTGTGAAATATCGGCAGAAGTAATCGCCTGTGAGTCTTCCATAAATCAACTGTAAAAAAAACACAAATATTAAAACATGAGATATTTAAAAAAAAATTTAAACACAAATTTCGCCATTATTATCAATTTTAGACAAACTCTCGCTTTACAGTTACTTGCTACAATAATGACTATAATTATTTCCCACTATTGCAAGGGCTACGCTAATATTTACCAGGAATAGACATCGGCTACGGGGATGTTCCATAGCGTCCGTAGCACGCTACGTACGCTAATATTCCGCTACGCAAGCGTTACGACACTGGGATATCGACTACGCGGGCTACGGGGATGCCCGTAGCGTTCGTAGCACGCTACGAGCCTACGGGAGAGCTACGCCATTATTCAATATTAGATTTTAAGAGGGTGCATCCTAAGGGCCGAAACTGCGTTAAGCGGACGCCCGCGCGGTTCTATACAAAAGTGCTCCGCGCGGGCGCGGAGCACTTTTGTATAGAACCGCGCGGGCGTCCGCTTAACGCAGTTTCGGCCCTAAAAGTTGGCAACGTCGTAAATAGCTGTCAAATATTTACCTGTTTCGATTAATTTGGAAATAATACTGTATGGAAATAAGAAATGTGGCTAACCAATTGACTAGAATATTAATAATGAATTGCAATTATAACATTGAATTTGATGCTGTACCCGTTTTAGGTGAAAAAAAGGCATTTGGAAAGTTACCAAATACTTTTTTTACATCTAAAACTAACTATTCGGTGTTACGATATTAATTATTGCATTTCATAATCAATATTCTAGTTCGCTAGTTAGCCACATTTTTTATATCCATACAGAAATAATATCAAATTAATCAAAACAGCGAAATATTTGACATCTATTTGCGACGTTGCCAACTTTCAGAATAAACCCTCTTAAGGGCTGCCGTTGGTTTTCAAATATTCCTACAAGTTTGAAATAGAACATAACCATTGCATTGGTAGTATTGACATTATCGTCTAGCTACGCAATATCATTAGGAAATGTCAACATCTTTACATTCTTTACGACTTGTTTGTCTTTTGTTGTGTTACTTTGTTTAGCTTGAACTACAAGGAAGTTGCACAGTTTTGTTGAGTAGGTATCTAGGCGACTGTTTACTTTTGCACTAGGGACATAATCTCACCCCAATACATACAAACATAATAAATATTCTAAAGACCAGCCGGTCTATTCTGTTAAAATCTCACCGTGAAAACTTAAGTGAAGTGAGCGTGAAGTGAGCTGTCAATAGTGTAAATTCCTAGCATCGGGTGTACTGACAGCTCACTTCACCTAAGTATTCACGGTGACAGAATAGCACCGCAGTTCAATTTCCGTGAATATGTATGTCTATTTCATAGTTACGATCTGTAGACTAAACGTCTTGATAGATTTTAATATCAGGTGTCTTAATTGTGGGAGTGACAAAGGCTATGTAATGTTTCATTTGCAAATACAAAAATAAGGGAGGCGGAAGGTTTAAAAAAAAATAATATAACAATATTGGTATGAAATAAAAAGCTAGTAATGAGTCAATTCCAAATAAAATATTAATAAAACTAAAAACACAACTGAAAAGTGAAAAACAAACATTGAACTTAGTTTTTTGTAAGGCATACAGGCGGGGGCAAACTGAAATGTGGTGTAACTTTTGTTTGTCCCCGCGCGCGATGTTCTCATCGTCCCCATCATCATCATTCTCTTGCCCTTATCCCAATGTATTTGGGGTCAGAGCATCATGTCTTTACCTTTCATACTTCGGGTATTAGTTGTCATCTCGTCAGCAATTAATTAATTTAATTTAAATCAAAACACATTACGTCATTTAGTCTACCTGATCTACGTACCTGGAGCGACAAAAAGTCCATTTCCTAGCCAAGCTTGAAGAAACTTATAACTGTAATCCTTTTCGAGGCAGTTTTCCAAAATCTTTTGCACGTCGTCCGGTTCTAACGTCACTGGGAATCAATTAACTTCACATTTGAACTCAATCTTTGATTATTATTTAAATTCATAGACACTTTTCTATAAAACCAAAATCACATTTACCTATGTAAAGAGAAGGTCCGATCCAGATGGTACTAACAGTACCAGTCTCTTCTATCTTTTGAATCAAAGTTCTTATATTATTAAATATCCCTGAAAATAATTTAAAACAAATGAATACGAACTTGGTATGTATATTCTGATATTCTGATACTAAGGTGCACTGTTACTCACTTTCAGGTCCTCCAATGAACCAATGGGTATGTCCTAAGAACGGGATGCTGCCTACACAAGGCAGAGTTTTAGAAAACTTATAAAGAAAATTACGTGAATATCTAAATTTAGCATAATACAAAGCGGCTAGTAAAAATATAAATAAAATCACAAACATCCTTTATGAGGATTAGATAAATTTAACAAAATTGCACTGTTTCTAAAAAGAACTTCTCTTCATAGTGTTTAATATTACACTGAAGGACAAAAGAATGAGGCTATGGTTTTAACGATGGTTTCCGTAAAAGTACTTCAACTGTATACCTGAATAACATCACACGGACACTTGAATTACGCAATTGTGTGCATAACTAACCACGTCACATACCATAAACTAAGATACATAAGTATACTTATAAATTATCATCGATATACCAAATTAGCATCCTAGAGAGGATTTAACATCCATTTAAGAAAAAATCACAAAAATATAAAAAGCTTCCACAAAATATATAATATAACTACCTTTTGCCCGCGGCTTCGCCCACGTAGATGTCGGAAAATATTTCACGGAAACGAATTTCGAAAAATCCTTCCTTATTCCTTTTCTTCATTATAAAGGAAACCTCTGTGCTGGGTGTTGATGAGTCAGTCAATCAGTCAGGACTTTTCTTTTTATTAAAATAGATAGGCTAGATCAATACGATTTTTCTTATTAAACTGTATTTATTTAAACTTTTCGCACTCATAAAAAAGGTACAAAGGCGGACTTAATGCCTTAGGCATTCTCTACCGGATTGGTGAAGATTAGATTTAATTTCAGGTGCTCTGTTTCAAGGGGACAAAGAGAAAAATATCTTAATGCATTATAAATAAAATAGGTAAGTAGGTATAAGGTTATAATACACATACAAACATATTTACTACTAGCTGCTGCCCGCGGCTTCGCCCGCGTGAGTGTCGGAAATTACCCCATACATCCCCATGGGTTTTAAGTATAAATATTGAGTTTCGAGTTAATCTGACAGCGCGTTAAAATTCTTCCATACAAACACTGAACCCCCCCTTTAGGAGGTAATTTAGAAAAACAACAAATTACAAACTTTTTAATTTATTTAGATAACTATTCGTGCGAAGTTTCATGTTTATTACCTCAAGGAATAAGATTTTTCATACCAAGTTTCATCCCCTATTTGACCCCCTTAGGGGTTGAATTTCGAAAAATGCTTCCTTATTCCTTGCCTACATTATAAAGGGAACCTCTGTGCAAAATTTCAGCTTTCTAGGTCCAAGGGTTTGGGCTGGGCGTTGATGAGTCAGTCAGTCAGGACTTGTCTTTTTATTAATAGGTATAGATATACGTAGATAGTAGGATAGGATACTTTTCCGGGATAAAAAGTACCCAGTGTGGTGCCCAGGGTATTAAAGAATAATTATACCAAGTTTCATCGTAATCGAACCGGTAGTTTTTGCGTGATGCCTGAACAAACAGACAGACAGGCAGACAAAAAAAATTTTAATCAAATTTTTGGGTTCGGTGTCGGTCTAGTAACACCCCCTGCCATTTATTTTTTTGATATTTTCAATGTACAGAATTTTCACTTCTACAGATTTATTATATCATCAGCCCACCTTCTTTTCGACCTGCCTACTCTTCTTTTTCCTGTTGGTCCCTTCCATCGCGTGGTTCTCAATGTCCACCTGCACAGTCTGTATATCTTATTATATGACCGGCCCATTACCATTTCAGTTTTAGAACTTGAGTGGGTGCATTTTGGTTTTTGTCTAATATCCTTTTGTCTACTTTTAACTTTGTGTATTTTCCTTATATTTAATATGCTTCTCTCCATCGCTCTTTGTGTTGTTCTGATATTTTGTTTAGCTGTTGTCGTGAATACCCATGTTATAATATAATACACAGATATCAATAGCAATTTTTTTTCAATTTAATCGAGTCGTCGCCTTTTAAAATTTCCTTGAGTGACCAAAATTTCTTTCAGCACGCGTAGCATGACCAATTCTATCTCTTCTCTTCCAAGAATAGACAAAGCTCTTTCTATCCAACTTGACATCTCTTCTGCCCGAGCACGGGGCGACCCGAAGACTCGCGTTTCTATGAAGACAAAGTCATATTTAATCTTTCCATAGCAACGGGGAGGTAGCTAGTGATGAAGATAAGTTGTGAATTTTACGATAATATTTACGTTTCGTTATCAGAAAAAATGTGTCAAATGCCATGTTTTAAGACTTTTTGAACGTAACTCAAAGCAACAACAAAACGTTATGTTTTTATTCTGTGTCGACTCGGCTGTCGGATCGACTGATTGATTTAATTTGTGAAAATAATAGCAAACAAAGTAAATAAATAATGGGCAAGAAGGCCAAGATGAGGAGTGGGTTCGTCCGCAGTAAATGTTGCTTGAATATGGGCCAGACTTTGGAACAGTGATGTACGGTATGTAATTTTATTTAATAATTTTGTAACCTACCTGAACAAAATGCGTAATGCACGGAAGCGTACACCAGCGCCGATGCCTTCTCAGAGCATATTCATTATGCTCCTGACTATGCCGAAACACCGAAAGGGGTCCCCTTGAGGTAGCCATTGGTAAGTTCTGTAGGTATGTAGTAAATAGTAATGCTACCTACTAACTTGGTGTACCTCTCTTTGTTGAGCATTTCTTATCGGTGTCATGAGCCAAAGCTCCAAAGCATCGCCTGAATCCCCTCAATGATAAATAAGTAATTTTGTTTTTGTTTCAGATTACATAGTTCCCGAAAGGCAAAACATATTAAAATGGGCCCCAAAAATTTAACAAAATAAGATAAAATTTATTTATTATTTGGGTCGCCGCAGCAAGTCTCCTTCCATCTAAATGCCGTCATGTCAATCAAAAGCCACCTCCTTTCTAGCCATCTTTACACTACATCTCTTAACATCTTTGTACTTATAATGTTAACTGTTTATTATTTCAAATAACTATTTAATAAAGGACAGCAATATTTATGTGTTTTATTTAAGAATAGGTCTGAAAAAAGCACGGTCATAAAAAGTCACAATCAATGTTGTGATATTTCCACATAATTAGTTTTTGTTATGTTGTGCTTCAAAATGTGTTAAGTAAGTACTTAATAGATAATATTGGCGAATTCTAGGTTCATGTAGCCTCCGTAGTTCTGTCTTCTTTCTCGATGTTAATTGTTGAGCAGTTCTCCTGGTACTTCACCATCAGCACCAATTAACCATAATAATATGCATTGTGCATAAATTGCTTGGCAACCATATTAAAGTTATCGAATCGCAACCCGTGAAATACTTATTATTGAGTAGTTCCGATGGCTATTCGTGGCTTTCATCATCAATTCCACTTCACGAAATGGTGCTTACGAAGTGGTGGCCACTGGCCACAACCACAAACGCCGCCACGAGAAGCTAGATTTGTATTCAAGTGGCGGGCACCAGCGTCAACCGTGTGCGGCGAGTCCATATAAAATGTATGAAAACTACAGGAAATATGCCGGTGGCGGCGTTTTGTGATTGTGGCCGGTGGCCCGTGTGCGGCGACACTAAATGCACTAGTTTCTATGAAAAATACCTAAATCGATATAGGTGTGCCTATAATATTTGAAGAGTTCCCTCGATTTCTCCAGGATCCCATTATCAGATCCTGACCTGACGACAATGGAACCAGCTGGGAAGTATACCCTTTCAAACAAAAAAAGAATTTTCCAAATCGGTTCATAAATGACAGAGTAGCGAGGTAAAAAAAAAAATACAACCGAATTAATAACCTCCTACTTTTTGGGAAGTTGGTTAAAAGTCAATAGAATCGCTTGTCTAGGTCCAATGTGATGTAGACAATTTGACACTTGTTGAGAAGAAATATTTCTATCCCCAAGTGTCAAAAGTAGAGAAAAATTGGGTGTCATGCTCGGCATTGTAGACTTTTGTCGACTGAAGAATAGAAACATTTCTTCTCTTCAGTCTTGACATCGCCATGCTTCAAACGATAGAAATATTTCTACAATCTGTCATTTTGTCTACTCTTCCGTCGACAAAACCCGTTTCTACGGTGGTCATGCTACGCGTGCAGGTTATATTATTGTTCTTCTTTCGACGTCATCCTCGTTATTTGATTTGCTAAATGACACCTGTTTACTCAGGCAGGTGTCAACATTATTCTATTCTTACGTTGTTTTTTTTTACGTTACGTAATAGGTAATTTTAACCTGTTTTTCATTATTTTGGTTTTAGTAGCACTAATCATTCCTAATCCTACCTTCGAGCTTGCTTGATCAAGTGAGCATAATATTTTCTGTAGATCTTCAGATGTTTCGGATAGTATAACTATGTCGTCAGCGAATCTGAGATGATTTAAATAGCAGTCTTTTATTTTTATACCTCTAGTTTTCCAGTCAATGTTTTGGAATATGTTTTCTAACACAGCAATCAACAGTTTAGATGACAGGGGTCACCCTGACTGACTCCTCTTTCAATACTATTGCTACGCCTCTAGATTTCAGTCTGCCATTACTTATGCTGTTGTTGTACTTATGTATATTATACAATATTTTAAATTGAAGTTGAGCCTACTTAGGGACTTCCATAAAGAACTGTGGCTTATGCTGTCAAATGCTTTAAGGCATTCAATTATGTACGTTTCAAATTTTCAGTGCTGAGGAAATACATCTTCTCATATCCTTGAGATACACAAGAGACAGAAGTTTTAAATATTTCCGACACTGGCTCACAGACATGTCAGGCGATTTAAACTTTTCAGGTTTTGTGAGGACTGTGTGGGTCATTATATTTTCTCTCTTTCTCAGTTACTTTTAATGATAATCTGGCGGTTTGAGTACTTTATGCAGCCTACCCAAATGTGCTATCTTTGGTCGTCGAGTCGTTGAATTCCATAAGTTCTGAGTTGAGCTACACGATTACCGACAAATTCGTGCACGGACTGGACAGGTCCACTCAAATCTTTATGGTTCTTTCTTCAAAATACCATTTCAGACACAAATCTACATGGTCCCCAAATGATCTGACAAGATTATTTCCGGATTTTTATATACACATACCACATACCGGATATGCATCCTAGAGTAGGCAATGGAATAATGGAGAGACGGAAATAATACTGACGCTCCGAGAAAAAAAGGTCTGATGAGCTTGACAATAAAAATAAATTAAACAACAAACACAGTATAGTAACTACAAACACAATAAACCTCAGCATAGCAGCTTATGGAAAATGCGATATACTGTACCTGAAGGCCAATTCTCGTACTTAAATAATGTTCACATTCAAGTCGCAATCTGTCTAACTTGTAAAAAATTTTGGTAAATAGATTGTATTTTTGATAGATTGCGAATGAGATTAGAATGCAAACGTTTAAAATACGGGAATTATAATCTTAAGCATCAGCAATACAACTCCTTAATTAAGTTATAATAATCGTCCATGATTTCATGAAATAGTCATTCAATAGGATGATATATTAAGAACTTAGAAATTTGTATTGATGATGTTTATGATTATAATCCTATAAATAAATATCTGATATGGCCGCGAATCATATTTTATATCAACATACAAACAGATACTGACCTGCAAATTGTAAAAAACGTAAGAAAATTTGATTTTCGCGGGCTACCATGAAGCTTCCACCTTAATATTTCTATATTACGAGTACTTATTAATTTTGCTTAGTATAAAATCTATTTCATTTATTTTTTTTGATCTGGGGAATACCATGTCCACTTTTTGCTTTCTTTCTTCTTAAAAGATGTATTCATGATTAATAGCTTGTGTTCATATGCATAGTTTATTAATTATCGGCTCTTTGATTGCGTTCTCCGTAGCCATAATATAGCTTCCCATGATGAGATTTTCTTGGTGTGTGGGTTTTCGTAGTTTTGCATTGAAATGTCCTGTGGCTATTACTAAATCATCTGCGAGTGTATGCGCTTTCCTAACATTACTAGTAATTCTGCTAACAGTGAAACCTCGCGAGTACATTTTTTTTTTTTTGTACATAAGTTTGTGTTAGTTAAGTAAGTTTAGTTCATGTTTTAAAAACAAAAACATAAATATCCCGTTTTAAATAATTTTAGTAGTGAAAATAACCATATCAGTGTTTTTAAACCTTTAATGAAATCCATAACCAAAAACCCCACTGTGGCTGTGTACTAATACACATTAGCGCCAGTTAGTGACCTTATTGTAAAACTAACATAAAATTAGAGAATTCAGTTTTTCATTTTCTTCAGAATTTTCTAATTATATGATGAGAAGGTTTTCCCAGGCGCTTCATCAATCCCTACCTTGTGGTTAAAAGGCCGATTCCACTGGTAGAAATCTAAAGTGAGCAATTTACTGCATTTCGAGGAGCTGTTCTGCGAATCTCGAAATCGAAATTGGATCTCATAAGGCGAATATATCAAGTAGTAGTATCATGAAGTAATGTAATCTTAATAAAACTTATATTTACATACTAGCTTTCGCCCCAGGTTTCGCCCGCGTGGAGGTCGGAAATTATACCACGGGAATGTATTACCGGGAAAAAAGGACCCTATCTATGTCTATGTTAATCCAGGTTATAAACTATTTGTGTGCCAAATTTCATCCAAATCCGTTCAGCCGTTTTTGCGTGAAAGAGTAACAAACATCCATCCTCAAAAACTTTCGCGTTTATAATTTTAGTAGGATAGGATTTATTTATGTCTCAGCTAAAAATAAATATAATTATATTCGAAATGGCTACCTTTGGCTTTGATACAGACCTATACCTTCTCTGTTTGGCCACTAATCTATGATTTACGCATTGTTTCCATGGGAAAAGCCACTGCTTGCTCTAGAGATTAATGTCGGCGTGTCGCTGAATGACACAATGATACGCTCACAGTTCTAAAGAAGCCGCCCAAGTGGTCGGAAAGGTACAACGTGGTCCCAATCCTGCGTCAGTAATGGTTTGGTCGGGGGTGTCTTATCAAGGAGCCACAAAGCTTAATTTTTGTGAAAAAGTAGTGAAGACTCCAGCCAAAGTGTATCAAGAGACTGTCTTGGATCATGTTGTGAAACCTCTCAGCAATACACTTATTAAAAATGTACCGTGTACGTACTTTCCAGCAGGAGCAGAGGAACACATGGTCACAAGGCACGAACTACCCAAGCGTGCCTCGAAACCTACGTTCCGGAGTGAGAGCTGAAGACTCGCTGGGCCCTCGTCTAGCCCAGATCTCAACCCCTTAGACTACGAATTATGGGCAGTTTTAGAGGACAGTGCCTGCTCTAAACTGATTTCTTCTTCAGTTGAGCTTTCTGTGGGTGCATATATGTCTGAATAGCAGAGACCAGCAAATCTTCAAATTGCAATTTTAAAAGGGCCACTCTTTCGGAAATCCCTATGAAGCTTTGATCTTATTTTTCAGTGTTTTCATTATTAAAAACCCGACACCATAAAGATCTTTAGTTACCTAATCTTCTGACATATAAGGCTAGCTGAAGTCAGAGGCCTTAGTGTAAGTTTGCAAGTGATTAAACGTATCTTTCGCGTTTGCGTTAAGATTTTTATTCTCACCTTTATATTCTTAGCATTATGATCTATCAGTCAACGCCATAGATATTAGATTTCTATGGTCAACGCGATAGTTACGTTTACTCACTTGCAAACGTACACTAAGGCCTCTGACTTCAGCTTGTCCTAGTATGTCACAGTCGATAATCATATAGGTGGTAGATGTGTTCCACCTTTCTGTGGAAGACAGCGATCTCACGTTGTTAGTTGGTACATATTTTTAGTGTGTTGTTTTTTATTTGTAATTTATCGATATTTCTTACAGGTTTCATTTAAACCTAAAGGGTACCTATTCATACCCCGGTAAAGGATTCATTCATAACTTATCTCGAATTCTTATACTATTACCTAATAATTGTCTGTTTAACTGCTACGTGAGTAAATAAAGTCCACTATGGCGAGTTTGGTGCTTCTATTACTTATACCACAAGTTGAATTGTAATCGTGAGAGAGGATACTCGCCCGCGATCGAGATCTCATGGGTATACGATCGATATAGTGTCGACGCAAAAACATAAATACAGTTTTGATTTTGATTAATTGAAACGTAAGTAATCCTTAATTTGTTATATTATGTAAGTAGTATGGGTTAATTAATAAGAGTATAATTATGTATAATGTTATTGATGCAGTGCGTAGATAAATTGCGATAGAATCAGGAAATTTATGAGATTTATGCACAGGTTTATGTTCACGAACAATAAAACGCATTTCTCTAACATTGTTATTACCACTTCAACTGTTGAAGTGGTAATAACTTGTAAACGCGTTGTAAGTTCAAAATCTTTGTTTAAAACGCGTTTACAAGTTCTGAAAGTAATTTGCTCAGAAATGACTGCTCACTTCACCAATTTAAATATTTATGAATGAGTGTTAAGTAAATTGTTGATGCTGAGCTGAGGCCCTTTTGGCATTATAATCATTATTTTCTGTTTTTTTTTTTTAGTTTTTATGTATATTTTGCCAATAAACGCATTTTTCTTTCTTTTCTTTAAATTAAAATACTATATTTCGATTTAACACTTTTTTATAAATTCTAAGATGGCTCCAGGCCCACATTTTTAGTTGAAGAAAGTAGAAGACATTTCCGAGTATTTTTTTTGCAACTGAATCTTCATAAAAAGTGCTTTTATGCATAAAATAATCAGCTTCGTTACTGTGATGAACGTTATGAAAATGTTGGTGTAAAGTGAAAAATTTACGTTTGGTAAATTATAACTAAAGTTTTCAAAGTTCCTAATTAAGCATCAAGAATCCGCCAGCTTTCATAATCATTAAAAAAAAGTAGTACTTAATGGGGCTACTTTGGCTAAAATCGGCCTTCAAAGACAGCGAGGTGGAAATTTCTTAAAATTAGCCACCTGATGAATACATTTAAGTCTTCTACTTCTATTTTTTTTATTTTGGTCAGGTCGAAAATTCTCAAAAATTCAGAAAAATATTCCTAACTCGAAAACTATGAAAAATTGCGGAACATACGTGGGGGTGATTCGGATACCCCACGATACGAGGGAACAAAATTTTATTTTTGGATGTTTTGTAAACATCTCCTTTTTAGAAATGCACTATAACGATCATGAGCGAGTTCGTACTCCGACTCGCACTTGGCCGATTTTCTGGTAGCTGTGACCACAACCTTTTTTGAGGGGCTGGGATGCGCCTGCGTCCACGTTTGGTCTAACGCCGCCATTTGTGAACGTGTCACCGGGATAAAAAGTATCCTTTATCCTGAATTATGTAACCAATATTTTGTAACGTACATATTTTGATTTAAAAGAGTGTCCGTGGAGTTTCTTGCCCGTTCTTCTCCATAGGAACCTACTAAGCTTTGGAATGGGCAACTAGCTTCATCTTTCTGACTGACCAACCCCTTGACAATTCAAAAGTGCCTGTAATGCCTGTAAATGCTTTGAGTTTGAGTTTGAAATCAGGTCATGGTTTATAAATCCGTATCACCTTCCATCCAAATCCATCCAGCCGTTAAAGCATGAAAAGGTAAGACACAGAGAGATAATAAATGCATTTTGTTTTTTAATTAAACCGGTTTTCATAATTCTAAATGTGTAACTTATTATCATTCAGAATGTTAATGAAAACTACACCAAAATCGGTCCAGTCGTTTCCGATCTTACCACGAAAATACAGTTATCCAGACGATGATTGTATATACAGTATACATATAGAAAACAAACAGATAGAGATGTGTAAAATTAATGTTAACTTACAGCTAGGGCCTAACTAAGTAGGTTGTTCTACGCCCAAAGCTTCTCATATGGGTAGTGTGCACATTTAATATTACTTAATTACAGATAATTACTTACTTTTGCAGCGAGAAAATTGCAGTCTGGAGCTTCACTAAGAAACTTTTTAATGTTAGCGGCCGAAAAATGTTAGGTCTTTTTTACATACTGTTTAATAAATTCTTCCGGTGTTATAGTAATGTAATAGCAGACTTCATCACTGGATTCACTGATATTTATTTATTATTATTTTATTAATATCCAACGTGTATAGAACTTTGTAGCTAGCGTAACAGAAGAAGAAAACAATAAAAAATTAAAACCCGTTATTTTTTAAAGATGCGTTCGGAAATGCGGCGGGTGCAATTTCCGAACTATTACTAAATTATTGTCACAATCAAAATTGTTAAAACTTTAAATAATTCTAAAAAGTTAAAACTTTACAAATATTAGACATGCAAATTACGAGAATGTTTCGTTTTCGTTCCGATATCTGTTTTTGTCGCCACTTGTAAATGGCGCCCATGTGCGGTGCACGGCCTGCACGCCCGCACCCGGCGGGACTGATGGTACTATAATATTCTATTGTCATCTGAAGTAGGTACTTATTCTTATCATTTGCAAAGTTTCAAATATATACGACCACTAAAAGTGGGAAAATTTTCTTACAAACAAACACACACAGGTTCACTCACATTCAGGTGAAAAATATACCGAATGAAAAAACAATACCAGTTTTGTATATCAGCTATATATAGAATCTAGATATAATAACTAGCTCCGCTTTATATGTCATGGTAAAAAACTTTAAAAATGCACAGACGCAATTTAGACAGGTTTCACTCCAGACTGGTTGATTTGGATTTTTAATAAAACATCATCCACTAGAATAATATTAGACCAGTTCATAAAACGAAATGATACAAGACTGTAGTAAGCCCCACATAGTGCTCGCGGCAACTGATTTTAACCATTTTATTAGGTCTTTTTTTACAATATTTATTTTTATATACCTACTGCTTGTCGTGAAACCTCTATAAATAACCAATTCTCTTATTTTAAGGTCTTCGCCATGATTGTCTTAGCTCTAGTATTCCTAGTGGTAGGTATCTTCTGGATATATTGGTCGACTCACACGCACCGTATAGATCGCATGACAGCGTCTCTGCCTATTCTGCCGACTCTACCGCTCATTGGAAATGGTTCGCTTTTCCTGGGAAATACCGAAGGTGAGTATTTACTGATTTTTCTTAGATATATTTGTATTAATAATATCATAAATAACTGGACAAAGAGGGAGATCTTTGACCTGCATAGAGACAACCTGAAAATAAGTTATCAACATCATCATTGGCAGCATTGTTCCACCCACTGCGGTATATAGGCCTTCTCCCTTTGGTGCTATGCTTCCCTGACTCATGCGAGTCTCATCCAAGTCTTCCTCGTGATCTTCTGTAGGTCGTCCACCCGCCTGGCCATTGGTCTGCCAACGCTCTTTCTACCGTTTCTTGGCAACCGTTCCGTTAAGTTCTGCTCCACCTGGCATCCAAAATAAGTGACCTGCAGAAAATATCTGCGGTAGGTACGCCATAAAATGTTCCTGTGCATTTAGTCCAAGTGACCTACACAGTTTTAACAATAAACTGTCCACGAAAGTTCGCGCTTACTCTGCGACACATAATGGTCAAGGTAATTCGATGATAATGTAGGTACTTAATTTATTCAGTATCCTTGTGGCACCAACACTTAAAAGGTACGTCGTCTGTACAAATTGTTGAATGTGACACTTGAACTATTTACACCGCCACTGCAACTATATTGACGAAGGCAAGGCAGGGCAAGTACATAATATTTACCAACATAGATGCGCCTTCAACATGTTTACCCAGGCGTCATTCAATACAGTTGACAAACTGGTCTGTTTAAATAGATTAGTTCAAATAACCCTTTGTTACAGAAATACTTAAGAACCTTTGGACTATAGCGGAGTTAGCGTTTAAGCATAAGCAGTCTGCGAAGCTCTGGCTTGGCCCGAAATTATACGTGGGTAAGTTATCACATCACGTGCTTACCTACTAAGTAATAAGAATGTACATACACTGTTCTCATTCAAGCGTCACGTTTTTGCGTCACCAACAAATAAGCAGGGTTTACTCAACAAATATTGTAGGACTGGGATATTAAACAGCCTAAAATATATTATGTGTTAATAACCTTCCGCGGATTTCAGAACTTAGTGTTTATTCTTGATTAAAAAAGGTCACAAGGCCCTATGTTAAGGTTGTAGGTATGTCGTATACGTCTGTGTGCACGTACAAAATATATCTGTTTAGGAAGGTCGGGTTACTGGTACCTACCTATCTCCGATGCATGATATTTTTCCGATTAATTTATACTATTATTATAAAACTGAATTTAATGCTGTCGTTTTAGGTTATAAAAAAGTCTAAAACTAAATATTCGGTGTTACAATATTAATTATTGCATTTCATAATCAATATTTTAATTCACTAGTTAGCGAGGTTTCTTGATTATTTGCCAAATAATCAAAACAGGGAATTATTTCACAGCTAATTGCAACTTTCAGAATGCACCCTCCTAATTTATTTACTTTATTTATGTGAGTTTAATTACTTTTAATGATTGCAGCAATCGGTGATCCTGAAGACGCTCAAGTGGTGTTAGAAAACTGCCTAGATAAGGATGTAGTGTATCGTTTCTTGAGGCCTTGGCTGGGTCACGGGCTATTTGTGGCTCCAGGTAAATATGACGCGTTACTCAAACATGTTTCATTCTAAATTCAAATGTGAAGTAAGCGCGAGCAAATGTACGAATTTTTAATCTGTCACTTCGCAAATATTGTCTCTGATACATGATATTACTTTTATTTTTATTACTGCGTCTTTAATTATTATTCTTCTGTACCTACACATTGTATGCACACGTGTTGAAAATTTAAGAAAAATCGATTAAATTATCACAATATACGTAGGTATATACTAAGACCTGAAAGCACATACAACATCACTGTAAACATTGGCCTCGATGTATCAGAGAAGTGACTTACCCAACCTAACATAAATATCTAAGCACCTATAGGTATATTATATTTACTTTTATGTTACAGTAAATCTATGGAAAACGCATAGAAAAGTGTTACTACCTGTTTTCCATAACAAAATAGTTGAAGAATACTTGGGAGTCATCGCTGAACAAGGTGATGTGCTCATTGAAAGACTAGATGAACAGGCAGAAGGGAAGAAGTTTGATGTTCTCAAATACGTCACTGCTTGCACTTTGGACATCGTTTTTGGTAAGTTGTATGCAAGATTTTCGTGATAATGAAATGAAATTGTTTATTCTGTAAATAGGATATCGGAATCTTCTACACGTCATATTAAAAAAATATTAGAACTAAGCTAAATGAGGTCGGCGTTTCCTATCTGACTAATCTGAGAAGAAAAGAAAGGCCGAAACAAACTCAAAGGTCGCAGTCTCTTTTAAAGTCCAGACATAATCTTAAGCTTTACATAATAATTAAAGTGTCAAATTTTTATGGTTTTAGCCCTTTTAATATATCAATGGTTTTGTCACAAGTTTTAGCAGAGCGGGCAGCTCAATCCCAAGCTTTTTGTCTTCTAAATAATCAGAAGTTTTATAGTACCTGCCCATTTTACAAAGTTTGGTTTTAAGACAATTTGTTAAAACGTTTAATGGGTTATTTTCAAATGTCTATGGGAAGTTTTTTTTTTTTTTTTTTTTTATCCACAACGGGGAAGCTCTTGGCCAGAATCTCACCTGATGGAAAGTGATGATCAGGCCGAAGGTGGAAGCGAGCTTCACCCGGAATCCTCTACCACAGAGGAACTGGCTATCTTATCTCTAACTGCCGGAACACAACAATGCTTTTAACATTGTTGTTATGGCGACAGACTTAGATAAGATGGTGGTAGCTAGCCAGGCGGACTTAAAACAAGCCCTACCACCAACCAAACCGAGCAGAAAATTTTGCCCCCACTGGGAATCGAACCCGGGACCTCTTGGTCTGAGACAGGTGGTCTAACCACTAGACCACAGAGGCGGTTAATTAATTAAAAAGTTTGTTGTAAAAACGTATCTATACCTACATTGACAAATGAACGAGTTTAGGAGGCGAGTGTTATGTACGGCAAGATTGTGTATATATTTAAACTATGAATATCGGACATTTTCGTAAAATTTGAAATATTTTTGTGTACCTACATACAATAGGTTTTCAAATATTTACTGTGATAAATGTTTTTAAAAACATTATTTACGAAAATTATTGCAGATACCTTGTAAAATGTATATCACTTATTGTTCTTCTAGAGACTTCTACTAGAGAAGTCAACATTTTCTCAACAACTCTGTAGACACTGTAGGTACTAATGATGTCCTAACTACGCAGTCTCATTTACTTCGTCTTATAGGTAAGCGAGCGAGGAAATGCTCTTGAGTAAGCGGCTTTAAGTGTTATCTAATATCGTACGGATTATATTATTATCGTGTCAAGTATTTCTTTTACTCCGGACTGTCATAAGCACACAAAGTAACTTTAGATCTTAAGAATTGTAGGCTACAAAAAATCTCGTGGAAAACATAATATACTTACATCCGTATTTTTTCAAATTTAAAAAACCCTATCTTACATCTCTAGAGACAGCTATGGGTGAGCGCATGGACGTGCAGCACTCCCCCGACACGCCGTACCTGCGCGCGCGCCATATCGTCATGGAGATCCTCAACAGGCGCCTATTCAAGGTCTGGCTGCAACCAGACTGTCTCTTCAACCTCACCCGCTATGCCAAGCAGCAGAAGGATAACATCGATCTCACTCACAAGTTCACTGATGAGGTGGGTATTAGAAACAAAATGACATTTTAACAATAGGTACAGTGCTACAAGGATCTTTTGGCGCCTGAATGACATTGACAAGGTAAACAATATTGGTAAACATTTGTGAAATTGGTACAGAAATATTGACCAAACGGTAAGATGGTGGCGTTGATTCTGGAATTTATAATTAATTTACTTTGTTTGAATTTCCGCGCATTATTTGAGAAAAGTACTATTCAAGCCTTGGCCGCAACCAGGCATTATTTGAGACAAGTATTATTCAAGCCTTGGCCGCACCCAGGCACTGATGGACTCACGTGGGTATGTGCGCCTCGGTTTCGCCTCGGCTCACATTTTCACGATCGTGCATCAATGTCCGAGTTGTTGGCCGCAACAGAAATGTGCTATACTATGAAAACTCATATCTGTCTGTTATTTAAACATGGAACGAACTTTTTGCTTCAATACATGGCAAGAACCAAGGAGGTGGTACTTTGTCAAAGTTTTTATTTAAATTTCGATTTGGCTTGCAAATAGAGCTGCTATCTAATTGCGTACCACATTTTCGTAAACGATTAAGACTAATCTGTACCATTTTGACAGTTGTGTTATTTACGTTGTTGAGCAGACTTTTTTTCAGAATTATAAAGCAATGGATTAGCAATCCGTTTCAAAACTATTCAGATTGTGATTGATCGTTTATTACGCAATTAAGGTGATGTTTAAAGTAAAGAAGAAACAAATTACCATAATGACGCGTGAAAAATTATCGTTGTTCGTCATTGATTTTGGAATTTATAATTTATTAACTCAGTTTGAATTCCAACGCATTATTTGCGAAAAGTACTAGTTATACAATCCTTGGCCGCAACCAGGCATTGCTGGACTCACGTATGTGTGTCTCGGCTTCGCCTTGGCCCGCATTTTCACGATCGTCCATCAATGCCGCAATTGCAGGCCGCGACAGTAGCTAATGTAATATAATTAAGTATGGTTTGGCATACCGGTGGGTAGTTTACAACGGGTAGTTTTCTTTAATTCTTTGCATTTTCTTTAATTCTATTCTTTAATTTTCGCAGGTCGTTCAAAAAAGACGTTTGGAATATGAAAAGAAGAAAATAAAGAATGGGATTAAAGTACAACCCGGTAAGATTATCTTAGGTTTTGTGAATTTAATACACAAATGAAGATTTATGGAAAAGTGGACAGTTTGTTTACATTTATCTAGAATTCTGACACGAACATGTATTTCGAAAAGCATTACAGTTTATACCTGCTGTACTGTATAAATACATATTTGTATGAAACCTAATAATTTGATAAAAAAAGAAAACTGTTTAAAACATCTACATAAACAAGTCTCTAAATAGTTTCGATTTACATAGTTGTTAATCAAATATTAAACCTGAATTTTTAATTATTGTGCGCGACAACACTATTTGCATATTTAGGTATGCGTATAAATGGAATGTTGGATTTAGAAAAAAGGTCGACGTCATCATCATTCAAAGTTTAACGTAATCTCTATTGATTTATGTAAATTACGGCACTTTAGTAATTATTTACGTTTATAGGTACCTAAGTATTTGATTTTTAGAGTTTTTTGATAGGATGTTTAAAAAAAGTTCGTTAGTATAGGTAATTGGTACAAAAGAAAAAAAAATCCTGTTGTAGGTACCTACATCGAAATATTCGCTAGTACGTGTCTCACGTTAACTCTTCAATGATAAGCTACATGCCCCGAAACCCGGAGATATAAATCTATACTGAGACCTATTTGTTTCTGATAATGCTGAATATAAAATAGTTTCGACGATTTTCATATTTCCTTGATTTATTTTCAGAAGGCAAACTCCGTGCCGTCCTTGACTTATTATTTGGTAGAGAGATCGAGTTCACAGACGTACAACTTCGTGAACATATCGACTCGATCACGATCGCTGGCAATGACACCACGGCTCTTGTCATAGCGTACACCCTCGTCCTCCTCGGAATACATCAGGATGCACAGGAGAAAGTACTGCTTGAGTAAGTTGATATGCAGTCACGAGAATTAAGTACCTACTTAATCGTATACACCGACCAAATTTTAAAAGTAGTTTTCACCTACAGTATTGATTGTAATTTTTAAGTTGTTACGAATACATTATTTTGGAACCTATACTACTGAAAATCCTTAAATGAAATATTTCTGGTCAAAATCAAAATCAAAAGTCTCTTATTCAAACTAGGCTGAGAATCAGCACTTTTCGAACGCCAAAATTGCAAAAGACAGTACGACCAAACGCCCGCCCTCCTCAAATTTGCTATCGTTATTCCGGGAGTCCGGAGTACTCCGGAGTCTTTGAATTTTCACAATTTTCATCACATTCTGTGCTCCTGACTGTACACTCGATAAAGTTGGCATGGCAGTTGACCACTTTTCACCGTTTGTTGATTAACGAGGCGCAGATCCACCGCGGTGCATGCTGTGCACGAGCACGCGGCGCATTTTAGCTGCGTGGATTCATTTGTTTGACCACGTGGGTTCACGTTTCCACTGCAGTACACAATATACACGAATATTAACGCTCGTGCACAGCATGCGCAGCGATGAGATACACAAGCCGTGTAGCACATGCACAGCGTGCATGGCGTTGACAGCGTTGAGCTATGTAAGCGCCTATTTCAGCAAGCCACGCATGTATCAATGACGTCAATTGATGCTTAGCGTGTCCGTGGGTTGCAGTGGACACAATCTTGCAAAGCGAAGCTTAAGAGCCCACACAACCTCAGGTTTTTTATCTCGCTCGCACCATACTACTCGCGGACTGAGTAAGAGCGAGTGCTTTTTACGGCGAAAATAATGGTAATTTCAAAAAAATAAAAAACATAGTCCCTGCTTTATAGTTATTTCAGTCAGTGTGCCAAGTTGCATGATCTAATTTGAAGTATTTTTTGAATAGCAGCGGTTTATTGTTCGGTTTCGAGGTAACTATGGATTTTTTTTTCTATCGAGAAAATTTTATGAAATCGTGTTTTCGGCTAACATAGTCGCTAACATTAATCCTCAACTTTAACATATATTTATTTCAAAATTAATGCTGCAGTAGTTTCGACATTTAACGGCGGTTGCTAAGCAATTTGACGACATATAGGCCCTTAACACACGTGCGTAGCGTCTTCGTGCGCCGCGGTGGATATGCGCCTTTATTACAACACAAGATTTTCGGAAATAGCTTAAGGGCCCCATCGCACGTACCACAACCACAAAACATCGAGCGACAAAATGTGGGCAAGCAGTGGTTACGTGTGAATAGTGTCGCTGCAGCTTCTTGCAGTTGCGTTGTGGTACCTACAAAACTTCTATTTGGTTGCGTTGTCGTTAGGTTCTGGCTAGTGTTTGCAGACCGACAGATTATTGTGTCTGCGATGTGGCCGGCAGCTAGTGCGCAGTCTCGATGGTGTCGATGTGGCCGGTATCGCCCACATGGTTGATTTTGACGGCCAAATGTGGTACGTGTGAATAAACTGTTAATTTTCATACAAATTACCGCCCTTCCGCGTGTTGTCATAGTGGTGTGGTTGTGGTACGTGTGTTCGGGCCCTTAACCATTGAGCCAGTTTTTGTATAACAAGAACTTGTAGTCCGGTAGGTACTTACTATAAGTTGTCAATTTTGTATTAAGATCTAAAATTCAAGGTTTAATTCGTTTTAGTTTAGATCTAACTTTAGGCTGACCGAGCTAGTTTTTGTATTTATTTCGGATTTAATTTCGACTAAAGTCCGGAGGGTCTCGCGGTTTATGTACGTGTAATCTACGCTTGCCGTGGTCGGTTCGAGCATGGGTGACCAGCCATTACATATCGAGACCCCTCCATGGTTCGGAAAGCACTTTGAGCCGGTGGTCGGAGCTGCCATTCATAGATGCTTTGACAGTCGTAACAGGTAGTCAGAAGCCCAAAAGGAAAACAAAGTGTCTTTCCAAGAGTATCGAGTTACCCAGTAACTGGGTTTTGGAGGTCAGATAGACCAGTCACTCCATGTAAAATACTGATATTCAGCTGCATCCGGTTACTGGACTGGTGGAAGCCGACCCCAAAATTGTTGGAAAAGGCTGGGTAGTTGATTCCGACTAAAGTTAGTTCTTGTTAAGTTATATTAATGCCCAGATTTACTAACCAGCACCCTAATTGCTTAAAACACGATCAATCTTAATCTGTTTCATTTTTACAGTTCAACAACATTCATTGCGTTATTTATGTTGCTAAGCAGACACAATTTTTGAATGAAGCAATGGTTTAGCAATATCCTTCAAAATGTTTCAGATTGTGATTGATAGTGTGTTACGCAATGAGGGTGCGGTTTTGATGATCATTTATTGTAAACAAATTAACCAATTTTACTTATTTGTAACGTTCCTTACAGGCAACAATCAATCTTTGGCGCAGAAAAGCGAGGCTCTACTAAAGAAGACTTACAGAAGATGCACTATTTAGAGCGAGTCATCAAAGAGAGCATGAGGCTCTACACCGTGGTTCCGATCATCGCAAGGAATGTAGACAAGGATATTTATTTACGTAAGTTATTCTATTTACTTACAATGAAATGAAATAAAATCATTTGTTTACGGACAGAATAATTCTACCTCTTTATCGAATGTATGTACAGTGTAACCTGGATAAGTGGGATATAGGATTACCTATGTATCAATTAAAGAAGGTTTTAATTTTCCCAGTTCCCAAAATAATCAGATTCAAAACGACAGGCTATTGAACTACAAAGTCCAAATTATACAACATGTAAAAAAAACCTGCCCGATGATCCGTGAGGGTGTTGGTATTGTACTGAGAGTCTATATCATGTCGCAATTTTTTTGAAAAAAAAAATTAGCCACTTTTTTTTTCTTTAATGCATTCTTAGTTATAAATGTTTATATTCTCGGTACCAGGTTACTTTAATCACACACTGACGTATTAGTATTACTTGTAAAAACATTAGGAATAGCCTTTACAATGTTTGTAAATATGTGAGCACCATGTATCTATCACATAATAATTTACCTGTAATTGCTTCATTTTTAAGGGACTACTCACACTTATTCAGCTCTATTCAGCGTTGGCCATAGAAAACGCGCGAAACGCGTACGCGTCCTTTCAGCTATCCGCAGCTGAAAGGACGCGTACGCGTCTCATACAAAATGGTAGTTTTCTATGGGCAAACGCTGAATAGAGCTGAATAAGTGTGAGTACTCCCTAATTCTTTTTACTATTGTGGTATAGTCATCAATGGGTATAGTACCTAATTTTATTCTTTAGGTGCATCTCTTCACATAATTATAATTATATAATGAATGTGTAAAAAATATTGTAAAACATTTTAAAAAAAGCAATGGAGGAGTTTCTTGTCCATTCTTCTCCACTCTGGCTACTAGAATCAATTCTATTTTGTTGTTGACGTTCAAATGATTTGCCTTGTATGGGCCTTATTGGGGTGCGAATTTTTGCACATTAAACTAATCATAAATTACATAGGTATTAGTATAATATCCTAACCCAACCAATGGGTCTTATTTGAATTTGACTTTCAGAGGTATTTCAATGCAAAAGTGTCGCGACCTCATTTTTATTATAAGTAAGTACTTAGTCGGTAGAGTTTTCTCACATATCCAGGGCCCAACTTAACCAGGCTACAGTATATAATGTTGGCATTTGATAAGGTTAAACTCGCGACAAGTTAAAGTCCTGATTTGTGCGTTGAACCAGCACCTTCGATAGGGAGAGTTCTGCAATGATTAAGTACTACCTATTTTAGTTCGGTACTGTAGAATCCTACAACAAACCCTGTTGTGTATAAACGATGCTATAGTTAAGAGACGGTCAAACGTCAAAAACGTATGATTAAACAAACACTTATAATCATTACCTACTTAACTTTATGCAAGGTTTATAAATAAGCGGGAAAGTGTCAGTGTGCTATTCTCCAATTTGCCATGGGATTTGTTCATAATCTGCTTAACTCGCCAGCTAAGCAATATTGGAACAACTTTATACACCAGTCCAAAACGCTATTACGGGTCGTGCAGACCGGCGCGATATCGCGGGTGCGACAGGCAGCGCAACCCTTGTCGCGCCGGCGATATCGCGCCAGTGTGTACGAGCCTTTACAGTTATAAAACTACATTTAGAGCTTTCAAAATATTTTCTCTTTGACAGCATGTGATGTAATGCTATTAATATTTGCTACTTACAGCTACATGTGGAGTAACTTTGCCAGCGGGCACTGGAGCCGTGATAGGAGCCTTCGCGATACATCGATCTACAGCCGCATGGGGCCCCAAACCTGATGAGTTTGACCCCGACAGGTTCCTTCCCGAACGATCACACAGCAGACACCCTGCCGCCTTCCTGCCATTCAGCTATGGCTCCAGAAACTGTATCGGTACTAAATATTCATTTACTATTAAAAAAAACTACTAGCACTAACTGCACTAACTTAAAGATAGCAAACTTATACATATATATATGTTACCAGGGATGTTGCGGATATTCGCATCCGCATCCGCAATTGCGGAGCGTCCGCATTTTTAGTCCTCCGCAACCGCATCCGCAGAAATCAATGCGGGCCTCATGCGGATGCAGATGTGGGTGGAAAAGGGTCAATATAAGTATAATCACAATCAACAAAAAGGGAAATTATAATAATGTAAAATTACCTAAACCTCAATAGCTCTAAATCGTCATATTTTCACGAAATAGTATTTTATCCGTCAAACACATAAAATTTTGAGAGCTATATATTTTAAATTATAATATTTTTAAATGATTATAATAAAATATTTGCCAAATTATATTTATTAATTATTTTATTATAATTGCCGCGAATTGAATTATGATCAAGATATAACGAAACAGCTCTGCAATTTGCATAAAACGTAAGAAATTTTGAATTTCGCCTTGCGGCCTTGACGGATCCCTTAAAAAATCTTTAGATCCGCATCCGCATCAGCTGACGGGGTTGTGAGCCACCTAAAATCCGCATCCGCGGAAGTGTAAAAATCTGCATCCGCAACATCCCTGATAAATAGACATGCTTTAGTAAACCTAATAACCTACATATAGAGAATGTATCAGAAAAGTTTGGTCAAAATTAAGGGTGTGGTAAAAAATAATCAGTCGTCCAAAGCAAACCTTTAAGTAATACCTACTCGACCCAGAATGTATGGGACCACTGATTATTTTTTCGCCATTACGATGTTGTTCCTATGGAGAAAGTTGTTCGTTTTGATTATCTGTACACACCTTTCTGATACAGCCTGTATACTAAGTAGGTATCCCTACCTACCTACCTACTTACCTAATTATAAGTAATTGCGGGATCCTCAGCTGCATTTATGGAGGAGAGAAACCGGCCAAGTGCGTGTCGGACCACGCACAATGTAGGGTTCCGTAGCTGGGATGAATTTATCCCAAGAACGAACTTAACATTGTAGTTGAAAAAAAAGTCTTCCCATACGAAACGTATGGGAGAACATGTTTTTGCAACTGCAAATGTTGTTTTCAATATCTGGATGAATGCTTTTCAAATACGTACCTAGATAAGTCGGAGCTAGAACCTCAATTATCTGCCAAGTCTTTTCCCAAACGTGTTGGGGTCGGCTTCCAGTCGTAACTGAATGCAGTTGAATCCCAGTATTTTTTACATGTAGCGCGAATATCTGACCGCTGCCACCCAGTTACTGGGTAACACGATTAAATTATTTAAATTAAATTAAAATGTTTTTCAGGACGTAACTTCGGCATGCTTATAATGAAGAGTATACTATCAACCGTGGTGCGATCATTCAAAATGGAAGCCGATGACATCGGTCCCCTTAAAATAGAAATGCTGCTGTTTCCAATTAATGGACATCAAGTGAAAATCTCAAGAAGAACTTCTTAGTTAAGTCCCAATAAAACTATTTACAGAGAAAATATACTTTACTTATTTTAAAAACGCAAACAAAACATAATTGTGACAGAAGAGATACTTATTTAATTAATAAAATTATATTCATGTACTTAAATTAACTGTTTATTTCTTATTTGGTAGACAAATGTAGGTAACGTATCTCCCATTGAGAGGTCATGATTGATGTGAAAAGTTGTGGATTTCGTACCGTCATTGTTTTAAAATAAGACATCATAGAAAAATATAATACTTCCATAACAATTTGAGTACGTTTTTGTTTAATGTTTTGGCCTGAAATGACCTTATTATTATGGCATTTAATTTGTCGCTAATACTGTCTCTGGAGTTGTCCCTACCTCTGACTCTGGTGTCTCTTCCATTGGCGGTGTCTTTGCCACACTTTCATCACTAGTGCTGCTTTCTGGTGGTAGGGTAAACAATGTAGGTGTCGGATAGGGATTATTAGCGAATTCCACGAGGCCGTCGTCATCACTGGCGATAACGTCGCGTGAGTCATCTACCCCACAGGTCAAGAACTTAGAGTACCTGGTCAAGTCCAAGAAGCCTACACCACACGGCCGATCCACGAGACGAGAAACCATCATTCCTCGTACAAAACCGGAACAAACGATTACGGAGCCTACGTCGTCCTGAAAATGGAATGCTGTTAGAAGTAAGTATATATTAAGAAGATTGTCTGATTGACCTACAGAGGAAGATGTCAGAACATCAATAGCCAATTGTTGGCAGACACAAGACCTCTCCGAAATAAGTAGGTACACGTCGTTTCGTAAGTGTCCATGTAGGTTTTTGCGAAACTAGCTTCTGCCCTCGGCTTGGCCCGCGTGGAAGTTGTAAAAACCTTATAAAACCTACGTGAAAAATACACATAATTGGCACTTTCATGCCCTGATCTTAATTGTATTGAATGTTTAATTTGTAATGTTATTGAGTTATTTTTTATTTTATATAAGTATTTAATTGTAATTAGGTATGAATGTATCAGTTTTATAGCTTTAATGACCGTGTTTTTCTAATTTTTTTTACGATTTCAAACACAATATGAATTGTTCCTGAATAAATTGAATTGAATTGAATTGACAAATGTAGAAGCACAGAACCGGTGCCCTAAGTCAGTCGCGGCAGGTCACGAATAAACTGGACAAGTTCCGCCCAAACTGGTAGGAACCGCGGCGTCACGCATAAACAAAGCCATTGAATGCTTTGTTTGACTACTTTGAAGCGATTGCAGAGGCATATAGGTCTAGCAGTGATCTGCATAGGCTGATAAGATCTGCATAGGCTGATAATGACGATGTGGTATGTGGCCTTTTTTGATTGCTGGTTTCGTTATTTTTCACGTCAACCGGTACTAAAGACACGTTTTTGTTATTTATTTTTGTGTAAAGGCTCGTGCAGACCGGCGCGATATCGCGGGCGCGATAGGCAGTGCGACCCCTGTCGCGCCCACGATATCGCGCCGGTCTGCACGAGCCGTTAGTATAGAGGTAAGTAGGTAGGTACTTATTTAAAGATAGGTATTCCATTTTCATGGTTGAGTCAGTTCTATGCATTTGCGCATGTCGCGTAGGTAGGTACTTGTATTACATTATTTGTACCTAAGTATTGTAGGTAGGTAGTACATTGAACATTGGACAATAAGCTATTTGTCCAAACGATGAACACAAAAACGCGAAGGTGCATGGTGCACCGACATACATTGCTACTCTTCTAAGTAAGTTTACTCAAAATATACCTAATACTTATTAAATATAAAAGAAGTAGGTATGTAGTAATGTACTTACTGGACACAATGCTCCGAATTTCTCCGACTGAAAAGTTTTGACACATTAGGTATCTACATTTTCTACACTTTTATAAAAGATAAAAGTATAAAAACTAAAACCCAACCATTTAAAAATCCGGAGTCACACGTTTTAGGTCATAAATCGAATAGATTACGTGTGACTCCGGATTTTTAATTTGTCTGTCTGAGATGACTTGTTTATACCTTTTTAGTTGACTTTTTTGCCGTAGTTGGGTTTTAGTTTTTATACTTTTATTTTTATTTGAATTATTTTGGGGTAATAATATATATATTTTTGAAATGTGCTAATTAAGCCCTTTCATTTGATACCCACCATGGTACCATTAAAAAAACTTCTTTTTAGTTCATGACTTTTTGTCCTCTAGAGGGCGTTATATTAATGTGACTTCACATAGCCTAACCAGCGGACGACCGAGACCCTTCCAATGATACCCCATTTGTCAAATTATGATGAGTAGTTTAGAATTTATGAGGGAACAAATGAACATACATACATACATACTTTCATACATACTTACATACATACTTACATACATACTTACATAAATACTTACATACATACTTACATACATACTTACATACATACTTACATACATACTTACATACATACTTACATAAATACTTACATACATACTTACATACATACTTACATAAATACTTACATACATACTTACATACATACTTACATACATACCGGTCAAAATCATAACCCTCCTTTTTGCTTCGCCGTAGTCGAGTAAAAAAGGCCTTTGAACACATTTCAAGATACTAAATAGCTTATCTATGAGTACGCTAGTGTCTGTTTAATGCAAAACAGCACTGCTATTCTGTAACCATCTCACCGTGAAAACGTAGGTGAAGTGAGCTGTCAGTCCACCCGATGCTAGGAATTGACAATATTGGCAGCTCACTTCACGCTCACTTCACTTAAGTTTTCACGGTGAGATTTTAACAGAATAGAACGGCAGGTCTCACTAGTGTCAAAATCTCACTATAAAACTTAGGTGTAATCGTACTTTATGGTTTGATCTCTGTAAGCTTTATGAAAATGCAAGGTGAGTTTTTTTTTTTTAATTTTACTGACCAATCAATATGTACGCTCACCTCCAAATACGCTTAGGAGTTAGGACGGCCAGCGTATAGAGACCGACTAACGGTAAAAGTCTTTGAAATTAATGGAAAAAGTCAGAATTAAACCTCCGTCTTTCAAAATCAGCAGGTCTGTGGTGCTTCTGCATAACATACATGCATCCTTGGTACCTCCTTAACCATCGCAGACTATGTGGGGCCTGCACACACACCTAAACTTATAATGACTTTGCCTAAAAGTTAACACTTCTAAATAAGTAATAAAATTAGCAACATTACCCGGCACTGTGATTGCTGGATACAAAGAAATTTTTCCTGGTAGTTAAACATCGCCAAACATTTGCTTCTAGGTAGTATGACGACATCCACGCGCCGGAGTTCTATCAACAGCGGGATCATGAAGCCCTGGAGATGATTATTAAGTATTAATAAGAGAACATGCCTACCTACTTAGCTTGAACTTTCAATAATTTAAAAGAATAAACCTATTGCAATAGGACTGCAATAAAATTTTGTACCTAGTACAGACCCGCGTTCACTATAACTTATCCCTTGCCGTCATGTTGGCACCATTGCTTGTCAAGCTGGTCTTGTCAGGTTTTCATTGTGTGAAGTGCTCTGTGATATTTTCCGAATTAATCATGCCATTATGTTACTAGTGTGTGGTGTTGTTCATTATACTCGAGACGGTATTACCCGTCGATAAGGTAGCCGAGAGTGTAATGAATGATCAATGTACACGCGTTTCATATGACGGTGTTCAACACACTTGCGAGAGAAGTAACAGACTTGTTGTAAATGTTGTTATAGCCTAGGCTACAATAACGTGAGTACAGAGATGATACATTTAGATTTATAAAGTTCAACTCATTGACTTATATATTACTAGCGTAGTTCAACTGAACTTTGTTGCCAGGTACAGACTATCCGGAGCTTCTTTTAAAAACTTTTCTACGTCGTCAAACTTTTGATTTCGTATTTTTGATAATAATTACCTATCCACACAACGAAAAAAAAAACAAATATTTATGGATAAAGGCGCGCTGGTTTTGTTTTTTCCGCTAGCGATGCGCACGCAAATGTAAATAAAGGCACTGGCAAAACCGGTGCACAGACAGCCTATAAGAAAAATATGATAACACAAAATAATATTTTGAATACGCAAATTAAG
Organism: Eupsilia transversa; assembly: GCA_914767815.1. Classification (NCBI taxonomy): domain Eukaryota; kingdom Metazoa; phylum Arthropoda; class Insecta; order Lepidoptera; family Noctuidae; genus Eupsilia; species Eupsilia transversa. The sequence goes on along the minus strand of OU611890.1, from coordinate 8,098,638 downwards.
GTTATTATGTAGTGAAAAATATATAATTTGATGAAATATTATCTTAATTTATTATATTTTATTTATGTATATAGTAGGCATAAAAAGACATGAAGTCCCATAGATGAGATTAAAAAAGCGCACATCTCTGTTCGGTTGAAAATAGAGTTAGTTTATGATAATTTCATACTAATTCCATGTATACCTAGTACCTACATACTAATTCCATGCTGCCATGATAGTAGGTACTTACTAATGCCACTGCCATGTCATTACTCCGACGAGTAAATATCTGTGGCGCACATTACCGCACTAGTGCGGTTATATAAAGTAAAAAGCACGCGTGTTTAATACATTGCATTGTGAACCTAAACCGGTTCAATAAGAGCCACTTTTCGAGCAAGTGTGTTGAAAAAGATATTTAAAAGCAGTGCAAGAGAGATTGTGTTGAAGGTGCCTTTTGCGAGAGAGAAACGGCAATCCAAGCTCCAATAATTCCACTCGATGGAGTTGGATATCTCGCCGCGTCGCCGCCATGACAGGTTAGTAAAAAAATAGCAGCTGCAGAAATTATGCCCATATGCATAATTTATGAAGCTGCTATTTTTTTAATATGGGTACCTACTTAATAATAATTTACTGATTTATTTACTTTTTAATTTAATTTGTGATGAGTTTGCCTGTATTTGTAATATTCTTTGTTAAATTATATTGAATAAAAAGAATACAAACAATGTATTTGTCTATTGCAGGCATGTCGGCAAAACCCGTAAATAGAATACCTATACAGCGAAGGTGAAGTTGCTGCCTCTACGTCTCAAAAAAGAGACTATTTTCTCTTTGAAAACATGTCAAAAATGTAATTAAGTAGCGCTCGATGATTTTGATTTATGTGCAATACGAAATAAAGTCTATGACCGGCACCATTTTCTAATCCGTGTTTTCGCAATATCCCTAGGGTTTTCACGAAAATTCGAATTATCAAATGTCTCTACGACATAAATACCCTCAGAAAAATTGTTCAATGTAAAATCAATAAATAAATACTTAATTTAAAATTTAAATTGTCCTATTTATTAAATTGCCTTTACTTACTTTCATCTGTATAATATTTAATAATATGCAAGTAAATAATATGAATATTTATTGGGGTAATACAATAACCATTGGCCCTATGCAATGCTGCCAATTCATAAGGCAGGGAACTTCTGGTGCACGCTCTAGCACTCTTGACTTTTCCTTTCAGTCACACTTGCATAAATATGTACAACAATGTACAAACTACCATCCCAACGTCTGCTTCTCCTGCTCTAGGTACCAACTTACCTACCTACCTTGCTTCGTTTTGGGACATTGGGATCGGGAGTTCGCTTAAAGGAGTACCGTACTGAAAATCTGGTGGGATTCCCTTTCCTGAATGTTACTTTTGAAGACAAAAACTAATCAAAGTACATTGAGGTATTATTAGTACAATATTACCTCAATGTCAAAGTATAACAAAACTTACATTTCTCCTACTGCCCCAACCGAAATATTTGCAAGAGGTGTCCGTGTACACACTTTCGTCTTTCGGAGTAGAAATGCCATAACGAACACGATTCATTATAAACTCGGCGCCGTCCTCATACTTATGGAAAGAGAACTGATGGTTTAGAACCAATAACGCCAAATTGTCTGTCAAACAATCTGTCCATCGCTGTGAAGTGTTGTAACCTACAATAAATTAGAAATATTATAGTCAAGTTCGATTCCTGGCCTCAGGTTATCTAAAATTAAAAATGCAGTCCAATTTTTTTTCTATTCTTTTTAAGATATCGGATTTCACACTGAAAAGCAATCTCAAAATCTCACTCTGCCTCAACCACCTCCAGGCTCCAGGCTCTAACCAACTTTCGGTTTAAAACTTTCTTGTCTAAGGGCGCGTTCAGTTTTTATTGGTGAAAGCCCTTATTATAAACCGACCGAACAGACTTTTTAAAAAAAAGGAGGAGAAATGTAGGACCAGCACCGATTTATCCGTGATTGCTGGGCCGATTTAAGTGATTCTTTGAATTCTTTCATTTGGTAGAGGTAGCCTGAACGGTGGTCCCAGAGTTTCCTTGAGCATTAACATTACCTACGCATGTAACTCTGTATATTGATGACGTTCTAAATTGCTTTCCCTGTTATAAATACTACAATAACTAATTTTGGAAGCCGGTGGCAAAAAAACGAAAATACAAAATCAAGGACACAGACTTCTGAAATTAGTTATTCTTCACTTTGGAGCATTTTTTTCTCTTTATTTTTACATAAAATAAAGAGACTAATAATAATAATTAGATAAGCACTTAGGTATACTATACCTAAGCCGTTTATATTTTGACTATGTAGGTACTTTATTGAGTCAGCCTACCAACGAAAACTGAAAGCATTAATAGCCTTCAGTTTTCGTTGATAGGCTGATTCTCATGATTAAAAAACCGTTCAAAATCTGGTCGCAATCTAATAGATCGATAGTAATGTTAAAAATGTACGAAATTTAGAGGTATTTTTTACAGATTGAGACTGAGATTACAATGGGAACATTCTTAAAATACGGGTAGGTATTGCCCCTTAAGCTACGGTTTCCTAGAAGAGCGCTGACCGCGGCTAACGGCCACAGTGACGGCTGTCATGAAATTGATGGCAGTGGCAAAGATTTAAATAGTTTGATTCGCCCTACCGCAAAAGACAGTTGCATTTCTGTTTCGTTTTGACACACCAACACGTAATGACGCTTCACTTGATTAGATTGTCATGGAAACGCTATCTATTAATGTGGTAGCTCACTCTTCTCAGTATGGACACGCCTTTTTCTTGTGACGTAAGTACGATACGGTAAATCTTTAAAAATGGCAGATTTTCATGACCACCGATATAGGAGGAACCGCTTTCCTAGGAACCAAATCTTTACTTACTTTGAATACTTCATACCTCTATGAATACAAAGATGGTCCACAACTCGTATGGTGCCAGTGTTTTCCAGAAACTTGTGTGTGCCAGCCACTACATGGAACTTATATCTCTCACCATGCACACAATTGGCTGGTGTGAGTACCACGTGAGCTTCTATCAAAACGCCCAAGCAAAACATCATCGCGTGTGATAAATAATGGACCTGAGTATAAAAAATCATCGTCAGTTCGCTGTGTTTTCGGAACCATGGGCTTCACCGCTGAATATGGATCTCCAGAATCTCGTAAAGCTAGGTTCATATTGCTGTGTCGGGGTGTGTCGGGGCGCGCCAGAACGCAATCGCTTACGTTCATTTACTATGAATAGATTCACATTAGTAGGTTGTGTTGTGTACTGTACAGATTCGTTTGATTGGTGTATCCCGCGTCACGACACAACACGACACAGTAATGTGTCGGTGGCTTCATACTTAGATTGCTTTCTGTTTTATTATTCCATTAAATTCTGAGAAAAAAATGTCATGTTGTTATACGGTTCGTTTGGTCATGTGTGGCACATACCACAAACAGTATCTAACGAACGGGATACAATATTGCACACCAGATTTTGTGAACCTCTGAAAAAGATTGGTATTTGCGGGGCTTCAAATTTCGATCTTATGTAGGTACGACTCGCGCATTGTGATTGCCGACGATAAACAGACGGTAGAGCGATAGATCTATCACCCAATCCACAAGCGGTATCTAAGCTCAAACCCCACAAAATATATTGTACGCCTAAGTATTTCGGATGAAACACGATTATGTTGCTAAAAATCGTGGCGATTGCTACTTCATTCTGCACAGCAACAGGCAACAGTTTCTATGACTGAAACCACGACCGATAAAATAGACCGAATGTCAGTCACAGCGGCCAACTAACTATGCGCAAAAACAGATGCATTCTCTACCATCACTTACTTACTTTAGTCAAATGGGAGAAATGGAATGGATCCAATCCGACGCGACCGCAGTGAGATTAGGCGCAGGCTGGACGGAGCGGCTTTACGTGGAATTCACGAATTCCTGACAGAAAACCCTACTTATAGCTTTTAGCCAGTTCACCAAAATATATTTCTAAGTCGACGCGACATGGGGTATGAAATTTCAAAAAAACTAAGACTTACAACATATTGGCCTTCCGTAGATTCCGCTGGTTCGCCAAGAAATGAAGCAGCATTTTTAAAATCCATATCCACTGCAATCATTATTATAATTATGACGGTAACAAGGATCGGAGGATAAATAGGTTAATAGAATTGGAATGATTTATAAAATGTGCTAAAAGTAGAATATATTTACGCAAAGTGGCAATCCCTCCGATTTGGCCTGCACCCATTTTTATAGAATTTATTTATGTCAGCCGATATAGAAATCGTTTCATACGGTTCCCGTAACCGTCAGCATTCTTGCGAACTGAAAATGTTTTTTTTTTAATGTAAAGTGTTTATTTTACTTACAACTACTTGTAAGTAAAATAATCAAAACAAAAATTATTCGGGCGTTTCAGTTTTAATTAAATGAAAGTACCTATATGAAAATACGTAGGTAGGTTATAAAAACCTTTTGATTTCACTGTACGACGACGTAGCAACGATACACGATGACGCCGTACAGTACTAAGATGGCAAACAATAGAGCGGGAGGTATTGTATAACCGTAGATATAATCAACATATTAATATAACATAGCAACACGCCTGCAATCTCCGAAGGGTTAGACAGAGGTATACATACAGGGTGGCCGGAACGTTGACGTCCAAAAATAAAATTTTGTTCCCTCGTATCGTGAGGTACCTATCCGAATCACCCCCATGTATGTTCCGCGATTTTTGATAGTTTTCGAGTTATGAAATTTTTTCAGAATTTTTAGATTTGACCAATTAAAGACTTTTACGAGTTTTTTTTTTTTTTTCAACTGAATCTTCATGAGTACTACTTTTATGCATAAAATAATCAGCTTCGTAGCTGTGATGTAAGTTATGAAAATGTTGGTCTAAAGTGAAAAATTTACATTCGGTAAATTATGACTGAAATTTCCAACTTTAGATTAAAAATCCTAGTAGTTCAATTTAAAGTTATGGTTTTTAAGACATTTATTTCTCAAAAACAGAATACAATTATTCACTTAGAATGAGAAACACTGGTTGCATACCTACATGTATAAATGTTCCTTGGAACGAGTATCGGAAACGGTAGACATGTTTGAAGTTAGAAGTAGGTACAATATTGTTAGTCATTAGTTTATCATTATGTTAGTAAAATACACGATGCTAAAAGAGATCGCGTTTAGAAGGTATATTTTTAAAATATTATTCTTGATGTAGGTAATCTGCAAAAAACATTGAGACTATGAGTCTATATTACGTATCGAAACACAGTTTCTATCCTAGTTTCTATTGAAAGCATAATTAATTTTTATAGTTATTTTTTATTTGAATTTAGGTTTAATTTTTGCATTAGGTATACGTTTTATTGTAGTTTTTGTGAGTATGCATATATTATTTATTATTAATTAAAGTTTATGTAATTATTCCGGGTTATTATGAAATACTTAGACTAAGATAATTGAAAACTTTTCATTAGTTCAAAATGGCTTATAAATAGGTATATCAATGTGTAACCAACTACGTTATCCACATATTACATAAATTCGAATAGAAATTTGAAAGAGCACGAGTACAAATCTTCTTCGTCTTTCTTTTTCTTATTCTTTTTAAGTATGGAAACGTTGAAAGTAAGGTGAAAGTAAAGTTGAAAATTTAAATTAAACGTAAATTTTACACTTTAGACCAACATTCTCATAACTTTCATCACAGCTACGAAGCTGATTATTTTATGCTTATAAGTAGTACTCATGAAGATTCAGTTGCAAAAAAATAAACTCGTAAAAGTCTTTTTACACCCATAATTCGGATACCCCACGATACGAGGGAACTAAATTTTATTTTTGGACGTCAACGTTACGGCACCCTGTATATACCCACATTTCGCCAGTAGGTAATGTTTTAAGTCCCATGTGATAGAGGGTGAGCCTATTGTCCATCAACCGGGCAGAAATACACGCTCCGGGCTGTTACTGAGAAATTCCTGGTGGAAAAACCCAATAATACTTTGCTCGACCTGGGAATCGAACCCAGAACCTCTTACTAAGCAGTAGCGCTTGAAGCAGCGCAGAAATATTCGCCAAACCAAAATTATCACAACATAAACGGAGTGATACCAATAGGCCACGGGCATATTTCGGCCAGCTAGCTAGCTACCGCGTACGTGTGTTTGATTAGCTCTGTGTCAGTAGGTACTGTTTGGTACACCTGTCCGCCACCGCACCCGCCGCAGCATGCCACAATCAACAAGTCTTTCACGGAGTTTCGTGCGAAGAAGACCATGGTAAACATTTTGTCGATATTTAGTATTCTTTGGAAGATCTCTACCATGATCCTCAAATAGCGTTATAGAATTATATACTTTAAATAACAACCGAGCAGCTTCAAATATCTTTAAACTAAATTCAAGCTTTCTTTGTTGTTCTTAAATAAAAGCTTTCTTTTTTTATAATAAATTAGTCGACTTATTTTAGTGCATCACTATTCTGACTTGACTGACAACGTCAAAACGTCATACATGCAGCACGTTTCGTGGATTTATACAGTTACTATTTTAGGCATGACACTAAATTTCAGATGATGAAAACCGAAACCATTTTTGTGTGAAAGACAGTGATGCAACTAATTTTAAGTTGGCTTGCGTGATTCTGTAGTCGCATTGACTGACTGACGTTTCAACAAATTCACGATGAGGGGTTTCGATTATTCGATTATGTTTACGTTATTATCAGAATTATAAAAAAATAATATTAAATAAATCACTTTATCGCTACTCCCACGCAAAAATTGTATATATCTCTTACATTACATTTAAGTTCCTGTGATTGAGATAACCGTGCAGTATTTGTCGATGAAGAGATACTTTGTGCGACGAAACAACTATTTTAACGCGATTAATTAAAAATATTCCATAATGAACAGTATTACTAATATATGCCTGAGTTTATTTAGTTTTGTGATTTTATTAAATTTAAGAGTATGCCTGTCGCAGTATAACAAACCATGGAGTGAAAAATACGAAAACAATAAATGCCCGAAGCTGTATCCCAAGAATTTTTTGAACTATATGCCAGTTGGTGAGTATATACCACTCTTGAACTTGTATTTATAATTTAGCTTTCATAAAGTAATTTTTACAATGTAACCACAAACTGTTTGTCTTCTTAAATTAGTGGTTGAAGAAACAGCTGTTGACATACAATAGAAAATAGTCACTGAATGTGTAAAATGATACTTACTATACTACTCAAACACAGGTATTACAAAAAGTTACTAGGGCTACTATTTGAAAGAAAAGAGATGTTTTTGTATGTACAGAGTCTTGTGTCAAAGCTTTACACTGACACATAAAGTGCTGTTTTTGTAGATATTTCACTTTTAAATGGTCCTAGTTGGCAAAATGTACCAAAACTACAACAAGAATCCTTACACCTAAATCGCATATAAATAGTTTAAACTCAATATTTTTCTCTTCTCAGGAAATCTTACAGCTGGGAACTATACAGAAAAGCCAGGACTAAAAGGTTTGAAGCAGTGTGTGATGGAATGCTGCCTATCTGAGTCCTGCAACATAGTGTTCATCTATGACCTGAGATGTTTCCACGTGGAATGTGTCAGCGATGAGCTGTGTCTGCCTCTGCAGAGAACTGGCAGCCGCAAGTGGGAGGCATCACATGTGTCCATGATCCTGGTGAAACCAGTCCTGCCTAATGGTAATGCATGAACTTGTAGAAAACACTTATGAAGTTAGCATTGATTAATTACATGGGTTTACAAAAACTTTACATTGAATGCAATGCAATATATGTTAATTTACTAACATGGTATTCATGTTGCCTATTTTATAGTTTATTGTCATAGCTGTAACATGTTTTTGTTTTCTATCAATGAAACATTAATAACAGCTCCTTGATACCTGATATTGTTAAAAAATGATATAATGTAGTTTACAAACCTTTACGTGATAACAACTAGGTTAGTGTGCTTACTATAAAGTAGTACCTAAGCATTGCTTGTTTTATTGATTTCATAAAAAGTAATGATTTTATGTTGTTGCAGAGAACTGGTCAGACATATTAGATCAGTCAAGCTACAGGCCAGTTAACAACAATTTTTCACCTGAAGAAGAATCAATATATTCTCCATACACAAATCACCGCAATGAGCTGCTCAATGATGATGATGACTCCAGCTTCTTGTCACATTTCATCAACAACTTGCCTACAATGGATGACGATGAAGCAAGATCCTTTGATAAGTACCGAGACAATAATGACAGTGACATGATAATGGATGCTACAAATTTTCTAGAAAAAATACCATGTGAAGTAGGTGCTGGTGACTGTCCATTCAACTCTGAGTGTATACCACTGGGCCTAAAACTAAGGAATGGTATATGTAAATGTGTGCCCGGTACAGAAGAGAATGCTCAAGGCGCTTGTGTCCAGACATTGAGACCATTTTCCAAAGGGCCAACTGTTGATTCTATGAAAAAAAGTGATGACGGTGAAGCAAAAACTGATGCTCTGAAAACTGAAACCTCTTCACCAAAAAGTGTTCAAACTTTGACAGTTTCGATTTTATCTAAACAGGTAATCACTTCTCTATTATTATAATCTAGCAAAAGCTAATATAACATGAGGAAAAATATTTTAAACTGTACTTTCCTAATCAAATTAATTGATTACAGTTAATTGGATAAGGAAAATGTAACTAGAATTCATTAACATAGCTCTTTTATGGCAATTAAAGTTATTACTAATTGATTACTCTATAACTGCTAGGCTAACTGATTCATAAACATATTCGCTAGGTACAACTGCCGGACAATGAAGTGACCTTGGCAGCATACACAATCCCTGATGAGAAAGCAACAATGAGCCATTACAACTATGTATGGACCCTAGTTGACCAACCGAAAGGGGGCTTTACAGGTAATAACTATGAATAAATTAGGTAGTTGTAAAAAACATTGTATATGCTGTAAATAGAATGGGAAATAAAATATAAAGCTTTGCACTTAAATAAAATCCGAAGTAAACTTCACTTTACGCCATAACAATAGGACATTTACAAATAATAACATTAAATATAACTTTATGTGCACAATAGATTACAATAACTGAATTAAATTTTGCTTACATTCACATCTTTGTAAATTCAGCGCAATTCGCACGTCAGTAGTAGAACTGCGAAAACTGCTCTTACTGTGCTAATAAATAAAGGCACTATCAATGTCGATTTTTACCCATGGACATTCAATAATTCTATCAAAACATTATCTTTATCCACAATTTTTCCACTACACAGGCAATATGAATCAAAATGGAGCTAAAGTGACTCTAACGGATCTGACAGAAGGCCAGTACCGTTTCAAGGTGACGGTGAACGGCACCAACTCCTACGGGGAGGGGTTTGCCAACGTGACGGTGCTGCCGCCCCATCGCGTGAACACACCGCCGCAAGTCGTCATCACGCCACAAACGCAGACTGTGAAGCTGCCTAATATTGTTGCTGTACTTGATGGCAGCGCTAGCAAGGTATAAAAACTTTTATCCAAACCTTTTGCTGCACTGAAATTTATTGTAACTGTTTCTCAATTAAATATATTGCTCTTGACTACAGGATGACGACGCTATCATCTCCTGGCATTGGGACTTGACATCTGGTCCCATTGGCTACCAGCCTCCATTACAAGATGGGCCTACATTAGTGCTGAATGACCTCAAACAGCCTGGCAACTATACATTTAAACTGACAGTTGAGGACTCAGACCATGTGAAGAACTCTACAGCAGCTAACATTACTGTTTTGAATCATACAGATTATCCACCTGAAGCCAATGCAGGTGAGTTTAACGCATATTTTTTAGCTACTAGGTTTTGTCTGCGGCTTCACCCGCACAGAGGTTGGAAACTGACAAAAATAATGTTTTAATTATCCCACTAGAAAGTACTACCGCATACCGGGATAAAAAGTCCTATGAGATAATCGAAGTCATGTCTACCTGTGTCCCAAATTTCATGTAAATCCATTTAGCTGCTAAGGCGTCATTGGTTAAGGGGGCACCGAGCTTTTTATACATAAAAACACGATTTTATAACCCTTGTTTGAAGTAGTAAACATTTAAATTAAAATGTAGGAAAATATATTGTTATAGGAAAAAAATACTGGCTACTACGCCAAAATATTTTGGCTTATATACTAGACAGTATACAAGATGGAAACACGATTTGATAAGTTTTGCTCGATAGAATATATTCGCAAAGTTATCTCTTAATGAGTATTTTTGTCCTTTCTATCCCTACTTTTTTATATAAATAAGTAATTTTATATTAGGATACATTGACTAAAATAAAGTTCATAGTAGACTGGAGCGTTTATACGCGATAGTTTTTTATTTAAGGGCAATATGATGAAAATAATAACGAAAAACATTAAAAAAGTGCAAAAGTGTGGTTATTTTCTTTACTCTTTACACGTAAAGAAAAAGACAGAGACAAAGGCAAATGCTCGGTGCGCCCTTAACAAACATCCAAATTCACAAACTCACGCAGATATACTTTTTTGTCGCCTCTATGTCACCGATGCGCAACGCAACATAAACGCAGCGTTCGAGTTACGCACGTTAAGCCGCCAGCAGTTAATATTTAAAACGTTGTGTAATTTTCTTCAGGTCAGGACGTAATAATATATTTGCCAAATAATAACTTGACGCTAAACGGAAGTCTATCAACGGACGACCACGAGATCACCTCGTGGGAATGGACGAAATCTGCTGAAGATGAAAACAAAGCTGTGGACATGCAAAATACACACTCGCCTTATTTACAAGTAAGTTATACTCGTCATATATACAGGCCCGTGCTAGATAACTCATAGAAATTAAATACGTTATGCCAGCGCTTCCTAGGACTCGACGAAGATGGCGCCCATTCAGTGATAAAGGACCCTGAGAATCCATCTGCCCTAATTAATTCGACAGATATGACCCGCGCAATCTTACCTCAGTAAATTGCAGCGCTTTTAAATGTATTGGCGAAACTCCTTAAACTTGATGGGTGCCGATTTGGAAATCTTAATTTTTTTTTAATAAAAACTAAAAAAAGATTTCCAAAAATCATAATCAATTCGTCATCAGTGAACTTTCGCCAACGCATTTCAAAATGCTTTGTTTATTTAAAAAATCTGTAAGCATAAACATCCTCTCAATACACGCTTGCTTGTGAAGAATAACTTAGGAAGCTATTATGTTATATTCCAGTTATTTCCGTTCAACTCAACTCGCTTATTATAAACATAACATAGATAACAGTTAATGAAAAAACGAGGTTTATAATCATATCCTTTCATTGTTATCGCCACTTATCAATCTAGCGCATGGTGTGTTTACAAGGTTTCCTCCCATTATGAACATTTTTGCGCTATTTGTATTGTTTGCCAACCATGTTTTTTTTTGTTATTAGGTAAGTTTACGATTAGAAATAACGCGGTCAATCTTATTTTGTACCCTTAGCATTTCCCTGCTCAAGTTCCCTGATGACGATATCAACGAAATCGTTGATATCGTCATCAGGGAACTTGAGCATACCGCGGAAGACTTCGGAAGGCCATACAAATGTAAGGGATTTACCGTGCCATGCCACGTCGAGCCGCTTAGTGAGCCCCGGCCTTACTTCTTGTACACTGTCAAACGCCAAAGCTGATCAAAACGCACATCAATTTTTATATCTCAAATAACTATTGAAATAAAAAACTATAATTAATTACTTAACGCTATTTTCATACTATTCCAGTTGTCGAATCTATCGGAAGGCGTGTACACATTCGTGTTAAAAGTGACAGATTCTTCGGGCCAGTCTTCCACAGCTGAAGTGCATGTTTTCGTTAAACCACCGACTAACACCCCGCCTATAGCTGACGCACAGGCAGAAGCCGTAAGTACCTCAGACAGACTGTGCCAGAATTTCTGATTTGACTAGTACAATAGTTTGATATAGATTAAGAGACGTTTAAAATTAGATATAATTTTTCAAACATGTAGCATATTCAGTTCAAATCAATTCGATTCAGACTTTTTCATGCAAAAAAATTATAAAACAATATTGTAACTTGCAGTGGGATATTTTGTAATCTGCTATCGTGCTAGTAAATCATAATAATTATGCACAACGCTCTCACTTTTGTTAAAACAAAAGCAAGTTATGCGAATTTTATTCTGTTCTCAAAGTCCGATTGCTGATAAGCTTGTGAAAATCTTGCTGAAAAAACAAGTAGTCAACTGGAAAAAAGGTGCTGCTATGCTAGAGAACTTGCTGGAAAAGTAAAAGTAACGAAAGCGCTACGATAAACAGAGGCCAACTTTAAATGAAGTATGTAGTTAAATGCCACTTTCTCATAATTAAGGCAGGTACAAGGCAATGGTATGGGTGTGTAGAATTTGCTCAATAATAATCAATTTTACTTGAAATTCTTGCTAAATTGGAATGTAGTATATTTGCAAATATGTTATATATCAATACAGGACCGACCGATAATATGCATGATCTTCCTTATTTTGTTCTTCTAACCACTGTATATTTATCCAGAGGATCAAATGGGCTATATATATATATATATATAGCCCAGATAGAAGGTAGGTATATATATATATATATATATATATATATATATATATATATATATACCTACCTTCTATCTTGAAAACATGCATGCTAATTTCATGGTGTATGGTTACTAAAACAAATTTTACTTACATATACTTGTGGGGGAAACGTATAAAGTATGATAAGAGAATATTGCATGTCACTATCGACGATCTGTGCAAGTTATCATAACGGATATCCGAAATAATGGTTTGTTGTAATAATGCACCGTAAAAATTATATAAAATAATGACGTATTTAAACAATAAATAACTGATTTATTTATTTGGTACACCAACATACAAAGAATTTAAACAAAACGGTACTTTTATTATGTACCATAAACAAAACAGTTTTATTAAGTAGGTAATTAAAACAAACTTATGAAATTATAAAACACAATTAAAAAACAAAATTCATATGGTGAGTGCAGTAAGTATACTAAAAAAATATATAAAATGATATGACGAAAAGTGATAACTGAATATACCTCATTTTACGAGTTGTGTTTTAATTTTGCAGTTTTTGAACATTAATAATTACTGTCTTTATCACAATGAACCATACCTACTATAGTTGGTGCCAATCACGAGAACGCGACATATGACTTTAATGAACATTGACATAAGGTTTAAATTACAACGCGCGCTCGTGAAATGCAATAACTATAACTTCAGCCAATTTTAGCTCCGATATTTGTAATGAAATATACTTGCAGTTCATATCACTACCTCAAACGTGGATCATCCTGAATGGTTCGGCATCGCACGATGACCATAGGATAGTCGCGTACACCTGGCGTTGTCTCTCCGGTCCCACTAACTCTAACATTGTCAATTTTAACGAGTCCGTTGCCAATGCCACTGGTCTCACAAAGGGGCAATACGTTTTCTCGCTGACTGTACTCGACGATAACGGGAACTCTGCATCTGATAATGTCACCGTCACCGTAACTCAAAGTAAGTGTATATATCATTTTCTTGTAAAAATCACTGTTGAACTCATTGCACAAATGCACATTTCATTATTAGGTTATAGGGTCGAGATTTCTGTACAGTTTTGCTGTTAAATATAAATATAAATAAAATATACCCAATGCATACTCCTCAGAATCAATCTAATGAAATATCTGCAATGTGCAAACCTCAAATTAAACATCTCTGCATTCAATATTGCATGAGTTGGAAGGAACTTCTATGGGATATACTAATAATTTACTTGAATGTCTTGTCACTTTCAGGAGAATTGAATCTCATGTGGGTGGTTTGTCCAATTTTATAACAGATGTTGCATTTCACGAACGCGCGTTAATCATTCCAATTTATATCTTATTACAATGACATAAGAGTCACATGATGCGCGCTGGTGAATTGCATTATCCTATACCTTCTATTACGTAGAGCGTTACTGTGGGTATAGATAAATCTATAGCATAGCATTTGTAGCTCTTTAAAAGAGTACTTCCATTCGTTGAAGAATTTTTATTCTAATAACTGTTTCACCTACAGACAAGAACAGTCCTCCAAAGGCTGACGCAGGGGGTGACTTAGTACTAAACCAGCCAGTGTCCGTGTTGATACTAAACGGATCCAAGTCTTCAGACGACTTCCGTATCGTCGCGTGGAAGTGGACTCGATCGCCTTCTGGACTTGCCGCCGGCACTGTTATACTTAACTCGGATGCACAACCTGTGCTTATGGTAAGTGAATGGTGTTTTATGAATTTGGCTGCTGAATCAAACATTCATTCATAAGCAGTGACGAACAGTGTGGACACGGAGAGGAAAGCTTTTGAAATACAATAGACGTAGATATATTTAGTAACCTATTCCGCTTAATTATTCCTAAAGAGTTATAAAAAACCCTGTAAGAAATCGACACGTGTTTGATGACACGTGATCCTCAGGATGACTTGTCGCGAACCCGAACACGACGTGTTGCCACGCCGAGCGCTGGACGCAGAGTGATCCACAACAGGTTACTAAATATATCTACTTACGTCTATTATATTTTATAATGGATTTCCGCCAAGTCACGCCTGAATCAATTAACTAGGAAAGCTTTTGCAATGCAGTGAGACATTGGAGATTGAATCAGCCTTAATGCGATTTCCATGTTGTGTATATTGCTTAAGATTATATCAGAAGGTTAACTTATGCCGAGATGTAGAAGTACATACTGTACAAACAATATAACTCCATTTTGGAAACTCAAAAAAGTAATTCCGTACAAAATGTATTAGTTTAAAAGTTATGGCGCTTCCTCACCGGGAGCATTCGCCTGTAATGAACAATCCAAGATTCCACTGTAACACTCGTAACGGTATTGCAAGAAGACCATCAACTGCTAGGTAGTGGAGACAGATATGATTGATCGATGATTGATGATACAATTACACTCTAAGCACCAATAACATTTACCTTTACAGCTAACAAATATAGAAGCAGGACGATACGTCTACGAACTAACAGTGACGGACGATCAAGGAGAGTCAGACAAAGACACAGTGAGCGTCCAAGTGAAGCCAGACCCCCTCGAAATGAACCTTATGGAGTTAACCCTGAACATTCCAATATCGACCTTCACTCAGAGCCAACTCGACTCGCTAGTACAAAAGATGACGTTACTTCTCAAAGATGATATTAGAGTGAACGTTACTGAGGTCCACGGGCAAATTGATTCGGGAAATACGCAGTTGATTTTCTATCTTTCTGAACAGGTAAGGAATATTTGGAAATTCGTGCGTGTATTCTGCTTTTGTAACACCGATTTTTGTATGAAAATATTGTTTTTTTCGAAAAACTTTACAATTTGAAATTAGGATATCAATTAAACGTTCTGACATATGAAAGACCCATTTGAGCCCTGAAGGCCAATTCTCGTACTTAAAAAACGTTCACTTTCAAGTCGCAATCTGTCAAACTTGTCAAAAACGTTGATAAATTCATGGTATTTTTGACAGATTGCGAATGATATGCGAACGCGAACGTTCTTAAAAATATGGGAATTGTCCCTCTGTTTTAAAAACAAAATTTCGATGTAAGCTGTTGAAATATGTTATTAGAATTTTGTTAATTGACTTTTTCAACTTCCTTATAATTCACTATCCTTACCTTTAAATTGACCATCTCTCTAATGGATAATCTCGGCAACCGGTTCGAACACATAGCTACGCCATGTAGTACGATCACCTCACGAAACGTTGATGACTCTTGGACTTTATGGTGAAATACGTGATATATTTCATAGGTTGACGACTAACGAACGTTTTTTGACGTCGCTATTTAAGTCGACATGGCTCTGTTCAGTCTGTTCTAAGCATGGTTAAGGTTTTCGAAAGCCGACCGTACTTGTTTTTATTCCAGGTAGATGAGTTTGGACAAATAAATATAATATAATATATTTTATCTTATTATGTAACTCGTTTACAGGACAAGGCAGTAGAGGGCGTGCGCGCACTCTCCCTGGTCCGCGGCGCGAGCGGCGGGTGGGAGGCGTGGGGCGGCGGGCGCGTGCGCTCGCTGCGCTGTCTGAGCACGTGCTCGGGCCGCGGCGTGTGCGACCACGCCTCGCGCACGTGTCGCTGCGACGCCTTCTGGATGCAGAGCCTGCTGGCGATGTTAGACCCTGACGCGCAACCCGACTGCGGTAAGAACACTAACATGCACTGCCATAACTTCATTACTTTACTTCATTAAATACCGATGCCGATACCCATCAAGTCTGTGATGTTTCGGCAGTTACTTCAAAATGCCCCTGTAGATACTCAAAGTCGAAGCATTTATTTCAATTTAACCATTTACAGGAACTTTTGAATTGTCAAGGAGTCGGTCAGTGAGTCAGAAAGTTAAAGCTAGTTTTCGGATGGATTTTTGACGTACGGATGGTTTAAAATAGTCATTCACCGATTGCATACGAAGCTTAGACGCTGTGCAAACGCGATACTAAAACCACGTTCAAGCCACATTGTTTTCAATACAATCACGTTTTAACATTTATTTGTTCAATAATTTCATTTATTAACTTTTGATAACTTCACGTGGAAGTGCGGAGTTTCCTACCACAAGCAATTCCTTGCTTAAGGTTGAACTAGTCGCGGGCTCGGACTCACTGGTGGGCGTGGCTAAAAAGCACGCTGTCTCACCTGGCATCGTGTCCGACTTAGTATCAGTGATGTGGTCATCACTACTACTAAAACGCTAGTCAACACGCACAACGTCTAGTTTGAAGCACGTAAAAAATTACGGACTTATCCTTTGGTAAATCGAGTTATATGAAAAACCCACTTGAAAAATCAATTACAAATAAAGTTCATTGAGTTTGTTTTGGAGATTTTACACTTCTATTATTACTTATTTACGCCCAAAGTTGCGTTACAATTAGCAAGAAACATGAATTTTATTTTACTATTCTGTTTTCGCACAGACAAAATTAATAATGAGACAGAACGATATCATGTTTCACTTTCGATGTACAATGTCAAACAGTGGAGTACCCTCCCGAAATTTGTATGGAAAAAAATATCGACTAATGCAACCTTAAAAGGTGACTTCAAAGCTCGTAATGTAATTGCATTGCATTCGTGTTAATGGAAATATTTTTTATTTGATTTTTAATAACTTGTGTACCAGAATGGTCGGTGGTATACGCGAGCCTGGGCGGCGTGGCAGCGCTGTGTGCGCTGGGCGCATGTTGCTGGGCGAGTGCGCGCGCGCTCCGCAAGCTGTGTGCGCCGCGCAAGCCGCGCGCTCGGCCCAAGTACCGCCTGCTGCCGCTCGCTGACAACGAGGAGAAACCATGTAAATATTGTACGACTGCCTGCTTGACATTATTATTATTACTTTCCAATGTTTTATTATTAAAAGCCCGTATTGCCCCAGTGTAAGGCCAAGGCCTCGAATCCCTACTCTCTTATCGACACGTTTTTTTTAAAAAGAGTTCAGCTTATCCCACCATCTCCGACTGGGCCTCTCACGATGTCGCTAACCATTTCTTGTGTTTAAGTGGGGGCCCATTGGTCGTAGTCTGACATACAGCGGTGTGTCTAAACAGATTTATGCTAGCTTATTTTTTGTTAAAATGCTATTATTATCATGTTCAGATTTAAATAATCAACCCTAATATCGTACTGTGCCCGTAAGCCAATTTGAGTTTTTCTTTCAACACTTATGAAATACTCGTTAGAAGATAGTTAAAAGAAATCCTATAAACAGGCAAATTAATTCAAGTAAAACAACTAATTTATTATCTTAATTTGACAGTCACAAGTAAAGACGTATCAGAAAGCGAGACGGATTCGGACGTGTTGTTCGAAACAAAAAGCAAGACGACATCGTTCGCGACCCGCGCCATGAACGGCGAAGCGTCGCAGGGAAACGGATGGAAGAAGAACGGACACTTCAAGACCTCACGCAAGGTGAAGACGTAGCTCATCGCATTACGCCTGAGCTGCCTACGTATTAAGTCAGCTTTTGGTCACTGTAAGTAAACAAAATAATCCTCCACACTAAAACTACACGGACACTTCATTAAAACACATTGACATTCCAATTTGTGTATAAACAAGACAAAAAATTGTGACTTCAGATAGATTAGAACAAATGCTAGAGTAAATTGTAATCGCCTAAGCGCGGATTTGACCAAACAGGAATAAATTTTATCCGCGGAATAAGCCTTCCCTTCCGAATAAATTTTGAATTTTTGACAGTTTCTTCATACGAAAACTGTCAGAGTAAATTTTATCCGCGGAAAGAAACTGTCAAAAATTCAAAATTTATTCGGAAGAGAGACGCTTATGCCGCGGATAAAATTTATTCCTGTTTGATCGAATCCGCCCTTAATCATCGTTCATGTTTAGATGTGAACTAAACTAACGTCTTATGCGTTACACGTACAGATATGTGAAACGTAACGTGGAATGTAATATCGGCGAATAAACTCCTTATTTATTTGTGCTATTTATGTGTTATAGTAATATCGCGTACCTATGCATAAGCATGTACGTGAACGTCGTATCAGCATGGAGCAGTCGCAAGCTAGATGAACGACTGTACGTTATGCTAACTGGTAATGCGGTGTTGCCACTTTACCAATGCAATACACTCCGACCTCCGATGAACGACATCTGAATTTGCGTACCTTACTAATTTCAATAACAGCACTTCGTTACAATACAAGATTCACAAAAATCATAGATATTTTGGCTCCTCTAATCGCCATGGCAAACACAACCAATTTAAGATTTTTCAAATATACAAAGTTTAAAATTGCACCTCTTTAAATGAACTGACAGTATTTTAACATTTTTGCAACTAATAAATTTGTCAAATAAGCTAAGTACATTCTGTATAATTCCGAATCGGGTCAAATAAATTACAATAATAATTATTTTCATGTAGAAGTTATGAATAAATTAAATAGGCTACTAAAAATAATCAATTGGCAGGTAATAATAATATAGCCCATTTAGACGACTCGAGTTTCTTGCATTTTGCATACAATACAATGGGCACTATCTAAATACTTTAGATTCAAAAACTTGTATTATTACTTCATCTTATTGGGTTTAGTGACACTTAAATTAACTCGTGTAAATCAGCTTTTAGTAATCATACTGCCTCTCTCCATATTCATCAATATATTGCCAGTTTTGTTATTCAAATAGGCCGCCAACATATTAATTTTAGTACCCGCTTCCGATGAAATAGAAAATAATCAATGTTACGCTCGATTTAATACGACTTAATAAAATGACACTCCAACTATCATAAAAAATGGCTATGAATAAATTGTATACATAATAACATAGATTGTAGCATCTAGATTAGGATAGGTTTTTTACTTATAAAACGTTACATAAAGAGGGTTACTATATGCTAGGTGTTAGTTTTATTTATTTGCGTATTTGTTCCCATATATTGGGGAGTCTGAGAGATATGAGCACATTGCAAGCACAAACTTATATACGAGAATATAATTGGCAAGATAGAAACCCTGTTAATGTATTATATATTTTTTGTATTATAATTGGATCGGATGCAAAATGTCTAAAATTGTTATTAGTCAAAATGTTAACTAATCTAAATCGAAACCATCAAAACATTTGTAAATCTATAAAAGTAGTGATGTATTCTATAGAAATTATGTAAAAAATTCTTTAGAAGTAGGCATAAGGATAATTTTATTTAAATAATTATGTTTGCGAATTAGGGACAGCTGTAGTAAATCATTTTATGTATTTTTTGTGTTTTCATTTATATTGAAATATAATATAATTCTGTATCGTTATATTTGTATTTAAGGAGTTATAGACGGTCGCCCACGGTAAATTTTTGCAGCGATAAAATCGCAAAAAGGCCGCGATACTGCCGCTGGCCGCTTTTCGTATACCTATTATGTTACGAGCATACGCATCGATACAGCCGCGATTCAGGTTCGATACATCCGCAATGCAGAATTCATACGCTGCACGCAGCAGTAACTACTTGTGAATGCCTGTGGGCGCTACAGTTGCCAGATGGATTCAGTCGAGACAACATTAATCGCGTTGTCTATGTTGCCGCTTTAGTAGCGATGCTAAATCGATACTACGATTGTATCGCTACTAAACCGTTTCTGTCACGCGTTGCAAATGCGTCAATCGGCCCAAAGTAGCGAAACAGACGCGCGTTAAGCCTCGTGCAACAGGCGCGACGCGGCTCTTACAAAAAAAAATACTAAGAAAACTTCACGGTAGAAAAAATACCGGTGTGCTACTAAATCGCTGTAAAAAGTCCCTGTCTGATTAGGGCGACTGCCCTAATGTATGCTTGCGATTTTTTTGCATTTTGTTAATAAAAATTAAAAATATAAAACTAATCTGAAAAAGCCAACAAAAACAAGAAAAATTTAGTTTCGTGGGCTACATTAGCGCAGAACCTATGGAACCGATTTTATTCAAAGTAGTCAGAAGTTTCACAGGATTTATACCGCGGTGTCCAAAGTCCAATATAACGTTTTTTTTATATACTCACGATTTTATACTTTGATTAGGAGTTATACTGGCGGATTCGACCAAACTGAAATAAATTTTATCCGCGGAATAAGCCTTTTCTACCGAGTAAACTTTATTATTCAATAAATTTTGATTTTTGACAGTTTCTCCATATGAAAACTGCGAGTAAATCTTATTCCGTGGATAAAATTTATTCGTGTTTGGTCGAATCCGCCCTCAATCAATTATAATTTACTCGGAATAACTTCTTATTCACACTCTCGTCATTAATCAGATTTGCCTTATTTTAAGTATTATAAAGTATTGTTGGTTATTGTATTCGTTGTATTGTATTAATTAAGGCGTCATTATATATGGCAAGACGTTAAAGTGTGACCAGACTTTTTCGTGAATATTTTCATAATTGAATAATCTAGTCGTGATAAGTGATAATATTATAGATTTTAGTACAATATTGCGTTTGTATTGTTTATGTAAGTAATGTAAGTATCATATATTTTCATTGTGATTTTGACGAGTATTTTATACGTAATTTGAGTGTACTTAAGTTATTCGGAAATAAAATCACATTTATGCTTTAAAATCGTTTGTTATTGCACGATAATAATTTTAATCCTTGCTAGCGATAACACCTGACCTCATACCGAGTTTATAATAGAGGAAACTAGTAATTATGGTCGTGTAAGGAGCCATGATGACATGCAACCTGCAACTTGCAAGTAGCTACCTACCTACTTGCACTAGAAGTCGTAATAAAACGCACAATATCGATTTAAACAATTTATTTAATATAAAATTTATTGCTTTCTTATCGATAGTGATCGGTCGCTACAGTTCATTCGAACCTAAGTGATTGAACACCTCGTTGACTATTTTAGGCAAAATAGGCACTCGACCACAATAAGTAGGCACCAAAGGGCAAACAAAAATGCACACGATACTATTTTACTTACTAGGTACTTTTTTAACAATTTTTATTTAGCTATGTAGATGTTAAGTACTTACTTCATAACAACTTTCGAAAATCGTATCTTTTCCTCTCAAAAAAATAATCAAATGAATGTATTATTGTGTCCCAAATCCGTTTTTGAATAAAGTACGAAACGTGGATGTTTGATTTCCCTGCACAACTCGCGAATAAGGCGTGATTGGTTCTAGAGAGAATGTGCGCATTTTCACCATTCGCTTCCTGGTCCATGATCAAAACGATGCACTCAATGATAAAGCCTGCACTCCTAATAATTTTTTTTTAGACTAGCCAATGCTAATAGAGAGCCCTTATTACATTTACATAGACACATGTACAGGGTGAAAAATTGAATTCATGGGCATCCTCTTAAGAGGTCATTTTACCCATCATTAAGAACAAATTTGACTATGGGACCAAACCAGAAATCGTGAAAAAAAAAACGGCTGTTCCTACATTTTCTCGAGCTATGCGAACATAAATGTAGGGAACAGCAGATTTTTTTGGGATTTCTGATGAGATGAGTACAATGAACCCTTAAGAGGATGCCCATGAATTCAATTTCACCTGTATAAAAATTACATAGAACTTTGTTTCAACGAAGTTTTTAATTTTACCAGAAATATACAGTACTTATTTGGTATTTTTTCCTCAATTTCACCCTTGAGGAACAAAATACCTACTAGGTAGCGATTGCTAAAAAAAAACAAATAACAGATAACACTAAAATAACAGGTTAAAGACTTCTAATTAATTCTTATCATAATGTTTTGGAATGCTTTGTACCAAAGAATTAGCATAATAAATTACTTTGTTAAGAGATTTTACTTAGAAATATTTTAACAGTTTGTGACTTCTTCTTGACAGAATATCGAATTTTCCTTATTTAAAATATTTACGAAACTAGTTCAACTTAAATCGATCAATATTCAAAAATTAAGAACTATTCTTGCGATTATTTAAGTAAAACTTTTAAGTTAACATACGTTTACACATTCTGCACAATATTCAGGCCACTATGCAAATTCATACCTACATTTCGATTATAATTACCTATTTTTTTTTTTTTAAAGCTATCTTCACAAATGAATGCTTATGTAATAATTATCAAGAGACACGTAAGTAATTTTTATCATCCGTAAAAAATCAAGTCACGCTAACAAGCAGGATCTTACGTAACAATTACGATACCTACTACTTTTTAATTAATGAATTAAAATGCAAAACCCTTAATTTTACGTTACATTACTTACAAAACGCCTTCATTAGCTACTAAATAGATTAGTGCTTCAAGCAATGATATACTCTTTCAAACAAATTGTATATTTATTGCTGAATTCATTCACAACCAATGTCTGTGTGTAACGTTATCAGCATTATCGGTTATCGCAATTTGTTATTATGTTGACAAGAAACAAGTTGCACTAAGAACAGTTCTCGATTAAACTATGCCTTGTTCTCATAACAGTATTTAATTACTTACTTATGTATTTCTGCGTTGTAACAAAATTATAGGTAGAAAATCGTTTTACCAATAAAATGTCTGTGACTTCATGCGGAACAGTTGAATTCTGATGCGTTTATTTGTTATAATTAGGCCACGAAAAGAAAAAGTTGTACATAATTGAACACTACATCTACACAATGGGCTGACGATAATCTACAACTACAAAGAACACTGAACGATAAAATTGACAACAGCTGCATTGTACCAGTCATATTAGTGTTTATAACATTTCAAGATACCCCTTTAATTGAGTTGATTATTTGGTACACAGGTGCCTCTTTTATCAACCATAAACCACACCCAAAAAAAAAAAAACAATCAGTAGGTCTTTGGAATAGTGATTAGAGACAATTTCTATACAAATGATTTAGAATGTATGAATTATATTAATAAATATCTACTAATATAGGTAAAAGTAGGAACCAAATATAGGTGTTCTTGGTTTGTGTTTCAATTCAAGTAGTTAGGTAAGTACCTATATATTTTTGATGGGGTTATTATATAATCACTTTCTTAAAAGTCAAACAATGGTAAATCAAATTAATTAGATCTTAAAACTTCTCATATGCTGATCTTGACTGGCCAAAATGTTGCCCAAATTTTTTAATTCTTAAATCTATATTATTTCCTCCAAAAGCTTCATTACTGCATCCTACTTCTTAAACCATCCACCAATAAGAACAACTTAAACCTACTTACAAACCTCAAAACAAGAAGCGAGGTCAACTAGGCTATGCTATCTAAATTGTTACTATCTCAATTATTATTTGGCCTTTTTCTTCCCAGATCTTACAGTTTTTTCTACTTCAGTAGACCAAACAGCTTTGTTGACTGTTTCTCCTAGAACATATGCACCACAAGCTAATGTGAGGCAGAATATATAGAAACATACTCGTACAGGCCAATTCAGTACATTCAAGATAGGATACACCCAAACACCCGAGTTGAAGTAGATAACATGTACCCAAACTAAATAACAAATCATAAACAAAGAAAGAATAGAAAGTCCAACTTTTCTCTTAGGATACATCCTAAATGAAGTAAGGAGTTCTATCAATATGAACACTACTATGTTTGTGTGCATCACATGGTTTAGCCACAGTGGAAAGTATGCATCCATACTTCTGGGTAAAATCAGTTCTCTATCAACAGCATATATGCCCCAAAATGATACTCCTACAAATATTGCTAATGGGAAAGCTAAGGCACTGAAGACTGTGTCCTTAACTTTTCTTATAACGGGCTTCTCTGATGGTGACGGTTCATTGTTCCCAAAAATATCATTGAGCAGTGCCAGTGTAAAGTATGCAGTTTGTATCATCTGAAACAAAGAGAATGATTAAATAGTGAGGTAAATGCTCGGTATCAGTTTGTCACAAACAATTTTACATAAGACTTACCGCATCTAAGTAAGTTAAGTATTTGAATTTGCCTCCGTAAGGTGTTACTGTTGAAGTTATTGGTATATTGACGTAGACGTAGTCATAGTAACATCCATAGAAAAATTGGATAGCTCCAAAAAGATGAAATAATGTCCTTAACATGGTTGAAAATACTGCAACTAAAATAACACTTAGTTAATCATATTATTGAATAACAATCTAAGCAATCGAATTCTGGTAGGTAAGTATTTCAGAAAAAACCAGAAACTGAATGATATTATTTTTTATATGTTACTAACCTGTTCCTACAGCTTTTTTTCCAGTTAAAGACACAACAGACAGAGAAGAGTCCTTTTTTTAAATTGTATTCTTGCTGTATATTTTTCTGATTAAAATCGGCAGTTTTGGCGTGTGCGTGTCGCGAATTTACAACCAACCATCGACTACGCCGACAGAATGACACTATGACAGATGATGGATCATGGATGATGTGATGAGTTCAGTGATATCTGACATCGTCATGACATTTTTATTTGACGTACTAGGGATGTGCCGTGGGCATTACGGATAGTAATATCGGCACAGGTATCACATACTTTCACGCATTCTTTTTTGTAGCTATCCATAACTTACTATAATAGCTCTACAAGAATATTTTGGCGCGTGGTCCAAATTGTAAACCCGCCATCTAGTTTTGCCAGTTAATTAATCATTTATTTGTCCAGATTTAACATACATATCATCATGTCTCCAATCCCCGAAGGATTAGTGTACCATCGCGGCGGCGCATAACTAACCACTTTGAAAACAAACCGTGCAAACGATGACATCTGTTACCGTCTCTTTTTGATGAGCGTAGGTAAGCGTTTCTATAGCGGCGAGCGCTGCAAGCAAGAATTGTCCTCACGATATTTAGGTATGGGCTTCGATAGTACCTATAGTACCTACACCTATATGTCGCCAAATAAGTTTTAGTCCCATGTAAGAGGCGAGCCCATTGCCCTGAACCAGGAACTAATCCAGAAACTCAGTAACAGCCGGCTGTTACTGAGTTTTCTTATACAGGGTGGCCGGAAGGTTGACGTCCAAAAATAAAATTTAGTTCCCTCGTATCGTGAGGTATTCGAATCACCCCCATGTATGTTCCGCGAGTTTTGATAGTTTTCGAGTTATAACTTTTTTTCAAAATTTTTAAGAATTTTTGAATTTGACCAATTTAAAAAGACTTTTACGAGTTTTTTTAGTTTGCAACTGAATCTTCAGGAGTACTACTTTTACGCATAAAATAATCAGCTTCGTAGCTGTTATGAAAGTTATGAAAATGTTGGTCTAAAGTGAAAAATTTACATTCAGTAAATTATGACTGAAATTTCCAACTTTAGATTAAAAATTATTAGAAAATTTAAACGTAAATTTTTCACTTTAGACCAACATTTTCATAACTTTCATCACAGCTACGTAGCTGATTATTTTATGCATAAAAGTAGTACCCATGAAGATTCAGTTGCAAAAAAAAAAAACTCGTAAAAGTCTTTTTAAATTGGTCAAATTCAAAAATTCAAAAAAAAAGTCATAACTCGAAAACTATCAAAAATCGCGGAACATACATGGGGGTGATTCGGATACCTCACGATACGAGAGAACTAAATTTTATTTTTGGACGTCAACCTTCCGGCCACCCTGTATATAAACTCAATAACACTGCCGGACCCGGGAAGCGAACCCAGGACCTCATGTCATGTTCAGCAGTAGCACTTGCGACCACTAGACCAACGAGGCTGTTACGACTAATTAGCAAGTACCTATACAGGGTGTAAGGGACAGCCCTCCACAGACTGATGAGGTGAATTCAGTATATCGTACTAAGTTGACCGGTACATGAAATAATTTCAGGAACGTTATGGGAATCCAATGAACCTGATTTGTTTTATTACCTTCTACGCAATGTATCGCTACTGTGGCAAAACGCACGCAGCGAACGGTAGCGCAGCGAGCTTTCGGACGCCCTCCCGCCACCCCGCGGCGGGGTGTACGTACGGCCGCGCTCGCGCCACGTAACTTATTACGTCTCATTGAAACGAGCAAGAGCGATCAATTATTTAGCAGATAGCCGCGTGACGTACAAAAGAACATGAAACAATCACAACATGTTCACAGATAAAAAAAATTGAAGTTGAAGAAAATTAATCCTACCTTAGAATCGCTCCGGTCGTATGAGATACGGCTCGAAGTGACCTCCACCGAGGCGTTCGCATACATTGGCACGGCGCAGGGTCTCTGCGTGTAAGCGGGTCATCAAGTTGGGATCTTCGTTGCAGCTGTAGCGCAGCTGCTGGAACGTGTTCGTGATGCGGTCTCGCATTTCCTCCTCACTCGCACATGCACTGACAAACACTTTTTCCTTTACGTAACCCCACAAAAAGAAGTCCAAAGGCGTTAGGTCTGGCGATCGTGCTGGCCACGGTTGCGGTCCAAATCTACCAAGCCAGCGACGCGGAAAGGTGGCATTTAAATGGGAACGCACTGGGAGCGTTATGTGCGGAGGAGCGCCGTCGTGCTGGAACCAGATCATCGGCAAGTGCGCAAGCGGTGGATCATTCAGGGCTCGCTGTTCCACTTCCAGCTCGTCACGGATGGTCTCTAGCTCTCTGTCAAGGTCATCACGGAGGAAGTCGAGATAGCGCGATCCGTTCATGCGCGCGGGAAGAAAAAAAGGCCCCAGGATTTTATTACCATAAATTCCTGCCCAGACGTTTACCGACCAACGCGTTTGATGTCCGGACTCTTGAATCTCGAAGGGGTTAGTACGCGACCAGTAATGAGCATTTCGACGATTCCACATACCATTCCGCGTAAAAGTCGACTCGTCGGTCCATATCACATGGGAGATAAAATTTGGATTTCGATGTTGTTCAGTCCGCAACCACCGGCAGTACGCTAATCGATGACCACGATCACGAGGCAATAGGGCTTGCACCTTGTGTATTACGTATGGACGTTGCCGATCCTTTCGCAGCGTTTTGTGCACGGACCAGTGTGAGACGCGGGCGCCATGATTCCGCCGCAATAATCGAGCTGCAGTGCGTGTGCCTAGGCGTGGATTTCGACGGACCAATTCCAAAATCCTTTCTTGAGTTTCACCGCGAAGTGGGCTTCCGGCGCCTTCCTGATTGGGAACAATGGGCTGGTTTTCTAGCACGCGTTGATAGGCATTAGTAATTATCCGAGAGTCTGATGGATGCCGACGGTCAGGATACCTAGCAATGTAAGTTCTGAGTGCTTCCCTAGCATTTCCCCGAGCTTCTCCGTAGCACATTAACATTTCTCCATACTCGCGAGCACTAAATGTAGCCATTTCTCATAATAACAATAAACACCACAGCAAAAATTAATCCAAAAGCGTACGTAATGTTAACAATAAACACCACAACAAAAATTAATCCGAAAACGTACGTAATGTTACTTCACAACCCGACTGCGCGAGCGATCCGCACCGACATACGCTCGCGGCACAACAGCGACAACTGCAACTACCTGTGACACTGCGACTGACTGCGAGTACGTGCGATGCGACACACACATACCAATTGTTGTTGCCAATTACATGAAATTTTTTGCACGAAATTTCGTGCAAAATTTATTAAATTTAAAACATTATGTTTGACTAAATGGACTAAAGTTATCATTCTGTTATTTTTTGTGGAGAAAGGAAATGATTAATTCGTCAATTTAATAAAAAAATCACACTGTGCTTTCACTATTCTTAATTTACTTGAAATTTCAAGTAAATTAAGAATAGTGAAAGCACAGTGTGATAGAAGGCTGGGCTTGGATTCGATTCCCGACTCGACTATCAATCTGCAACTATCGTAAAGCCATGTAAAAGCCCCTTGGGTGCCTTCAAAACAAGCCAGAGATCGCTTGAAAAGAATAATTAAATAATAAATTAGGTACATGGCACTCATTACAGAGCACATTAAGTGAGCTTTTCCTTTAGAAATTAAGTGCATGAAAAGATTTTCATTGATCAATAAACGAGTTCTTGGGTTTAAGGTGAATCAAGTTAGTTTTAACATTTTCGTTCATTAATTGGCAATACTGTTGCGATTGGGCAAATTTATTGTGCAAACGCCGATCATCCGTCGGAAAGGGACGCAGGAGGGGTAGTAGGTATGCAGTGCGGTGAGTTCCAAGAACTCTGTAGCTAGGCAGAAATTGAACAGCTGATTTCAAGCGTCGTTCGATAAAGAATTTCAACAACCATTGCTGTTTTTTTTATTTTAGCTGTGTTATTTAGATTAATGGAGTACTGCGTACAGAGTATGTAATTTTACATTGAAATAAAGGAATAATTACAGAAAAAACGATAAAAAAAATGAAAATTTTCCTGAGATTTTTTTCAGTGAAATATGATTCAATATAAGCAGCTGAATGCACCCTGTTAATTTGCGGAGGGCTGTCCCTTACACCCTGTATAACATAAATTATTACTTATCTTGTTTTTTCAATACAATTTCCCAAAATAATGTTTCCCACCAACGCAACCCGTCGATGTTATTCCAGCGTTTCGCTGTTCCCTATAATGTTAATACTTAGGTAATATTTGCATCACAGATACCTATTTATAAATAACAGTTACGTAAAATTAATAGTAACGCAAATAGTAAGTATTTTATCATCCCTACAGGTTATCTATGGAAACTAGGGTGGGCGTTGCGACGACGAACCGTTTCTAAAGACCGTTTTGTGTTCTGCGACGATGAAATCGTTTTACGTCCTGGGTTCAAACAGTCTTCGTTAAGTCGGGTCTGCTACGCCATGTTTTAATGTATTAAAAACATCAAACACGAAGCGATTTGCGGATGCCTGATTGGTTCATGTGGGTTCGTGTTTGATGTTTTTAAAACATTAAAACATGGCGCAGCAGACCCGGCTTAAACACAAACCAGTCTTCGAAAATGTAGTTGAGAGCGCAATGATTCTACTATCTATCACACTCGTCGTATCGTTCCGTTCGTTTACAAAACAGTCCTAACAATAAAAAGTGAACGAAAAAAGTGTTAATGAAATACAGTCGATAATGTATTACCAGTTGTCAATGCGTCTCCTTCCGTTCTTTTGCAAAACAGTTCTTACAATAAAAAGTGAAGTTTATATCAGTGAAATACAGTCAATATTGTATTACCAGTTGTTTCACTCGACGAGAACGTCGAAAAGACAACGCATTATTCTATTACATGGATAAGTTTCGTCCTTTAAAGCGTCTTCAAACTAGTTGCAATGACGACCGTTTTCGTCATCTGGAAAACGGTTGCGATTCGTCCGCGAAAAAAATCGACAACGACCCACCCATAGAGGAAAGTAATATACGGGTAGACCCACCACTGCCACTATGGAAACAGATAACAAGTCGTGAGAAAAAGTTGCCAGTATTAAAATATTCATACAGCATCAAACCAAGAAGCATAGTACTTACTAGTTCCAAGTATCGAACTTTTCCGTCACGATGATAGCTATGGAAACAAATGGAAAGAAACCAATTACCTTTTTTTTTTTTTAAATGGGGGATGCTATAATTATGTTTGACTGCATTTTTTTTAACGCGAAATTACTAGTTTTCCCAATGCGGTCGTTTATTTGATTGAAACTGACAAAATTCCCGGGCTTTGTATTTGTATTGTGAACAGTGGTTAGAGAACTCTTTCGATAACATTGATCTTCTGAGGGTGGTCGCACATCGGACGGAAGGCGAGTTTGGCTTAACATTCAACTTGAAGTCGGGTCTGCTGCGCCATGTTTGGATGTTTTAAAAACATCAAACATCAAACACGAACCAATCAAATCGCTTCGTGTTTGATTTGTGGATGCCTGATTGGTTCGTGTTTGATGTTTTTAAAACATCCAAACATGGCGCAGCACACCCAACTTTACAAACACAAACTCAATCGTTAGGGCCGAGTCAAACCGGAATGGTAGCGGCCGTCAGCGACGCGGCGAGCCCTTTCAGTGTGAAATAATTTTAAACTTTATCTACATACTTAAAAGACCAGTATTGCTTGAAAAGCGGCACCGCGGGCGGCCGCGCGCCGAACGTAGAAACTAAACTAGTCAAGAGGAGACTAGGCGCGTGGGGTCTGAAGGTCGCGCGAGGCAGCCAGCGGCGACGCCGGGGGCCGCTGGCGTCGCCGCCGGCCGCTGCCATACCGGTGTGACTCGGCCCTTCGGTACCAACTGGAAGTTAACGAAATTACGCCCGACGCAACTTCCGTCAGATGTGCGACCACCCTTATTCTATGTATTGATTGTTACTCGATTCGGCGGCTGTACTTTTTTTTTGTCCATATTTGCAACGGCCGACGCATGTGTTTAATAAGAGAATATTTACAATAAATGAAATAAGCAAATCTTGGATATCATAAATAATTTTATTCATTTAGGTACATAATGTTTTTTATTAAATAAGTAAATAGTATAATTATGTATGTAGGTACGCAAAATACGTGCTTGAGCGTGGAATTGCGGACACCAGTCATATAGACAATACAATAGTAAAGAGAATGTAGTGCGATTCAACGACATATCAATAATCCCAGCAGCGCCGGCCCTATAAATAGCCCTTAAGATCAGGGTAGAGCGAGATTGTGTTTCGGCGCCCGTTGATCGATGCTTTCACTTCACGTAAATTTTACTTCGAACTTACTCGATATAAATAATAATTTCCAAATGTTTAAAAATCAAATTTTATTGCATCCCAACACTTATTGAATTTAAATTAAATTAAGTAGCTCTAATTAGTATAGGTACTCCTGCTTCTTGAACATTAAGAAAGCTTCAGCCATCAAAATTTTATGTTGCGCTGGAAATTGTTTTATGCGTTTGGCTTTTTGGCGCACCTTGCCATCTGGCGCCTAGACCGACCCCACCTCTCGCTCTACGCCAGGGCCAGCGCCGAACCCCAGTACGAAAGTTGATGTCTTTTAAGATAACCAGGTACCCTTCGAAAAACTAGATTCCACAAAAAAGGCTAGTTAACCGTATGCACTCCATTCTCCAAGATTTAAGTAGGTACATGATAAAATTAATAATATGATAGATAATATTGTAAAATAATAATACTTCTTATGATCTCATAATGTAATAAAAAGACTTGTCTTTTTTGAAACTTTCCGATAAAGTCTCAAATATAAAAATTGGACAAATATTTTAAAACTTCAACTTCTTTTATATAGAAAACAAACACGCAATATACAAACAAACTACAAGTTAGGCCCATATCAAAAAGTATGACATTGCATTGCGCGTGTGCTGGTCACGAAATAGGATAGTACAGTGGCCAGCACATCAAGCTACTAAAATCTGTCAAATTTCTTTAGTAGATTTTAAACTTTATCGCTAAAGCATTAGGTTCAAGTTTGATTGGGAAAGTTTGACAGTTTTGGGTAGCTTAATTTGCTGGCCACTGTACTACGGGTTTGGAATTTAGATTTAGTGCGGCAAGCTTAGCTGGCTTGGTGACAGCGGCGATGACAGTGAACAAAAAACGACAAGACTCAATTTTTCAACAAAAAAAAAACTTGCTGTTCAAATAATTATGCTTTGCAGGCAGTCCGTGTCACCATAAAATGGAAAGATTGCTGTATTGGGAACTTTCATAGTATATCGGGGCATATATTGGGCTGGTTAACTCATGCAAGCGTTTATTTAGTGCTTAACGTTTCTAAGCAAAACCTTTACGCAAACGTCCCACGTCTGCATAGAAGGAATTTTATTTCACCATGAAGCGTGATTAAAATTGACTCATAAGCACACATAACATTTATCAGATAAATAAAATTAAAATGCTCCACCGACTCACGCATCCTGGAATAAAATAACTCGACCTGTGTAAGGTGCAGGGAAGTGACTACGAACAATATCATTTTCTCGTAAAGTCCTGCACCCTTATTGCGTAACACACGATCAATAGCAATGTTTGATTCTGACTGAGTTCATCAACAATTATTGCGTTATTTACGCAGCTAACATGCAGTGGATTAGTGAATGGATTAGCAATATCCTTCTAAATGATTCAGATTGAGATTGATCGTTTGTTAGGTACAGTTCGATTCAAACTTAATGGCGGCTCGGAAGTTATCTACTCGCTGCGCAGTACCCCACCCCGCACCCCCGCTGACATATGAAATTGTTACTGCGCAGCAACTCGCCTCATGTTCCGAGCCGCCATTAAGTTTGAATCGAACTGTACGCAATTACGGTACTGGATTTTAAATAGGTGGTAGTCGGGCATATGCCGTCGGAGCATTATCAGAAGTGGGCGCAACAAATGCCTTCCGATAGCCGCGCGGGAACTTGGTTGTCGTTGTGGGCAGCTCGGGCAGAGCGCCGCGCACCAACTGACGCAGCGCCATGTTGCGCTGGCGCAACTCTACCACCTCGTCGTGGATACGTTCGCGTTCTGCAAAATAACAATAAACCTTTATTTTCAAACCACAGAGAATCCATACATTAGTATTACTAAAGGAAACTAAAACAAATGTTAATAGGTTAAAAAAGAATAACAAATTGTTCATTACTCCTTATTGGGAATCGCACTTTCTTCCGAGTGCTTTATACTACATCTGCGAGACAAATAATAGTCATTCATTCTGCCTAGCCTTTTCCCAATCATGTTGGGGTCGGCTTCCAGTCTAACCGGATGCAGCTGAATACCAGTATTTTACATGGAGCGACTGCCTCTCTGAAAACAGTGAATAAAAAGCACTTGATCACTATTTTGGTGTTTGAATTTAGAACACCAATTTAAATATCCGACATCGATCTCAATGCTATACAACCTGCTTGCGAAAAATCTAATGTGCATTTTAATTAATTTAACCTTCCTTTTTTCAGATAGTTAATTGATTCAGGCGTGACTTGGCGGAAATCCATTATAAAATACAATAGAGCGCTCGGCGGCAGCGTCCAGCGCTCGGCGTGTTAACACGTCGTATACGGGCTCGCGACAAGTCAATCGTCATCCTGAGGATGCCTCGTTGAGAGGTGAAACACGTGTCGATTTCTTACAGGATTTTTTAAGACTCTTTAAGAATAGTTAAGCGGAATAGGTTACTAAATATATCAACGTCTATTGTATTTTTTTTCTTCCTTTTTTCTTTATTAAAATGTATATTTTCGCTTAAATCTTTTTTTCCCTCATAGACATGGTATAAAGTATAGTATGCAACTCTTGAATTAAACGGATTTATATCGAGGGCCATGAATCACTCGCGTCGCTCAGGATTCTAACTTTTGAATCATCATGAATCACTCCCTACGGTCGTGATTCGTCGTTAGAATCATTTCACTTGCTCGTAGTTTATCTATGTATTATATTATTTTACCACTTTGTCGGCGTAATTAATGTGCAACCCAAATTACAGCTTTCTAGTACCTACTCACAGTTTCTGAGCTAAGCCGCGGACAAACAGACAGACAGACAGACATGGCGAAACTATAAGGGTTCCTTGTTGACTACGGAACCCTAAAGACTGTTTTGTGTTGTTTGCTGTCATTAGTAAATTGGCGCTATTTTGCTATTTCATAAATAATAACTGAAATTTATTTGTCTTGTGGTCCCCATGATCGAATTGGAATGGTTCAAATTGTAGACCCGTGACTGGATGACCTCTATCCGCAATGACTGAATGCGACACCGAGGCATTGCGACTTCGATGCTGTTAATACTAAATGTTAACCATTCCATTTCGTAACCCACCTTGTAATATCGACAAATAATTGTTCAATCCAGTCAGCAGTCCATCCCAAAACTTATCTTTCTCTGGTGGGAATATATTTTTCCATTGTAACCAATAGTTGTTGATTTCTCCCTCATTAAGTCTGCGAGATGGTGTTACAAAATTCGGTGGTTTTAAGCTGTCTCTGTAATGAATATTTAACGTAAGTAACAGTCTGGATACAGACCAGCGAAATAACACTCCTCGCACTGAGTAGCATTCGAGAGCATTCCATTGGATCACCCGTGAGCGAGGATGTCGGATCGTTTATTTTGTTAACTTTACACGCTTTGAGAAGCAATAGTATTTACAGTATGAGTAAGAGCTAAGCAAGCACCAAATAATTATTTTAGTATACTAACAGTATATTGTTAAGTTTCTTCTTATCGGGTGGTACGAAAATTGATATGAAATCGCTCAAAGCAGTCAAAACTTGCATTGGCTCCATTTCCAAAACGTGACCTCCTAAAAACCAACGATATAGGTAGTTAACAAAAATAAGGCGACTGCAACTTATCTGAGTTAGTTTAGATTATATAAAACAGTGTCCAATATTGCTAAACAAAGTGCACGGCTAAAAAAAATTAGGACTTCCAAAAATTCCACACGGCGGTCCTGATTTCAAAGCAATACTTTCTATTTCTCAGTTTATACAAGGTCAAATTAGATAAGCTAGCGAAACTCTGCAAACATGACGAGTATCGATATCTGAACAATTAAAAAACGAGATGACTTTAAAAGTGATAAATATCAAGTGACGACACTACATACGGTCGTTTTTTGTTTTATCATGTTTAGACAGGTACCTACCTACCTATCGACATCCATCACGTATTCCCAGTTTCGCTTACTAATTTCATTTGACCCTAGATATCAGTAGAAACTAGGGCATGCAACCGAATATCCGGATAACCGACTGATTTCGAAAACCCGATTTTTCGGTTATTTTTCTCCTATGTTATTGATTTAATAAGGGAACTAATTTTTTGAGATGTTATACGTTTCAAAATCAAATTGTTTTGGTAAATTAGAAATAAGACTTCTTTCTTATGCGATATTTAAATAATTATTTTGATCGCATTTTACGTAATGATTTTGCCTGTTTGTATTTTATGACAGTTAAATTGTTATTTAATATTCTGTGACTTTAGACCTTTGTGTACGTACCAAATGTTCCTAATTTTGTATTTTAGGTACATTGAGTTTTGAAGAATATGTTATTTTCATAAATAATAATCTTTATTCTATGTTATGTAAAAAGAAAATAAACTTTTTGCATTGTTACTTAGTAGTTGTAGCAAATTTCAGTCCAAACAAATGCTCATTGTTATTAAAAATAAGTGATATAAACGTAAAAAATACATCTTTGATTAGACTTCAGCATTTTCATTTCTTTACACACATATTTCTCATTTGTTTGATAAAAATAGAAGGAAAAAAACATAAAACCCGGAAAAAGCGGTTTTTTAAACAACCCGGTTTTTGCAAGCCCTAGAAACCCAATAATAATTTTAGTTTTGTCGGAGCGCAGCATAATCAGGACGAATATGCCACTATAACTAACGTGGACACAGGAAAGGATTGTTTTGTTTAGGCGTTTCTTCGACCGTTCCTGCCGTTCCTGGTGCTACGGTGACAGCGCGTGGACCATGCCTGCGACTGGCCACAGAACTTCCGTCAGACGGGCCCGCAGTCGCGATAACAGTTGCTGAAACAAATAAATAAATATTAATAATAAATACATAATCTTTATTTCAAAACAACTTTGAGTACAGGTTAACTTAAATACTACATCATGAGCGACGGGTAGGAATATTATAGTAGATAGTGGGGAAACCCAGTTCCGTGCTAGGAATTAACGGACACTAGGTCCGGTCCATCACCTCACTAGAAACATTACTTCAAACGCCCGTAGTAAAAAAATATATTGAGTTACTGGATTCCCAATTTAGGCATCCCTGTATAAAGGGAATCCAATGAAGTGTATTATTCAAAGAGTACAATTTTGCCAAAAGAATCCCGCAGACTTCACGGGAATTGTTATACTGGGGTAGTGCCGCGCCCCGTTGCATCGCCAGTCTGCGGCGGGGGCCCAAATTCGGTGAGCGAGAAACAAAGGACCACTTTTGCGAACGAAAATTATCGCAAAATTAATATCATAAATTGCCAAGCGCCCGTAAACTGCTATGATTGGTTGAATGATTTATCAACAGCCAATCGTAGCAGTTTACGCGCGCTTATTTGTCACAGACGGTACGTTATTTGTGGTAAACATGACGCAAAGAAAGAACATAAATAAAAAGATCAAGTTGGAGGAAAATATGCGTCACATCCACGTAAAACGGCCACATAAAAACAACATAACATCACGCCTGTTTTCCCCGAAGGATTAGGCAGACTTGTACATATATTACGCCCACATTTCGCCAGTTATGTTTAAGACCCATGTACCCATTAATTTTATTAATTTTGCGATGATTTTCGTTCTTATCACTGGCCTTAAGCTTTGCGTGTGTGTGTGTAATGTGCGTATATATTGCACGGGTATATTAAGTTATAGATACTTATGGTAATATGGTCTATTCTTCATTAAAACATCTTGCGATTACAATAACAACCATTGGTCTTACATTGGAGATCTCCACATTTTTGCATAATTTCATCTGCCTCCGTCATCATAAGTTGTTCCAGCGGTGATAATTCAGTTAAACTCCTGTAAGTCAAAATTAAATTA
The DNA here is from genome assembly GCA_914767815.1 of Eupsilia transversa. Classification (NCBI taxonomy): domain Eukaryota; kingdom Metazoa; phylum Arthropoda; class Insecta; order Lepidoptera; family Noctuidae; genus Eupsilia; species Eupsilia transversa. Next base: position 8,061,579 of record OU611890.1, on the reverse strand, counting down.
TAGAAAAATCTTTTTCTTATTATATTTTTCTTCAGTAAGTAATTGTTATAATTTAAACAAAATTACGGGGCTTATTTACTTTTCTATCAAATTGGATTGAAATACGGTATAGTGGTACGCGCCATGTTGATCGCATATTATCATCACCAATACGGAGATGATGAGATATTATCAGTAGGTACCTATCTGTGTACAAAACATAAAATCGCGACCTTTCATTGTGCAGGCTCTTTGGGAAGGCCCATACCTACTTAGCAGTGAATACATTAGAGAAGCGTGTAATTTAGGTGGCATCTTGTACATGGATGAGTAACAATAATCTGTGGCAATTAATCAACACAACCGATCGCAACCTACAATCCACTGCTGGTTTTACGCCTTCCGCATGCCGTTTGTCCCTAGCAATTTAGCCCTTGTTTATTATTAATTTTTGTGCTAATATTCGCGTTATTTCGCTTGTATAAGCGAATTCAACTTTATTTCAATAATGATAAATATTTTGCAAGTAACGCTAATTTAGACACATACGCTAAGTGAAATGCATTAAATGATGTGCAAACCTGAATCCAATATGTAGTGTGCGCGACGTGCTAGCCGACACACTTCTGGCAGCAAGGCTTGAACGAGCTCTAACTATTGAAAACCTTTCGCCTGCGAAAGAAAGAAAAATATTTTATTTGGGATACACCCAGAAAATACAAACAGTAACAAGGAGCATTAAAACTAGCAAAATTAACAAATTATCAAAAAAAAAACTAAAGTGAAAAATTAATTAAAAAATTTAACGACCTGTACGAGGCCAAAACGGCTCCTATCTCAGCATACTGCTGCGATATTCAAAAAAGAATACCGTGGCGCTGGTATTCTGATATGGCCCGCTGTGACGCCACGGACAACCTACGGACAAATTTTATGAATCCCACTAAGGGATAAATAAAACTATAATTTACAATAAAGAACAGATCTGTATAAAAACCGTAACTATGTAGGTACAGTAAAATTGCGATAGATCCACGCACGACGCTCCAACATCACTTGTCCGACGCCGCCTATTTACATAAGAATAACGGGTGTGGAAAGACGCTTAACGACGCTTAAATGGACCATAGCTAGGTAGGAAGTTCCAACTTTTCCGACGACGTTTTTTTTACGTATGTAAAGGAAAAAATCTAATCTAATGTCTTTTAATAAATAAACCAAATTTTATTAAAAAAACTAGCTGCTGCCCGCGGCTTCGCCCGCGTGAGTGTCGGAAATTACCCCATACATCCCCATGGGTTTTAAGTATAAATATTGAGTTTCGAGTTAATCGGACAGCGCGTTAAAATTCTTCCATACAAACACTGACACCCCCCAATCCCCCTTTAGGGGGTAATTTAGACGAAGGAGGAGGCGGAGCGCGTGAGGGAGAGGCAAAGTTCGCGCCCTCACGCGCCTAGCCGCCGTAGGAGATGCCCTGGGCGTCGGGACTCCTTGGAGGATTCCCGGCCACCGTAGGCGCGGGCTTGCGGGCGGTGAGCAATGGGTAGCTCGCCCCCGATAAGGACCAGGCCCGGGTCGAAGGCGCGTCGTGTTCCACGCGCGCCTCAAAGAGATGTCAGCAAAACTGACGGGGTCCGCTAGGACCGTTGCCCGCCGGGGTTGCGGGTAGTCCTAAGGGGAAACCGTGGCCCCTGGCATGGCAAGGGAAGGAACACGGCTGGGTTTTAGTCAGTAAAAGTCTGACACGCCCTCCCGCTCCGCCCAGAGCGGGAGAAGTCATTGGATGATATCCCACACAAAAAAAAAAAAAAGAAAAAAAAAAAAAAAAAAAAAAAAAGGGGGTAATTTAGAAAAACAAAAAACTACAAACTTTATAATTTATTTAGATAACTATTCGTGCGAAGTTTCGTGTTTATTACCTCAAGGAATAAGATATTTCATACAAACTTACATCCCTTATTTTACCCCCTTAGGGGTTGAATTTCGAAAAATCCTGATACACGTTATTGTTAATTTTTGGGTTTAAGTATAAATATTGAGTTTCGAGTTAATCGGACAGCGCGTTAAAATTCTTCCATACAAACTTTGACACCCCCCAACCGTAGGATAGGATACTTTTCCGGGATAAAAAGTACCCAGTGTGGTGCCCAGGATATTAAAGAATAATTATACCAAGTTTCATCGTAATCGAACCGGTAGTTTTTGCGTGATACTTGAACAAACAGACAGACAGACAGACAGACAGACAGACAGACAGACAGACAGACAGACAAAAAAAATTTTAATCACACTTTTGGGTTCGGTGTCGGTCTAGTAACACCCCCTGCCATTTTTTTTTTGATATTTTCAATGTACAGAATTTTCACTTCTACAGATTTATTATAAGTATAGATAATTGTTAGAGAGTTATTAAGGAGTCAAAAGTGGAGCCATTTTTGACTCCTGACTAGTCCTGATACACGGCTACTGCGTCGCCAGTCCCTTTTTCTTGGCTTGACACGCTCTGCTTTATCAGCCACATAAAGCAATGACCAACCTACCTATGGTACCTACTGACGTGGTAACGCTCACTGCAACTTAAAAAATACTCAGAACAAAAAACATGAGAGCATAGATAAATAAAAATTACTCAAGAGACGATTTCACTCACGCCAGCCGTCACCGATAACGATTAAATAGGAGCTATAGCCATAAACACTGTTTAATTTACCCACCTCGTTTCATACCGCCTTGGGACTCAGCCCTTGACAGACCATCCGGCGATAGTGGGTCTTGCATCGGCGCCAGATTTTCCGACGCTATTTCCAAACCCACGCAGATAGGGCAAAACGCATAGTTCAAAAATGTGCCACACAAAAGATCTATATCTTCTTCCGCTTGAATTTCTAGCGCCTAAAAATAGTAAAATATTATAAGTAAGTGAGTATTATTATTATCTTCAGTAATAAGTAGGTATGAAGTGTACCTACTTACTCTGCAGCCCTCCCCCCAGCAGGGAATTATAAGTACAGAGAGAGGTTAAAATAATTACTAGTGCTAAGCCAAAGCTGTCGTTGTCAATAATTCATTACGAACCCATTTTGCTTTGTCCCATTATTAACATTAATAGGTGAACGATACGCAAACCGTACAGGAAAGGCGCTATACATAACCAAGTGAAGCATTACTTACCATAAAAATTGCATCTAGCGTACACAAATTTCTGGAGCTCAATTGGTACTTTTCAATAAGTTTAAGTAAACGATCTTCAACTAGAAAGCCTGTGTTATCCGCTACAAGCTGTAGTATGTGATGAATCTGCGGAATGACCAGATTTATTTTTAGGAGGACGTGACGCCTATTCTCGAAAAGAAGAGAAATAACGATGGACTTTAATTTCAAGATTGAAGAGCAAGAATCAGTAGACATTTAAGTCGGTCATTCTTCCATACAACGGCATTATGGTGATTACTCGTCTGTTCGACGGTGAACGTTCAAAACTAAAAATTACATCAATTTGTCTTGTCATTATCTAGCCCTGTATTGCAGCAGAATTGGAAAAAAAAAATTGGTTTGGAAGTTATGAGATGCGAAACTTCCATATTTCAATACTAATTTATTTTAACACATCTTTGGGCGTAAATAACTTTTTCAACACACTTGCTCGTAAAGTGTTATTGAACCGCTTTTAGGTTCATAATGCAGTGTATTAAACACGCGTGCTTTTTACTTTACTAGTCGGAGTACCTTTATCAGTCCTATGACATGGCGTTAGGAGTTAGTAAGTACAATCATGGCAGCATGGAATTTGTATTTAATAAAAATTGACTTTGGTGAAGCTTTTATTTGTGGAACATGTTTTATGTTAAGTTTGTTCTTGTGATAAATTCATCCCAGCTACGGAAACCTTCATTGTGCGTGGTCTGACACGCACTTGGCCGGTTTTTTCATTATCAATACACCCAAAGGTCTGTTCGTAAAATTTTACGCGATTGTTTTCGTTATAAATCATCGTGCATTTCACTGAAATATACAGGAGTGTGTATCTTTGCACTAGCTTCTTACTGCTCATCAAAGTATTTGTCCCTTTCGCACACGGTGCTGGATGAAATAGCATGCATTTTGACCGCGCCCATTAACAAGTTCCAGCCAGCAACTAGGGTCCTTAAGCAAAGGAAACGCTAGCGCGCGTAGCTTTAAGCTTTCAGTAACGCAATAACCATCTTAATAATTTTGTTAAAAAAAACTGACTAATGCTTGTTTTTTAATTAATGCTTCGGCTTTTGATACTAACTGTAGTTACGAAGTAAGAAGCTTGACTAATGTGAATATAAATAAAATTACCAATTTATCTTTTGCTTCCCCAAACTCGTTTTCGGGATCAACTTTTTTCTGCTCAGTAGGCATCGATGCAAGCTTCGCTTCTGTCTCTGAAAATAAACAGGCATGCTTTTTTTAAAATCTAATATTGTGTATCGTTACATATGTTTTGGTTCAAAAGTAGTATCTGATGTAAAATGTAAACAAAAAAACTACAACAAATTGATGATTTGAACACTTTACTTAAACCCGAAATTTTTATTTTAAATCACCATTTATCTATAAGTTTTTCATTTGACAGTTGAGGAACATAAAAAAAACAAACTTAAATTAAATCTAATTAAATTAAATTAAAATAATAAGGAATTAACAATCAAATTATTAAGGATAAAATAAAACTTACTACAGGAGAAAAAAATAACAAATAGAATTAACTAGAAAAATTTGGATAGGTTTGTTCCTTAGTAAATAATTTAATAGCATCAGAAAAAGGCTGTAAAATTGCTATATAACAAATTGGATAACTTAACAAAAATATAATAAAAACAATTTTCGTTGATGATTTTCAATTACAATTTAATAATGTTATTCAAGAAACAGTGGTGAGAAAGGCCTTAAAACGAAGGTAAAAAACCTTGTAAATAACTGTAAATAGGTACATACATATAACTTAAAATTATCTACTGTACATCTATCTATACATATAATAAAGCTGATGAGGGTCGAAAGTCTGTACATGGAAGATATTATATATATAAAAATGGCTAGGGATACTTAGAATCGATAACAGAACACGTTCCAACTGTTTTTAGAATTTTTGTCTGTTTGTCTGTTTATTTGTTCACCTATCACGTGAAAACGGCTGAACAGATTTTGATGCAAACTTTACTAATCTGTCGAGAAAATCCCCGGCCAGGTTATAGGCTACGTAACATCACGTTACGACCCGTAGGAGCCGAGAAAAATGAAAAAAAAACAGAAAGAACCCTAAGGGCTGAAACTGCGTTAAGCGGACGCCCGCGCCGTTCTATACACGTGCTTTTGTATAGAACCGCGCTTTTGTATAGAAAACGAAGTTATAGCGCGGGCGGGCGATGGTTTGCGACGCGGTGGGCTGGGATCTGAAATATCACGCGGACGAAGTCGCGGGCAGAAGATAGTTAATAAATAAATAAGTAAGTACTACTTAATTGCCTTTGTGATTGATTGCGTAAGAACTGTACAGGGTTTGTTTACATTTCTATCAGATACTTTTGGAACAAACCATACGTGTACGTGCATCACAAAAATTACCGTATTTAGCCAAAGGACTTTTGGGCGGTTTCTGCGGCGACGGGGGAGGCGGCTCGGCTAGAATATGAGCATGTAGCGCTATTTCCCCTTGGCGTAACTCTTTGCTCAATTCTAGACACCTTGAGGTCGACATCCGCCACACTTGAGTGAACTTGTTATGATTCACCTGAGCGAAGTGATCAGACTTCTTCTCCAAGTCATCCATTGTTTGCATCAACTTAATTATTTCAGCGTCCGCCTTTATTTCCTCTATGGCCCCATCCTCAGCCGCTTTCCGAATTTTCGATCTCAACGAATTAGCTATATCAGACATTTTATTAAGTTTTCGTTTCTGTTGCGATCTTACGAAGACATTCTCCTCTTCGCGTTTTTTTAGAACCTGAAAATTATATTTATAAGTAAAACAGTAACAATAAAAATATAATCAACGTATGAATCACCCATCTTTTCACCTGATACGTATACCCAATTTTTTCGGTGTTAATTATACATGTAGCCTTCAACTTTTCCAGTTCTTGTTGCAACTCCTGAATCAAAGATTCCAGTTCTATTTTGGCCTCGCGATATTTTTCATGATGCTCCCACATTATAGCCTCAGTGTCTTTTTTATGCTCGTCTAACTGAAATTGTTTATAAAATAAGTATGGGTTTTTATAAGTTGTTCAGTCATTTTAACCACATTAGACATTATTACCTGAACAAATTTGTACTCCAAATGTGCAGTTTCTTCTTTATCACATTGCTTATAGAGTGCTTCCCATCTTTTATTGTTATGATCAATCATTGCTTCGCGTTCAATGCTTACTGCCGCTGCTATCAAATTCAGCTGCTTTTCGTAGGCTCTTTGCATGACTGTAACTTGCTTTTCAATTCTGTCTGACAATTCTTTTATGTCATTATCCTGTAATATTAAGAACGAACATATAAAAATGAATAGCTAATCAGTATAATTATAAGCTTGTAGCTAATCAGTATATATATAGAGTGGATTTTTGAGATGATGCAGTAAGGACAGGTACCTTAACCGTTGTCGCTAGAAGAAAACAGTCTAAGGCGCTGTCTCCACGAGCGAGAGAATCGCGGCGATATTATCGTCGTGCCACGTACTTCTATACACTCTATCGCGGCGATAATATCGCCGTGTGGAGACGTTTCCATAGAGTGTATAGAAATACGTGGCACGACGATAATATCGCCGCGATTCTCTCGCTCGTGGAGACAGCGCCTTAGGAGACTGTCCTTAACTTTTTGAAACATTTTAATCTGCACTCAATGATTTTGAAAAAAATGTACAGTCAGCAAGGAAAATGGGCAGTTTTCACAAAAACTTTTTTTTATGCCAATCGATCCTGTTTCTTATAAGGATCAAAAATCTCTATAAGACCAACTTAGGTTTGAGTACTTACTAGAAAAGTCAGAAAACGCAAAAAAAACTGAACTGACAAAATGAAACAGCACCTAATTGCGTAAAACGTTTTCGTAAACGATTCCGACTAATCTGTTTAATTTGACAGTTCAACAACATTCATTGCGTTATTTACGTTGCTGAGCAGATTTTTTTTTCGAACTTATGAAGCGTCGGATTAGCAATCTGTTTCAAACCGATCCAGATTGTGATAGATCGTGTATTACGCAATTAGGGTGCAGATTATTCTTAATTAATCGTCTACGAAAATGTGTTACACAATTAGATGGCAGAACAAAGTTTCTCAAAAAGTTAAGGACAGTCTCCTAAGACTGTTAAGCTGTTAACGACAACGGTTAAGCTGCCTTTACTGCGTCATCTAAAAAATCTATCCTGTTTATATATTACAAGGCATTTCATCCCTCTACAGATAGGTTAGTTAACTAGGTACGTACTTGTTTCTCCAAATCTTTATAATAAGACTCGTCCATTGTTTTCAAATCACCTTTAACTTCAGCAATAAGTGCATCTTTTTGAGCAAGCAAGTCATCACATTTCTTCTTTTGCTCCTTCATTTCAGCGTCAATGTCTAATGGATCTTTAATTGACAACATATGGTCCCAATTCGCCGAAATAGCATCATACTGTATCTGTGCCTCTTTTGCTTCTTCTTCGATCTTTTGCATGGAAACTATTAAAATACTATATGTATTATTTTTTAAGTAAAACAAGATTACTTAGTCGTATTGTAGTAAAAATAGAGTAAGTTAATTTATTCCTTGTTTTAAGTTGCAGTTGCACATACAGCATTTAATACGCCTCTTAGTTGATAGTACTGCACTCGCGTCGCGCATACGCTTGATGATTGACGACCGCAACTGAGAACCAACTCATAATGTATATATTCCAAAGGACGTAAAACATAGGTTCTGTACGGTTCTTTTGTAGGAAACGGAGTAAGTCTAGCTGTTAGAGATTCTAGAGGAGAATCAAGAGGGTCTCCTCTATAATCTCAAACAACTTATATCAAAGCATCAAATCTGATACAAAATTATTTGAATTCCTAAGTTATTATAACATAAGTAAAATAATCTTACTGTTCATTTTCCTGAAGAACTCATGGCGTCGACCGACCTCTCGCTCGTCCGTGGTGACCTTGACATTGGTGACTTTGGCAGCGCCCTCTAGTGCCAACCGCTGTAGTTCCACCGCTGCGTTCGCTGTTACTTGTTCTACGAGACTCGGTTCTGCCTCTGCTGCCGCTTCCTCGGCAGGCTGGTCAGCTCTAAGGAATAGGTCAACGGAAAAAATATAGCTTTACCTACGGCTCCGGCTGGATATATTTTTTATCGTGCCGGCGCACTGGGTTTTCAACTCTCGGTGTTGAGGCGAGCATAAACAATCCAACAGAGTACATACCTACGTCTCAGCGTGTCAAAAAAATCTCACTGTTGGATTTTGAACTCTCAGCGCTAAGCAATGAGTTGAAAATCCAGTGCGCGATAAAAATCGCTCGTGGGTAGGGACGGGGGCTAAGTGGTTTCGAATTTTAAGCGCAATAAGGCCCTAGGAATAGAGAGTTGTAGTAATGTAATAATTATGTTAGTATGATCATCATTGAAGACGACTCTAATATCCCATCCCAGGACTTATAATGATCTTTATTGAACTAGGATATCTGTGATAAGCTAAGTTAATATTATTCTACCTTTTAAGTGCATCCTGTCTTCTTTTAATACGTAGACCCCGACCTGCTTTCCGCTCTTCAGGGTTCAAACTTGTGACCTGCGGTTCTCTAGGCGCCAAAACATCATCCTCCTCTTCCCCGAATATCGGAGCCATGCTTTGTATTTTAGGAAAAAAAAAATACGATTTAATACACTACTAAAAAACCTTCCACATGAAACTTGACAAATACACGTTGCTATAACAACCAAACAATTTATAATTTTTTTCCTTTTGGCTACGCACGGTTTGTGCATTTAGCCAATGTTACTTTATAAAGTACTCTGTGGTCACGACCAAATAATATTGTTGTTACTATAGCAACGTAATCTGCACAGATTATTGAGAAATGATTATTGATTCAATCTCGATTCAATATTATTGTTCTGAGAGGTTCTGAGGATTGAACCGTACACCGTGCCAGTGCGTAGGTCTGTGACAAAGGAGTTTATAACCCCTCAACCAATGCTGCACATTTACCCAGCCTTGGTACAATCGACGATCGATAGTTATACAGGGTCAATTTTATTTGTCGCATAGAAACGGAATGCGCATAAAGATACCTACATGTTTGTAGAACGGAGCCAGCTGGTATTTACTCGTAAGATTGCCGCCGTTGTGTCCGAATGCTGAGATTCTCGTGAAAGCAGAGACAAAGAACTCGAGTACCTATATCATACCTCTACTTATCTTGACTTGGGGTTGTCGACCTGTGGCACGTTGACGAAGCTGTGATTATGCCAATCATTTAATCACCAATTCTAATAATCAGCAGCCTCTTCCAACACCTGCTGATATCTTTGCGCGTTGTTATGCAGTTTCATCAAACCACAACTTTCTGATACATCCTATATTAACACCTAAAGGGGTAACCTTTAGGTGTTAATATACGGCGCGTCGCGAATTAGACATCACGAGGCGTGCGTCGCGAATGGTTCGTCACGCATGCCTTAACCTGAGGCATACGACGGTACAGACGGTACCAATGACAAGATACATAAAATAGTACCAACCAGATTTCGGCAGTTAAGTTAATGTCCCATGTAACAAAAATAAATAACTTATTATCCGTGTGTTCAAAATAAAATTTTAATATTCTATATTTGGGTGTACTGCCTGCCTTACAGATAAAAGTTGAATGTAAACTAAAGAAAGAAAGAAAGAAAGAAAAATGCGTTTATTGGCAAAATATACCTTAAAACTAAAACAGAAAATAGTGATTATAATGCCAAAAGGGCCTCAGCTCAGCATAATGTCAGATGACAACACAAAGTGTGTAAGTGTGTAGTGTGTGTGTGTACTGTTGTGTAGTGTAACTACTACTTTGAATGCCTACATAATTATTGTGTACGTATTTCCATTTCATGGCACCAGCCCTAAAATAGGAGCATGACGAAGAAGATACGTAGTGATCATGCGAATTGATACCTTCTTGTACTAACTTTTTTTCATGGACATTAACATTTCGTGTGCGTTACCCCAGCGGAATGTTGTCGCTTTTCAGGATTTTGGCTCGACAGATAATTAGTACCCCATCTCGTGTAAATGTGCCCGAAATTTAGAATTTGTGCGTCCAGCCGATCCAAAGATATTCACGAAAAACAGATTCCGCTGGAGTAACGTTACCCCAGCGGCAGCGGCATGTTTTTTAACCGGTGGTCGTAGCTGAGCACAAACTAGCTACTTAGATAGATTGAATTTGTGCCTAATTGTGCCCAAAAAATGAAATTTGTGCGTCTTGAGGTTTCAGAGTTATTCAAGATGCCGCTGCCGCTGGGGTAACGTTTAGCAAATTGCTGTACCTCTCAAACGGTATGACATACAACTACGATTTTTTTTACTACGGTGGGTCTTAATTTGTGCTTATGCTGTGCACTTTTATTTTTTCTATAATCGACACCGTTGGAAGAAAAAAAATTGATTTTCAAAAACCCTAAAATCGATCCTTGCGCTTCAATAAGAAACCCTAGAAACTTACCAATTATGGTGGTTTGTACCTTTTATGAACTCAAAGCATCATGCGAAATTAGATGTTTCTATTCCAACTCCTCAGAGAGATATTCCATTTTAATTAAATTCTGGCTACGCTAAAGTGTAACACTCCAATACACGAGTTATTATTAAGTGACGGTAATTATGATTCGACAAATAATTAGTACCTTTATTCAATTGCTTACCCTGAAAAATCCTTGTAACTACACAGATATATGAAGAAAACCATAGGAAAAGAAATTTCACGGTTAACCGAACAAATTCGAATGACTGTATAAAAGCGGCCGCGCAGTATATTGTGCCAACCTTCTTAAATTTGTAGTACAAGATTTCGTTTTTTGAAACAGTCTCACACAAAAGTGTTACATAAAATTATTTATTGGTTTGTAAAACACGTCCGTATACACGCACAATATGTAAGTTATATTATATTAAGGACTAGCTGCTGCTGGAGTGTTACACTTTAGCGTAGCCAGAATTTAATTAAAATGGAATATCTCTCTGAGGAGTTGGAATAGAAACATCTAATTTCGCATGATGCTTTGAGTTCATAAAAGGTACAAACCACCATAATTGGTAAGTTTCTAGGGTTTCTTATTGAAGCGCAAGGATCGATTTTAGGGTTTTTGAAAATCAATTTTTTTTCTTCCAACGGTGTCGATTATAGAAAAAATAAAAGTGCACAGCATAAGCACAAATTAAGACCCACCGTAGTAAAAAAAATCGTAGTTGTATGTCATACCGTTTGAGAGGTACAGCAATTTGCTAAACGTTACCCCAGCGGCATCTTGAATAACTCTGAAACCTCAAGACGCACAAATTTCATTTTTTGGGCACAATTAGGCACAAATTCAATCTATCTAAGTAGCTAGTTTGTGCTCAGCTACGACCACCGGTTAAAAAACATGCCGCTGGGGTAACGTTACTCCAGCGGAATCTGTTTTTCGTGAATATCTTTGGATCGGCTGGACGCACAAATTCTAAATTTCGGGCACATTTACACGAGATGGGGTACTAATTATCTGTCGAGCCAAAATCCTGAAAAGCGACAACATTCCGCTGGGGTAACGCACACTTTTTAAATTATGTATTGTGAAATTGAATATATTTACAATTAGTTTATTTAAGAGGGTTTATTCTGAAAGTTGGCAACGTCGCAAATAGATGTCAAATATTTCGCTGTTTTCATTAATTTGGTAATATTTCTGTATGGAAATAAAAAATGTGGCTAACTAGCGAACTAGAATATTGATTATGAAATGCAATAATTAATATCGTAACACCGAATAGTTAGTTTTAGATGTAAAAAAAGTATTTGGTAACTTTCCAAATGCCTTTTTTTCACCTAAAACGGGTGCAACATCAAATTCAATGTTATAATTGCAATTCATTATTAATATTCTAGTCAATTGGTTAGCCACATTTCTTATTTCCATACAGTATTATTTCCAAATTAATCGAAACAGGTAAATATTTGACAGCTATTTACGACGTTGCCAACTTTTAGGATGCACCCTCTTAAGCAGACACTTAACGTTTATAGTGATAGCTGATGGAATATTAGGACATTTTTAATAATTTAATGTATTCTGTTAAATATTTGCACACCACTTGTAATGATAGAATCTAAATGGGCACTATTATAATAAGATCATACTACTCTGTACACCTACATTTTGGCAAATCAAGTATTATTCTTATCCTTCTTATTCTTGTGAGGGTTTTTTTGCGTGTTCGGAACAAATAGGATTTTTCATAAATAAAACACGATAACCTTTATAAATTTTGTTTACTTAAGTTTACTTTGCTTTGCTGTTCAGGATGATACCATCGTATTTCTGTTGGAACCACTTCATGGCATCCTCCTTTGTCAAGCGATGGGGGAACCCAACCTTGCCAGTCTTGCGTCTTCTGTGGGCTACATTGAATCCTAAAACAACATACGAAATATATTAAGACTATGCTTTAATAAATAACAAAACTATGACTTTTTTCTGACTAGTTAAGATTTCTATAAATGTGCACTATATTTTTGTGAATATAAGGTTTAAACACAAAATTCTTTAAAATATGGTTTTTATTATAGCACATTTTTTACAGAGTGAGGCTGTGTTGTTTTCATCACCCTTGAACAGATGTGCATTTAAAAAAAAAACTTTCAACAAATCTTTTGTGACTGCTATTACAAGTCCTGCCCAACCTAATACCTGCAAGCTATAGGTTCTTATAAATGTCTCATGTTGTCTTTAAATTGAGTAATTAACACAAAATAAATCAGGAAGAGTGATGAATATTCTTACCTGGGCGGCCAAGTACGACGTAGAAGTCAAGACCATAGATACCAATGGAGGGGTCATATTTGATACCCAAGTCAATGTGTTCTTGAATACCAAAACCGAAGTTACCAGTGGCAGAGAAGTTGTCACGCCTCAACTCGTATTCCCTGACCTGAAAGTGCAAAGGGAAAAAATATATTATTTGTTGATTCATGGACGGAAAACCTGTTAAGTGATAGATGATTTTACTAAAATACAATAGAACTTTCTACTTTGTATAAATACTAACAAAGGGATAGTAATATAGAACCTACCTAATGTAAATAAGAAACTTTAATCCAACAGTTTAACCAAATGTGAACCTAGATAAGGAGACCTGTTTAATTAATTAAAGATACATAAACAGACCACCCTTACTTCATTAGAAAGTGCTTGAAGGAATGGTAATAAAAAAAAAAACAAGAACAATTCCTCCCAGCTATACTGAGCCTGAGCCCCAAAAATACACAAATAAGTTGTGATGAGAAATATTCCAATCATCCTCATCAAACACAAGTCAAACTAAATTAGCCTTATTACTGCTTTCATACAGAAAGTAAAGCCAGAAGTGTAAGGCAAATCAAAATGGTTTCATAAATAAAAATAACTATTATAAAAGGGAAAGAACATCCGTTTTATTATCTAGTGCATTGACTTACTTTAAGACCTCTTTCGAGGATCTCCTCAGCCTTAGCACCACGAACAGTGCAGTGGACAGCGATCTTTTCATTACGACGGATACCGAACGATCTGACGGTATACCTGGCCTTTGAGAACACTGGCTGCTGGCCAGTAAGCTGTTCCAACACCTGAAATAATACAACAATAATGCTCATTTATGTTTAAAACACACAGGAATACTTTTACATTTATGTTCATACATATAAGATATCAAACTTCAAGATATAAAATTGGAACAGAACATGGGATACACGACAGGGCAACTAACTAATGAAGAACTTTTTTTGTACTTGAAATGTTATTTCCGTAAGTATTCTGAACAGTAAGTAGTTAGTGCTCAGAAGTTGCAAATTGGAAATATTGCTCTTGCATGAATTTACAAACAGTAACACAAGTTATGTTACTCTTGAACAAGTTCATGCTGCCCTACGGTAGTTGGTAGCTCATTTGGTAAATATCTAAATTCAACACTGGAAGTTGTTAAACGAAATCACAGCAGAAATGTAGTAAAATAAAATCAATAAACTTTTCACTCAAACAATGACTAATGCACATGCACACTCAAATAGCAATATTAATGATGACAGTAAAATTATAAAGGTTTATTGGCACGGGTTATTGGCTTTTATTGGGCACGGGCATCATCGATTTTTTACTGAAGCATGAAATTGTATGTAGTCAACATGGTGTGTGTACCCATGTTTTGAGGGTTATGTATGATAAAAACCACATACAAAGCGTTATAAATAAAGGCACGCTATGTGAAACAATGACTAACCTTAGCAGCACGAGTCAGCCTGTCACCAGACTCTCCGACACAGATGTTCAGGCAGAGTTTCCTGATGTGAAGATTTCTCATAACATTCTTAGAATTATCTTTAGGAGGTTTCTTCTCCTTCTTGTCTTTCTTCAACGCGGGCGGTGGTACACGCTGAAATGCATATTCTTAGTTTACGTTTGGCACTTTTAACACACATTTATTTAAAAAATAATCCCTGTGTTCAAACACAAGACCTAGGTTATGCCGAATCTAAGGCCAATTCACAGCGATAAAACCAAAAATAGGATATCGTTAGGAAATAAATATATGTAACGAAGAAATTGAAACATTTTTCCACGCATAATATAAGAAAATATAACCGATTCAGATGGATAAATTAATACAAAAATCAAAAACACCCACCGCCATGGTTACGACTTATCAAAAAGAACCATAAACAATTTTGCTGTAAACGTCAATGTCAGTTATGAAACATAAACAAGAAAAAGTACTTTTATGGGACTCGGGTATGAGCTATGGTGGGTTTAGAAAAAGTTAATAAAAAAAACAGAATTTTATTAATTTCTATTTAACTAGACTAGTTTAATATTCCCTGACCTTATTACCTGATTCTAAAAACAAAGGATTTATTAAAAAAAAAAATGTAAATTAAACGTTTTGTGTACTTATGCAAATACGAAACAGGCTTTCACTTATAAAATATTTAAAAATGCATAATATACCGACACAATAAAATGCCATGCACATAATATGTTAAACGGTAACATCCATTACTTTGTTTTGTTAAAAAAAAATCCAACTAGGAAGGAGACTTACTGTTATCTAGCAACACTACTTTATATCTTTTTGGCCAGCCACAGAGCCAACCCATTCAAACCAATAAAATTCAATCATTGAAAATAATTGAACCACTATTGTTCACAGCAAGCAGCAACCATATAGTTCAGAACTTTAAAGCGGGTTTTTGTTTTTAACCCTGTTGCAGGTTAGCCGGTGGGTCCACCTTCATGGACCTATTTATGAAATAAAGGGGAAGAAAAAAAAATCTTTCGTCATTCACATGATTCACATTAGGTACATGATCCTTGGTAACTCGGCGTTTCTGCTAAGTATTAGAGTAGGTAGCATTGCAGTTATTATGTTGTTGCGTAAAATAATAATGAACCCTTGGTACACCATATACTATTAAATGTATAATAAGTATGTATTATTAAAATTGACGAACTTCTATATAAAAAAATATACATACCTACATAAAGCTACTTCCGAATACGTAGTGTTCATTTTTAAATTTAATTTTCAAACTATGCTATCCTGTAAATAATATATCGTAGCAATAAAACATAAACTTAATTTCTATTCCTACCTGCGGCTGCGGATCTATTATCATACTTTCAACAATAGAATAAGTAGGTAGGTAGGTACTTCCTTATTCACGAGACCGAGATCCATTACTTCTCATATTGTCGTTGTCGATTGTGGATCTTTGTTGTGGATATTGATTGACGAAGTGGCCTAGTTCTCAAATAGAATCGAATAATCAATAAATTGCAATCATAAATACTACATATCTATCTATAGATACGGCGAATTATTTTAATATGGCGGAGGAAACGCGAAAATCGAAAGTTATTGCTAATAAAAAATATGAGAAATATTATTGCTCAATATGCCATAAATACACAAACTCGGAGAATCAATTAAATCAGCATTTAGAAGGAATTCGCCATCAACAAAGGAAAATATTTTCTCCTCCGCTGAATACCGATGATTCAGTTAATAAATATGAATGTAATAGTCTTGTGTATGTTCCTGCCTTCGCCGTTCTTTCCATAACATCTTTTGTTTTTTGTTATACAATTGTTGTGTATTGGAATTGACACCTACCGCTAATGATTATCATAAATAAAACATTAAAGTGTAGTTAACGACGCCTTAAATTTCGCGCCATAATTTTAATTGGCGGAGAAGTCGTCCCCAAGCGTTCACGGCTTCTATGCGCACGAACGAACGCGCAGAACAATGAGGTAGCAGCCATTTTATGTCGGTGTCTAAGAAAAACATAATTCGAATGGCCAATCTTAACGAAATTGTGTAATTAGTGATATAATTTATGTGATTCTGTATACACTACTATATTTAGGTGTTTCTTTACTTATGTGAGTAGAATATAACTTTTGCTATACATTTATAATGATAAAATAACATAAGCGCGATGAAACCTAACATTTTGCATAAAAAAGAAATAATAATAAATTTGTATCTCATTCCCTCCATACATTATGAAAGGTCGTTGTATTTCCAATAGCTACAAGTCTTTCGTTTGCAAACGATGTTTATGTTTACAGATAGTAACTAAAGAGTATTATCACAAAGTACTTTCTGTAGATTTAGCTCAGGATAATATGACATAACTTTCACCGAAACGTTGAATAAAGTATTACAAACCCGTTTTGTTTACATTAGACTTGTATTGGTTACTAAATTACTTGTCGTATGACAACCGGCGTCGCGCAGCCTCGACTTGAAAGTTGGGGACAAAATTCAATAACGAATTGGCCATTTTATTGATGGCCGGGGGGGAGGCTGGGTGGAGACAGTCGGTCGGTGAGCTTCCGCCATTTAATATTTTGTTAGACATTTTAGCTGTTAACATTATGTTTTCTTGTTTACACTTCGTATATCTACCGATTAGAGTTGCCGCTGTATATGTGAACAAGTTTACATACATAACTGCATAATATATATGCTACACAAATATGCTAAAGATAAGCGCCCTTGTGTGAGTGTACGCTATTATATTCGTATACATGCCTATATACCTACCTATCTATTGCGTTTCGCATACATATCTCTGGCTTTTTATGCACCTATCTACTGTGTTCAGTCAACGGCCTAACAATATAAATAAAACAGCAATGTAATGTAATTTCTAATCTATTTTGTTATTGTTAGGAATAGTCTGTTTAACTTTTTAATATAATAATTTTTGTTTGACATACATAATAGGTACTTTGTTGGCCTAATATTTACTACTTATGCGTTTATGTATTTTTTTTTACTTAGCACTTTGTAATTTGTTTTTTTTTTGTTGCCCTGTATCTGCCTCTGTTGATTTGTAACAACCTGATTTTGTAATCATTTTTGTTTTACTTAAGTAATTATATTTTTATTTCACGCAAAACTAAGCTTTTTATTTCAAATTTATTATAATTGTTTTTGCTCTGATGGGTTTAATTTTATTTGAAAATTAGGTAGGCACGTTTAATTCCTACCGGCACCGGCACTAATATTATGAATGAGAAATTACTGTGATTTAATCCCGCATACGTACCTACCTTATTTAACCTACGTGCCTTGTATGGTATGATAGTAGTAGATATTATAGTAGCAACCGTCCTCCCCTAAAAAAAACTCTGAATAGTGTTCTTTCCAATCGGTTGCCTTACCCTTACTTTAGCTAAGAAGCATTGTCTCCCTTACTTACACTGTCGTAAGGGTCGTTACTTATAGTGTCGTCCAGTTAAAGTAGGTACTTACTTACGTCTAAATATTTATAACATTTTTAGTATTCGTAAAAACCACTGAACACTGATTTCATAGCACAAGTAAAAGAGAAGGCCTTCATTTTACTTACTTAAATTATTAATTAAATACCTACTCACTGCGAAAAAATCCTTTTTATTTATTTATAAGAAAATCGGACTCTCAACTTGGCCGAAAAATAGCGCGTTTTTTAAGCCATTTTCCGAAAGTGGTTCTTCAAACCGTGGCAGCCCTAGCTCCTGGTAGACCGGTCTTGTTCATGTCCACCGCCACCTGAATCTTTATTTTCCAACTTACCCTGGATAAATGAAGACGATGCGTATCAGTCCTCATTACAAAATGTTTTGGGTTCCGTATCCGAAGGGTGCCAAACGCCTATTACTAAACCTCCGCTGTCCGTCCGTCCGTCCTTCTGTATTGTCTTTTGCACCTCGATTTTCAATAAGAAAAGTGATGGAGCTGGCAGTGTCTTGCCACTTCTACAACCGCTAGTTGATCTTTTTTTTAAAGTAAGGCATCCCTGTACCAGTACTTTGGCCAAGTTTTATCTCTTACCTGCGGGTAAGGTTTACTACCCTTGTTCTTTACAAAAGGTAAATAAAGCTACTACGTAGTAATTTCCTATTCACGTCGGCTGTGCAGTTTTGATAGCCATTTGACATGAGGTTCTTTTCAGGTGGCAGAAATTGAAAATGGGGGAGCTAAGAGGTCGCCATTAGTTTCCCAGCACACTGGGGCGTAGGCGTCGGGGGAGTGGCACGGGGCGTGGGGGTCCCCGTGCCACCCCCTGGCGACCTACTCGCCACTATCTCCATGTTCGAACAGCAGATCAAGGCTGAACCCATGAGGTAAGACTCGTCGTAAAACAAAAGTTGAGAGGCCTGGTGGCCAACAATAATTGGGACCAATTGGTTTGTTGGTATTTATCTCAGGTCTTTACAAGTGTTGCCAATACAATGCGAAAAAGAATTATGAGGGGTAACTAAATGTACAAAAATAAAAGGCTTAACCCCAATCAAAATCTTGAGATGCAACTTCGCAATATTGGTGAACAGTATATAGCCAAAAATCTTTGGAAACTTGTAGGTTCACTCTAACATTGTTTCAAATAAGTACCAACTTTTACTAAAATAACAAAAATAACAAGCAAAAATCTGCTGAAGACGTAAGTAATTTGTGGGATGGATATTAAATGAAGCATTGTGTTGCGTTGCAGTTTCTACACATCTCATCCACACGTACACTCCGGTCCCCCAACAATAATACGGTCAGATTCAAGCCATGCATCCATCATCAACATGAACCAACATCACCAGACACACCAAGAGGATTCTAAAGATAGCCTCATAGTACAACAGCAAGTACAACATCAGCAAGATCTCATGGAACAACACCAACAACAACAAGAAATGCAACAACAAGACGACGAGGTGAGTTCACTGACTGTAAAGGAAGGAAATATGGCCTGTAAGCTTAACCCCTCGTGTTAGGTACACTGCATTGTCGACCAAGACTGCGCTTGGAGGATAAGAGCAGGTAATCTGCTGATGTAGTAGTAGTGAGTTTAGTTCCTTGGCTTAACATTCCGTATACTACTCAAAACCGGTCACCTGAAAAGACAGCCAAGAAGCTCACTTCTGAACGTTTCTTTTGTTATTTTCAGCTGAGCTTCAAAGGAATGGAAGATGAAGGAGTTGACATGGATATGGACGGACGACAATGTTCTCAGGTTAGACTATTTGCAATTCTACATGTCTAGATATTCTAACCACTTTTACAAATAAAACAACAATGCAACCGTTTTAACAGGGTATGGGAGTGGACATGGGATCAGTTCAAACTAAAATGGAAGTGTCAAATGGGGGTCAGTCGACGCCACGGTCTAAACCTCAGGCCTGTAAGGTGAGCGAGAAACGTTTAAAAATACTGGCTATTAACAGATTTCTCTCATATAAACCGCGACTTCGTGAGCGCGAGATATGAGAGAGAGCGATGTTGGGCTGATTTTCGTTCATTTTCGAACGGTCGTCCTATTATCTCTTTATAGGTACTTAGTCTGCATCAGCCCCATTTAATAAAGTAACCTCGTACTCTTCTTAATGATTATAATTCATGTTAAACTCTTCATATATAACACAATAATAATAATAATTCAGCCTGTGTTGTCCCACTGTAGGGCATAGGCATCCCATTCCTTATCTATTATACTAATATTATAAAGAGGTAAGTATGTTTTCACCTCACAAGCTCGGAAAGATTCTGTTTGTCATTCGAAATCTGAGTGCAAAAGTGCATTTTATCCCCTGAGAGTTTTTAAAATTCGAACCTTTCTATTGAATAATTTTCTATACCGCCGGATCCACTGAAAATGCATACGTATTTCATGTCAATGCGCCAACCTCAATAATAGAATAATCGCACTGGCCAGTAAGACTGCATGATATGTTTTTCTTGCAATTAGCATTTTCCTCGCTGTAGTGAGGTGAAAAGTTGTGTGTTTCGCTCGGCAGCACAGTTATTCTGGGTCTCGTACCTTTGAAACCTTCGCAACGCTCGGGATTCCATATTTGAATCATTCGCTTCGCTCATGGTTCAATCCTAGAATCCTTCGCTTGCTCAGGTTTCAATACAAGTACTCGAAGTACTCGCACCAAAAAACAACTTTGCTTGCAGCCTTGCATAACAAATAACTATTGTAAGTTTGTATGTACGGGGGTAATCTCCGGAACTATCAGTCGGATTTGAAAGATTCCTTTTGCATTGGATTGCCCAATTCTTGAGGAACTTCATCGCTAAGACCCTTAGGAAAAATAAAAATAAAAAAAATTGAAAAATTGCAAGAAAAATGTTAAACGAAGTAACAGAGCGGGCGGGTGATGGGATGCGACGCGGTTGATCGGGGCCGAAGTCGCGGACAGAGGCTAGTCCACTTAAAACACAAAAAAAAATCCCAATACAAATGTAAAACAGTGACTGCATTAAAATTCAAAACACGCTTAACTCAAGGTTAAGTCCCGAATTGCAATATGGTGAACTGTGCGAATACTAATAGGTAAACCACGCATGAATGGGTTACTGGGGAAATAAACTCTATGTACGACGTACTAGTGAGTAGTGCCTTTTATGAGAAGGTGTAAAAACTAACCATTTTCAAAATGTCTTCTTTCAGGTCTGCGGCAAAGTTCTGTCGTCTGCTTCCTCTTACTATGTTCACATGAAGCTTCACTCGGGAAACAAACCTTTTCAGTGCACTGTAAGTATATGTGTTTGTTTAAGATATACCTAAGTAAATATTGTCCCGATGGTTAGCTAGGATTATTTCTAATAAATAGGTGGATTAAGGAAACGACCAATTGGAACCATGCACCTAGCTTCTGACGTTTCATATGTGCCCATTTAGGTTTATGTGAAATTAAATATTTTGATTTTGAAGGGATGTGGAATATTTTGATTTTGTGGGACCTACTATCCCATGTAAAGAAGCAGAAAAAAGTGAGAAAAGCCATAGGTGCGCGTTGCAAAGATTTAAAAGACGAGGCAACGAAATTATTATAATTCTTTATCTACACTGTCAGCTTATTGCCAACAATAAAACGACCAGTGTCATAGTAACCATTATACCATCCAAACGAGAGTTATAATGTTGTACTACATTACATTATGCAACTCTTTTGCTTGTTCGATCCCTTCCCATTCCCTTCCCCTCCTACCCGGTCACCTGCTGACCTCCGCGCCGACAGTTGTGCGACGTTTTCCAAAATACGCTCCGTCACGCTTGGACGGCTACGAAAAGGCGTAACTGGTTGTTTTAATGTTGGCAATAAGCTAACCGTTTCAGTAACTTTTATAGAGGATTCACATCATGGGTTTAGATAAAGGCTTGTATGCAACTGTACATAATTAGGTATTAAAACACTCATTATCATACTCTCGGCTTCGCCTCGTTTGATACATCCACATTCGTGTTTTAATACCCCTTATAATACAACAGTTGCATAAATAACTATATAAGATAATTATTTTACTAACTACTAAGCATTACTAGACTACTAAGTTTTACTAGACACAATTCACAAAGTTAAAACTCCTGCAACAATACAAAAATTTCCCGACTGCGCGCGATGGTGCCAGTTAGCCCAGGTTCGCACGTTCACGCGTTTTTATCGCGGCGATGCTTTTTCGTACAATTGATTTGAACAGAGTGCATCCCAGCGCGTCGAAAAGACACACTGTTGGATTTTCAACTCTCGGCGCTTAGCAGAGCGTTGGTCGCGTCCGTGCATACCTGGGCTTACACGTAAATATGTAATGGACAGATGTGCATTGCACATACAGGTTTCATTTTGTTAATAAACGCAGGGTCGGCTATTGTTTGGATTGTCTGGCTCTCTTTTCACCCCAAAATACAAGTTTTTTGGGGTACCATCCCAGTAGATTAAAAACAAAAAAGTAACTCACAGGCAGAAAATAATCAATGGTCTTCTTTTATTTATATTGTGTGTTATAATTGTCGCCTTTACTTTTAAAATTTTAGTTACTGTTATTGGTTGACTACACAACCGTTGTAGCAAAATAAATAAATAATAAGAAAATTCATCGATTTTTGTTAGCGTCTTTTGAACGGTTTAATATGAGTTTGATAACGAAAATCAATCAAAATCAAACATCCGAAGGATGACAGAAAACTTATAGAAGAAGATTTAGATTAATCCATTGTGTGTGATGACGTGAATCGTGACGAAACGGAAGGCCGGATGGTGCGTGAACTATCGTTCAATGAAACAAAATCAGCACAGCGCAGTGATCAGATTTGTGCAGAGTCATGCTTCAATTTATTAGGGGTCGGTTTCATACCGTCTGAATAGTTATCTTATGGGCGTTTGTGCACTACACGGAATTTTACGGTTCCGGATGTAAAATCTCATACTTATTTTCCGGATCACGTGATATTTACTTGAGAATCGGACTGCCGGACCGTAAAATTCCTTGTAGTGCAGAAACGCCCTAGGGTAAGATTATAGATTCAGGTCTATAAGGAATAGATTTAGATTTGCCTTTAAGTTGGCCTTTAATCGTAAATAATAGCACCATCAGATATAAATAGTATACACTTATCCACTTTGGTCAAGTCCAGCAATAGACCATGATGGTTTCAGAAAGAGTAGGTTTTCTCAGCATGATGTAAGTGCCATACATTTTTAAAGTTTTCCTTACTAGTCTTACTTCTACCCGATAAAAGGGGCTTACATCTTTTGGCAAAACCGCCCGGTATTTCAGCCAGCAAATATACCAACGCACTGAAAATTTGTTATCCTCTCTGACGTAGGTGTGCGACGCAGCTTTCTGCCGCAAACCGTACCTAGAGGTCCACATGCGCACACACACAGGGGAACGCCCCTTCCAGTGCGACCTCTGCCTCAAGCGATTCACGCAGAAGTCCAGTCTCAACACGCACAAACGTGTTCACACAGGTCAGTGTAAACTAACCCTAACATGGACTGTTGCATCTGAAGCATCTCGGTGTTGTTTACAGGCATTCGAAAAACAGAATTTTGTAAAATATAAAGTTTTTACACAAATTTTTAACTGTTCTGTTTTTCGTCCGCCTGCATAAAATAATATTTTTCAAACACTAAATGCTCAATGCTCGCATAAAAATCTTAATTAATCGCATTTTGTGCAGTGAACAAATTGATCGCTTGAAAAATATTGATTTATCTGATAGCTGATATAATTGTTGTATCTTAAAACGATGACTGATAATTGCAGCATTATTGTTGAATGCAATTTAATGTAATTTCCATATTATTTTTTATCTGCCAGTAATTTAAAAGACTGCATTTTGCACCAAAAAAAGGACATTTTAGTTTTTTGTATTTGCATTTTTGTAATCATTGAAAAGATTCCCCCCAAACACAGAGATTTTTTTAATATTTATAGGGATGAATGTTTAAACACTGATTTTAGGATGGAGGTATTAGGAGATCTATATGGAAGTTACATTTACCTACTGAACTGGAAAAACTCAATAATAAATTCCCATTTTAGATTGTACCATGAGGGGATTGTTCAAAAATTATAAAACAAATTGGATTCTTATATTTTCAAGTTGACCTCCTCCTGTTTCCGCGAAACCGAAATATTTAAAATTATTTTGTGTTATTGTTTTAAATTTTCCATTGGCTACCTGTTGTTGATTATGGCTTAAATATCCTGTTTTGACGCCCTGATAAACGAGCTATTTTGTATTTTATATGTATTGTCTTTTTCTCGTTACTCATACCTATTATTTTATTTACGCTAGATGTGCTACATATTTATATATATACCTACGTTTTGCTACGAAAGCCTACTTTTATTTTTTCCACGCAGAAATAATATTTCTTTGTTCATATAATATGTATGTAAGTAGATAGTGATTCCGCTCCTCATAAGAATTGGTCAAGTTTGTATAACTATCCGGTCTCTCCCCACTGACCCTTTATACCTACCCATATGAGATGAAAATTTTGTCGCCCTTTTCTTCCATTATGTGTACTTTTTACTTCATTGGGTATTAAGTTACCGAAGTACCTACTATATTTTTCTATTATTTCATGGTGCTTATTTATACTTAATTATAAGCACGCGGCCTCTGGACGGAGCTTTTTACTACTTTTATTCAGACACCTATATTATACAATATTGTTTATATACCATCCATTATACTTATCATATTGAATCTAATGAACTACACGTACTAAAATACATATAGCCAAGTAGGACACTGGTGCGACACACAATTCGCTAAAATAGTTGACAATACATATGCTTAACATACGACATGTGAATAGTTTTTGAGTTGTGCCAATAGAGCTAATAGTGTTTTCGCAAAAAGATCAGGGCGTGAGGAAGGCTTCGTTGATGTGAGGTAAACAGGGGGAGGTAAAGAACTCACAATGGATACGATGCGGTACGCCCGTACCGCACTGTGTCGTTACTAGCACAGGGAAATCGATTGTGTGTTCTTGTTAACGTGGTGTAGACAAACGAGCGTGTGTTGTTGGAATGTGGCCTGGGTTCTAGATGAGCACATGCGCGCGTTGATGGTGAAGGACCGGCCCTACAAGTGTGAGCTCTGTCAGATGCGGTTCACGCAGAGCTCCAGCCTCAACCGACACAAGAAAATTCACACGGGTGGGTTGATATCTTTAGCACCCGTGCCGACTGTATCGCTGCAGTATCCGTACTGCCCGCCTCCTCTCGGCTCCTCAAGCCTCGACATCTCTAAGTCCGTTCACTTGAATGTAAGCCGTATTCTGACTCATTCGATGGTTTCGTTCAGAGGAACACAGACGTGCGTTGCTGGCTAAGGATCGGCCCTACCAATGCGGCGTCTGCTTTGTGAGGTTCACCCAGAAATCAAGTTTGGGCCGGCACGGAAAAATACATACCGGTGGGTCCCTACCTATACCTCCTGCCTACTTGTGCGTGACGTTTTCCTTGAGGCAGAACGGTACTAACGTGTATTATGTTATAGAGATAGCCTACCTCCCCCTGAATGTGTGTGAATGGTTTCATTAATGTAACATATTAGGTAATATAATGAAATAAATATTGTTTGAGAGGGTGCTGAGATGCTATATCGAAACTCGTATAACTTATAGAGGAGCACAGACGAGCCCTGTTAGAGAAAGTGCGGCCGTACCAGTGCCACATCTGTTTTATGCGCTTCACTCAGAAGTCCAGCCTGGGACGACATGGGAAAATACACACTGGTAGGCATTTTCCCCTAAAATCCTTAAGTAGACAATGAATTTGATATTATCACGTTACTAGGCAGTAACATTAGCAGTGCGTCGAGCTGGACCGTTGTTTTAGCTGAATTTTGTTGGTATTTCTAGAGGAGCACATCCAATCGCTGATCAACAAAGTGCGCCCCTATCAATGCGACATCTGTGACAAGCGGTTCACTCAGAAGTCAAGCCTTGGCACTCATAAACGTATACACACCGGTGGGTCCCTTGATATTTCATTTATTTTGGTTCGGTCTCGAAGCCACAATGCATAGCTCTTACAAATCATTGTTTTTAATTTTATAAAATTGTGGCTTTGATACCTATGTTTTGTGAATAGTTTTAAGGGCTCCCTGACCTAATATAATATTTTGTACCCATAAATTTTTGTTTTGAATATCATACCTATTTACATGGTTAGCGATTTGGAAGTGATGCATTTGTTGGTTTCAGTCTGTATATAAAGCTTACATTAGGTTACACACGCTCAAAAACTATTCACAAACAGTTAAGTAAAGCATGTGTACGTTGTGATGATTTCCGTTAAGTTATAGGAGAGAGAATGTCTGATGGACAAATAAGGTGGTTAAAATTCCCTCATGGTAGTCAGTTGGAAGTTTGGAAGCGGCATTCGGTTACTAAGCTCAGTAGAATTATTTGTCCATCGTGGTTTTGTTTTGTTTCTCTGTCCCCCCGTGTCCGTGTGTTGGCGGCGCAGGGGAGCGGCCGTTCCAGTGCACCGTCTGCCTCAAGTCCTTCACGCAGAAGTGCGCGCTCAATTTGCACGAAAAAATACATACGGGTTAGTAGCCCACATATATTATAATCCGCAGTATTATTCCTATCGGTACGATTAGCGTTAACTTGCGACTCGTCATGCAGTCATTTCATTTAGCGTCATGCTTCGCTCCTATTTTTCCGTTGCCCGCCTAACCCGTTGTTTTACTCTCCCTGTTTTTGATAGCTTCCATCTCGTTGCTTTCGACTAACATCTCGATTTCTTTAACTCATTCAAATGCGCGCTTTACGTACTTCTGCAATCACTGATAATTTCCCGCCTGTCATATTATTAATAATCTGCCGGTCATTCGCCCCTCTTATTCCTCTCATTCTGCATACAACTCGGTGTTTTAGCATTTATCATTTTTATCATTTCTTCATGGATATTAATTCATTCACAAAAGCGGTAATGCAATCGCCGCAATGACGCATTCTTGGCGCCCCAACATCGTATCTTAATACGGTGCTGGCTTTCAAAATTGGGTTTACAAAATTGGGGGCGAATCGGTCGCTGCGTGCGACGCTCGATGCGGTCGAGATTGGCAGTGGGCGGGCGGCCAAAGGCACACGCCATGCGTCGGCGACGTGCGTTACTCGCTTTTGTGTGTGCACTGGGCGCAGTGCAAGGGCGTCCTTTCGCGTGCGGGCAATGCCCGGCGGCGTTCGCCCGCCGCCCCTACCTGGACATTCACATGCGCACGCATACAGGCGAGCGGCCCTATCAGTGCGACGCGTGTCTGAAGCGCTTCACGCAGAAGTCCAGCCTCAATATACATAAGAGGACGCACACAGGTGGGTGACCCCGCGGGCCGGACTGGCACCGCCCGCCCACGCCTCTCTCCACTCGCACTCCGCCTCTCCTCCGAATCTATCCCGACATTGAGCGATCACGAGCCTTTCTGTAATTAACATAGTGAAAGATTTGGAGCGGAGTACGCGGCGAGCGGCGACCGGTCCGCGCCGCGATCTCCGTAGAGCGAGGGCGTCTAGCGTCCTTGCGGGCTCGCCGCCGCTATAATATATGTGTTGGGCACCAGTCCAGGGCAGACCGTTCCAGTGCCTGTCGTGCCCCGCCGCCTTCACCTGCAAGCAATACCTGGAGATACACACGCGCACGCACACCGGCGAGCGGCCCTATCAGTGCGACATCTGCCTGAAGCGCTTCACGCAGAAGTCCAGTCTCAACATCCACAAGCGGACGCACTCAGGTACGTGGGCGGCCTGCGAGCCACCGGCGCTAGGGAGGAATGAACGTATGTGGGCTACTAGAGAGTGCGTGCACGCGGGGAGGCGGGGGGCCGCAGTGAGCTAACCGTGTCGCTCGTCCACAGTGCAGGGGCGGCCCTTCCAGTGTCTGCAGTGCCCAGCCGCCTTCACGTGCAAGCAGTACCTGGAGATCCACAACCGCACACACACCGGCGAGCGCCCCTACCAGTGTGACGTATGCCTCAAGAGATTCGCGCAAAAATCTACACTCAATATACACAAAAGAACGCACACAGGTCAGTCGACAACGCTCTACGCACGCTTTATGTTTTTTTTTTTTTTAATTTCTACATTCTTAATCACCTGCAATTATTCTGTAACATTTGTGCCATACTTCCTTAATGTATTTTCTTATGTTCGAATTCAAAGTTGTCGGTGCCACAAAACTATTAATCGTAAGTCTTATTGTGAGTATTTTGATATGATGTGTATCATGCAAAATAATCATGTATTAAATGAATAAAGACTAATATTGTACGCGGGTGGTCAGTGCAAGGGCGTCCGTACCAATGCATGGAGTGCCCGGCGGCGTTCACTTGCAAGCCGTACCTGGAGATACACATGCGTACGCACACAGGGGAAAGGCCGTTCGAGTGCGATGTCTGTTACAAACGCTTCACGCAGAAATCCACGCTCAACATTCACAAGCGAATTCATACCGGTACGACTACATCGCATTCCCTCCATAGCCGTGTTTTGGGCACACAACCGGCTTGATACCAATTTTTGGCGTTTTGACACACAAATATCGGTCGCCTATTAAGACCACAATAAGTTGCTCACTAGAATAGCTCCAGTCTGGTGTTATGTGCTGATAAGACGGTACTACCTCAGTAGGTACACAGCGACCGATATCTGTTTGCTGAAACAAAGCGACACGGCTGTGTGTGCCTTAACAGTACTACGTGAATCATTGTCTGTAACCAAATGATTCATGGTAGCAGCTTAGTGTGTCTAACAGATAAAAAACATTGTAATACTAACATAGAGGAGTTTATTTATTAGGGTTGGGCAAATCTCTAACTTTACCGTTGCATGTTTGGCGGTCGTTTAGAGGAATATAGCTCCAAAACGATAAAAAAATAGGTTGGAAATTACACGAGAAGGGTATATAATTATGAAAATACACGAAGTTTTAATCCATTAATGCATGTTTAGTAACCCAAATGCCTCTTGGGATGGCAATAAAGACGCATGTAATTATCACAATTGAATAATGTTTTTCGTCTGGTAGCTTACTATTAATAGAAAGTAGTGAATTATTCAAGAGATTGGAAGATAGATAGATGGTTCGTTTAGAAGACGGCAAATTGCTTTAACAGGCAGATACATTGTCATTCTGAACTTAATGATGTGGCACCGACAACTCATTGTAAGTTATAATTTTAATCATCCGCTGCATCATCACTTGAGTTTCAGTATTATTATTTATTATAATTTCTTGGCTTACATTCATTAATTTCAGACTGCATCACTCTCTAATCGCATCTTGCCGTCTTTCTAACATCATTTGCCTTCATTCTCGCTTTCATCAATTTTGTAAACTTCATTGCTTTCATTTCGTTTGTTTTGTTTTAGTTAGTATCTGTTTTACAGGAAATTTTATGTTTCAGGTGAACGTCCTTATGCTTGTGATATTTGTCAGAAACGTTTTGCTGTGAAGAGCTACGTAACAGCGCACAGGTGGGTCGCCATTTAAGAATTTAACGCACTGCTATGTGGCGTTGTTGCCAGATAGTACCTATTACGTTTGTATGTACTTTAATTCAGAATCTCAGATAGTTAAAATCCCATTGCCACTTGTTCAACTATCTATTTGAGCGTCACGTTGTCATGTAAGGTTGGTTGCAATGGAATTTGAACTTTGTCATGAATTGAGATTTTGAACCACAAACTTGATACCTATTTGTCTATAATTCTGAATTCAAGTTTAATAGTTAGTCGTGTACTGAGATACTGGACATAATAAATAAGTGCAACTCTACAAGGTTATTGTATCGCGTGGCCAAAATCGGAACTAACGTCGCCATATTTTTTTGTCAATACAATTCCTGTGATACAATTTCACATAATAAGTTTACCAACATCGCCCCCCTGTCAATGTCGGTCAGGCCCCAAAATATTGTTGTAGCACTATAATTATGTAAACATGGTGTTTGTAATGGCCTCCAGATGGTCTCACGTGGCCGACAAGCCGTTGAACTGCGACCGCTGCTCGATGTCGTTCACATCCAAATCTCAGTTCGCGCTGCACATTCGTACGCACACCACCGGCTCCTGCTACGAGTGCAGCGTCTGCGGACGCTCCTTCGTAAGGGACAGCTATCTAATAAGGTAAGTAATATTTTTAAAATTCAAATAATTTTATATCACTCTAGTTTGTTCCTGCAACTTCGTCCGCATGAAATTGCGGCCCCAGAGATCCCGACCCACCGCTGCACATCGCCCGCCCGCGCTATTACTTCTTTTTAGCTTAGCGTTCTTACTGACTTTTCTCAGCTCATCTCCTAAGAGTCGTAGCGTGATGTTAAATAGCCTATAACGCTCATCAAGAAGTGGGCTAAACGAATACAAAAAGATTTTTTCAAATCCGACCGGTAGTTCCAGAGGTTAACGCGTTCAAACAAAAAAGCAACTCTTCGGTTTTTTTAAAATAGATAAACTTACATAAACAGTTATGAAACGTCAGAAACTAGGTGCATGGTTCCAAGTAGTAGTTTCCTATGGAGAAGAGCCGGCAAGAAACTTCATGATTACTCTTTTAAAAATATTGGCTTTTACAATGCTTTCAAGTTACGCTGTTAATAGGTATGGGAGGACAGTGGAGGCCTGTCAGCAAGTACCAGTACAGGAAGTCTATTAAAATCTTTGTATCCAAACATGCGAAACTTTTTTCCACTTAAACAAATATCAGCTTTACACTTGTGCAAATTAAGTGGATTTCACAATGATTTCGCAATATTGAAAATTTCATAAAAATATTGAAGTTGCAGCGAAAATTTAACTTTATGTGAAGGGATTAAAGTTATTGTTCATAAATTGTTAACTGTGTAAAATTATTATGATCACATTAAAATTTTCTCAATTCACAATTTTTTTATGGGACACATTCGGATGATGCAGATACAAACTATGTTAGCACTTCTGCTATGTATCGTGTCGATGACAAGAATGAAATATATATTTTTAGATCCTCCCCAATGCAGGAGGCTCGCAGGACAAGATGTGTGAAATTTTCTTTGCCTTGCAACCCTGACAGGATCATTGATCATTAGAATTTAGAACCTTTTTTTTTTCTTAAAAAATCTCTGAATATACTTATTCCTCTTTGACACAGACACCACAACCGTGTCCACCGCGAGAACCACAGCAACGTGTCGGCGAACAGCATCGGCACCATCAACAGTGTGGCTACCAACACCAACAACTCTAACAACAGCAACTTTGACTCGCCCGGCGTTTGTGACTTAAGGTATGGCCTCGGAGGTATCGGATAAATAAGAAAAGGCATAAAAATTAGGATATTCTAGGCATAAAAATGTATAATTACCTAAAATATTACTACTTGAGTAATTTAAGTGGAAACATGTGCCTTATCCCTAATGTTTTTAAATTGAAATTAGTCCCATTCGCATTCCAAGTGAGGTACCAAGGTACGGCGTAGCAGTTAGCACCCCCTTATATTACTTATTGCTTACAATAGAACGCACATAAATATAATTTAGAACGAATTGATAGCTCACAGATCAGATCCATAGAAGCGATTGATAGACGCCAATTTCTTTCCAGCTTCGTACCAATGGTGAACCGTTACATGACATCTCAAGGAACCCAAGTGTCCATGCAGGATACCAGCAAAATGTCTGCGATGTCGCCACAGTCTATTGCGTCTATTTGTAAGTATTATAGCTACATTGTATGAACAGTCGGAGAACACAACACACAACGCTTTGTCGTGTTATAGCAATTTTTTGCGACACAAAGAATGACAGTTGTGATTTGAATAAACGGACACTTAAAGTTGATCGAAATTTGCTAAATAATCCATTTCCATGGTTAAAGAAGAAATCATATTTTATTGCTTATCGATAATTATATTTTCAGCGTCGCCCCCTCCCTCGCATACCCCTACGCCCCAACCCCAGATGTCTGGTCAGATGCATCTTGCAGACTGATTACCAGTTTAGGTACGTTTTTTACTAATATTTTGTTGT
The DNA here is from genome assembly GCA_914767815.1 of Eupsilia transversa. Classification (NCBI taxonomy): domain Eukaryota; kingdom Metazoa; phylum Arthropoda; class Insecta; order Lepidoptera; family Noctuidae; genus Eupsilia; species Eupsilia transversa. The sequence goes on along the minus strand of OU611890.1, from coordinate 8,029,525 downwards.
TCACTATTATAATTGGTTAAATACAAAGTTCTCATGGATATCGATACGTTGTTTCAGCTCTCGGTTGAGCAGCAAGCAGCCAGAGTGCAATATTAAATATTTGGCAGCCATCAACAAGAGCAGCTATCATTCATAATGATGTAAGCAGAGGAGACTGGCTCTCCTCGCTAGGATCGTCAGCATGGACTCATGCACTTTTATTTGTTTATTATATTTGGAGTTATTTATTTATACATTGTTGATTTCGTCGGCCGTGGTGTGAGCGCGAGCAAGGCTGCGCTGTGCGTGGACTGTGGCAATGTGCAGGAATCGAGTTGGTTTCGTTACGCTTGTGGAATCCCTCGAGAACACCAGGTGGACATCACAATAGAGACGAGGATGTAGTGAGTAGTCACGTAGCGGTACCGCCTATGATAATATATCCATTGTGATTTATACCTACAACTGTGATTTATCTATACCATCACATGATTATATTAATTTCCGTGGTGGCGTTCATAAATCAATACTTAAAAGTCTCATCATGATAGATTGTAGGCCTAAAATGTTTGATCTCATAATCTAATTTGCTTAGTGATAAATTTTGGAATCGTAAATGGTAAATCTCCAACTTAAAAATTCTAAATTTTAATGTTCGTCATTCGCTTGTCACGTCATACCCATCCTTCATTAGTCGTAGTGAAATGTAACAATATCTTATTGCGATGCTTTAACTTAGAACGTGTCAGTGTATATGGAAGTTCAGTAATTTTATATAGAACTGTTACCGATGAGTGGTAAAGTATTTTGATTGCTGAAGAATAGGAAGGACTCTAGATAATACTCCTCAAGATTAATCCATAAGAATACTTTAAATAAAAATCAGGTTTCATATAAAATAATAATAATAGTAAATAAGAAGTACAAATAATAATCCCATAAACTAGCAGAGTCCTGAGAGGCAATATGAAAGCTTCACAAAATTAATAACTTTTAATATGATGTTTATTGGAGAAATCCAGAGAAGTGCCTGTTGCAACATAAAATTGGCAATATTTTTTAAACGTATTACGTTCAGAATAAAGTTATGTTCAGTGTTCAATGTGTGGTGGGGACATCGCGGAGTACGCTTTAGTGTGTCTTACAGTAATAAGTGAACGTTGTTAGTGGCGCTGATGTGTGGGCGGTTCATGACAGAGAGCATAATTTGTGAAGCTTCTTACTAAAACTTTGTGTGCCTTCTAGCGGTTAGCGACATTAGGCAATATCAATCATAACACCATTGATAAACTTCATTTTATATTTCTGATGAGATTGAATATTCATATAAAGTGTAGTCATCATGAACATTGTTACATAATTATTTACCCATTTAGGATATCGCAATATATATACATATATTATGTAACAAACGTATTTTGGCAAGAGGCAGAACTTATTTCATTACTGTTTTTCGAATAATAGTAATAATGAATAGTGTATAGTGCAGTAGTCTTCCAATACCTTGAGACAGTTCTTGCGCACGCGTCGTGCAGCTAAAGTGTCCGCTGCGGGGGTTCCTTATGGTTTGCCATTATTGATATCAAAGATAGATTGGTGCCATTTCTATGTAAATGATGTGGTAGTGTAAGTTTAGTTAAGTCTGCAGGTCAGGGTAGAACTGGAAATAAAATATTGTAAGAGCTCTAATATGTAATACATAGTGTTAAACCGACATTTATACCCATTGTTTTACAACTTCCTGTGTTAATTTTGATACCTTATTTTATTTCCATGATGTGTGTGTCCATGTGCTGGTTCAGCAAATGTAAATAAATATTGGTAGTGTTTATTTATTCAAGTATATCGAGGAGAAATCCATTCAAAATTATAATAAGTGTATGATTTGTAGGAATGTCTCATTCTACAGTCATACCAAATATCGAACTGAGAGTATAATTGGAATTAATGTTAGACTTAGCGCAGAACTACACTTTGGGTACTATAACGATCAAAATTTCTTGTAGATGTACATAAGTATACATATAATAATAATAATATATACATATGAATGTTGTTTGATAGTCCTCAATATTTTTTTATATTTTGATAGTTCTGTATTTGAAAGAAACACGAAAAAAATAGGCCAATATCTCATTATCATTTTAAAATAAATGTGTACATCGTATGTTAAGATAAAGTAAAATAATATGAGGATGCATTTAGTTGCCCACAAATCTAAGAGTAACATCTAAACTTTTCCGCATATTAATAAAATCTTAAACGTTGTTTAGTAAGTTTCTTACCAAGCCATTGATAACAGTATTATTTAGACAAACTAGAACTTGGGTTTAAAGAGTAGTATAAATCTTTCAACTACCATTATAAAATGATCACCATTGAAATTTTTAAAACCATAGTTATCAATAGTTTGTATGTAACAGCATTGGTAGGGACAACACGTATTAGGTGCCTTTCAATGCTGATTACCTTATATAATTATATTATTCATAGATATTATGAATGGAAATAGAAACACCAACATAGTGACCTAGGTACATAAATACATATATGAATATATTGATGTCGCTGAGCTTGCCGATCTCTCGCCGAGGGTGATTGTTTCTTTTTGAATTCTAGGATAAGTAATATATTTTTGTTATTATTATATTATGTTCACTGTCTTTATGATTGTTTTATCTTTATTATTACATTACCCTATCGTTGCTTCACCCTAGCCGAGCGAGTAGGCGAGCCGAGGACATGTGGCCTTCGTTCATTACGAGATGTATTCTAATTTCTTAATCCTTCACAGAGTATCATTCATATATTTATATTGATAAGAGGAACACTTTTCTCGATGAATATGTCTCGTAATGAATAAGGACCCAAAAAAAAACAGTGAAGGTCACAGGTTGCACCTTGATTTGTAAAAGCTACTAAGTATACGTTGGTCTCGCAACTTGTGTGCTTTCATTGTGCAACTATTTTACATACCGATGTTAGTTAACCTATATTAAGAAGTGAAGCCCTTGAATTTACGTAATTACTAAAGTGGTGGTATGATTTTTTTTCTCTTTGTCTACTTTTTTTTGAACCGTAGAAAAGACTGAGGAATTCACAACGTTAAAAAGAATACTCACGCGAAATATTGGCAGTGTTAGATTGTGTTGTTGTTATTTTGTTGTTAACATCAGAATGGTTGTGGTTGATGGACCAACCAGTTTATTGTAGCAGTTGTATTGAAGTTTGGTTAAAGAAATCGTACATATCCTTACCCGTGAATGTATACTTCCCTCGTCGAGGCAGACTACTAGTCTAGGGGGCCGCGTGCCGCCGACCAGTTACACTAAACTTGATGGTAGATTTATGAAATAACAGTGAGCCTTGTATAATCATAATGTCTAAGGTACATAAATATTTAGTTCTATTGTATCGTTAGATTTACGTGAACTTCCGCTTTGCCAACATATTGCGTTGCTTACATTATAATCATACGAGAGTACAGCCTAAGGATTTTAACTTTTTTTATATACTGAGAGCTATTTCTAAGTCACTGATTTTATACTATTTCTAATTATACGCTAAACAAAAAATAAATGGCTATGAGCCACACTTTACCAAGTTTTGGAGTATTTTACATCCCTTTGAGTGCAATTTTTTATTAAAATTCAAACATCATGGCATGATGATAATTTGTACGGTCATTTAGTTATAGCTCTTCAGAGTTTTGATGACCAATATTTTAACTACAACCGTTTTTTCTTTATTGTTAAAATTTTTAGGCTAGTTTATATTTTAAATAAGTTAGATTTGTTAACTGTGGTGTATTACATTTACATTGCACGTGATTATAGCTCTCACAGCCTCCTTTACAGGTGATTATTTAGTTATTTTTGTAGTCTGAAATGATTGTGATAAATTTATTATTATAATTATATTGGTTTGTTTTGTAGAACTGGAGTCTTTCATATTGTTTATTGTTGATACTTTGAGTATACAATGTGCAACGTGGTAGCGGTAGGGAGAGGCTGTTAGAGCGGTTATGTAGTCAGCATTATATATATGCTTTAATGTGATTTTTTAAATGTACTCTTTATTATAGTCTCATCAATCAATATTATAATTAGAGAACTAACAAAAACTTTTAATTTTTTTCAGTTCATAGTGATTTATATTGAGATCAAATAAAAATACAGAGTTTATATTTTAATTTTATGGAAAAATATACATTGTAAAATTATTCTTTAGTGCTCATTTGCAGAGCTCTAATAAAAAAATGAAACTATATGAATGCAAAATAACAAGTCACGATTCTTTTAGAAGTCGCCATGTAGTGGAAAAAAATAAACGTGCCATGATATTTGTGGCTATTTATTTGTTTATTTTCAATTCCCACCTTTTATGTTATGTTATATTAGTAATAATACCTTATAACTAATTTTAATATCCAACAAATCGACAATAATGCCTAAATAGACCAAGAAGTCCTAACACAGCTTAATCTGTCGTTTAAGACCCAAATTTCCTATAATAAATAAAGTACTTATTACTTATTATAGCCAACCGCACTTCAGTGGTATCGACTTCAACAAACAAAATCGGCTATACGTAATGCTACATTACATTATGATACAAGTGTGCGGTGTTGGTTACTACACTCGACAAGGTATAAGTCAGCCGATAAGGTAGCCGAGAGTGTAATTATCAATGCACACGCGTTTTATACGACGTTTTTCAACACACTTGCGAGGAAAACAGACTTGTTGTAATAACATAGGCTGCATTAACGTGACTTTAAAGATGATACATTTCGATTTATAAAGTTCAACTGACCTTTGTTGCCAGGTACTGACTATCCGGACTCCGGAGCTTCATTTAAAAACTTTTCTACTTCGGTTGGTGACAATACTTTAGATTTCGTATTTTTTATAATAATTAACCACAGAACGAAACTATACCAAATATTTATGGAAAAACCGCTGACCAGCTTAAATGAAAAATAGAATAAACACAAAATAATGTTCTGAATGCGCAAATTAAGGATAATAATTTATGTACTAGTGAAAAATATACAATTTGATGGAATATTATGTTAATTTAATGCCTTTGGTAACGAGCTTCACCACAGTCAATTTCTACAAATTCCATGTTGCCATGATAGTAATTACTAATTTCATTCCCTCTGCCATGTCATTTCTCCAACTAGTAAATAGTTATCTCTGGCTCACATTACCGCACCAGTTCGGTAATATAAAGTTAAAACCACGCGTTTTTAATACACAGCATTATGAACCTAAAAGCGGTTCGATAAGAGTCACTTTACGAGCAAGTGTGTTGAAAAAATTATTACCATGGATGTGTGGTTCAGTGTACAGTCACGGGCATAAATAAACTCTTTTGCAAAAAAAACGGGCACTTTAGATTTTTTTCTCTACTTCAATGAAGAAGAACAAGAAATAGGTTTTGTTAATTTGACAATGTATTGGCATGTTTTTTGAAGCATCCTGGCATGATTCTTTACGTTCCAAATTTAAAATTTGAAATTATTAAAAGAAAAATAATGATTATTGTGGATTATTCTAAAATTGCTTTACTACAGGCGCGAATCGCTGAAACGATTTTTAACTGATTACGATATTTTAAAACTTTTTGGATATTTTCAGCAAATTAAACAATTTAATCTTTCTTTTTACATTAAATACCACTTTTTGATATGAGTGATAAAGCGATAAGGACCGGTAAAATTATAGCCCTACTTGAAGAAGGTTGTTCGCAAACTTACGTGTCTCAGCGGCTAAATGTGAGTCGTTCAACTGTCCAGAGGACTTGGCAACGGTATCAAGAGACTGGTTCGGTCAAAAGAAGACCCGGTTCGGGAAGAAAACGATGCACAGAACCAAGAGATGACCTCTTTTTGGTGAGTCAGGCGTTGCGTAATCGTAAGGCGTCAAGTGTGGACCTGAAGAAGAGCCTTGAAGAAGTAAGAGGAGTAGAAGTTAGCTTGTGGACGGTCAGGAGGAGGCTTTTGGCTGCCAATATCAAGAGTTACCGCCCAGCTCGGGGCCCTAAATTACTCCGTGAGCACCGTGTTGCTCGACTTCAGTTTGCTCGGAACTGTGCTTCATGGACTCTGGAGGACTGGAATAAAGTATTGTTTTCTGATGAAGCTAGAATCTCTTTGTGTGGAGAGGACCGACGCCGGCGAGTGCTGCGAAGACCACGGGAACGCTATGCGGAAGTGTGTTTCGAAGAAATCACTCCTTATGGCGGAGGCTCCGTTATGTTTTGGGCAGCAATTAATTCGACGGAGCGTACGGAGTTAGTTTTCATAGAAAATGGAACATTAAATGCACACCGGTACATAATGGAAGTCCTAATTCCATATGCACAACCCACATTGACTGCACTTGGGGAAGATTCCATTTTTATGGACGATAATGCTCGCCCGCACCGTTCTGGCGACGTGGAAGCGTACATGCAAGAAGTTGGGATCCGTCGTTTAGATTGGCCAGCTCGAAGTCCTGACCTCAATCCAATTGAGCATGTGTGGGATGTTCTAAAGAGACGGGTAAGCTCAGTGCAACCTGCTCCACAAAACATCAGGGAGCTAAAAAGAGTCATTGCAGAAGAGTGGAAACGTATTCCTCAAAACGTTATTAAAAACATCGTGGAAAGCATGCCCAGAAGGATTCAAGCTGTGATTTTGGCAAGAGGAGGTCACACTCGTTATTAAGTTTTTACATTTGTAACTTTATTTAATTTAAAAAAGTAAAAAAAAACTTGTCTTTATTGCCGACCACTTCTTATTGTTTGGGCGTGTACATCGATTTTAAAGAATCCATCGTTTTTTTTTCTTTTAATTGCTCGAATTCACTTCACGCGCATTAATTTACACGATTATAAGTATACAGACTACGTCAAAAAAATAAATTTCATTTAATTAACTAAAATCGACCTTAGAACGTAAATTTCCTTAGGTGCCCGTTTTTTTTGCAAAAGAGTGTATATTACTATGGACAGCTCGGCAATAATATCTGATTTCATGATTCATCGATTAATATAATATGACGGAAAATATATGTGATAATTTCTAGGCGGCAAATACAAGTGGCAGCACAAATATGGGCCATCGAAGGAACCGCAAACCTATCAGACAACCGTCGCCAGAATATAGGATGCTGCATTGGCTTCAAAAATATGAGTCTATGCAATATTTACGGACGTGTCTTGCGTCATAAATAACTACCTACTCAGTTATATTCAGAATAATGTGATACTTTGTTGTGGTCGAAAATATCTGACATCACATTGGCAGCATAAAAATGTAAATGCTGGCTATAGAAAAATGTAAATAGAGTCGAATATTCCCGATCAGTAACACCTTGTCGTCAAGACTGTTGACGATCGGGAAAAAAAAGTTTCATTCGTTCAGTGTGGACGAACGGAAGTCGTGTACAACTTACCTACAACGAGACTTGACTGTGATCTAGTATTTGGCCGAAATTTACGAAAACAAACATTTTTTTTTACAAATAACTTTATTTACCTTGCACATTTAGCAATCCACAACTATTTCTTCCTTCACAACGTTAGCATCGATAGCCGGCGCGAGCGTGTTATCAACGATTGGTGCTGGGCTTTTATAATACTTGTTACTGGCATAATGTTCCTTTAAATATTCCGCACCCATCTCATAGTAGTCTTCTTTAGAAATACACCAGTTTTCGAACTCGTTGCTGCCTGCAAAGTCTCTGGCTCCGTACCAAGCATCGAGATTCGGGTTTTTGGCCAGGACAACCTTATGTGTAGATTGAAATGGTCTCATCTCGAGGAGTTCTCTTTCAAGTCTTTCTTTTAGACCTGAAAGGCGAAAGATGAAGGCATTAATTTTTAGATTGGGTTCTCTTAGCGTGTCGAAGGCAATTTATATAGAGTCAGCCCAAAGTTTGGCTCCTTCAGTAGACACGATATTGAGGGCCCCATTGTTTGTGGGACAGCACCATATTCTGGGTTTATGAGTTGTGAGCGAGACATGTCAGGCGCCTCTGTAATACGAACACACGATACCGGTACCGGTCAGAAAACCTAGCAAAATATTACAGATCTAATGTTAGTAAAACAAACGTTACCCTCCTTTTGGGCTTAGCGGCAATCGGGTAAATAAATCATAACTACACTTTAGCCAAAAATGCGTTGAAGTTTTTAACTAACCTGGAAATTGTGAACTGCCCCCTGTGAGGAACACGTTGTTGGCTAACAACAGCTGATCTTCAGGACTGAAATGTTTAAACACATACTCCATGGTCTCAGCCAACCCCGCTTCTAAGTTACCCATCATTGATGGCTGGAACATCAGTTCTGCCGCCCTAGAATTGAGAAAAAGATTCCTGTTGATTTTCTACTTTTGTTATAAACCTTAAAAACGGGAATCCCGAAACCCTGAATATAAAGTGATGGGTCGGCCTGGTCGAAACCGTGAGAATCGGGATGACTTCATTTAGTTTTAAAAAAAAAGTAATCAAAACTAAAAAACCCGACTACGACAAAAAACTCAACTAAAAAGGTACAAACAATCAAAATCAAAATATTTTATTTCACATAAACATACATGGGCACTTATGAAACGTCAGAATCTAGGTGCACGGTTCCAATTGGTCGTTTCCTATGGAGAAGAGCCGGCAAGAAACTCCACTCCACTCAATATATCACAGACAGACAAATTAAAAATCCAGAACCACACGTAATCTGTTAAATTTATGCCCTAACACGTGTGACTCCGGAGTTTTATTTATATTATTTTGGGGTTATCATATATATATATATATATATTTGAAATGTGCTAATTTAGCCCTTTCATTTGATACCCAACATGGACCATTAAAAATAAATTTTTTTTTTTAGTTCATGACTTTATGTCCTCTAGAAGGCGCGCAGTATTCAATTTAATGACCACGCGGTAGCGACCAAGACGCTTCCAGCGGTACCCTATTTGTCAAATTATCATGAGTAGTTTAGAAGTTATGAGGGAATAAAAACCTTTCAGGGTCAAAATGTCCAATCTTTCAAAATGTGGTTTTGTTCAATAACTCATAAAAGCGCTTTTTTAATACTTATGACAAACAATAAATACAAAATACTGAAAGATCCAAAATAATTATGTTTTATTTTTAAGTAACAAATTAAGACCAGAGCTGAAGACCACATCAAATACCCGAAATCACAATTTTTGTTATAATCTACCTACACTAATATTATAATGAGAAAGACATATTGGGAGTTGGGACATTTTGGGAATTGGACATTTTGGGATTTGGACATTTTGACCCTGAACGGTTTTTGCGTGTGTGCCTAAAGCGGAGAATGGGGAATGTGTGGTGGGATGTTTAGGAAACAACAGCGTGACTCTACTGGAGTCCACGTAAGTCGATGTTTTGACCACCACGTATGTCGACTGTAAGTATTGCATTTTCATAATAAATTAAACTCTATGCCTAAGGGTGATGACACGCGTGCGTTGCGACAATGCATTGCTCATGTGGCACTCGGTTGGTTGATATCATAGCGGTGCGACGACGCAACGCACCGGCAACGCCCGTGTGGCACCGCCCTAAGTCCGCGTTAAGGTAGTAAATGATGATACTGCTTTTGTTTTTTTTGTTGTAAATAATTACCTCAACGGCTCTATAGCTAAATGCAGTTGATGATGCTGACTCGAATTAGCTGGCGGTGGTTCATACTCGCGAAGAGCTTCCTCCAATTCTAGAAGACGTTCGCCATCCGCTTCCGAATCAGAGTCCGCCTCGCGACTTATGCTGAAAAGGAATGAAAACAAAAGTTTGGAAGAAAATCAATAGTACCTATGTAAGGTAGGACACGGGACTCAGGCCAGCTGAAGCGACGATCTTCGTAGGATAGCTGGATGAGAATAGCTGAGGATCGACTTTAATGGTGTGCAATAAATGGAGAGGCCTGTGTCCAGCATCATTAATATCGCGATGTTAGCGTATAGTTTCGAGAGTTAACTATGTCCAGTCAGCAGTAAAGTATTTTTTTACTTCGAGTTTTACGGTTTTCCCCTGACAAAGAATAATGCTCAAAAATGTATGTACCAAAAACCCGGAATCGATTAAAACGATTTATGTTTGGCAAGGTAGAGTAAACATACTATATCCCAAATAAGGAGGGATTTTTCGAAATTCAACCCCTAAGTGAGTCAAATAGGGGATGAATGTTTGTATGAAAAATCTTATGCCTTGAGGTAATAAACATGAATGTTTTTCTTCGCACGAATACTTATCTAAATAAATTATAAAGTTTGCAATTTTTTGTTTTTCTAAATGACTCCCTAAAGGGGGGTTGGGGCGTGTCAAAGTTTGTATGGAAGATTTTAACGCGCTGTCCGATTTACTCGAAACTTTGTATTTATACTTAGAACCGAAAATTAAGAATAACGTGTATCAGGGTTTTTTTGAAAATCTACTCCTAACGGGGTGAAAAGGGTCACCAATTTCACAGGAGAGGATTTGACTGCGTGGTTTCATTAACTTGAAAATTGCTATATTTATTATAACATTTAACATAAAAGTCAAATAAAGGAAAAGTCTCCTTAGGATATACTCGTATAACCTGAATTTACACACAGGGTACTTTTAATCCCGGTATTACCATCCCTTGAGAGAAAATCTAGTCCCGCGGGCAAAATCTAGTATGATAGAGTTCCTTTATTGATAAAATATGCTGCTGGCCTGTTTGGTGGTAGTTTAATGCAAAACGAGTTGCGTATTTGCGACCTCTTATTTAAGGTCTACTTTGCTGTTCATAAATTATTTTATTGGACTCTGCGTTTTTTGTGGCTTCCTCCTTTATATGTATCAGGAAAGAAAGATGGAAAAAAAATGTATTTACCCAGATTAAGGGACACAATACCTAGTCTGTACATATTATAAATTGACGCAACAAAGAATTTATTCCTGAAGGTTTATGTGTATAATCTATATCTATACTTATAATAAATCTGTAGAAGTGAAAATTCTGTACATTGAAAATATCAAAAAAATAAATGGCAGGGGGTGTTACTAGACCGACACCGAACCCAAAAGTGTGATTAAATTTTTTTTTGTCTGTCTGTCTGTCTGTCTGTCTGTTTGTTCAAGTATCACGCAAAAACTACCGGTTCGATTACGATGAAACTTGGTATAATTATTCTTTAATATCCTGGGCACCACACTGGGTACTTTTTATCCCGGAAAAGTATCCTATCCTACGGTTGGGGGGTGTCAAAGTTTGTATGGAAGAATTTTAACGCGCTGTCCGATTAACTCGGAAACTCAATATTTATGCTTAAACCCAAAAATTAAGAATAACGTGTATCAGGATTTTTCGAAATTCAACCCCTAAGGGGGTAAAATAAGGGATGAAAGTTTGTATGAAAAATCTTATTCCTTGAGGTAATAAACACGAAACTTCGCACGAATAGTTATCTAAATAAATTATACAGTTTGTACTTTTTTGTTTTTTCTAAATTACCCCCTTTTTTTTTTTTTTTTTTTTTTTTTTTTTTTTTTTTTTTTTTTTTTTTTTTTGGGTGGGAAATCATCCAATGACTTCTCCCGCTCTGGGCGGAGCGGGAGGGCGTGTCAGACTTTTACTGACTAAAACCCACCCGTGTTCCTTCCCTTGCCATGCCAGGGGCCACGGTTTCCCCTTAGGACTACCCGCAACCCCGGCGGGCAACGGTCCTAGCGGACCCCGTCAGTTTTGCTGACATCTCTTTGAGGCGCGCGTGGAACACGACGCGCCGTCGACCCGGGCCTGGTCCTTATCGGGGGCGAGCTACCCATTGCTCACCGCCCGCAAGCCCGCGCCTACGGTGGCCGGGAATCCTCCAAGGAGTCCCGACGCCCAGGGCGTCTCCTACGGTGGCTAGGCGCGTGAGGGCGCGAACTTTGCCTCTCCCTCACGCGCTCCGCCTCCTCCTTCGTCTAAATTACCCCCTAAAGGGGGATTGGGGGGTGTCAGTGTTTGTATGGAAGAATTTTAACGCGCTGTCCGATTAACTCGAAACTCAATATTTATACTTAAAACCCATGGGGATGTATGGGGTAATTTCCGACACTCACGCGGGCGAAGCCGCGGGCAGCAGCTAGTATACTAATATTAAACTTCTTCTAAAGTCTTAAAACTTTCGAAGCAGGGACGGGTTGTATACACACAAAGAGAACGGAGACTATACCTTTTATAAGCATCCCAATCAGAGTCTTGGTTTCCAAAGTCGTCTCCGGCCGCAGCGAGGCGCGAGATGACGCGCATGCGCTCTGCAGCCGCGGCCGTGCGGCGCTTCACCATGGCGGCGCGGCGTGCGCGCCGGGCCTCGCGCCGCGCCACCAGCTCGCGGTACTGTGGAGTGTGGAGTGTGAGAGGGACTGTGCTTCACCATGGCGGCGCGGCGTGCGCGCCGGTCCTCGCGCCGCGCCACCAGCTCGCGGTACTGTGGAGTGTGGAGTGTGAGAGGGACTGTGCTTCACCATGGCGGCGCGGCGTGCGCGCCGGGCCTCGCGCCGCGCCACCAGCTCGCGGTACTGTGGAGTGTGGAGTGTGAGAGGGACTGTGCTTCACCATGGCGGCGCGGCGTGCGCGCCGGTCCTCGCGCCGCGCCACCAGCTCGCGGTACTGTGGAGTGTGGAGTGTGAGAGGGACTGTGCTTCACCATGGCGGCGCGGCGTGCGCGCCGGGCCTCGCGCCGCGCCACCAGCTCGCGGTACTGTGGAGTGTGGAGTGTGAGAGGGACTGTGCTTCACCATGGCGGCGCGGCGTGCGCGCCGGGCCTCGCGCCGCGCCACCAGCTCGCGGTACTGTGGAGTGTGGAGTGTGAGAGGGACTGTGCTTCACCATGGCGGCGCGGCGTGCGCGCCGGGCCTCGCGCCGCGCCACCAGCTCGCGGTACTGTGGAGTGTGGAGTGTGAGAGGGACTGTGCTTCACCATGGCGGCGCGGCGTGCGCGCCGGGCCTCGCGCCGCGCCACCAGCTCGCGGTACTGTGGAGTGTGGAGTGTGAGAGGGACTGTGCTTCACCATGGCGGCGCGGCGTGCGCGCCGGGCCTCGCGCCGCGCCACCAGCTCGCGGTACTGTGGAGTGTGGAGTGTGAGAGGGACTGTGCTTCACCATGGCGGCGCGGCGTGCGCGCCGGGCCTCGCGCCGCGCCACCAGCTCGCGGTACTGTGGAGTGTGGAGTGTGAGAGGGACTGTGCTTCACCATGGCGGCGCGGCGTGCGCGCCGGGCCTCGCGCCGCGCCACCAGCTCGCGGTACTGTGGAGTGTGGAGTGTGAGAGGGACTGTGCTTCACCATGGCGGCGCGGCGTGCGCGCCGGGCCTCGCGCCGCGCCACCAGCTCGCGGTACTGTGGAGTGTGGAGTGTGAGAGGGACTGTGCTTCACCATGGCGGCGCGGCGTGCGCGCCGGGCCTCGCGCCGCGCCACCAGCTCGCGGTACTGTGGAGTGTGGAGTGTGAGAGGGACTGTGCTTCACCATGGCGGCGCGGCGTGCGCGCCGGGCCTCGCGCCGCGCCACCAGCTCGCGGTACTGTGGAGTGTGGAGTGTGAGAGGGACTGTGCTTCACCATGGCGGCGCGGCGTGCGCGCCGGGCCTCGCGCCGCGCCACCAGCTCGCGGTACTGTGGAGTGTGGAGTGTGAGAGGGACTGTGCTTCACCATGGCGGCGCGGCGTGCGCGCCGGGCCTCGCGCCGCGCCACCAGCTCGCGGTACTGTGGAGTGTGGAGTGTGAGAGGGACTGTGCTTCACCATGGCGGCGCGGCGTGCGCGCCGGGCCTCGCGCCGCGCCACCAGCTCGCGGTACTGTGGAGTGTGGAGTGTGAGAGGGACTGTGCTTCACCATGGCGGCGCGGCGTGCGCGCCGGGCCTCGCGCCGCGCCACCAGCTCGCGGTACTGTGGAGTGTGGAGTGTGAGAGGGACTGTGCTTCACCATGGCGGCGCGGCGTGCGCGCCGGGCCTCGCGCCGCGCCACCAGCTCGCGGTACTGTGGAGTGTGGAGTGTGAGGGGGACTGTGCACAAAGTACAGTCCACCAGGGTGGGAAACTTTAAGGTGGCCTGGATGGAGTAGATAGATCGATGCAGGTACCGTGGGATCGGTCGTTATAGACATGCTTTGGGGAGGCCTCTGTCCATTAGTGGACGTTTTTCGCCTGAGACGATGATGATGATTCTAATAATGAAAAATCTAGATAAATGGACCTTTAATCTAACAAAGTTAACCAATCTCTGATGATCCGCACATATCTGATTGATGGTTTTTAGTAAACTTACCCACTACCACTACTCAATCCAACTTGTGCATTTGTTATAGCACAATGCAAGATCATAAAATAAAATATTAGATCATATATACATGGAATTTCAAGATAGACAACAATAATTAAATAATTTGTAAGTGCCCGAACCTTAGTCCGTGTCTCATTGAGCCATGCCTGGAACGCTTCGGGTTCAGTAGGAGGGTTCATTCTGCCAGTCGGACGCGACTCTAGGTTTTCTTCCGCTGTAGCAGCCGCTGCTATGCGTTGTTTATTCTTCTCTATGCGCATGTTTATATTCGTTATTTGCCTCTGCAACAACACCATTTATTCATTCATCAAGGAATTGGGAAGCTCTAACATAGAATCGGCACTGATGAAACGAATGGAAAGCTTGTGTTAATAAAAATCTTTTTAAAAACATCGTAGAACTATGCTGGACAAGGTATATAAAGATTAACCTGAAGATCTTCGTAGCTTTTGATGTCAAAGCCTTTTATAGCTTCATTGAATTCATCGGTATCGCCATCTTCTATCATATCCTGTAATTATAACAAAACATTTTTTAGCCAACACCAAGTTTGCATTAAGCTCTTGCTCTGAAAAGACTAATGAGGAGTGAATACTTTATTATAAGCGCCATTAAGTTCAAAGTTGTACGAACGTCGCCACAAGCATCAAAAAGCACCTTGTACCTTTATAGCAAGAAGCTGATTCAATTGTTCTTCGTCCTCAGCTAATCTTTCTTCTCGTTTTCTTGCGTTTATTTCGAGCAATCGACGCGCCATCTCTTTCTTTCGCTCCTTTTGCTGCTCAGCTGAAAACAGTATTCTATAAAATTATGGTGATTTGGTGCAGGGTTGTATTTTCTCGCGTCTATTATGGGGGATTATCATTATGATGAAATTTCGAATATTTTCTACAAAAAAATGTGAAAATGAGGATGAGAAACGTGAATTTTCGAAAAGAGGCAGGAACTTCATTAAATGAACTGGCGAAAGTCGATACTGCAATTTAAATTATTTTTTGTAAGTGTAAGTAGGCCCCGAAGTAGTAGTAGCCGGTTTTTAGGCCGTAATGTAGGTGTAGGTTGTAATGTAGGTTGCCAAACTGGTATAGCACATAGCGACAAACAACTCGGTGTCACGAGTTTCGTTAAAAAATGTTCACAGTATATTATTTTGTATGTTAACACTGTGAAAGTAACCTTAATAAGAGGGTTGATAAGTCGTGTCCATACCATGTATCCGATTAGTTGTGCATTCCCGGATTTTCTGGAATTTCGCGATTTATTTATTTTATTTAACCATACATGTAAACAGACAAGAAGAAAGGAACAGAAAAATATTTAGTTACAAAAGCAATGCTTATTGCTAATGAAATATTTTCCAGCATACCTGCAATAGGAAAGTACATAAAAAGAGATGTAGACAATAACAGTAGAAGAGAAAACAGAATATATTTAAATTAGTGAATTGTTTTTTTTTATTATTTATGTAAACATACAATATGAGAATATACTTACATAAATACTACTAACTAATACTATAGCCCCACCACAATATTACAAACATAGCTCACCAGTCAAACCAGAAGAACTTGCGGCTTGCACATAAGGCAGCTGTACTCTCTTAACATTAGCTTCATAATAATCCGCATTAGCCCATTTCCTGATCTCATCCTGGTAATCCAGTGCTATTGAGCTGTGTTCCTGCAGAATTTCTTCCACTCTAGACATGGTTATTGCATTGACGTGTACCGGGTACTTCAGTTGCAGGAGCTTATGTAAGTAGTATATCATTTCACTGCCTCCTGAAATACATAAAGAGCTTTTACAGTATACTTTTCACATAATTATGCCTTTTCAAAGGATTGGACCAGATGCAAATGGAAAAATATGATGTTTTGTCATTCTTACCTAAATTAATTCTTCTAGCATGGTCCACAATGACTTGTCCCCTGATTACAGGTATGATATGTATTGTGTGGTAGCCACAGTTTATAATGAGTGCTGTATCCCCAATATCATTCTTATACATGCTGAACAAGGAATCAATGCCATAGCTCACCCCTGGGACACCATAGCCTTCAAATAGCAGCTCAGACATTACTGAAAAGAAGAAAAATAATAATTACCCGCTATAACAGGTTCCTTAGCTAAACTTTCAAGTTTTTCTTTTGTGCAAAACTACATGAGAATGGCCTACACATCTTATTTAAAAGCGAATAATCTATTTTCTTTATTTAGGCAACGAGCAGAAATATTTAAAGTATGTTACAGAGTACGTATATTACAATATTGTGTGGCTAATAATAGGTTTCTCTGTAAAACTAGGATACTAAGCAAAATTTAAATTCAAAAGGTACAATTTTAGGTATACAATTTTAAAGAAGAAAAGGTTGGAGATTAAGAAAAAAAAAAGTTTGCATATTTGCTTGTCTTTTGCTTTCATGTATAGCATAATCAGGTATGCAAAATACGCGTCTTGACGTGGAGTTACGGACACCAGCCCATATTACCTACTTATAGCATAAACAGCCTATAATTTTCCCAAGCCTCCTCTCCTCGAGAGGGAGGGGGCTGACATCTTCCACGCTGACCCAGTGCGTGTTGGTAGTTATTATGAGTCTCCGAATGTTTGGTTCTAGAACCTCAAAATGTTTTCCTTCACCGTTTTGAGTGCAGTGGTAATGAAATTATTTACACAACAAAGTAAAGCACCTGCCTGGGCTCGAGCCCACAACCTACAACTCATAAGTCGGACCGTTACCACTGGGGCACCACAGCTGTCTGCTTTCATTTATGGATTTAATTATTATTTGTTTTTAGAAATTTGCCCGTCAACCAAGTGGTAGGGAAGTTGACTGCCAATCATGCACAAAGTGCGTCTCCTAACATGGACGCTTTTGAGTGAACTTCTCTAGTGCTATTAAAGAATCAGGAGTATTATATTTTCGTACATACACTGCCTACAATAATTGGGTGTTACAAAGGCTTCAGTCATAGCAATAGGATGTGGGACACTGCCATCATTATCTATGTCCAAATGAGAGAAGATGTAGTCAAACACTTGCTCCTGTGCTTCAAAATGTGTCACTATATTTTTATCAAACTGAGTCTTCAGTTGGAATCTGAAAATGAGATGATTATTTATTAACTTTCATGTATTTATGGTAGGTACTAAAAGCACAAGAATTATTTATTTTATTATGTATTTATAACACCAAAATTTAACTTATATGATAATGATGCGCTTGTGGAAGTGTGGACGTTTATTTAGTGTCTCTGATAATGTTAACAGGGAATGTTGTGTGCATGATTAAATCTAAGAAATAACTAGTTGTATGCCATAGAGCATAAAACTATGGAACCTATTGTCTTAGGTATGGAATCGGAGTTTTCGTACTAACCTTACTGCTTCTATATTCAAGATATCATTACCAATCTGTATTGGTGGAGTGGCCGGAGGCTCAGCATCCTTCTTACACCTATCCTTCCTAGGTCTGGCTATCAGGTTTTTGAAAATGAGGTTAGGCTCATCATAAATTGACCACCCAACTCTGCATTGATACGAACCTTAAAATTAAACATAAGTATGCATAAATTAATGCAGGTTCAGGTTATTAATGGTGTTAATTTATCAAAAATAATGTTTTCAGTGCCAACCATTATCTATCACCAAAGGTATATGACCAAATTTAAGTGTAGGGCTATACTCGTGTACTGTATCTGGCACAGTTTTGTAATCTTTAAGCACTAGGACGTTTTCCATTATTTATAATATTTTCAAAATAGTTTTGTTGTGTTTCAAAAACAAGTTTGTTGTCCACTCAATGCCACTGCCACAGACTATGGCCACTGCCAAGTGCTAGCTGCCAGTGCTGCCATGCTATGCATCCACAGACTATAAACCGGTGAGTCCGCTGCGAGCGCCATGTTTTAACAGGTCCGCTGCGCCATGTTTTAATGTTTTAAAAACATGAAACATCAAACATGAAGCGATTTGGGGGCGCGGTTTAACATGAAACATTGAACACATCGGAAAACATCACCCGTGTTCGCCTGCGGGGGGCCGGGAGGGGTAAAGTGATTCATTTCGTGTAATCGTGTTTAGTGCTCGCTGGTGCTCGCCAAACGCAGACGAAAACGTTTCGTTACAATGATTAAAGTTTTAAGTGCAGTGATGGAGCGGAATCAATACAATATTTTGTTTTGTTAATAGCTCTTCACAATCGCTTTCCGAACACCTTTTTTTTTTAAACCGAATCTATCATCAATTGTAAGTTCTTGATATATATTGAATGAACGTAGTCGCAGGTAGGTACGGTCGGACACCTACTTTTTCTTTAATCTACTATTGCTAGAATGCTAGAACAGCAGACGCGAGAGCGATTTGGGGGCGTGGCCTAAACATTAAACACAAACATAAAAGATTACATTTTGTCTCAGCGGACTGCCTGTTTGGTTCGTGTTTGATGATGGCGGAGTGATTTCAAAATCTCACGTCCGTAAACGCGTAAACAGGATTTTTTAAATTTTGTAAATCTGTCCGGGGATCGCCAGCGGGTCGGCCGGCGAGTTGCTGCGTCTGCACAGAGCACTGCGTGTGTATCTAGCATATGAGCATAAGCGTAAAGACAAGTATTTTACTTTTGTTAGAAGCCTGTTTGATTTGTTCATTTGTTTGGGTGGTAAACAATACTTTGTAAACTAGTGTACATAGACTACTATATATATCTAGTGTACAATAAAAGATATCACCGTGATCAGTTGTATTTTTTTCTTCATTCTTATTTTCTCAATATTTTTAACACTCGTACCTTTTTGCCCATGCAAATGACAGCTAATGTTAAAATTATACAGGCTATGCAGTGGCCGGTGCCACCTTGACCATCATGGTCCATCCAGGGGGTGTGGTCTTGATCTTTGATCACATGTTTCTAAAATGTTTTTTTTTCTTCTATGTACAAGACTATACTATCATAATAAAGGTCTTGGTGGTCTAAGGGACTACTCACACTTATTCAGCTCCATTCGCGTTTTGCTGAACAATTTTGGTCATACTTATACAGTTCTGCTTCTATCAGCCGCGTACAGCGTCGTAAGAATGAGATGCAGGAACTACGCAGGTTGCAACTTGTCGACAAGGAGTCGAGAACCATCCGTGTACAGCGCTGTTCCGCCGCGTTCGTCGCTGAATGCGTCATCTGAACTCTATCTACAGCACTCGCTTGATAATAACACATTTGCCATCATTTTATACTTGTTTACCGCGAAAGCTGAATAGACGCGGAAAACTGAACGGATGTTTACGCGTCTCCATTCAAAATCGTTGTTTTCTATGGGCATAAGCTGAATATTGAATAAGTGTGAGTAGTCCTTATACTCCATAAATGATGACTAATGATGTGTAGTCGATCTATGGTCAATTCTTTTCGGATTTCGGAAACTTTTCGAAAGGATAGGAAAACCCATAGAAAGAGAATACGTTTACGGAAAAAAAAAACATGAACCACCGTGTTTTGTGCCCCATGAACATACAAACTTTTTACTTAACTTACTCTATTTACCGAAATGTTTGTCTCTATAATTGTTTTTTTATTTCTCAATAAGGTTTCTTCCAAAGAACGAAACTAAAATAAAACTGGTAATCAACATAAATATGACGAACTTTATTACACAATACTGATGTAGTTAGTTATCACATCACAAACAACTAAAACTCTATTAATTTCAAATGATTGAATACTTAATCTTTTTGAATAATCACATTCATATATGAAATCTTTTATATAATAAACCCTTAAAGGAATGTGTCCACTAAACATTTTAATTTAGTGTTATTTTATTGTTTTACACAGCTACATAGATATACTCAAATTACATTTTTCATATGAATTTATAGAGGATACAGATATAAGTAATGTCAGAGTGGAAGTGAGGTACATTATTCACATTATATTTTACTTAATGCAGCCTGGTATCCTTGAAGACAACAATATAACAACGAATTAAATATTTCATTTTATTTATAAATATAACATGTTTAAGCCTTAGCTCCGACCACAGTGCCCGCCTGCTTGTCGATTTGTTCTTTCTCCAGTTGCTTGCCAAGGTATTCCCTGTAACACAAAAGACACTGTATAGTCAGCCAAAGATACCTTTAAACACAGATCTAAGCCGACAGAAACAAAAAGACTCGATGTACACAGTTTACAGGTAGCGTTTGCTAGACATTATTGACATAGCCATTACGTAATCCTCTTATCACACTCATACGTCATGATAAGCCCCACAGGAGACAGATATGCTATATGATGTACTTTTACTTTCAACACATGACCTCTTCATATCCCAAGCTGGACATTGGAACTAGAATTAAGGGCTGAACGCGGTTCCATACAAAAGTGCTCCGTAGCGGGAACCCGCGCGGGCATCCTTCGCCCAAGCGGGCCCCGCGCCCGCGTAACGGTGCCCGCCTCCGTGTGACGGAACGCCCGTCGCGTTCCCACGGAGCAATCCCGCGTCGCGTTCCCACGGAGCAATCCCGCGTCGCGTTCCCACGGAGCAATCCCGCGTGCCCACGCGCGTAGACACGTGACGGGTGCCCCCGCTTAACGCAGTTTCAGCCCTAAATCATCGCTTTATTCGTTCAACAATCTACTCTCGACTGGTCCACAGAAAAGATCATCTATGAAGTATTACATCACGCCTTTAATCCTCGATGGAATATAAAACACGTACTATACACAACGACACATTGAGCTATACATTTCCAGTAGAAGCTGATCTCGCATTGGCAGACAATAGGCTTCCCATACTTTAAATAATACAAATAGAAACTGTAGAAGAGTACATACCAGTTGTGAACCATCAGTTTCTGGACAGCGAGTAAGGCCTCATATCGCACGTTGGGGTCTTCGTGGCTGAGGAGGAACATAACGCGTTGTTTGCCGCCCAGCTGCTCGATGATGCTATTGACAATATAATGGTATAATAAACTAAAGTACAATGGATCATAGTTCTTGGGAGATTCCAATATTTAGTCTGAAATTTTTAAACACCAGCAGCTTGCTCATGAGGGTTTGGCGATTTAAGACTTATATTAAATATAAGTCCAGGTTTCCTCACGATGTTTTCCCTCGTCGATGTCAGTGATATAAGATAAACCCGACGCCGATGCCAAGATAAACTCAGAAAGTACATATAAATTGAAAAAGTCACAAAAAAACCATATTAAAAATAAATCATTACGTACTGTTTGCCCCTGGGGTAGTGACGCACGTACTCGCCGACATCGTAGCAGGCCACGGCCAGCACGACGGGGTCGGTACTCCTCTCCAGCAGGTGAACCAATGTACGCAGCAACTCTTGACCGCGTTCGTTGAGGCGAACCGCGTTCTCACGCCAGAACTTAGCCGACTTGTGTACCGGCGACCATTCCAGACTAGAAATGTAAACTTTAATAAGTAGGTATTTTGATCTTCTCTGATGATGTATTTGTTGCTACCAGGGGCGGCTGTCCCTTAAGTTCACTCGTGCGCTGAACTACCAGATCAGGTTTAGAAAGATACTAAAAATGTTTAAGTAATACAAATTATTACAAATGAATTCTATTCAATACTAAAGCAAGCAATATAAAGCAAGCCATTAATTGAATGAAGAAAACAGCCTGAATCTTATATCAAACATTCAAAAGCTGTTACATCTAAGAATGGAAAAATGGCGTAAAAACACGTACCGGCCACTCTTGATTTCTGTAGCGTACTGGTCGAATGAGCTGAGGTCTTGGACCGAAGTCTGCAGCCGTTCGTTGAGGAAGACCACGTCATTCATAATGTCTTCGTCATCAGAACGCTTCTGCTCCAAGATCGACAGCTGCTTTAGGACCTTGCACTGTACCATGGCGATGCAGTGTTCCTTGGAGACCTAGTAACAGTAAAAAATTATAAATAAACTACGATTGTAGCTATAATTCTTATCTTCATTGTTTCGTTACCAAAGTAGATGTAAAATGAAATATTTGGCTATAAAATATGACTGAAAGCAATTTTATTATTTGTTCAGTAAGGTATTGTATTGAATCACAATATTATGTATCAATTTAATTGCACAATAGCACAGATTCCGCAATGTTATTGATTGTTAAGGGTTGGCATTGGGTGGTAATAATATTGCACAATATTATTGTTGGTATTAGGGCCTGACTAACAATAGTAATGCCCATTAGTGAAACATTGGAGTATGATGATACACAAAGACCGTATAAACATGTAATGTAAGGGTTCCAATATTGTTTTATGCCTCACTGTTGCACTTCTGGGCTTCAGCTCAATTTGGGAATTATCTCTTCACCTAACCCGAACTATCCCTTTCTCTGTGCAGAATAAAAAATAAAATACCTGAGGGTCTTCAGGCTTCTCAATGAGGTTCCTGAAGACAGCCAGCACGATGCGCGTGACCTTCTCCTTCACGGAGTCGCTGAGGATGTCGGCAAGGATAGGGATAGCATTGAACTTGTTCATCTTCTCGGCCAACAGAGGGTTGAAAGTCAACACCCACAGGCAGAATACCAGCTGATATTGAACCTAGGAATTGAGGAGTACTTATTAGTAACAATACATAATAAAACACACCAGTGACCACGTAAAGTTCAATTTTTACTGTCCCATTCTGGTGACAATATTGGGAAACACAATTATTCGAAGTTACTGAACATCGTTTACGTACTCACAGTAGAGCACCAACATTTCATCAGCTGTACGCAGATATATTTATTACAACTGTTGGCGTGCATTGACTTACTGTTAATATTATCTATACTAATTTTATAAAGAGGTAAAATTTGTAAGTTTGTAATCACCGGAACCACCCGTTGGATTTGAAAGATTCTTTTTGCATTGCATAGCCCAATTCTTAAACGAGGTTATAGGCTATGTAACATCAAGATACGACGACGCTTAGGAGCCGAGCAAAAAGTAGGTAAAAGAAAAAAAGTCTGGAAAAACACTAAGCTAAAACGAAGTAACAGGGCGGGCGGGCGATGGGATGCGACGCGGTGGGTCGGGGGCCGAAATTTCACGCGGACGAAGTCGCGGGTAGAAGCTAGACTGTAATAAATATCGAAATACCTGCCTTGCGGTTGTCGGAATGACACTTTTAGTAAAGTTTTGTACATCGTCTGGACGAATTTATATGTACAAATGTAAAACATTTACAAAAGTTCACTATTAAATTCACTGTTATTAGTGAATTAACCAAAACCCAGTAGCACAAACCGACCAACAGGGCAATAAACAATAATTATTTTATAGAATATCCAAAATGATTCACTGCAGTTTCTGCAAGCAATAAAAAAAACATTGGCTATGTTCAACAGGCTTTTCCATCCATCAGCTAAAGTATATCATGGTCAACTTGACTTTACCTGGAAGTTGACCCTGGAAGCCAGGACAGCCAGCAGAGTGGAGATGCCGTCAACGGACAGGAACGCGAAGCGGTACTCGTCGACGCGCAGCATCATTTGCAGACAGCGGGCCACGGACTGGATGTAGTCATTGTTCTGTGTGCAAAATTTCGTTTTACACTATGGTAATTAATGTTTACCACTCTAGCTTTGCCCCATTTTTTTAACTACATATAAAGCTTACAACATGACAGTAGAATTGAATTCTAAATTATTCATTAATATTTTCGAAAGTCAAACCTACATTTCACTTGACAAAAACAAGAGGTCTGTTTATAACCAGCTCAGACCAACAAAAAAAGGTCTGAGATAAACAAAGTAAATCTATTAGTGAGTTACATCACATAGAAATAGAAAGTTTTAAGCATCCACTTAAATAGTGAACTGTAATTCGCAAATAATAACTTATCTGTTAAGCCTAGGTATAAACAAAATTAAATAAATTTGTAGACTGGAGAAAATAATGTATAAGTAATATAAATTAAACAAAATCATAATAAGTACTTAATAAAATACTATTATTTTGCAAATGTAAGCTTTAAATTTTAAGCCTGCATGCACTTTGCACATACCTTCACATCCTCCTAGTTTGTGAGTGTAATGAACAAGATTAGTGTAAGCATGCAATATAATATCAATGATTAAAACACATTCTGTTAGAAAGAACTCACATTCTGTTAGCAAACACCTAAATATTTACAAAAGAGAGTTAGTCATCACTGTTAAAAGACAATAGTTTTGTTTAACACTCAGGTTGGTGTCGACATCTACATGTGACGAGGGTACCTTGTGCACACCGGGCGGCAAGTCCTCGAGCGGCTTCAGCTCATCGAAAGAGCGGTAAAGGCTCGAGTATTTCTCTGGGCCAGCGTCGACATTCACATTTTCTTTTTCCTTGTGGTGATGTTTCAGGTGTTTCTGAAGTTTATCGGCGGCGAAATGTTGTTTCTCGTGCAGCAACATAACCTGCTCGGCATGCTCTAACTCGGCAGACATTTTCTCCGCCTTACCAGAAAACAAACCGCTCAGAGATAATTCACCTGCGTCATCAAAGCCCCAACGATGCGTGATGCTTGGACGTGATACTCACAACATTTTGTTACGTTTCAGTCAGTTTAGACACATTGATGGTAGAGTTATAGCAATCGGGTAAAAGGCACAAGCATTGCCACCCAACTACTATTGAATTGTGAAGTGAAGTTTATTTTGAAATAAGTACATCTGTTTATTGAAGCGATCTTATCTTATTCATAACAGTTGTGTATTATGGGTGATGCAGCTCTAATGCAAAGTTGATTGTGAAAAATGCAAAGGCTTGTGGATGAAGTATCATGAAATTATGTGTGTGAAACTGAACATAATTAAATTGTGTAAATGTGTTTCAGAAACATGGACCTCTGTTGTTGGAGAATTGCAAACTGTAATGCATATAGATGTTTTCTATACATACTGCATTCTGCAGCCAGAGTAATTGTGAAGATTTAGCATAGGTACTTATTTGTAAAGAATAGTCTTCAATATTATGACGAAAACAAATACTTAACGATTTTTAGCTTACCATTATTGTCTCCACTCTACTCAGAATCTGAGAATTAATATCTCAAATATACCCAATATTGGTATCTGCTTGCCTCTTTACTAGTTAAA
Organism: Eupsilia transversa; assembly: GCA_914767815.1. Taxonomy (NCBI): domain Eukaryota; kingdom Metazoa; phylum Arthropoda; class Insecta; order Lepidoptera; family Noctuidae; genus Eupsilia; species Eupsilia transversa. Next base: position 8,004,144 of record OU611890.1, on the reverse strand, counting down.
TTTATTCATATGGAACACTTAACATGCTTTGCTTTAATATTTGGTTTTCTGTTGCTTATTTTAGTTGATATATTATAAGTCATTAATTTCTTAATAAATGTCTTAAGATAGTTAAACTACGGCACTATAAACTGAACACTCAATCTTTACACCAAGTGTCTATATGAGCTCGATTGTCTCTAATTATGACACGATAATTAGTGTCGAAACAGTAACTGTGTGAACACGTTGTGTCCATGTGTCTCTTGTGGTTGACTAGTTTCCGAACATTTGACTAGTTTCGAAATATTAAAACAATGAGTTTTGAATGGAGCAGGGAAAGGTAAAGTCAAAATCAAATCATTTATTTCAAGTAGGCCATTAAAAAGCACGTCATCAGAAGACTACCAAAAACCTTATAGTGTGTAGAAGGACTATCCGAGTTTTGGAGCTTCACCTGGAGTGATCGAAAATCTCATTTGCGGATCTTTTATTTATTTATAGGAGTATTTTTTTAAATAAATATTCTAAATCTTTATTTTTCATTAGACGGAAGATTAAGGATTTTCTTCACGCAACTCTTTAAGCAATCTATGGTAAACTCCTAGTTTATTTTTTTAATTCACTTGTGAACCCAAGTATGTCTTTTAAGTTTACATCGTTATTTAATTACAATATAAGCAGCAATAGCGGCCACACTATGCATAGTCATGGTGACTTAACACTTGCCGTTTCATCTTTAAAGTTCTTTTGTGAGTGAATAGCTCAGACACAAGTTCCGTACAGTTAAATACAGACCCAAAACATCTGTTTAAGTGTGAAGGAAAAAGAAATTTATGTCTGACATTTGTGTTGCAATTTCTGTCATAGTCTAAACTTAGCTTTACACACAATTTATCACCGCATATTGTAATGCATATTGTTTCAAAATATTTTAAATCAATAAGGTACTGAAGAGGTGATTGTTAGTGATTATTAATTAGCAGCATTTTATATGCATTTTTTTATTTCAAGCTTAATGACTTCAGTTTTGACTTTTTTTTTATGGAATCCAGTCATGGTGAGTAAACTACCAGCAAAGCTTTAATGATACATGCTTCATTGCCATAACTACAATCAGTATCAAATACAAAATATTGATATCATTCATATTGCTGATACATGCATAAAAAATATTTTAAAAAATCATGCATAAAATATAATGCACTGTACATGAGATAAAAATAAGTGAATATAATTACTTTACAAGTGTTGTATTACTTACATTTGATTTAAGTTGGTCCTTGAGCCAGGAGAGGTAGAAGTGTAGGTCTTTCTTTTCCATCAGGCTAGGATGCCAGCAGGCCAGCTTGGCAATGATACGGGCCGACATGTGCTGGACAAACTCATCCTGGCGGTTCAGCAAGTTCAGGAATGGCTGCCAAGGATTCCCACCACATTTCCCCTCACGGAAGATCTTGGCCCTATTCTTGTCTTCCTGTAATTTTAATAATCAATGTATAGATTGTGAGCGACTACTAATCCAACATGACCACAACCTATTTTGAGGGCTGGATCCGCTCCTGCATTCAATTATTTGAATTTAGTGGGGTTTTATTTGCTACCGAAATATTTCTATGAATATAAACTTCTTTGATTACACATAAAACTTATTTCAACATTACAGGATAGTATATGAACTACTCTGTTGTGTACAATTACTAATAGAAAGGTGACTGTTTGACATAAATTAATAACAAGTGGCACTTACAGAAAGGGTGTCGTCAATCATAACAAGCACGTACTGGATGGTGTTGTCTTTGCTGATGTGTGTTAGCAAGTTCATGAATACTTCGCAACACGTATCTGGGTGCTTGTCAGGTAAGTCCTTGTGAGTCCCTTGATCCAATTGCACAATAAAGTCATGGTCACGTTGCGTGATCATCTGTGACCTAACAAATAATGATAATTTAGATTTGAACAAAATATGGGCATAGGAAAAACAATGACCTGTGCAGAGAATCAATACTTACTGCAGATATGACGACCAGTTGACCTGAGTTTGGCGAATATCACTGGCACGGATTTGCAAGACGCTGGTTGCCGCAATCATATCTGGAAAGTATTATACTGGTCATGTATCCGAATAGGGAACAGCGTTAATTTCGTTGAAGAATACTGCGTAAGTGAGTTACTTACCGACTTTTTCATCACCCAGCGACGGCATAAGCTGATTAACATTTTCATTCCCCATGTGAGCCATTTTGGCTACAGAATTGATAATCACTTCTGCTATAGCCAAAGAAGAATCGAAAAAGTTTATATTTAGGCAAAACAGAAAAATGAAGATAGCCTCAGCTGAGAGGTCTTGTGACTATGGAGAGTGACGTTAGTGCTACTTACAACGATAATTATATTCTTACCTTCTCTGATAAACACTTTGTTGGCTGGAAAGAAAGAGACAAAGTATTTAAGGAACGGTTGGCACCATTGTTTATAAGTCAAGATGGCAAAATTCAGAAAATATCACTTTTTTTTTTTTTATTCCTTAAAACTGGATATCAAAGTAAATTGCTGCACAGCCATCAAATATAATACATGTAATGATACAAATAAATAAAAAACCCTAAAAATGTCCGTTTGTAATGTCAAAATAACAGCTTTCTAAATGCGGAGGTCCGAGTTTGTACGGTAAAAAATCTTGAACGGAACTTTCACTGGAAGATAGCCGATGTTATAAGGAGTAACATAAGGGACTATGGGCGTTTGTGCACTACAAGGAATTTTACGGTCCGGCAGTCCGATTTTCGAATAAATATCACGTTATCCGGGAAATATAGGTATGAGATTTTACTTCCGGAAGGTAAAATTCCGTGTAATGCACAAACGCCCTATTGATGTGCCTCCGGAAAACAAAGCAATGAAGAAGCAGTGTATACTTAGCCTTTCTTACGCTATCAATAGTTCCACAGATAGTACGGATACTTTAGTAACTATCGCCGATTTTTTTGTCTAACTTTATAAATAAATAAAAACAGATAAATAATCATACTACTATTATACATTTGATGATCATCATATCGTTGTGTTTTACCTATAATATTTCACCAGCCAGATAACACTTAGGCCTGTGTTGTAGGATTGGTGAACACAGGCCTTAATGTAGGCGATCTAATACTAATAGACGTTCACTCGCAGGACCTGATGGTCCGTCCTACACGAAAAAATCACGAAAAAACACGAAAAAATCGTCTAAATAGACGAGTTTTCTAAAACCCTCCTCTCTTAGGGCGAACTAAGTTCGATAACTACAGAAACTTTTTTTGATGCCAATCGATTCTGTTTCATAAAAGGATCAAAAAACTCAATTGGACTAACTGAGGTTTGAGTACCGTACGAGAAAAATCAGAAATCGCAAAAACTTTTCCAACACATTTTGTAGGTAAGTAATGAGACACCAACCTACTTTTTTACGATGGATAGACTGGTGTAAATAAATAAAAAATCAAACTTCAAACGAATACGCGTTTTAATACACCAACGCGCGTTATACGTTACGGGTTATAATACGTTATAGTAAAGACACCAACAATTATAGACCATTCTCCGTGCTGCCGGTATTCAGCAAGATATTCGAAAAGGTAATGCTCAATCAAATGCTTAATCATTTTAACACCAACCAAATCTTACACGATCAGCAATATGGTTTCACGACTGACGCCGGTGTCACCTTATTACAACACATATTTACAGTGTGGGAGGAGGCCCAAGATGCCATAGGAATCTTTTGTGACCTCTCCAAGGCATTTGATTGCGTAAATCATGAAACCTTACTCTTGAAACTTCAGCATTACAGACTAGGTGAACTTGCACTCAGTTTAGTAAAATCGTATTTAAATGATAGACAACAGCAAGTTCAAATAAATGGTATCATTTCACTCGGTCTAAAAGTAAAAATGGGTGTTCCACAAGGCTCGATATTGGGTCCTTTCGTCTTTTTAGTATATATTATTGATCTACCCCATTTATTAAAAAAGCAACCACAAATGGTGTTATTTGCTGACGATACTTCTTTAATTTTTAAGATAAATAGGTTTGCGTTCCCAGAGATTCCCACATTTGAATTTTGAGGTTTTGAATTTTTAGTAAAAGTTCTCAAACAATTGTAAATTCAGCCTTTTATTTGTAAAAGTAGCCACTCAAAAGTTACAATCGGTTAAAGGTGGCCCCTCAGTCGTGACTGACCATATTATACTGATCCATACCTATCTCAAAACATAGTTAAAATTTACAACTGCCTTAGACGACTACTCTTAGTAAAAGATTTGTAAAACTATGTTTTGTAAATTGTATATTTCATAAAATATACCTATATACAGGCTGCCTTTGAAAACAAGCAACAAAATTTAAGGGGGTGTTCTACCCATCGAACGTTGTAGGCACAACAGACTGTCGATTTGCAGACTATTTTCAATTTTTTTAATTTTTTTAAGTATCTTGTTGACAGGCCTACGCTGTCCTCTCATACCTATTCAAACTGTACATTTAAAGCATTGTAAAACCCATTTATTTTTAAAAGAGTAACCGTGGAGTTTCTTGCCGGCTCTTCTCCATAGGAAACGACCAATTGGAACCGTGCACCTAGATTCTGACGTTTCATAAGTGCCCATGTAGGTTTATGTGAAATAAAATATTTTGATTTGATTTGATTTGCATCAATATGAACAACTTTTACAATGGGAACACCTAATCATTCGCAAAAAAAAAAAATTACCTTCTTATACAAAATGGTCCTATCGGGTTTACCTTTATACAGGAAAGTAATATTTTTTTGCGAATTCAAGTTAAAGCTAGAGGTAAAGTTGTTCACATTGATGGGTCGAACACCCCCTTAATTAAATTTTGTAGCATGTTTTCAAAGTCAGCCTGTATATATCTACTTGAGACCTCCTCCTTTTTTTTTGTTGGTTACAAACAGTTTATCGAACTATTTTGTGTAAATTGTATGTTATGTAAAAGGGACAGTGTTAATAGACTTGTGTACCATAACATGTAAACCTGTAAGGCCACATCTGGCACTTGGCAGCGCCACCCAGGTGTGGAAACTGGATGTGTGAATGAGACGGATATATACAAACAAAAATGAAAGAGCAAAAGAGAGGGAAATAATATAGCGGAAACCTAGTGCCACTCTTTAATTCAGTAAGCTTCTAATAACGGTTGATACTTCATTAAAACTTTGAGGATACGTGAATTTATTCTGTTATCTATCCATTGTAAAGCTATTTTGTGCTACTTCGGCGGTTTTTTTAAAATGAGAAATCATGAATGTAGGTATATTCAGCCATCTGTAGTTGATATCCTTTGAAAGTAAGTGTATTCAATACACAATTACATTGTAATGTAGGTACCTACCTACCTATTTTACTATTATTTATTTTTATTACTTACTTTTATTTTATTCACTGCGTGGCGTGCACCCTTGCACACACTCGTACTCGTACTCGGTCACAGTGCACACTAATAATTTACATTATTATTCTTTAAAACTCGAATGTTTAAAAACAATTCGTATAAATCGCTGTAGATCTATTTTTATGCTACTTCGTACTTACCCATTGACTTAAATATTACTATGTACTTACACTACTTACCATTGTATTTATCTTCTGATTCCGTTGGTTTGCCTTTGCCCTTGCGTTTGGAACTGGAGACGGCGGCGCCGCGGCCGGCGGCGGCGGCACCGCCGGCGGCACCGCTGGCGGCACCGCCTTCATCGCCTTCATCGTCTCTTGCCTCGGTTTTATCAAGCCGAATCTCAAATGTCGCCCAATCTTGCATGTTTATTTAAGTACTAGGTATTTAGTATTTAATCGAAAGGTAAAGGTTGTTTTTTTTAATCACCGAACGTTAGAAATAATTATGTTTATATGATTCATACCGAATGGGTACATAATATGAATACAAATTGACTTTTTAAATCTCAGTATTTAACCCTACAGTGCATATGTTTTCAGTAGTGAAATAAATAAATTAGAAAATAAACACTTGGTATTGCTAATTTGGGAAAAATTCTAAAAAAAAACAGATCAGGATATTTAAGTTTCCTTAAGTGTCCCAAAATGCAACGAGTAGCAAAATTTGTACCGTATATTATATTATTTAGTAACATCACGCCTGTATTGCCCAATGGGTCAGGCAGAGGTGCACTTATAAAAGGTAGGTACACCCACTTTCGCCAGTTATCCATGTAATAGGGGCGAGCCTATTCCCATCAACGGTCCACAAATCCAGACTTCGGGTTGCTACTGAGAAATAAATTCTAGACGGAAAAACCCAATGCTTTGCCAGCCCGGGATCGATCCCAGGACCTCATGCTCAGCAGTAGCGACTAGTAGACCAGTAGACCAACGAGGCAGTAGGCTTATTATTTACTGTTCACTATTTATTTTAAAATAATTGGTGTTTCTATATAAACACTAATTATTTTAGTAAAAGTACCTACTACATAAAACTCGTTACATGCCTAAAACAGTTTTATTCCTAGATATTAAATTTAAGTCCTTTTTGGATTTACTTGCCTACTTGACCTTGACCTACTTTTTTGTGAAGATGGACTGGAAGCGTCTGATGTGGATAGCCATGATGGACTGCATGATACCAACAGGCGTAAAACAACTTTTATCTACCTACCGTCAAGTTCGGATTGAAGTCCATCTCACGAAAGAAGTCCCGCGGTAATAAGTGGAACTACATAATATGTATTATTACGTAGTTAGCAAAATTCCTACAGCAACCTTCCTACTTCGGACACCTTTCTCTATTTAAGATTGTGCATTTTATTTGTAATAATATGACGTTTAGTTAAATAAATATACCTATAGAGATTTATGATTCCGTCGCTTGCCTGTGGCGCAGCGTCTGCACAGGAGACAGGACACTTATACTCAGAGAGCGCGCCTGGGACATCATTTTGTGAGACGGACTTTACAATCAGTTATGTAGCGCCAACGTGGCAAGTTGGTAAACGATTTAATAATCACCATCACCGTTTGACGTTAGATGGCATTAAATTACGTTATCGTTTAAAATAATGTCAACGAACCCTTGTCCTTGTCTTTGCAGCGACTAACACCTAGATCTACCTGGGGCCCAAGTCTACTAATTTATAAAAGTCACAATGGTGTCATAATGGATAGTTTTTGACAGATTTGCCATACAAAAACTGTCAAAAACTAACCATTAATGACGTTTATAAATTAGGCTGCGTTCCGAGTTACAATGTAATCGATTTGAGCGTGCTAACACCCGTTCCGAATAAGCGTTATCGCGGTAACGCCGACCCATGAAACGTCATAGATGACGTCATGACATGCGCCATCTTGCGATAACGCCGACCATGCCTTTTACTAATATCACCGTGATCTCTGTCAAAAATGACAGTTGACTGAACTGTCATTTTTGGCAGCGCTGTAGTTTTGAGTCGATATCTATAAACTAACGTGGCTTTTTCTAAATTGTGCTTCTGGCTACCGTCGCCACTTAACCAAAGAAGAAAAAGACATTTCTGATGTTTATACAAAGAATTTAAGTAATGTTATAAGTTTTGACGTTTAGCAAGCACTGTAGGCGCGTTCACGAGCGTTCCGAATTGATGACAGACCTCAGCTGTCATAATCGTAATTTATCTAAATCGGAACGCAAAATATTGATGTCAGCGCTGTGAGTGATTATGGCCTAACTCGGAACGCGGCCTTAGTAGACTGCGCCACGTCACGTCAACGTCACAATGGTGTCATATGGATAGTTTTTGACAGATTTGCCATACAAAAACTGTCAAAAACTAACCATTAAATGACGTTTATAAATTAGTAGACTTAGGCCCCAGGAAGGAAGTGTAAAGTCGACGGCTCGCCTCTGCACTTAGAGTTTAGACGTGACGCTGGCTCGCTCGAAACCGGCTCAATTGCCAAAACAAAAAAAACAAAAAAAAAAACAGTTTTTTTGGTATGTCCCAGCCAATGATGTTTTAGTAAAATATCATTTTATTATCAATAAATTATCATTTATTAGAATATCATTGGTCCCAGCCTGATGATCTGTCATCTCACAAACCACAATACCCAATAAGCGCTGTCAGCGCTGTAGGGTTAACGTATCTAGAATTTTAGATTGCGTTCTTTTTTCTTGTCTTCGCTAAACTTCGCTTGGAAGTGACAGTCTGACACATTATTATTAATAAGTACTGGCCTGTTCTTTTGTCGTAAGATGAGTACTATACCATCAAAAGATTGTCAAACTACTGACTGTGCTACTGACCTACACGACTCATTTGCGATGGCTATTGAGTCGTTACGTTTTCCATTCGATAATTCAATGCGAATTGTGTTTACTGGTTATTACAATGGGTTTAATGTGGAAGTAAGGTCTGTGGAGGAGATAGCACTGCTCTATCATATGGGGTGTTTTGGAAAAGGATCAGCATCGCGATCGCAACCGAAAGCCGCACAAAATGACGTTACACCGCGTATTATGCGAAAAAGGCAATTTCTAAAACGAAATTATTGGTTCAAGAAATTTGGTGGGTTCAGAGGAACAGTCGAAGCAGATAGTTTCATGAAGGATATTGATGTCCTAACTGCCAAAATAATTGGTGATAGTGAAAAAAGAAATCGGAAGGATGTCATAGATTTGGTATCCAGCGATGAAGATGATGCAGAAGAGACCAATTCGACTCATAGTTCTGAAAGATTTCAAAGTCATGACAAAGAGGACATAGTGGTCATAGTACCTAACAGTGAATCTGAGGAAGAAAATTATTTTGCCAAAATGAAACCAAAGTGCTGTTTAAACAAAGTTAAACTACAAGAAAAGCTTATGCTGACTCCGCAGGAAGCATTCTTCCTACTTTACGGTTTGGGATGTTTACAAATTGTAAGCCTTGACAACACATTGCTAAATATTGAAAAATGTTGGGACCTTTTTAGAACAGCAGATAAAAAATTTGTTACTGAATATATTGTATATCATTACTATAGGTCTAAGGGCTATGTTGTCAAACCAGGAATCAAGTTTGGTGGAGATTATCGTAAGAACTTTTCTGTTAACCTTACTTTATAACTGCGATCAGAAGGCCAATTCTCATACTAAAACGTTCACATTCAAGTTGCAATCTGTCAAACTTGTCAAAAATGTTGGTAAAATGATTTTTTCACAGACTTTTTTGACAGATTGTGAATGTGAACATTCTTGAAAATACGGGAATTACCCCTCTGTTCACTGTTCACATATAAAAGGATTTATCTTTTTTAGTACTATATAAAGAGGGTCCTGGGATATCCCATGCAGACTTCATAGTTGTTATAAAATTTGAAGACAAAAAGGATGACTGGATTGCTACACTTGGCCATGTTAGAATGGCAAATACAACAGTGAAAGTATGTTTTAAATTGACTATGAAGATATTTAGCACAGAGAAGTATACCACAATATCTCAATATATACTCATGAGATATTGTAGTCAAATGGCTGGCATTTAAGCATAAAGTTACATTTTTGAAAAGCTGATTGCTGTGCTGTGCTTGCAAAATCATCATTAGCCTATTACATTATTTCCAAACATTTACTGCTTTTCACTTTATTCCAGTTTTGATAGAGTTTTTTTTTTCAGGAAATAGTGTTTGTGGAAGTTATCAAACCTAGTGCACGCCTTGTGAAACTACCCCAGGACCTGAAACTTTTTAGCATTCGGGAACTATTGTTAAGCAGGAATTTACCCGTAACAATAAATGAAGATGACTAATTTGATTTTTTATTACATTTACACAAATCTAATAACAAAACATTAACAACATTTTGGTATAGTGAGTTAAGCTCTCCTAATGGGTTTCCTAATCCCAGTTCTTCTGTATTCACTTCTCTGTGCTAAATACTCTTCAGTACACAGATTCTTGAACTCTTCATTTTTGTACCAATCGCCTAAACAATCTTTTAGGGCTGAATTTTGATTCCTACACTTCACAACCATCAGAAGAGATGATTGTTTGCAGCAATTCTCAAAATCTGCTACTTCCTTGGTACATTTCTCTTTCTTAGCCTTGTCTCTTATAAGCTTCGCTATCATTACGTCTTTTTCGACTCTTCTCAAGCTTCTGTCATCAGGATCGCCTAGAAATATTATTTACATACATAATACAAAAATAATGATACGGGTACCACGGGTACGACATTAAAGTGATTTTTATCAAATAATTGGAAATACGGTGTTGTACCTAAGCCATGAGGACCTTCAGAAAGTTTATTTGGTAGCACAGATTTTTCAGTCATTTTGATTCAAGGAATTTATTTAGATAAAAATACTGCAGCGATCTACTACAATTCCAAAATTTCATTTCATTTTCCACATATACCTACTAATCCTGTTCTACATTACTTTACTCTTTGCTGTTCTATATAGTGACCGACTGACAAGAATCTGACACTGACACTGTCTAGTGTCTGTCAGAATTTCAGAAACGGATCAGCAGGCTTCCCCATTTGCGACCGCTACGTTCCGAGTTACGATGTAATCGATTTGAGGATGCTAACACCCGTTCCGAATATACGTTAGCGCGATAGCGATGACCAGTGAATCGTCATATAATTATGACGTTTTGACTTAATATGCGCCATCTTGCAATAACGCCGACCATATGCCTTTTAATCACCGTGAGCGCTGTCAAAAATGACAGCTATGTTGTTTTGAGTCGCATCTGTGGTCGCATCGTTTATAATAGCTTAATCAGCTCTCAAATAAAAGTTTAGAAAAAATCATGAATTCATTGGTTGAAATAACTATGGAAATATTAATTTCCTGAAGACTTACGATAAAAAAGGAATTCAATTTTACAGCTTTAGCAAGTTCGAGGTTATAATGTAAATAGCCCTCTGGAGGTGGAAGATCCCTTTTCGAATCATCAGTTTCATGCTGTTGAGTTTATTGCGATTGGATTAATTTAGGTTTATAGAATAAGCTCATGTACATTCGCATAAGTTAGCGGTGAATTCAAGCGCGATAGCGTCCTTCTGGTGATTGGTAAACATTGTTCCCGTCAATGTATCGATCTGGATTTGAATCATAGCTCGCGGGATATCGCTACACCCCCGTCGGGGGGTGCGGCCAGCGGGATCAGAGCATCGCTCCTCGCCCGCGGAATCAACACGGTGGTCCGCTACAACGGACCCCTCGCTTTGTTTGCCTAGTAGCGGCAGTGGAAATGGGCGCGTATTATCGTGCCCGGATTTGTAGCTGCATATGTAGCTTCGTAAGCGCGTCGCTGCGCCTATAGTGGCATCGCTTTCTTCACGGCATCTCGGCGGTCTGTCCCTACCAGGTGAGACCCCCAGTTACCTGGGGGAGGCCCAGCGAGGATAACCAGCATCGTGGGTGCCGACTCGGCGCGCCTACGGGCATATGTAGCCTCCTCTCGCCCTGCTCACAGAGCTAGCCGTTTACAGATTGAGAGTGAGGCTGATATGAGTGTGTGAACGGTTTGTGCTGTAAAGCACCACCGCTGTGTCAGTGTGCGCCGCGGCTGCACACTTGATGTAGATGCATGTGGAGTTAAGGTTGTCTGTATTAGTTGCGTAGCATGCCTATATTAACTTAGAACACGCCGCGCAACAGATGTGAGTGTACATCTGTAGAGTCATTTTATTACGAGTGGGGCGCGTGTAACCGAGTGCGCCTCACCCGTGATGTCATGAATCATAGAGTGTTTGAATTGTCACTTATAGTCCGCGCCACCACTGAAGTCTGGCGGAAAAGTTGTGGAACTACGATCGGATGCAATGACATAGACACCGCCGCGTCTACCGGACTTAGTTGTGGCGCGGACTCTATCTTATTGATCCGAAAGTTTGAAGATTCATTTAACTCTTGACAAGTTATAAAAATGTTATAAAAAAGATAAACTAAACCAAACAGACAAAAAACAAAAGTGAAACGCATATATGTTGAGTATTATGTACATGTACTCTGTGGTGAAACGATTGGCAGTGTTGAGATCAATGACATTAAAATAGGCACACGTTCATGAGGTTGCAATTTCGACGTGGGCTGTCATTTTCATTTCCATTCCATAGATTGAAATCATTCGTTCCTTGTTCAGTTGTTTCAATCAAACCCTGTTCATTTTGGATTCTGGCCGGAGTTTTTCGGAATTTGTGTAAATGATTGTAATTTCTTGGTGTAAGTAACTTGCTTTATGTAAATGCATTATTTTTATCGAACAAAATTGAAAAAATCTCCGATGCTGTTCACAGATTATTGTTGATAATAGATCATGGCGTGTGTGACAGTGTGATGCTAACTTGATGAGTTTGCTTTCTAGAGTGTAGAAGGAAAGTGTAAAATGGATCGTCTTCTACGTCTCGGAGGAGGTATGGCAGGCTTGTCGCAAGCACCGCCGCCAACCGACGCACCTGCTGTTGATACCGCCGAACAAGTGTATATCTCGTCTCTGGCATTGCTGAAGATGCTAAAACATGGTCGTGCTGGCGTACCCATGGAAGTCATGGGGCTCATGTTAGGTAAGTAATTAATACGTAAAAAATTTGAACCAAATAAATAATTCAAAAGTGCTGTATCATGCTGGCTGTTTTGTTTATTGTTTCAGTAGGTAAAACTGCCCATTGTTTCTAGACTTTGTTTGAGCTAGATTTAGAGGCTCGTCGTTTGAAATAAGCACATTCATTTACAAAATTGCGTTAATTTTCAGGTGAATTTGTGGATGACTATACGGTCCGTGTGATTGATGTTTTTGCCATGCCCCAGACTGGTACTGGCGTGTCAGTAGAAGCTGTGGACCCTGTCTTCCAGGCAAAAATGTTGGACATGTTAAAGCAGACTGGCAGGCCTGAGATGGTGGTTGGATGGTTAGTATAAAATATCCTTTAACCATGTTTTTTTAAATACTTTTTGAGCACCAAGTAAGTATTAGTATTTTATTTATTATAAAATAAAATTATTAGTAGTACTGACTATAAAATAACCAGTCATATGCTTATAGAGATTAGCTTCTGCCCGTGACTGCCCACGTGGATGTCGAAAATTATCCCACGGGAACGTCTTAGGAGACCGTCCTTAACTTTTTGAGAAATTTTGATTTGTATTCACAGATTCTGAAAAAAATGTATGTTATGTAGTCAGCAAGAAAATGGGCAGTTTTCACAATAATGTTTCTTGATGCCAATTGATCCTGTTTCTTATAAGGATCAAAATACTCTGTTGGACCAACTGCGGTTTGAGTACTAGAAAAGTCAGAAATCGCAAAAAACTTTTCCCATACATTTCGTAGTAAATGAGACTCCAACTTTCTTTTCACAATGGATAGACTGGCCGAAAACAAACAAAAAACCGGCCAAGTGCGTGTCGGACCACGCACAATGATGGGAAGGGTTCCGTAGCTATATATAGCGTATATATCGTAGAATTTATCCCAAGATCAAACTTAACATTGTAGTTCAAAAACATGTTCTCCCATACACAATGTATGGGAGAACATGTTTTTGCAACTGCAAATATAAGTTGGTCGATAATTACTCGTTAACTTGTAGAGCCTAATTAGCTGTGATAGTTTTCCTTTTAATTTGGTTATTTATATACTACTGCCGTGAAATATTCTACATATCCAGAATTTACCATTTGTCTGGCTGGACTTTTGACTCTTGACTCGACAAAAATTAGCGCTTAATATTTCGCAAATGGATCCTTCAATCCAAAAATGGTTTTAACAAACTCACAATATTTTTGAACGACCTTTCCAAAGATACTCCAAAGCATGGGACAGACGAAAAAAAAAAACCCCACTTTACGTGTACGGTTTTTTTTTCATGATTTTATTTTACCACTTTGTCGGCGTAATTAATACGTATATTCATGCCAAATTACAGCTGTCTAGTACTAACAGTCTCTGCGCTAGGCCGGGGACAGACAGACAGACGGACATGGTCTATAAGGGTTCCTTGTTGACTACGGAACCCTAAAAATAGAATTTCAAATTTCGAATGAATACGCGTTTTAATTTTATTTGATTTCAGAACAACATTTTGGTACTTGAAAAAACTTTTTCCATACAAATAAAGGTTTTTTTGCAATTTCTGAGTTTTGTAGTGGACAGTTTTTTTTAATGTTTCCCATACAAGTCTGAAAGTTCAAAATAATTTGAGAATTTTTAATTCTCAAAACGTCTGAAATCACAAGCTACAAACTATCTTCTTCTCAAAGGAAATAAAATTAGAATGCGTATACGTTGGCTAGTCTGTACATCATAAAAAAGTAAGTAAGTAAGTACGGAAAAAGATCTTTGGATTTTTTTACTTTACTTACCTCAGTTGGTCTAATAAAGTTCAATGCAGGATTGATGGGTACTAAAAAAAGTTTTTGTGAACAGAAAAACCTTTGTATGGAAAACAGTTTTTTCAAAAGTAAAAAACTATTTAAATTTTGTTCTCAAATAAAATAAAATTATAACGCGTATTCATTCGAAATATCATTTTTTTTGGTTTATTTTCGGCTAGTCTATCCATTGATTGATTTGATTTCTAAAGCGGTTAAGGTAGCTGCCCTTACTGCCCCATCTCAAAAATCCACCCTGTATATGTCGTAGGGAGATTTGATAATTCGAATTTCGCGAAAACGCAAAACACGAGTTGGTGTCTAGGATAAGAACACGTAGGAGCGCCCAAAACGTTAATGCGACCTCTGAGATTGTTTCGGCCTTTCTTCTCAGAGTAGTCAAATAGGAAATACCAACCTCATCTATCTAGCTTATTTTTCATATTTGTTTAATATGACGTGAGTTGTGATTGCGATATCCTATTTACAGAATAAACAATTTCATTTCACTCATCATTCTCTTGCCCTAATCCCAATTTATTTGGGATTGGCACAACATGTCTTTCGCAAAACTATTTTTATTTTTTTATACCTTAATATTCTTATTAATTAAAAAAATTACCAGGCTAGGTTTCTTAAAATACTAAATGGTATGGTTTGTGTTTGTCTGAGATTGTCTTTGTGTTGTCTATACTTATTTATAATTATTAACTTGCAGGTATCACTCTCATCCTGGCTTTGGTTGTTGGTTATCAGGTGTGGACATAAACACTCAGCAATCATTTGAAGCTCTGTCTGAGAGGGCAGTTGCTGTGGTGGTGGACCCCATCCAGTCAGTGAAGGGCAAGGTAGTGATTGATGCATTCCGTCTCATCAACCCTAACATGATGGTGCTCGGTCAGGAGCCAAGGCAAACCACATCAAATTTGGGTCACCTTCAAAAACCATCCGTACAGGCCCTCATCCATGGACTCAACCGTCACTACTACTCCATCAGCATAAACTACAGGAAGAATGAACTGGAGCAGAAAATGCTGCTGAATTTGCACAAAAAGTCCTGGATGGATGGACTCACCTTATCGGATTACAAGGAACACTGTTCAATCAATGAAACCACAGTTACAGATATGTTGGACTTAGCTAAAAATTACAATAAGGCTTTAGAAGATGAAGAGAAAATGACCCCAGAACAGCTAGCCATTAAGAATGTAGGTAAACAGGATCCCAAGAGGCATTTAGAGGAGAAAGTTGATGTCCTGATGTCCAACAACATAGTGCAGGGTCTAGGAGCGATGCTTGACACCATGGTGTTCAAATGATCGCCAACTGAGACTTTTGTACTATGACATATAGTAAAGTGGTAATAAATGAATCCAGTCTCACAGTTTTATCTATTGAATGTATGATACTTATTACTTATGTACTAAAACTAAAATAAAACAATTTTTCATATTTTTTTTATAATTATTTAGTAGAAGAGTTGTTGAGGCGCTATTTGTTTACGAATTTTAATAAGTTTTCTCTCGACTGTGGGATAGTCACGTAAATTCGCAAAGTCAATGTCAAACATGGGTCTTAATTTCTTTTGGGAGTTCACAATATTCCGAATAATTCTACGTACATTGATAAATGCTTCTTCAGGATCATCCATGATGACCTGCCGTTAAGAAAACTAAATTAATAGCAAACTGAGATTTCTCATGTGTACTAACAAAATGAAATTGAACAATAGCGACTTACCGTGTCCCAGAATAATCCAGGGCAATGACGATGTATATCTTCATAGGAATCTTTTCGGCCCATTGTAGATGGTTTACATGAATATTGCTTAAACAAATAGGTTTTTTTGAGATTAGAGTCAGGTTTGGGATAAGTTGCCTCATGCTTTTATTCTCTACGATGGAGAAAGCAATGTACAGCGAAACTGAAGTGGGGGCAATGACTTCCCAGTCACCGCCGGTGGCGACTGGGAATTTTTATTCCCATTTGCCTCCGGTAGCAATCCCCGCGGGGGCGACTGGGAATTAACGGAAAAAAGGCCGATGGTGCTGACGAGCTCGTTTAAACATAGACTTAAAACCCTACTTTTTCTAAATGCCGTTGTTCACTTGGTAATCAATCCAGTTACCAATATTTGAATGGCTAACTTCAAAACCCTATACATATAACATTTTTATAATTAATGTAGATAGTGATGCCTATCCTCTTGTCACAAATGCCTCTAAACTAGACTAAAAATCACCAAAATTTTATTTATTACTGTCAAACGACGATTTCCCATTCTGAAAAAGATTATAAAGTGACAAAACTTAACTATATTTTAGTTTGAATTATTTTTGCATAGTGCAAAGTGCAAGGAAAACAACCGGAAAAAGTTGGATTAACAGTTGGATGGCATAAAACATTACAGCAGAGACATCATGGAAATAGCAACTCCTTTCTATAAATTATTATATTCCGATCACTCACCACCCGACGTCAATACCAAATACAATCCTACAGATTCCATTCCCCCAATAAACGGTTATGAAGTGCACAAAGCACTTACTACAATGCGCTGTGATAGGAGTCCTGGGGAACATGGAATTACAGCTGAAGCGCTCAAAATCGGCTCTACCACTTTGTTGCCCCATCTAGCGAACCTGTTTATATCATACTACAATCAGGAAAATTTCCAAAATTAATTTGCCTTTGAAATATAGTTCTTCTACATAGAAAAGGCGACAAAAGTGACATCGGCAATTACCGTCCAATCAGATCTCACATTAACAAAACTTTTATTAAAGTAATAGGTACCTACATAACCGCATAGACGGGAAACTGGATAAACATCAGCCACCAGAACAAGCCGGATTTCGCCCTAGCTCCTCAACACCCGACCATCTACAGACCTTGAACCAGCTATTAGAAGAAATTTCAGAATATACCTAATAAACCACTATACTTGGCCTTCGTGGATACGATAGCCTTCGACAGCTTCAAACACTCCGAAATATCCAAATCATTAGAAAACCAAAAACTGGAACAGCAATATATTGACCTCTGATATATTGAAATATATACCTACCACAAAAGCATCGCAGCAGACATCAAACTGAATAGTTACCTACTAAATACAAAACCTATCCAATACCTTTGCTTAGGATACAAAAGGGTGTTAAGCAGGTGACCCGCTCTCCGAAATTATTCACAAGCACTCTCGAGTAGGGTTACCAAATTAAAAATTCTAAAGTCCGGATAAAAGGCCCGATTTCCATTGTAAAATCCTGAGATTTTTAAGTTTGAGAATTTTCTCTCAAACTTACTTAACAATTTAAAAAGACGTGTAAATCCTTAATTAAATAAAAAATAATTGAAAATTTAAGCTGTATTTTATCGAAAATTCAAAAACATCCTGAGATTTCATGACATTTGCAAAATCCAGCCGCAATCCTGAGTAGAGTCCAAAAATCCTGAAATCTCAGGACAAATCCTGAGATATGGTAACCCTACTCTCGAGGAGATATTTCGAACACTGGCAGCCTCATGGATGACCAAGGGCATTGAAGTCGGCAGTAAGAGTTTGACAAACCTCCGATTTGCCGATGACATAGTCCTTTTTGCCCCCACAGCTCTGGGACTACAGACTATGCTTTAAGACCTAAGCACGACAAGCCTCAGGGTTGAACTCGCGATGAATCGGTCTAAAACAAAAGCCATGACCCAACAGCACTAAGTGTAGGGTCGAGGTAGATGGGCAGGAAATATATTATGTCGATGAGTACATCTACTTGGGCCAGTTAGTTTCTTTCGAAAACAGGCAAGAAAAGGAAATCGATCGCCGCATCGATACGGATGTGCGGAAATGCCTGGAAAAGCTACTAGTCCATGAAGACGCTAGTGAAAGGCAATCTACTGATCTCCCTGAAGCGAAAACTCATCGATATGTGTATTCTGTCCGTCCTAACCTCGGTGCTCAGACCTGGTCGCTCACCGAGTCGCCTGTAAGTTCCGCCTTGGGGTTTTCCAAAGAGCAATGGAGCGCAGCATTCTGGGTGTAAAACGAACTGACTTTCGATTAGAGATAGATTTCGAAATACCACGCTGCGCTCCAAAACGGGGATCCTTGATGTGGGCAAAAAGGCTCCAAAAATGGGATTGGACGGGTCATGTCAGCCGCATGCATAGCGACCGCTGGGCAACAGTCTCCACACGGTGGGTGCCAGGCCTGGGGATGGATGGCGCTGCCGAGGCCGGCCCAGGAAGAGGTGGTGAGACGACCTAGACGCATACCGCAAGGATTGGATCGAGGTGGCACTGGAAATACTTGGAAGGATTTGGGGGAAGCCTTTGCTCAGCAGTGGGACAAAATATAGGCTTATATAAAAAAAAAATGCAGAATAGCTTTAAGATTCTCATAGTAATTTTTTTTATTGATCTGAGGTCAAAAGAGGAATTTTAGTGATAGTTAGTTTAGTTCGGTATACAAGAGAATCGGCACCAGCATCACTATTACCGTATTATTTGTTTGAGGCATAAAATCTTCCTCAACTTTCATAGAATCTTGTGCGTTGTTGATTTCCGCTGTAAATATATTAAAAAAACATTAAGCATGATTTTCTAAATTTAATAGAGCACACATGGAACCTAAAGAAATGAAATTCGTATTCGTTCGTATGATCATCGGTTGATGCTATGCCGGCCGGTCGACAGAGTAGATATCTACTATTTGAGCACTCTGACAATTTTTTAACGCTTAGACCTGCCATAATCGCGGGATATGCAGTGAAAATGTAATTTGTAAGTGTTTTAAATGAACTAAAGTATATACTTTTACTGTGTTTCACATTGGTGTCGCTAGCGTCCAAGTATCCAGCTTCCGTAAGGAAGGCAAGCCAGAGATCCGACTCGTTCGTGGCGACGTGCGAGCCCAGCCGCGTCTGCCAGCCGGGTAACGGCCATGTCATCCTTGTGCTGATTGAATGGAGTTTTGGCTTCACCACAGCTGTAGAAAGGATTGAAGTATGCGTTAATTAATAGATTAAACGAAAGCGGTGAGCCATGACCATTTGACCATGACTTGAGCTATTCGTGCACCTCAATCATTGCAGATTGCGGTAGACATCTCTTCCCAACCCTGTTCGGGCTAACGGGTTGGGCAGAGACTCCTACCACAATCAGATTTTTTATTTGTTTATTTATTATAAGGTAGCTTCACAGCTGACAGTACGTAAAACATTAATATTAATCTAAACATTACGCCAATTATGAAGTACACAGAAAAATAGTAAATACCGAGAGTGACAAAATCTATATCTATACTTATAATAAATCTGTAGAAATGAAAATTCTGTACATTGAAAATATCAAAAAAATAAATGGCAGGGGGTGTTACTAGACCGACACTGAACCCAAAAAATTGATTAAATTTTGTTTTGTCTGTCTGTCTGTCTGTTTGTTCAGGCATCACGCAAAAACTACCGGGTCGATTACGATGAAACTTGGTATACCTAATTATTCTTTAATATCCTGGGCACCACACTGGGTACTTTTTATCCCGGAAAAGTATCCTATCCTACTATCTATATTTATACCTATTAATAAAAAGACAAGTCTTGACTGACTGACTCATCAACGCCCAGCCCAAACCCTTGGACCTAGAAAGCTGAAATATTGCACAAAGGTTACCTTTATAATGTAGGCAAGGAATAAGGAAGCATTTTTTGAAATTCAACCCCTAAGGGGGTCAAATAGGGGATGAAAGTTTGTATGAAAAATCTTATTCCTTGAGATAATAAACATGAAACTCCGCACGAATAATTATCAAAATAAATGAAAAAGTTTGTAATTTGTTGTTTTTCTTGGGGGGTGTCAGTGTTTGTATGGAAGAATTTTAACGCGCTGTCAGATTAACTCGAAACTCAATATTTATACTTAAAACCCATGGGGATGTATGGGGTAATTTCCGACACTCACGCGGGCGAAGCCGCGGGCAGCAGCTAGTTCTTAATAATCTGTGCGGTGCTGTAAATGTGTGTGATGATGTGTGTATGTCTATGTAGGTATGTAAGTATTAGTAAACTGGCACTACTGAGCTAGCTGACTATGTGGCGTTTGATGGAGGATTCGGATTATTTCTTTTTTAAGTCTGTTCCGTGTGGTATTGAAGGGGTTCAATGTTGGGTATAATACAGGCAGACGCAAGAATGGTGACATCTTAAGGTGCATTTTACAATCCCTCCGAGTCAAACCGTCCTAAAATGAAATGGTCGTAACAGTAAAACGACCTATAATCAAAACGACACTAAGCAAAATGTCCTATTAGCAAAGACTTCTGTTATTAAATCATCTTACATAATAGTACATTTCTGTCGAGGCCAGCATCTCAAGCATTGATGGACGATTGTGAAAATGTGGGCCGAGGCGTAGCCGAGGCATACATACGTGAGTCCATCAATGCCTGGTTGGTTGAAGGCTTGAATAGTGCTTTTCTCAAATAATGCGCGGAAATTCAAACAAAGTAAATTAGGTATAAATTCCAGAATCAGTAACGGACAGCGATAATTTTTCACGCGCCAATGTGTTCATTTGTTTCTTCTGTACTTTAAATCGAAATTTAAATAAAATCTTTGATAAGTTACCTCCTTGGTTGTCATGTGTTGAAGTAAAAAGTTAGTTCCATTTTTAAATAACACGACAGATATGAGTTTTCATAGTAATTTATTTGGCCGCTACACAGGACAGCACCCTAATTGCGTAATACACGATCTATCACACTCTGGATCGGTTTGAAACAGATTGCTAATCCATTGCTTCATAAGTTCGAAGACAAAACCTTTTCAACAACGTAAATAACGCAATGAATGTTGTTGAACTGTCAAAATGAGCAGATTCGTCTGAATCGTTTACGAAAATATGTTACGCAATTAGATAGCTGATATTTCATAGTAACATTGCTGGCCGCATCGTCATTTGTTTTTGATCAGTACAGCAATTTCGATTTATCTCGAAGAAGGTTGTCAAAATAATGCTCCAATTTCCAAGCATGTTTGAGAAAAATAATGTACCTACATTCGGTAAACGTTGTTAAATATTTTGTATTGAACTTATCTACCTACAGTTTAAAATAAAAACAATACGAACAATTTCCCTAATATCATCTGTTAACAATCCGGTTGATGATGACAATGAAATCAAGTAACTTATGAAAGTTTTACATTACCTTTTTACGCGATTTTATATCCGCAAAATCAACAATTAAGTAAATCGTCGTATGAAATCTTGCTTTAATCTTGCTTGCTGAAGCTTTCCTTGACTTATAGTAGATCGTAGATAGTTCACTCGCTTTAAGCAAGAAAAGCTTCTCTCACCCGAACAATTTGTCGCTGGTGTACATAGAGCCATGAGAATCCGAATTCTGTTTTCGCAGGAACAAAGACAGACTTTTTAATGATCCAGAATCTGGTTTTATGAAAATTCTTTCAGAAGAAAGTGTGGCATTGTACGCATTCCTGAACTAATTCAGTTTCTAAATAATTAGGATACATTTCTTCCAAGAAAAAGGGTTTAAAAAAAATAATGTTAGATTTAAAAAAAAAATGAGCTAATTGTGCCGCGCCCTAAAATATGCCGCCCTAGGCTCCAGCCTACTCAGCCTGCTGGGTAATCCGCCACTGGTCTTTGCACTTACAGGCGTTGGAAAGGGCGGGACACCCGGAGCCACCTTCGCGAAGTAAAACTGCAAAAATAGAGTACCTTTTCCTTATTGCTTTACCATAGGCGCTCTTCGAGTTTCTGGCGGAATTCAACTGCGCCCGCTCGCAACCCGCTCACACCGCTTGACGACCTATGCCTACGCTAATCAGTGATTTCCTCAGTGCAACACCTTTTTTTTTTTTTGGGTGGGCAGTCATCGCCGGGGACCACCTGCAGAGGAAAGTAATAAGTGCTGCTGGGTGGTGCACTTTTGTCTGCGACCCTTCAACTTCTCTTCGCTTGTTTGCCTCCCCTAGATCCGGGCTGCATCTTACGGCAGTTCTATTATCAGCACGTACTATATGTAAAGTACAGTAATGCTGAAAAATCTCTATCTATAGGATTTTATCATCATGGATTACTATGGCATATAAGTATTTGAAAGGTACCATTGAAACGAAAAATAAAGTAGAATTAAAGCACTCCACTCCCGCAAAGGTAGCCCGAAATTCAATTTTTTTTACGTTTTTTGCAATTTGCAGGTCAGTGTCAGGTTGCATGTTGATGAAAATATGATTCGCGACCAAAACAAATATGTATTTACAGAATAATAATCATTAGAAAATTTGTACATTTCTCTAAGTCAGATTTATTTATTATCTATATAATACTTCAAGCACAGAAATGTACACAAGCGGACTTAATATGCCATAGGCATTTTCTACCTGTTAACCTTTGGGTGATGCAGACACAAACAGTGGTAAAAGTAATAACGAAAAATTGTGGAATAAAAAAATATTCAAATATCACACACATACACACATATTATATCCATTTCACAATATAAGTATAATATTTATATGACAATTATATATGTATAAATATAAGCACAAATAAAATATATACTATACTAAGACAAATATGACAAACTGGAAAACGTTAACGTTGTGATGATACTATCAGCTTCTTACGAGCTAATGTGCTCGCAAACTTTAACTTTAAAGGATAATCGGTTGGTTGCCATCCTGATTTCCAGGGGGTGCGTATTCCACCGAGAGATACACTGAACGAAGAAGGAAGAGTAAATAAAGTCTGTGTAGTGAGTGGGAACATTGAAGAACGAGATTGTTTGATGACCGTGGATGTTTACTGTGCTTGTCACAAATGTACTGAAAGTGGGGGGCCAGATAACCAGGGGAAGAGGGAGAGTTAAGAATTGAAAACAAGGTGTTCAGCGCCCTTTGCGAAGAAGAAGCGACCGATGCGCAGAAACATAATCATATTTACGCAGATTGGAAATGAATCGAATGCAGTTCTATGCCCGGGCCTGAACCCAGATTGAAGAGGGCTAATGAGTGAGTTACAATAAACAAAATTGGAGAATTGTTTGAGGACGCAGGTCTAGAGCACTTTGGATAGGAAGGGAACGATAGAAATGGGGCGGAAATGGGTAGGAAGAGAGGGATTAGAAACCTTAGGAAGTGGACGAATATTGACTTTGCGCAACAAGGAAGGGAATACGCCGTATAGATTTGTTCTCAACGTGTCATAATTTCATGAAAAAGTAATTCAATGGAGCAAGTTTATCTAACAGAACAGTATTAATGATTCTAATAATTATAATTTTGTAAATTCATAATTATTTGATAGAATCAAGAATCATATTTTGATCAAGATACCTTCAATCTGACCTGCAAATTGCAAAAAACGTAAGAAAATATGAATTTCGCGAGCTACCTTTGCGGATCTACCAAGAAAGAATATTTTATGGCATATGTAGTTAGGCGATTTGCAGTTATGAGATCATTATATATCATGGACATGTGCACGTACCGTCCCCTTCAGGTTAGGTTTACGCCGCGAAATGATGTCAGCGAAACCGGCAGTAGTTCAATCCTCGAATCCGATTCAAGTAGCGGAACATGACGCGAGTCTATATGGTTTCTATCTAGTTCTAACGCGAAAATAGATCATACATAGACCAATTGACACATTTCATGTTCATTTTAGGTTTTGCTGCTGACTGTACTGTAAATACCTATGTACCTACAGTTTATGTCGTAGTGAAGAAAGTCTGTAAGCGTTCCATGTAATACTCACTATCGTTTGCAGGATCGACCATCAGCCCCGACGTCGTGCCTAGATCCCCTTCTCCGCGCTCCTCTTGGTAAGTGAAAGTAACAGACTTGGAGGTTGACTTAGAGCTGGTTTGTAGAGGTGCTAATCCTGAGGATATTGCGATTCCAAATTTAAATAATCTACATTATAACTATCATAATAATATCTCTAACATTTGTCTATTAACAATTAGCTTCTGCCCGCGACTTCGTTCGCGTGAAATTTCATGTTCCCCGACCCACCGCGTCACATCGCATCACCCGCTCGCGCTATTACTTCGTTTTACCGTTCTATCTGACTTTTTCTCTGTTAGCTCGAGTCGTAGCGTGTTTTTAAATACCTTCCTCAAGAATTGGGCTATCAAATACAAAAAAAAAAACCAAATCTTTCTGATAGTTCCAAAGATAAACGCGTTCAAACAAACAAACTCTTCAGCTTAATATAGATTACACAACTAACTATTTTTGCACTAGATACTAACTAAATAAAATCAAAAGGAGACTTAGGCCGTTTGTCCACCTCTCCGTCAACAGGACGTCAAAGAGAACGAGATGAAGAAGTAGTAACAGTACATTTACTATGGCCGCGTGCCCCCGAATTTTCAAGTAGTTCGGCGCCGCGACCGTCGTATCGGCGCCGTGCACCCGTCTTTTGTTTTGTTTATTATATCGATGGTCTAGAAGAGAAATGTTATAAAATGCAATTCTGGTAATTTTTCAGGAGAGCAGTTAAAAAAAAGTTAAACGTTTCACACGTTATTACACAGAAATTGCAGTGATAGTGTGTTTATTATTTAAACAGAGTACTTATCCGTTCTATTTTTCGCAGTCTGCACATAAAACGTCTGTCTTCTAGGCCATCGATATACTGGCCAGACGCGGGCCGATCAACAAGGCACGATTATGATGAGATAAGTGCGAGGTACGCGAGCTCGAAAAATGTTGCACCATATTGGGAATATTTCCATTTTCCGAGCGTTCAACGCATCGGTCAGACACGTATACCGTTACAAGGTACAACAAAATCGACTAGTGAAAAAGATAAAATGTTCCTGGTTAATTACTCGTTTTTTTAAAGTATCCTTAGTAATGAGTTTTGTTGTGGAAATATCAGTCAAACAAGTACCTAATATAAACCTGATACTTACGAGAATTATAAGAATGCTTATCCGTATATTTGGTACGCAAGTACCGATTGTCTCTGTAATAGAATGGTCAACGTTATCATCATTTAGTAAGCTTTTATCGGGTTTTTTTAATCACCATCTGCTCTGAAAACAGTGAAGGATATAATTACTTCAGATTTTCGACATTTCATTTGGAGCCATGCTAAGGAAAATATTGATAAAAAAACCACATTTGTTGACTTTGTTATTATTTTTATTTGATTTCATAATTGTTTAATTTATTGAACAACACTTCAACACTTTCTTTTCTGTTTGGAATATTTTTGGACAAGTGTGATTGTCGTATCTTAATTTAATTAGGAGACGACAAACACAAAATGGGAGCCAGTTAGTTTTATTTCTTCCCAAAAATCTAAACATATTTAAAAGAAAATAGCAATATATTATAATTAGTATAAAAGTATACCATTACCCGCTGATCGCCATTTGTAAAAGTACCTACCTAATACCACAAAAAATAAATATCTTATTCGACTTTCGATCACAATTTAACAAATGGCACTTGAGAAGAAGACAGAAGACGAATCTAGGTATAAGCATAAGCATAATACAATGGTATTTTATGCGCATGGAGCGAAAAACACACAACCGGCCCTCTTGACGGTTACGGTTACTAGTGCCTGCACGCGTAGCATGACCACCGTAGAAACGGGTTTTGTCGACGGGAGAATAGACAAAATGACAGTATGTGATTATTTATCTGTACCGTAACCAGTAACTTGTGCGCGACAGCCGAACTTTCTCGATGGTTAACGGAAACGGCCGAGAGCTTAAGTTCACCTGAATGTGCATAGGATGCGTTAAATGTTCAATCGCCATCGCTCTCATTGCCCCGTGCTCCCCACACACACAGATCTCGCCCGTGTTACACACAGATTTCGCCAGTTATGTTGAGTCCCATGTAATAGGGGGTGACCAGGTGAGCCTTTATTGCCATCAATCGGGCACAAATCCGGACCCCGGGCTGCTACGGAGAAATTATTATTTTAGGAAATCATAATACCTATGTAGGAAATCATACTTTAAAAAAATACATATTTAGATATCGATACTCATGACGTGTGTGAAGTTTAACTAGTTAATTTGACCTTGTATAGGTAATCCGCCTTGCAAGCATGGTGATCAATGCTCGTTCAATGTATGAGAAGAGGCCTTTGCCCTGCAGTAGGATAATAATAATAGTTTGGTATTATACTTATCTCATGCTGATGCGAGAGAAAGAGAACCAGTTATACGTTATTATAGTTACCTTTTAGAGCCGCGTTCCTGATAAGATGATTGGTGCTGGCCGAGATCGCTCGAATTTTCAGCGGATTTGTACAAGGAGTACAGACTTCGTTCTTCCAAGTCTTGAGTCTGTCTTGTCATTGCCTCGTCAAGAGAAGAGGAACTCTAGATGATAGAATCACATTGGCTTAGTTTAAGTCCCAGTCCAGTTGTAACATTAAACATAACAAAAAATTGAAATAAATGCTCGTGGCTAAGTTAACAGACGCAGCCTCATTCAGCTGCTTCCGGTCGGACTGGAAGCCGACCCCAACATAGTTGGGAAAAGGCTAGGCAGATGATGCGTATCATACTACTTTGCGCAGTAAGTAAAGAAGAGATGGATGACCTACTGAATTCAAGAGAGCTAGTATGTTGAAGCTTCTGGCGGTATCCTTCATTGCATGACGAGCGTCGCTGTCCATCATGAGCGAACATTCAGAGTCCATCGTGAATTCACTTCGCTCTTTTTCGCCTGGTAAGCCCTGAAACAGTGATACAATTAGTGAGTTAAGAGGCTGCCTTCTTGGATCATATTATAACAGCCACTAAGGCATGCAGAGCAGGCAGTTTCCCAGTCTGCTCATAGCATCAAACTGCGAGAACTAATCCGTCTCTCAAGTTGGTTGTTTCAAAGTGATAATTATAGCAACGGAATCTATATAAATGCACGTCTTTTGGGGGGGTAACCACTTAATGGAGAGAAAGAAGTGAAAGGCTTCCCCTTTGACTTCTTTTTCTCTCTTGCTGATTTCTGTCGCATTCTAGATCCCGTTTAGAAGTAGCAGCTCCATTAAGTGGTTCATAATAACGTTCTTGTGTATTGATTCCACTCAGAAGTAATGCAGAATTTTTACTGATTTGGCCTCAAACCCGTTGCAGGATTGTATAGGAATACGACTTGACAGAAGATTTTCCTTTTTTGACCGAAATTCAAAATTACGAAAACCCTTTTAAAATTACGAAATTTACTAAAAAAAGTATCCATTACAGTTACAAAAAATATTATTAAAAAGCATTTTGGTTAGTAACTAGCAAAAACGTGCTTGATAGTGTATAGACACTTTTGATGTGTGTAGGTACTTCATTTCTCCGTATTTTCTATGTGTTAAAAAATTGTACAGACAATGGAATGCAATGTAATATACGGACAATGAAGACGTGGTAATTGTTCTACCGTGAAGTTTTCTTACAAATTGTATTGTTACAGTCGCGTCGCGTCAGTCTGCACGAAGCTTTACTGAATTTAATACAAATCCATTCAGCCATTGATGAGTGATACAGTAATTAAAAGTCTTCACAAAATTTGACATTAATAAAATAATTAACTATGGATTATTATAGTGGGATATGTTTTGTTTGTACGTAAAAAAAGCGTTAATTACCATAATAATTTCGTTAATAACGCCAGAGATGATAATCCGGCCAGAGAGCATGACCTGCAACGTAGACAGCTCTGCGTTGGGCTCGTTAAGGGACAAGCGGTCCTGGTTGCACTTTATACGTTGCCTGTACAAGAAATAACGTAAATTTGAAGTTATTTACATTTTCTTTTGTATAGGGAAAAAGGCGGTAGATTATGAAGCGATTTATTTATTGCTAAAGTTATTTGATGCAAGTACTTACTACCTCCGTATATGTATTTTGATTTTTAGTAACGCATAGACAAAAAAAAAGTGGCTACTGGCAAAATATGTTAACAAAGATATGATGAGAAAGGTATTCATACATTTTACGAAATTCTTGTACTTTTTTTAGGGTTTCTACATTTAAGCGCGTTGTCAGAATCAAGTATGGCTGGTAACCACGTAATTTCAACATCAAAGCCGCGGGTAAATCCAAACACACGACCTTCACTTTCCCTTCTGTTACGAAGGCTTCCTCGCGACCTACGGAATAAAAGTATTTACGTAAAACATACGCAACCCTGCCCATTTTTGTGGCTTACTTCGAGCCATGTTTTAGCTTATTCTGTTGAGCCCTGGAGTTTTATGATATCTAGAGTGCTCACATACATTTTTTGGTAGTACCTACAGGTACGTGAGGATCGGTTTAAAAACTAAAACACAGCTTTTGTCGTCATTATAGGGCTGCAAGTTACTATAAAAACGTTCTTGTTGATATGAAATTGTAATTCAGAAAAAGTGTAATGGCGTTATACACTTTAATAAATCATGTTAAAATCATCGAGAAATAGGGCTATTTAGTACTCAGATGCGTGCTACGGGCTACGTGCTACGGTTGACTACGGGCGTCAGCCGTAGCGCGTAGCGAGCCGTAGAACCGCTGCGCATATCAGTGACGCATGATAGGTTAGAATGGTCAAGTATTAGAAAAAAAAAGAGTATCGTAGCATCTGCTACCACCATCCACGGATGGTGTTACGCTGGGGAAACTTATTAAAAACACTTGCTTCCGTCGCACGCTACAAATAGAACTAAGTATACTAAGTCCGTATGATTCTCCATCCATTTCAGAGTAAGTAAGGAAGCTCCCTGCGAGCAGCATATCATCAAACTTTTTTCTAGTGATGTTTCTGTAGTGGTCTGGGAAGTGAAAGTTAGCGGTCGTGTGTCGTTGCGCGAGCTGTATGTTTGAGCTGCACTCTGCCGCGAGCCGGCGCGACAAACTTCCTGCAACAACATTTGATCTCATCTCATTCATCTCATTGACGTAGAAGGTGAATCCAAATAATCATGGCGGATGGCAATACTTAGGTACCTACTTTGGGGACACCCTGTGAAGTCAGTATTTTTTATCTCGGCACATGAGCTTTTCTAACATTAAGTATGTAACTAGGTATAGTTCGTGCCGGTACTACAGAAGAAGAAGATAAACTTTCAGAGAGACGAGATTAGTATCAAAGACATTATGTTAATGTAATTGGAATTCGAAGTTGGCTAACTTCACGTCGCGCGTCGGCTGTTTTCCTAATGTCCTCTGTAGATAAATACGTACTTTTTTTATTTTAGGACATTCATATTTATGTACTTAATCAATAAATTATCGATGAGTTAGTCACCACGAATACATTTTGTTCCAGCTAACGTGTGGGTAAACAGTGTATAAATATTTTAGGTATCCTCCTTTCGCTACTTCGGTGTGGAATTTTAGACTTTACGTTTGATATAATACTAGAAACAGTCTGGACTGTATTTTTCTTCTACATCTTCTGCCTGCCTATTGTTCATTGAATATTCTAAAATCCACTGTTTACCTAAAGGTCCACTTAAAGCAAACGAGAGAATCCACATTCTATCCCCACTCTACCACTTTGTTCTTTGGTCTCTCCCTATACTTAAATTACAAGAATATCAACCAAAGAATGCTCTTGCTGTTGTTCTGGGTACGTGTTCGTTTGTTCTAAACCCATCTCTATACTTCAATCAAGATAAAATTTCCTCGAACATAAAGTTGAATTATATTTGCGATATAATAATGTTTAGGACTGTCATATACATACACACATACACATAGTTTTAAAAAAACTAAGTCGTTGTTCGTGTCTGTCTGTGTGACCGCTTAGATCTTCTAAACTGCACAATGGACTTGGATGAGGATTTCATAATAATTTAGAGCATTTATCCCCCGGATGGTTTATTTGTCGAATACTATATTAAATTAATATATTATAACTGACATATCACAAAAATGTAGGTATATACATATTTTGGCAGGTAGCCATTGCACCCGTGCGAAGCAAGGGCGCTTGTTTCAAATAAGGCAAAAATATTTATTCTAAAATAAAATGAAATCTAAGCAATTGGGTTGAAAAAAGGAAGTTGGTTATTGGTGCTTATTATATTTTTGATCGGACAACATAAAGCCGTACGTTGCCTTATTTTTCGGGCCCTTTTTGTGGCGCTAATCCTGCATCTAGAGTATTCTTGATCGAAGGCATATCTTATTATACATTACCATAAGTTAACTTATACCGTCCAAGTTCTCCTAGACCTGTTCTTAGAATCAATTAAAACTTGTATTTACCTTTGCCGACGCCCTCATAACCCACAAGCACAACTATAGGTACATCGGTGGTATCCGCCGGCGGTACGTAAGGCGAGACCCGAGCCTTCGACAGTTGTTCGATGTAGATCAGCAGCAGTAACTTGCGAGTTGCATCCACAGTTACGTCTGGCTTTGTATCCATCATCAGAGTGCACTGGAAGTACGTGCAGTGGAGAAATATGTGATAGATGAGCTAGGTGAAGGGTTTTGAGAAGGCTGGCAGTTAATAATTTAATTTCCTGCAATATAGGAAAAGGTATTTAGGCAATTTATTTAACCCACCTTTTTGGGATTTTCAAAAATTCTGAGTCAACTGTAGTCACGCGACCAGTGGTTCGGTTGTCCTAGTCTCAAGTCTGTTCTTGTTTGAAGGTGCTGCACGTTAAGGAAGAAGGAAGGAAGGAAAAATATCTACCATGTTCAATCGTGGGTATATATAATATATAGTCAATTATACCTATGTAAATAAAAAAATAACGGTGTAAGCAAAGTAGTACCGAGCTGTTTTATCTCGTTACCTGTTCAGCCGGATCAAGTTCCGCTGCATCTAAACTGAGTAGGATCGGGAATGTGTTGATGACTACAGTTTTGTAGCCGGGAATCGAACAAATAGGGTTGGCGCGGAGGTCGAGCACGATCAGCTGTCGCATATCACGCATGAAGATCGGCAGCTCCAAAATCACGCTCAGGCGGTTGTTCCGGAGGTGGAGCTCGCGGAGTCTGAGCAAAACACACCATTGTTTTTATTTGAAGTTCTAATAAAACTTCCTCTAAAAAACCTCCGGGAAACTATCATTAACAAGTCCATTATCTACTTCTGTCGCCAAGTGACGTTTCAATTTTGTTTCTGTCTGTTGATAGATTGTTAGAAAAGCATCGGGAGTGCACTTGGTGTTGCAAGTGACTGTTCACGGTGATAACCCCTTTCCATCATGATCGTCGGTCTATTCGCCAACTTTTTACGGGAAAAGCCTTGTAAAGCAAAGTAATCTTTGCAATTTCTGTACACAGGAGTTATTGTAGTTCAGGTTTCTCGTAAGTATATTATGAGGCGGTCAGGCATTGAATGCATGAAATGAATAACTCATTTTGAGGTTGAAAACCACATTTACTTGCGTCGGAACGGAACAAGCATAAGTATCTATGCCAGTTTTGGTTATTAATAAGCAGGTTATACACGAATTGTATGCAGAGATGCAAAATCGATTTCAAACAAAACTTAAACTATTCATTTCTCATTCCTTTGTGGTAATATAAACTTGCGCGTAATGAAACATGCCAAAATCATAATTTATTGCTGTTCCTACGTTTCCGGCTTTAGAGTATTGAAGCGTAATGTACAGCCTTTGTTTCAATCGTTAGCGGACCGGTCGAATCAGCGCGGATTGGGCATTGTGGTGGAAACGCGGTGAAGTCATTAGTACCGGCACTACTTGCACTACTCACCTGGTACAATACGAGAACATTTTCATGGTAGTCAAATTGTTTTCATTTAAGTTAAGGTACTCGAGGTGTAGCAATGTCCAGAGACCGGAGTCCGCGCTGAACTCACAGCTTGATATATTGTTGTAAGATACATCTAACCAGAGCACACGCAGGTGGTTCAAATTCTCAAGACGCTGAATGTGATTAAACGATAAGTCTAATCGCCGAAGATACCTGAGAGAACAGAACCTTGATATATATATTCTGTGACTTAAACTTAAAACTACCCGGTAGCTTACGTTAGGTAGTTAGTATACATACTTTAAATTTTCCAGACCAGTAATGCACTTGATATTATTATGCGACAGATCCAGAACAGTTAACGACCAAAAATCGGTCAAATCTCTAATTGTCTTCACCGAATTATATTTATAGTGCACTTCAGTAAGGAACCATTGAGCTGAAAAGTGAAACATGTGCAAGTTTGTGTGGAATGTGAAACAGACTGGAGAATGGCTACAAGCGTGTGTACCGAGGCATTGAGTGGCGAGGAATTTGTGCTGGAACCAAATTTGGGAAACTTTTTATTACCCGGATAAAACCTAGTTTGAACTATGAATTAGTTCCTATAGCCTAGGATGCCATGAATCCTCGGGTAACATTTCTGCTGACAAGCAGGGTTGTTGTATTCCTGGAGTTTGAGGGGTATGAGTGGCGTTGCTATTACATGCTCATAGTCATGAGACATATCAGTTTTGTCAATGAGCTGCCAACGCATTTGCGATACTACTCTGGAATTGCAGCCGGTGGGCACATCGGCTTGTTCGTCATAGAATACTCGTGACATAAATAACTAGTGAAAAACATTTACGAGAGTCATATTCCAGAACTGTGCTAAGCCTGTTAAACGCCACCGACAAGAATTGCAAGTACGGAAGACTCGACAGAACCGTCAGCGCCGTCAGCAAGTTTGACGACAGATCCAGATACACCAAGAACTTGTAGTGCATCAGCACATCAATGTTCTGCAGATGCTGGAATATTAAAATGAACGAGTTATCAATTAAACGATAGTTACAGTACGATATTTCAACTTGATCACAGAGGATTTGTAAATAAATAAAATTTTCACTATTGTGGAGAAGAGCAATTTTCTTGACCACGTAGGACCCCTCAATATTCTTGGGAGATACATACATCAAATAGTACATTACATTAGTCGCGGCCTGCAACTAGTGCATTGGTGGAAAATCTTGAAAATGTGGGCTGAGGTGATGCAGAGGCACACATACGTGAGTCCATCAATGCCTGGATGTGGCCAAGGCTTTTCTCAAATAATGCGCGGAAATTCAAACTGAGTACTTATATTAATTATGAATTCCAGAATCAATGACGGACAAAGAAAATTTTTTAGGCACTAATATGTTCATTTGTTTGTTCTTTAGTTAAAAAAGCTCTATTAGAAACCCAAATCGAAATTTTAATAAAATCTTTGACAAGTTACCTCCTTGGTTGCCATGTGTTGAAGTAAAAAGTTCGTTCCATTTTTAAATAACAAGACTGGTTTTCATAGTAATTTATTTGGCCGCTAAACAGGACAGATTATGGATTTTTATAGTAACATTGCCGTCCGCATATTCACTTGTTTTTGACCAGTACAGCAATTTCGATATATATTCAAAATAATGCTCTAATTTCCAAGCATGTTTGAGAAAATGACTATTAATTGACGTTAATTTTAAGGTTATGTGTAAATATTGGCGGTCTATCGCCTGTATTCTTATACCAGAAAAAAAAAACATTGATACGCATAGGAGGTTGCGCTCAAGGGGACTTTTCCAAAAATAACAAAAATAGTGGGCGGTCATTAATCTTTAAGACTGAGGGTTAATTTTATTTAATGTGATTATGATTATTACCTTAGACGAAAGATCCAATTTGATATAAACGAAATCTCCCAAAATAGGAGTACGTTTCAGATAAGTGAGACAAGCGGTGACCATGTCTCTGGTAAGTTCGCCGCCCACGAGCTCCGGCACGTCTTCTAAGTTACGAATGCGGACTACTGGCGAAAATATATCTGCATAAAGCTCAGGAAAATTGTAGAAGCACCCCCAGTAATTACTTTCGTTCATGAGATTCGACACGTGCAAAGGAAACTGAAAATTAGATTACAAAGAATATCGCACGATTATTCATAATATGAAGCATTTTCACATGAATAATCGTGTGTAGTCCAAAAATCACTGTGACTTTTACCTCACATAAAAATAAAACAGGTCCGGTGAAATGTCTTTACCTGTGGGAGATATCTACTAAAGAGGTGTGACGAAATGCGACCCCTCTCCAGGGGGCCATTATTCATTAAATTTTGCGGTCGTGAGAGCCTGGTTCAACGGCACTTTTTACCTTCCGTCTACGTCATTACACGATGTATTCTCGCACACTAGACGGCCACGACTCCAGCTAGGCGTGACCGTGTATTGTTTGGTCAGCGGCTAGTTGGCCGTTGCGACCATGTGCGCGACTCGTATCGGTTACTATAGTTTAGCTGGTCGCTGTGACTACTGGTCGTGGTGGTCTTGTTCCCGAGATCCCGTATATTGCATATGGCCCTTTAATAACTGCCCAAAATATTACAAGGGCGCCTGCCGACGTGAATATTTGCGATATACGTATACCTTTAAGTAGATTAATAAATATTTGCATCGAAAATTAACGAATAACTTGGAGTTTGTAGTCCCTAAAGTTAAAAGGAATTTAATATAACTTGTACAACATCTTGTAAAAATAAATTGCTGTTTAATTATGGCACAAAATTTTACGTTGTACGTAAAATCGACGAATTATCTTGTAAGAAAGTATCAAATAAAAGCCTTTTAAGGCCTAAAAGCAATTTAAAATGAAAAAAAAAACACCTAACAATAAATTTAATTATCATTGGTTTTATTTAAAAGTACTTGTTGTGCTTAAAACTGAGGTCGGGCATATGGGCATATGCTCGAATGAAGCGTAATCGCGGAGTCCAATTTTCGAGCAACTGAGACCGTATATCGGCAATAACGCGGCAAATGTTGGATTTCAAGTGGTTCAACGACTGTGGTTTATCTGCGTAGACGTGTGACTTCACATATCTCCAAAGAAAGTCATCCATAGGTGTGGTGAGATCACACGATCATGGAGGCCAGCTCACAGGTCCATTACGCGAAATTATGCGCTCTTCGATCGAATTTTTCCCGCAATAAATTGATGGTGTCGCGCGCTGTGCCTCATCCTCATCATGATGCCCATATCCCCGAAATCATTTTTAAGCACTAATGGCATAGAATATCTTTTAAATAAAACTAATACCATGATAATGAAATTTATTTTTAGGTGTTTTATTTCATTTTGAATTTGTATACCTCTAAAAAAACCACCCGATAAATACATAGATCCAGATACCTCCTCTTTAATTAGATCTCCGTCGCGTTTCTTATCAAAATCTTCTTCTGAAGGTATAACTGGCACTGGCACTGGCACTGTACTTCGTCTCAAACCACTTAGAACTGAAATATTAACAAACGTATTGAATATGTTACAACCGTGATAGACACATTCAAAAGGGGGTATGTAATTAAATTCAGCGTTGGCGATATATAAAAGTAAGCCTATTTGCTTTTTCCTTACTCAAGAGTTAGTTAGGGGAATTAATCCTAATCTTAACTAATATTATAAATGAGAAAGTGAGTTTGTTTGTTTGTCACGTTTTCAAAGTCAAGTGACAGAACGGTTTTGGATGAAATTTGGCACATGGGTAGACCATGACCTGGATTAGGACGTAAAATACTTTTTATCCCGATATTCCCTCGGGATCGAGACTTATGCTGGTGAAACCGCGGGGCGCAGCTAGTTATATTTGTAAAAACCTGACAATGAAATAGCACAAACCTTTTTTATTGAAGTGGTGTATTTACGATTTTTACGGAAACGGGCTTTATTTAATGCTTCAGTTTACAAAAAAAAATGGGGTTTCGTGTTTGGAGCCTCCATTTAAGCAAACAATGCCTTTCCAATATACGTTGTATGTAACTGTACCTAAAATCGAGCTATGGATCTAACGCAGCACTGTCGGTCTAAACAATTATTATGTTCCATTTATGTAACTCAGCGCATTCTCAACTTATTCCATACTCTTGTACAGGCATAAAATAGTTACATTCTGGTCAAAGAGATTTAAGAAGTACATTGAAATGTATTTGGTTCTGGTACACTTTAGCACAAAGTCCTAGAAATATGTGATAGATACCTGATTTTCTATAGTCTGATCCCAAGGTAGATAGAGTTTTGCTGAAATAGTTGATCTTGGAGTATTCCTCATTCCATTCACGGACAATGCTCCGCATACTCGCCTGGCTTTCTCCGGCCAAGTGCGCATTGTCTTTGGTGTTGTGGTCCATTCCCTGTTGGAGGCCCTCGTTTGACACCTCTGCTATAGGCTCCATAGGATGCAAACTACGTTTCGATTCCAAGAGCATCAATACCTTCGAGGTAAGTGACCTATTACTCATTTTAATTCTAAATATGAAACAAGTAAAAAAATATTTTAAAATATTATTTAAAGAGGCATCTTTAAATAATGTTTTAAAATAAAAAATAATGCCAACTAATTAGTTTTTGTCACTGCGATGTCAAAATCATAAATGTATAAATGTCACATAAAAATACAATGACTTTACAATTTACTTTGTTAGTAATCAAGTAGCGCTACGCTTTGTGGCCAGTGCTACTGTTGGTTTCGAAATCGATTATACAAGCTTCAAACATTTTTATTAATTTATTTTTAACCGACGAAAAAAAAGGAGGAGGTTCTCAAGACGACACGTATATATAATATTGTTTTTACTATTTTCCTCGCATATAAGTACCTGAAGCCTAAGCCTACATTACTCGGTAAAGAAGTAGCTTTCTAATGGTGAAAGAATTTTTAAAATCGGTCCAGTAGTTTTGGAGCCTATTCGGTACAAACAAACAAACAAAAAAATCTTTCCTCTTTATAATATTAGTATAGATATATATATTTTTTATGTATGACCATGCATATCTTTTTACAGAGTAGTCCAATTTGAATGAATCTTTTTTTATTGGGGAGGGTATACCTCGAAGTTGGTCCCATATAATTTTTATTAACTTTGCTTGGGTACTTTTTGGGTTAGTTTCAATAATACGTATTTTTCCCACTTAGCCTATGTGGATGATGTCACTGTTATTTACATAGAAGGTCGTGATATTCGAATTTATGTGCGGTAGGCACCACATCTAAAAAGTGAAAAATAAAAACTTTTTACACTTCGGAGAGTTTTTTTTAAAGTCGGTTGGTTTGTTTTGAAAAAGTTTTTTCTTCCCACCTCTCGGTCATTTCGTGCTCCTGAATAACATAAAGTAGGCGGTGCTTTCTCCACGACGAAATTTGATTTTCATAAAAGCCATTTTTATACTGCTTACAATCTCGACGATGCGGACGCGATGTGAAGCTTGCATGAATATTGCTAGTTACGTGCTCAGAAATGGCTGTTTGGTTAGCTTGTTACGTTAAATATCTTGGATGTTAAGAGATTATTTTAAATAGTAGTCATGCCGTGCCGAGGTTTATGTAATAAACCGAGGCAATTAAGTATAGAATGACTAATTTGAACATTATCAAACTGTTAACACGGTTTTGTGAGAATTTTTGGAGCCTCATGTTTATTTAAGTCTTATCCTTGTTGGTACCTGATGGTGCTGATTCCCTTGTTCACAAACCAAACTAAAAAGCTCAGTGCATCTTTTTCTTTCTATTTCAATAAGAAAAGGACAAAAGATAAATTTTATTTTAGTGCTGTCAAATTAATCCTTCCACCTTAATAGAGTGATTTACGTTCCTAATAGTGTTGTAGCATATCTTAAAGTGTAGTTTATTAAGCTAGTAGAGAATACGGTACACGGCACACAAGTATGGCGGTGGTCTGGTAAAGGAGCGAGATAACGAACTACAGCTTTTGTTTTGCAATCTCCTTTGACAGCACAAAAAGCTCTTGTTGATTTCCATGTTGCATTTTCCTTTTAAACAGCGCCTTTTGGAAGTACTTGTGGTATTTAAAACGTTGTAGATACAGAACATGTTTCAGATGGTTTATTTTTAATACTTAGGTATACCAGCAGTGCTATTCTGTAAACATCTCACCGTGAAAACTTAGGTGAAGTGAGCTGTCAGTCCACCCGATGCCTGGAATTGACACAATTGGCAGCTCACTTCACGCTCACTTCACTTAAGCTTTCACGGTGAGATTGTAACAGAATAGACCGGCACAAAAGAATCGAGATTTGTTGTCATATGTCTACCTATATTTGTGGTAGGTGCTATGCAGGTAGCATGTCAAATTTTCTTTTTTGGAACGAATTTGCGCGGGTTGCGGTAGAAGTTTACTGGTAGAAATCGTCACGTAACGAAAAAGCGTTGTTCCCCCCCCATGCGAATTTCTCCCTCTCGAAAGAGAAAAAGTGCATTTGGTCAAAAATGAAAATACAAACGGCGTCTGCAAAAAATTGAAAATTTTTCATGATGGGAGTCTTTTCAAGGTTTTCGAGCATGAAAGCGACACACGAGGACGACGGCATGCATCCTGATAATTAGACTGAGCGCAAGATAAGTGTGCGCCCGGCTGGAATCGAAACTAATTGTATGCCGCCGTCGTGTCGTTTGTGTAAGGTCAAATTAAGTATAACTAGAATTAATAAATATGAATTTAATATTTTAAATACTACAGTATAGAATTAAGCACGCCAGCGCCACCAGTCGTGCGCAGACTTATTTTGCGCGCACACTATTACGTAACCAACAATATGTCAAAACGCCAAAAAAATCGTTTTTTGACAGCTGCGCGCACAGATTGCAGACGGACGAAATGTTACCATTTCAAATATTATAGGTATTTATATAAAAAATTTGCACTATACAGAGTGGATTTTTGAGATGGGGCAGCAAGGGCATCTACCTTAACCGTTTTAGAACAGGAAAATTATCTTGCGAGACTGTCCTTAACTTTTTGAGAAATTTTGATCTACATTCACAGATTTTGAAAAAAAATTACAGTCTGCAAGAAAATGGACGGTTTTCACAAAAACTTTTTTGATGCCAATCCATCTTGTTCCTTATAAAGATCAAAAACCTGTCCATTAGCTTAAAAAATCATTAGATGAATCGTTCGTTAGTGCAATTGATTTTAGTTTTGATCAACATTAGGCGAGTTAAGCAGTAGTTGATTCGAGCAAAAGGCGTTATGAATATATTATGTGAATCCAGCGTAGTTATATTGAAAATAGGAATTATGATATGTAACCGTGTTCTACGTATTATGATTTTACAACTAACCATCATTTGAAATAAGTAAGTCTCTACTTGAAGACCAAGAACATAAATCTCTAGATGGTGCAGCTGTCAATCGAAGCTCTACAGTCTACACTGGTAGCAAGTTGTAACATTCGATCCGAGTCTTTGGGGATTTGTCTCCGGAGCAACTGACTGCTAAAGTTGGAACAACTCTCTCATTTGATTTGTACTTTAGCGATCAGCTCGCTCTGTTATAACTTAAGTACGGTCAAGTTATGCTTTATTAATGCTTCGTTTGGTATAGTGAAAGGTTTTGGATGCAGAATATAAGGAGAATTTGAAGTGAGTATTGATGTAGGTAGTGAAAAAACCTAATCATATATTTATATGTCATTCATTGACTCAGAATTTTATGAATAATGTACAAAAAGATTTTTCTTTTCCGATTCGAGACGACTGTGCAAAATATAAATTTTCAGTGGATTCCAATATTACGAAGAAATTCGACGAAAACGAGGAAATTCTATTGTATTTGGTGACATTACTTAAAACTTTTGCTAATTAAGTTGGCCGGAACGAAAAGGGAGGAGAGGAGAGAGAATTACTCACATTTCGTGAAGCAACAGCAGGGAGGGACAATTGAATTGAGAGTTTTAGAATTGAAGTTGTTGCGTACTATATTTATGTAGGGCCGTCAAACAACAACAAAAGTGTCATAATTCAAAGTTATCTGCGGGGCTTTGAAAATATGAAGAAGTGTCTCGTGGACGGCTCTCGTTTGAGATGAGAATGGAAAAGAAAAGTGTCGCGTTTCAGTGGCGGTCGACTTCAGACCTCCCCTCCCCTCCCTTGTTCCCCGCCATCTCCCCACCGTCGGCCATCGCGATGTGACCGCGAGGTGCGACGAGTCGCGGCGAAATTTTCAATTTACAACGAGACCTGATTTTAATAAAAATTTAAATGGTTTCTGTTACGTTACAAAGTTTCCACTCAAGTTTTCTAACTCTTTTATTACCATATTTTGAAAAAGGAAGAAAGTCAGGAAATATGTGTGAAATGGAAATCAGTAACAGCTGTCAGTAAAAGTTGTTGATGAAAAATGTTTTTGTTTTTATGAAGTTTTCAAAGAATGTTTTTGGTGAGCGGCAGAACGTCATTATCCTGAGTACCTTCGTACGAAATAAGCTAAAATGTAGTATTTTTTGAGCTGCTCTAAGTGCAGTAGAGAACACTTAAATAAATTAGCATTCTTCTTTTTATGGCGGAGCCGTTAAAATGGAAATTACGTAACATCCCCGTTGTTTTACTACTGACAAAGTTTTGTTTTTAATTAAGGCAAGGAAGAACGTTTTAATAACGGTTACAGGAGAAAGCTAGATAATTAAATTACAATTTCTATCGACCGTCAACATTGTGATGTTTATTTAGGAATAATAGAGATAACTACGGAGTCGATTCGTAACACTGACGGTGCTTCCATCCCCTTGGGTACCTACGAGCAAGTTAAGAAGCTGACCTAGATTTTCCAAGCTCTGTATATCTGCGTACTTATAAAGGTTAAGTCGTTTCCGAGTGGGTTTCAACCCTCAATTTGCCCACACACATTATAAGGTCACTTAATTAGGGAAGGTCTGCATTTAAATCTTGAATCTGGCCAAAGGGCCGCCATTTCAAGTCGTCGTCGGTTCCGGTCCGCGGTGGCCGAGAGCCTGAGAGCCTACCCGTTACTCGTGCTACCCCACCTAACCGTGCACAATTGTTGGGGCTATTAACTATACATGTGAATGAACCTACATATTATACAGGGTGTCTCAAACGTAGTGGTCCAAAGGCAAATGATGTAAAGCGAAGGGGTCCAACTATCATTAAAAAAATTAAAAACTAACTTTGACCTAATAGTGTAAAATTTCTTGAAAATAATAATATCGAAATTTTCTGAACTGTTCAGAATAACTCCAGTTAAAAAAAAATGATAGATGGACCCCTTCGCTTTACCTCATTTGCCTTTGGACCCCTATTTTTGAGACACCCTGTATTACCTACATTGGACATAGCTTTAGTTTCAGCCAGCCCAGTTTCATGAATATTTGTGAAACAATAGTCCTTATGGATGCACATTGATTCAAATCCGGTGTTTCGTGGGTCCTGGCCGTATAGTTACAGCAATATTGACATTCATCTGCTTTGTTCATGCATCCACACTAACAGGTAACCAAGGTTAATGGAAATGTAGGTATTATCGTCCCATCAAATGTCGGTCGCTGTGTGGATTGGAAAATGGCTGGTGATGGTTACACACATGAAGGTATTGTATTGTGTAGACTTTCAGTTATTCGGATATGAAGTATGTATTGTTGAAAAATAAGAAGGTATCCATTTGCGAGGCGCGGCGGTTCGTCCAAGTAAGGCACTTGACTTTACGGCTACCGGGTTCGTACCACCAGGTCCCTACATAATGAATGTTGCCAGCATATTCACTTCCCAAATTGTATCCGACGTTTCACAATTTAACAGTTAGTTACTTGCTGTTTTACTCGCATGAATAGCCGACGATTATCGTAAAAGACTCTCGACAGCCCTTTTCTCCGCCATTATAAAATATTTTCCAAAAAGTCTGCGATAATATTGGGTTTTGTGTATATTATTCTCGAAGAGCTCTTTCTGTGGGTTATTGAGTGTTCATTAATCAAACTTGAGCAACGACACTTAGGTATTGTCCGCCGTGAATTTGGGACGCTGCATTATTATTTACGGCGCGTGTACAACAAGCCTTACAAGATTAATGATCTATCGAAAGCACTTAAACGGAGGAAGATAGAAGATTCTTATCTTTGCATCAAAGTTGACTTTTTGTTTTGATAATAAGCTTTTCAGTTACCTACTTTCACCAGTTTCCTCTCAATTTATTGTTACAGATATAAATGTAATACACATAAATACGTCTTTTGACATTAAAAAATATCCATTCGAGTGGGTTTACAGATCCTAATTTATATAATTTCGAAATTAACTTTAATTTGATAACTTGTCTAACCCCGCATCCGCTGCGTCTGCTACGCCTAGCAGCAGCTACGGTATCTAAACCACATGACTGTTTCTACTTATAATTCTGTTTTTTGTAAATTATATATTTATATGTTTCGTAAGTTATAATTTTCTCTTAAAGCTTTGCTGTAACTAGAAGACATTTCTTTAAGAAATATCGTAAGTACCTATATGTTGTCTGCAAGAAATATGCCTTTGTACGCCCTATTTCTGAAACTGTCCTATATTTTATTATTTTATGTAAACAAAAATAAACAACAACGGTAACTTTATCTTGCTAAACGATTCTGTAAAACTTGTGAGTACGCGATGTACCGGGAGTACAAAGTTTAGGAAAAATCCTTTCGCGAGATTTCGCCGGCGGCATTCGTTCATCGCGCCACTGTCACGTTCTTTGGCAAACAGATCGCGTTTCTGGGGCAACACAACACAGAAGAAATGCTTACTTATGTACTCGTTTACATTCTTGTGCATATGGTATGCATAATATATGGGTCGCGGATAAAACTAGCCTTTTGTGGGGAATTGACTGTGTATGCGTGAAATCCTAAAATACACCAAGTTGCTTTTAGGCGGTCGTTGAGTGAAAAGTTTTTTTTACCACGAATATCATTATGAAAAAACTTTATTAAGTAGATTTTCTATAGATACTTTGATTGAATATTCATGTCTTTGACTCGAGATAGCAAACTTCAGACTAAAATTTTTCATAAGTCCGGCGCAACTTGTGCGAAGTTACCGAAGCTTTTTACTTACATTGGACTTAT
Source organism: Eupsilia transversa (assembly GCA_914767815.1). Taxonomy (NCBI): domain Eukaryota; kingdom Metazoa; phylum Arthropoda; class Insecta; order Lepidoptera; family Noctuidae; genus Eupsilia; species Eupsilia transversa. The sequence continues at coordinate 7,960,972 of OU611890.1, read as the reverse complement.
TGGTTTTTTAGATGGCGGTTAACTTTAAGCCGCATGCCTGTCATTTCAATGCATGATAACGAATATATCATAGGACAGTGTATTAATGATTATTTAATCATCAGTTAATGTTATGTAGCGACTGAAATTACACTAGGTAAAGTGCTTCATATCAGTCAACTAACTGCAGGTGTGCAACATCTATTTCATTAGACATCTAGACGAGCTTTTCGAATTAATTCAATCTCCCGTTTGAAACAACTTTTGTTTAGCTCTAACTGTTCGAAAGTAGATTCGGAAGAAGGAAACATCCTACGGAGTGCTTCCTGATAATGGATGATCTTTTCCTTCCCATAAGCGAAAGTCAAAAGTGTTGTTGATTGAAAGACGAACGGTGTCATATGTCGCCGCTCTCTGTTTGCCGAAAACATATTTATTTTGTACAACCGCCATGTTATGTTTGGCACCGGAGGGTGGCAACATAAAAAATATTGTTACGGTTTCCAATTTCCACACTTTGTGATATTTATTTGCCGTTCCAATTTCCTTCGCTCAGCGCTGGGTCACTGTCAGTATGAATACGGTTTTATAATACCCACATAATTGGACTTCGATTTTTATTAAAGATAAATTTTACTGCGCCGTTCTCCATTCACCTGGGAGTCGAAGTGTTTATAAGTCAAGGACGCGTTTAGGCCAATTTTTGTTCGCACAATGGAGTTTTTGAATGGGAATTTTAACTGAGTTCTTTTTCATAGCACAAAACCAACACAAAGGGCACAATGAAATACAGTGGCGTATTCTTCTGTAGCAAACGTTTTCACGTGGAACGCGTGCTTGTAATATAGCTCGGGGTTTTTATGTCTCGGTTTACTTGGGTATAAACCCGTTGAATAGTATCCTAAGCTCCCTTATCTATGGGGTATTATATTATATTACAGTTTTTTGGCAGAAGAGTCTAACCCCTATACGCTTAAACATAATATTGTTATTTTAATCAGAATGAAAACAAAACATAATATAGCCATTTGTCACAGTGCGTGGCAAAGTATTTAAATCCGTATCTATTTCCCTCTGATTCCCGATTCATGATTCAGTATTAAACTCAGCCAAACCAAAATGTTTTATATATTTCCGATATTTATCCGGAAATGGGAACCCGCTCTAAATGTGCATCAATCACGGGAGCCAACGCCGATAAAGTGATTATGTTAAATGTACCTACGTATACCTAAAGCTACGTATTATATACTAGCTGTGACAGTGAACTTGTCCGCGTTAGGACATTATTGTGTAACAAAATCCTGATAATAAAAGTGGAAAATGTTGTAGATTTTGGTGGTTTTATTATTTTACATTGATAAAGAAAGTTTTAATGTAAAGCTAATTGTAAAAATCAATTAGGTCATCGTCTAAATTTATAAAACTAGGTAGTCTGAAAATCAGACAAAAGACACCTTTCAGCTGGTAAGCAGAAACGTTGCTTCAACGTCCCTACCAATAGCAACATGTTTCCGTCTGCTTTCTTAATAAAAAACACAACTACGACACAATCGTTAACTACATAGGTATACATGTAAAAATATAGGTAAAAATGCCATAGTAACAAAACAACATCGTTATCGGTTTTAATATAGCCGGTCCCATGTAATTTTATACTTTTCAACACACTTGCTCGTAAAGTGGCTCTTATTGAACCGCTTTTAGATTCATAATGCAGTGTATTAAAAACGCGTGCTTTTTACTTTACCATAACGAACTAGTGCTGTAATGCCACAGATAACTATTTACTAGTCGGAGTACCTAGTACCTATACCAGTCCTATGACATGGCAGTATGGAGTTAGTAAGTACTATCATGGCGGCATGGAATTTATATTGTAGAAATTGACTTTGGTGAAGCTTTTTATTTTTGTAAAACATAATACCATACGCAAACCGGGGCGTTAACTGTCTAGTTAACGTAAAAAAAAATAGTCTGGCCATATTCTGTTACAAATGAAAATGCTTTTATTTTTTACGAAGTACCTAATGTAGGTAATCTTAATAAAACTTTTGTGTACTTATTTATTGAAGCTGGACTATGTGCCTACATGGCATTAGTATGAACTATCTACTATTTCACCCGAGCAGAGGATGTGCGCTTTTTTAATCTCATCAAAGAGACTTTCATGCCTTTATATTATGCATAATATTTATTACATAAAATATGATGAACATATTTCATCATATATTATTTAATATTTTTCGCTACTTACATATTAACCTTATAATGTTTTTAATAGGTACGTATTCAGAACAAAAATAAAACAAAAATACCTATTATTTTGTGTTTTTTTTATAGGCTATATTGTCTAGCAGTTTTTCCAGCGCATTTATTTAAACCTGCGCGCGAATCGCTGGCGCGGCGCGCGAAAATACAAACCAGCTCGTCATTTTCCAATACTTGCTATCATTTTCGTTGTGATTAATAACAAAAATGTCGAATTCACGGGAAGAAGAGCAATACGTAGGTTTGACTCCGCCAGAAATACTCATCGAGGCACGAAACGCGAGTGATAGCCTGTTGCCACCAAAATCTAAGGAGAAATACGTAGCGGCCTACGAAACTTTTATACAGTGGAAAAACAACAAAAATGCCAAGTCATTTTCGGAAATCGATTTTTTTGGCATACTTCAATGAACTTGCAAATAAATACAAGCCCAGCTCGCTTTGGTGTATCTATTGCATGTTAAAAAGCACTGTTATGACCAAAAATAACATTGTAAACAAAATTCCATCTTAGCACTCATTACATTTACTGATCACAGAGTACTTTTTTTTTTTTTCCGGTGTCAAAACGTTAGTCGTAGACTGCGTTCCGAATTACGATGTAAATGTAATGAAATCCAATCGATTTGAGCGTGCTTACACCCGTTCCGAATAAGCTTGAGCGGGATAACTTATGTTTGTTCCGTGAACCGTTATTTGGCTGTGTTGTTATAGGCATTTCTTCGAAATTGTGATTCTGGCTACCGTCGCCACCTAACCAAAAAAGAGGAAGTTTGTGGCTATACACAAAGAAATAAGTAATGTTTTAAGTTTTGACGTTGGGCGAGCACTGATATGCTGGGGCCACATTGTCGCGATAAGACAAACTATACTGCGCGCGCTCTCTCTCGCACACAGCTCGACGTCTCGCTGAATAAAAGAGAGCCCGTGGAGTTAAGTTCGCTTTATCGCGACAATGTGGCCCCAGCATTAGCACATTCACTAGCGTTCCAAATTGATGACAGCCCTCAGCTTTCATAATCATATCATAACTAAATTGGAACGCAAAATATTGATGTGAGAAGTGTGGGCGATTAGGGCATATCTCGGAATGCGGTCGTATAGTTTTTCGGAGGCGGCGCGCGACTTCATGCCATGTCCATGCCGACTGAACGGAATGTTGCCATTATTTATTATATTTTATTTAACCATTTACAATTTGATTACTGTACTTAAAGTAATATAAGGTTTATTTTTCTGCTGAAAATCCAATACACGCATATTTCAGTCTTTCAAAATATTATTTTGTTTTTATACATTTTTTAATAGGTGTAGGCTGTTTAGCGGGTTTGCCAGTTGCCAGTGCCTTTATTTACAACTGCGGAAAAACAAAACCGTCGCGCCATTTTCCATACATATTTGTTCCCGGTTTCGCTGTGTGGTTATTTTCATAGACTAATACATATTTAAAATAATATTATCAATACGAAATCTAAAGTCACACCAACCTACGTTGAAAAGTTTTTAAAAGAAGCTCCGGATAATCAGTACATGGCAACAATGGTCAGTTGAACTTTATAAATACGTTATTGTAGCATACATTCTTACAAGTCTGTTTATTTCTTCGCAAGTGTGTTGAAAAACGTCGTATGAAACGCGAGTGCGTTGATAATTACACTCTCGACTACCTTATCGCGCTCGCCTGCGGCTCGCGCGGACAATACCGTCTCGTGTGTAATGACCAACACCGCACACTTGTATCATAATGTACTATTAATTACATGTCATATTTGGTAATAACGTGTGACTCCGGTTTTACAAACACCAATACCGATGTAATTTTGTTACTAAGTCTTGTTTATACCGTTTTACCCAACTGCGGCGAAGCCAAAAAGGAGGGTTATGTGTGTGTCCGGTATGTATTGAAATGAAATCTTTTATTTCCGGATATAAATCCATACAAGTTTTAATAAATACACACGTAAGTAGATAACGTAATAAATATACAATATCATAAATATCAGGGATGTAACGGATATCCGTATCCGCATCCGCATAAATTTTGATATCCGCAAACCATCCACATCCACATAATTTCTTTGGGGATCTGACCCTACTTTTTCGCTCAAATAGTGAATTTTGAAAAACTGTCGCCGAGCTAAATGAGCCGGCCGGAGTGTCTGTTATTATTTTCCTACTGGCTGAACTTGTAGTATCCCTTTCTTTTGACAAAAGATCAGCTAATTTTTGTACGACATCCGCATCTGCACCCACATCCGCATCCTCAATAAAGAATTTTCTAATATCCGTATCGTCATCCGCATCCTCAAACCCGACTATCTCGATATCCTCATCTGTTATACGACTTCCATTACAACCCTGATAAATATAACACATTCAGATTACACGTAGACTTGGGGACAGGGACAGGGGGCTGTAGATTCATTCTCGTACCGCGGCCACCAAAATATACGCCAATCGATGTATGGCCGTGCGGCGGCCGACCGGCTCCTCAGCAGCGCCTGCCAGCAGGGCGTGCTGCCTGCGGCAAATATGGCGCTCGCGCTGCACCACCGCCCGGGTACAATCGAAACATCGCATGTCGCTGTCGTAGTTTGTTGTATGTATATGTGTTTGTAGTTGTATTGATGTGTGTATGTATGTAAGTCTCTACTTAACGGTTGAACAGATTTTGATAAATGTGATATCGTTAGATTCGTCCGTAATGCGCGAGTGTCACTTATAAAAAAAAATCTCCCAGATCTATCGAGTGGATCAAAATGAACGGTTTTAAAAGGTGATTACAAAAATATACACAAATTATATGTTAAAAATATAATTTGGAATGAGAAATGGTAAAAAACTAAAAAGCTGAAAATAACAAAAAAAGTTATAAAAAAACTAAAACACTCGACTGCAAAAATACATAACTGAAAAGAGAAAAACAAGTATTATAATCTACCTATAGAATTTTGGTGTTGCAGGCATGTTGGGGACAAACCAATAACCTGAATTTGTAGTTGTAGCTTTTGTTTGTCCCCCGCCTGCAATACCAAGCCGCCATGTTGGAGACGCTATACCCCGTTTGACAAAACACGACGAATAGTTTAGGAGCTATGAGGGAACAGATGAACATACATACACCGCCTGTCTGCCTGCTTTTGCTTTGCCGTAGTCGGGCACTACTAAATCATCTAAATCGAAATGCCTACCTACCAGTTTTCATGCCGAGCTAGATACCGGAAACATTTTATAAGTCTATTAAAATCTGCTCATCAATATTTTTTAAATACCTACATTAGGTATTTACTCTACAATCCACCCCTAATACATTACCCTATTAATACATTAGGTAGTTAACAAACCAATAAAATGCACGCACAGCCATTAATTTATCAGTGCTGCGGATTTATGAAGTGAAAAATACTCTTTATAAATTCATTAAGAGTCATCCTACTAATATTATAAATGTGAAACTTTGTGTGTTTGCATGTTTGTTACTCAATCACGCAAAATCGACGAACGGATTAAGATGAAATTTGGTACAAATATAGTTTATAACCTAGGATACTTTAATCCCGGTAGCACGTTCCCGTGGGATAATTTGCGACCTCATGTGGGCGAAGCCACGGGCAAAAGCTAGTACGACATAAAAGCTATAGATGGTTCAGGATTCATCCTATAGGGGTGTTCCGTGGCGTCACATGATTGATTACGGCTGCGGCCAGAAGCGCTTGTTTCCCGTATTAGCCGCCACAACGATAGGAAACCGTCTATTTAACCACGTTTAGTCGTATCGTATCGTATTTCATCATATTTCGCTTGATTTTGTTACTATATTGCTCTGCTATCTCTTGATTGGGTTCCCAGTAATCGTTTTTAGATGTAGATTTGATTGTTGTTTTGTCGTTCATTGTGGTGGTGTGGTTCTGTGCGAGTTTTCTGTATTATATAAACTAGCTTTTAATTTCGCTGTTAAATCACTAACTGCGAGGCGGCGCGTTGTAACTCCTTTCTTCCCTTTTTATTCGTTATTTTATCTAGATCTTTATTTTTCTTATACAACTGTAGCTTTATCTATCATATGTCCTCGCCCTTGATAATCAGACACGAGTAAGTCACTTACCTACTTTTCTATATACGTAATGTGTAAAGAAGATAGACAAGTTCAATAGTTATTCATTTAATGATAGATGGACTAATCAGTCTTAATGTAATTTGGCAACTAATTGTTTTTTATCAGAAACTAGCTGACCCGACGGACGTTATCCGGGCGAAATTTACATAATAATTATTTTAAAATTCCCATAGAACATGTACTTTCATTTTTACCAAATTATCCCGGCAACTTTCAAAACTTTTCTTTCTATAAAAACTAATTTGGACTAATACGAATATTTTAACACAAAATAAATTACAAATCGGTCCAACTGTTCCCAAGTGATGGGCTTACCAATGGGCTTACTAATATACATATATATGAAGAAGATAATATATGTATATATAGTCAGATATTGTATATTCATAGGTAGGTAGGTACTATTGACTATGGCAGCTTATTTCAATTTCTGTTGATGTTCCGTGAGCCTACAAAATCATTGCAATGTATTTCCACCTCTGTTGTATGGCAAGCTCATAAATATTGTATGTTTGTATCCAAGTAACTCAACCCACATGATTCATAATATTATTCTCGGCGTCTGTTTTAGATTTATGTAAATATCAGGTTCCGCTGAAAATTCGAGGTGGTAAGCATGGAGGTAAATAATAAAAATGAATTATGTATTGGTAAACAACAGTGGTATTTGTTGGTACATAAAATAATCTGAGGAACGACTGACTGATTTAAGAAAATGCAAAGTTCTTACTTTTATAATAGGTATACTAACTGCACCGCGTTGGGTTGCAATGTCACCTTTTTTTAGTATAAACTTTTTGGGCCAGAAATCCTTGCGGGCATCCTCAGGACACCCTACCAAACTTTCATCACAATTTGATCAATGGTTTAGGAACGCATAGAGGACAAACAAACATACAAACATTGATTTTTATTTATATGTAGGTATAGAAAGAAGATTGGGCACCTACTATGTAAGTAGGTACTAGCTGCCTGCGACTGTGTTCGTAAACAAACTCTGTTCTATTTGGTATTTCAAAAACCATTCCTGAGTGCACTTCTGTGTTCACCCGCTAAGAAACGTGTTTTAAAAACAATTATATATTTTAATAAAAAAATATCGTGTTTGTTTGTGTGTGTTGTCTCAGTCATTTACCAAACTGGTTTCCATGTAATCACAGATTAGAACCATTTTAGTCCCCTCATGTTAAGAAACCGCAATGTTAGTTAGCTCGTAAACGCCAGTGATAATGAAATCCCGCTAGCACAATCGTAACCCGCATAGTGTACGGTCAACCACATATCAGTAGTAACTTTAGCCTTACAGAAATCGCTCTTACTCCTACGAAATAACGATAAAACGATCAATTTAAAAAATTTACCATGGACGCGCGGTTGACGGTACAATAGCATTGTCTGACCTTTCTCCGTGCATCTATATTCGAACGAATAGTTTTAGATTTGCATGTAAAGTTTATAAATGGAGCTCATCTGTATGTATTCAGCCGTGGGACTCGTGGAGTGCTCTAGGGCTGGCTCATATTTAATTTAAAACTACGCTGTATTCGCTCGGTTCACTGTAACTTACTTACGGCACAAACAGATCAGTTTCAGAGCAACAATGTAGGACTTCATATGCGCATACTCAGCTGCTATTTGTTACATTCACGTGTTGTGCTTCTGTTCTTTGAAATATGAGTTTCATAAAAGCGCTATTTGCTAGCATTTCTTATTTACTTTGAATTATAAAAGGGTTCATATTTTTAGGGGACTGGAGAAATACAATTACATGATATGTAACGAATTATGGTTAGGTACTTTTCAAGGTTAATATACATTTATTTATTTTATTTTTACAAGCCTCCCTTCTCCTTTCCACTCCTCTCTGTCTTGAGCTAGTGTGGTTCAATCTTGATTGTTTGGTCAAGCTCGTTCCGCCATCTTCTCCTCGATGGCGCCGCATTTTTTCTGGGACCCACATTGTGGTAGATTTGGCACATAAAACATTCGACATGTGGCAAACGTGTCCGGCACAGAAACGAAAGTGCACTTAAAGCCAATTCATGAAACCTAAAATCATCACAAGACTTAAGGAAAACGCAAACGGAAAATTTTGTTTTTGTCTAAAGAATGTTACTTTATCTCATCAGTGAATCAAAAGGGTACTTATTTCGAGTAGATAAACAATTTTCCCTTCCGTTATTGTAGAAAGCGACATAATAAGTTTACGGTGACAACGGGCGGGTTCGCCCCATGGACAAACAAAGGCTTTTATCACTTTTTTGTAGTTAATTTGAAGTGGGGAACAAAGAGTTGGGTGGAGGAGGACACTCTTTTTATTCCTTATTATTATGAGAGCGTGGAGGACACAACATCATATTTTCTGACGCAAGAGGAAGAGTATAATCACATTTGTAAAGTGAGTGAACATTTTGAGATACAACTGTGACATACGAGCGGGGAAATAAATAGCAAAACAGGAAGAAAGGATTAAAGTTATATATTTTGTAGGTCCAGAAATAAAGTCCTTATTTTTGCCACTTGCAGCAAATAACGTCAAAATGTGCATTTCAATAAAAATACGAGAAACGAAGCTAACATACAAAAGGTACCTATGTTTGCGCAAAAATATTTCCACATTTTATCGGAAATAAAGATTGAAATTCAAAAGGTTGACCATAGTTTGGCTACGTAGGATCCTAATTGAATGCCCGACAAATGTTCCCAACCGTGACGTATACAAATATCAAGACATTACACGAGTTATAACTTTGGGACGACTGTCTCAATTTTTTGTCTGAATTTAGGAATGTCTGCAAAGAGGATGAAGAAGGATAGCATAATTTCGAACGTGGAATTGTGCCACTTCTAACGAATGTTGCATTTGTAAAAACGACAAAGAATAAATAAATCAAGTTAATATTCCACGCAACGCAGTTCTTCTCCAATTATTTTTAATCATGTTTTCCTTTTATTATACAAGAACATTAATAAATACATCGGTATGTTATGTAGAACAACATACCATCATCTAATTAATTTAATGGCACCTATTGCCACTGGCTGTCTAAGGGGGGGAGAGGGGGTCGCCAGGTGCGGTCCGCCCCGTGTCCCCGGTCCTGGGGGGGCCACCAAAACTCGAGAAAAACTTTTTAATCAAATCTCAAACAAGACCAAAATATGTTCAGTAAGTAAAAGGCAGTTTGTAGTTGGGGGCTCCATACGCATGCCAAATATAAACAGGGTGCAAAAATTTTCGACCTAAATTCTATTATGTCTGCATCCATGGTCAAAAGAAAACCTAACCTCTTCGAGGCAGCGTGCTAAATATTTCGACGTTCATTCCTGGGCAGGGCAAAATTAAATGGATCCCATTTAATTTTGCCACCCCGGGCCCCCAACACGCTTAGTCCGCCACTGCCTGTTGCGTCCGATATGAGGTACTGATTATATTGTCATTCGAATTAGATTATTACCTGTCACTGCTGTTTTATTGTCGTGCTCAAAGCTCATTTCTAGACCCGTCTAGTTGTCGTCATGACGCCTCCGTCAGTTCTCGTCAATACTTATCTCAGCGGCAATGATAAGCCCTTCATCGATCCAATATCAAAAGTCTTCATAATGAGTCAACTTGCTTTTGGTACTATTCGTCTTCCACTCTTTGGGGACGTACACTTTGGTTATATAATGATTTCAGCTATGTACTCACTCTTAGTGGCATTTTCCTACGGGTACGTTGTGCATGATAACATAAACGCATATCCCTTGAATATTGTCATTTGCTTATTCTGTATCGAGTGCATCTTCTTTATGACATTTAATGTAGTGTCAATTGGAAGAATGCAGCGTTATTACAATGAGTTAAATGTGTTTGACAAAGAAGTTGGCTGCAGACCGAGGATTGGAAAAGCGTCGATAAGGAACTTGATGGCAACAATTGTTATGATGCTGTACATTGTGATTCTATTTGCGCTGCCTCATATCTGTATTAGCCTAGAGAACCTGTATTTAGGGATGGTGCCTTTCCCAATCATTCATATTCTGGAAGTAAATTTTTGTGGCCATTTACTGAGTCTTCTCTTACCGCGGCTGCGTTTAATAAACTATTACATGGAGCTATCGTTGACAAACAGTAAGATAACGAAAACCCTAAACATAGAACAGTTTGGATACTCGAAAGCAGACAGTAACAAAACTCTTTGTAAAATGGATAAGGTGATGAATCTGTACCACAATATGATCAAATCGTACAATTATTTGATTGAATCGGTTAAATGGCAGGTAAGAATATTGGTTAAGACTCTGGTTAAAATCAACCAATTAGTGTTTGAACTATATCATGGTATTTTATTTTCAGCTGCTGGTCACTATCGTCTCGGCTTTCCTTAACATTTTATCATGCTGCTACAGAGTGTCTTTGACTATTATCAAGGAAGATGTAAGTTTAATAAAATCCATGTGTCAAATCTGGTAGAGTTTTAGTGAGTGTAGTATGCTAAGACAGCGTACTTGTCCGATAGCACTGCGCTACTCTGTCATGGCACTGTCTCGCCGCTGTACCTTCTCGTTACGTGCAATTAATTTTCATAAAGCAATAATCCTTTTCTGTTTAACTCTAGTTCTTCTCTGCTCTACTCATGTTTTTTCTTCCAGGTGCCGTTGACATTCATGATCACATATGTGGGGCTACTGGCAGGCATCATGTTACCGTTGTTCTCACCGTGCATGCTAGGTGACAAAGTTCACAACGAAGTTCGAAGACTTAGAGAGCTGCTTGCTTCAAGGCTTTATGAGAATCAACTGGGTATGTTCAATTAAGTACCTCTTTATTTTCCTGCCCACCCTGTTCCGTATTAAAATCTCCGATTGCAACCTTGCTTACTAGTTGTTTTATGCCACGGCAAGACTCTGTCACATAATATACTTCTGTCAAATTGTCTGCATGTAACAGGGAAGAACATTGTTTCGTAGTTCTAGTTCTACTAAAATATCAAGAAAATCGAGTATAGAGAGGGTATAGTTTTAATGTTCATTTGGTCTAAATCGACCTTTCCGTGTTTGCCCTCCCGTGTATTGAACTGATATCAAACTTATTATAATATTGCCGATTCAACTTACCGCTGTGTTAGTTGGCCGCAATCTCTATTAAAACTTAACACGTTGGAGGAGATTCATCAAAATCAGCACAGATAGTGTATCCGGTACTGGGACTGAATGCTATAATGTAACACGGAGGGATTGCCATATAAGTTCTGTAAGTAAGGGTCAAATTAAATAAACTAGAGAAACTTCACTGACTTGATGGATATCGATATAGAATGATGATAAAACAAAACTAAAGCTGACTACGGGGTCAACGGTTGCTGGTAATAGAGTTACTTGAAATAATTTTTATTTATTTACCTTTTATAATTCAGATCTATGGGTTGTGAGGAACTGGAGGCTTACTTAAAGATGCACTGATCTAGGACCCTTTGTTCGATCTAGTCCAGGCAGTCCAAGATTAATTCTGAGAATATGGTAAAACAGTCGATTTGGGTTGTTGAATGCCAACCATGTTGATGACAGACATTATACCCAAATGTTCCCACTGCGGACACACAGACATCTTCTCTGTGAGGGGAGGATAATTTAGACAATTTATTATTCCATTTCAATTTCGGTTTTAAAATAAAAATTTAATAGCAGTTGCAGTTGTAACAAAGTAGTAATAAGTCACATCTTGATATGTCAAGGCGGTGAAGTGTAGTGTCGACTAATGGCGATGTTAACTTCTCAGATAAGGCGAGTCGTGGTATGGCGCGGGCGCTGCTGGCGTGGACGGAGACAAGGGACCTCTCGTTCTCACTCCTGCGCATGTTGGACATCGACATCTCGCTGCCCTTCAAGTTCGTCGGCCTCCTTGTCACCTACCTCATCATATTACTTCAGTTCCAGAAAGTTATTAACCCATAAACTATAACATGAAATATAGTCTGCCTTCTTAGATCATTAGCGATTTCTGGTATTACACGTGCCGTGTTATTTATGGTAATGCTAGGCCCGCACGTTTTCCGAGTAAAGTGAAAATATAGACGCAATATGAACATCCCTAGTGGTTTTTGATGCAATTTTTATAACCTATGGTGTTAATATGATTTGTGTGATTTTTCTGTATGCCTAATATGTATTAAAGCTGTATTTTTAATAACTAAGGCATTTTGTTACTATTATAAAAAATATTGATGGTTATTATTAGTGCGTCTCTTTAAACTAGAGCATAGATAAATCATAGATGAATGTCTGGGTTGCAATGAAACCAATACAACCGTCAATTACAACCATAATTATAAAGTAGTATCCCCCTTATAAATTGCTCACCCACTATTATTTTGGACGTAACTTGCGAAAGGTGGATACCGCACATATTATGTCTAACCTAGATGCAAATACGGGCGTGATGTTATGTTACGTGGGATGGATCCCACTTGAATGCGTTTAAACGCAGTATAAGATCGAAGTACTAAACGGACTCTACGGGCGAATTTCACCAATGAAACTGAACGCGATTAGCACATAAACTACGTTTAAGAGCTGTCAGTGTCGTTATTTTCTATGGAATATTGACACTGACAGCTCTTGAACTCGTTTTAGATGTGCTGATCGCGTTCCGTTGCATTGGTGAAATTAGCGCTAAGTTTCACGCAATTGACTAAAACAATTTTAGGAAAGGCCTATGTCTACTAAGGCAGAGAAAATACAAAATATCATTTCCAATTTGAAATAGCGCTACAATTTGCGAAATACGAATACTTCGAGATTTGAATAACTTTATCATATTCACGAAGTATAAATCAAACAGTTCAGTTTTATTGGTGTAAAACTGAACACGATCAGCAGATCTTAAATGCGTTCAAGAGCTGTCAGTGTTAATATTCCCCAATAAATTGCTGACATTGACAGCTCTTGAACATGGTTTAGACGTTCTGATCGCATTCAGTTTCATTGGTAGGTAATATCAGCACTAAATAAATCGATTTTATATTCCGCGCGGCACGGTTTCCCTATTATTTATTTAGTTTTATTTAGGCTGTGACAAGGACATTCTGACGGTATTTTCCTATTATTTCTAAAGCGTATATTCATTTATTACGTCGACGTGTGTCAAGTTGTGTAGGGCAACATACCTTCTAATTAATTTAATGGTATATATTCCGTCTGATATGACCGATAGATAATATTATCATTTGAATTAGGTTATTACCTGTCACCGCTATGTTTTATAAAGTGTTGTCGTAAGGTGCTAAAAGCTCATTTGTATAAGCGTCTAGAAGTCGACATGACGCCTCCATCGGTTCTCGTGAATACTTATCTTAGCGCTAGTGATAAACCTTACATCGATCCTATATCAAAGATCTTCATAATCAGTAAACTAGCTTTTGGTATAATTCGACTGCCGCTCCTCGGGGACGTACACGTTGGATTCATAATACTGTCCGCTATATACTCACTGTTACTGGCGCTACTCTACGCGCTCGTCCTGGTCACGCTGCACGATGTGGAGCTCTTGAGTATCATCGTTTACATATTCTATTTCCAGTGTATCTTCTTCATGATATTCAATGTAGTGTCAATCAAGAGAATTCAGCGGTATTACAATGAGTTGAATGTGTTTGATAAAGAGGTTGGCTGCAGACCGAGGATTGGAAAAGCATCGATAAATAACTTGATGTTAACAATTTTTATGATAATATATGTCGTGTTTGTGTTTGCGCTGCCTTTCATCTTTGTTAGTCTGGAGGACCTGTACTTAGGGATAATGCCATTTCCGATCATTCATATTTTGGAAGTGAATTTTTGTGGCCATTTGCTAAGCCTTCTGTTACCGCGGCTACGATTAATAAACTATTACATGGAACTGTCGCTGTCAAACAGTAAAATAACAAAAAACCTGAACATAGAACAGTTTGGATACTCGAAAGCTGACAGTAACAAGACTCTTTGTAAAATGGATAAGGTGATGAATCTGTACCACAACATGATAAAATCGTACAATTATTTGATTGAATCGGTTAAATGGCAGGTAAGAATATTGATATTGGTCCAGGATCTGATTACTATAAATATAATTTAAAAAAAACATTAATGCTTCAACATGTTATTTTATTTCCAGTTGCTGGTTACTATCGTCTCGGCTTTCCTTAATATTTTATCTTGTTGCTACAGAGTATCTTTGACTATTATCAAAGAAGATGTAAGTTTAATATATTTGTCAAAAACATACACATGAACATGGGTTTATAACCTAAAGTAGTTTAATCATATAATTAATGTGTATTTTTGCCTTATTTTTTTTCATCATCTTTTCGCCCTTTTATTGCTTCATACCATAAAGTGATCAGATCTGAAGTAAGAACTGACCTATGGCATACATGGTAAGTTCAATCTTCAGGTTTGATCTCACCAAAATCTATACCGTTAACGTGTGTGGATAAAGTTAAGTTCTGCGCGCCTTTGACGGCCGAAGCGATTAGTACTTATAGCAAATTCTTCTATTCAGCTTCTTTGCTCTAATAATGTTTTTTCTTCCAGGTGCCATTATCATTCATGGTCACATATGTGGGGCTACTGGCAGGCATCATGTTACCGCTGTTCTCACCGTGCATGCTGGGCGATCAAGTTCACAACGAAGTTCGAAGACTTAGGGAGCTGCTTGCTTCAAGGCTTTATGAGAATCAACTGGGTATGTTCACTTAAGTTCTTCAAATGGTACAACCTTGCTGATTGGCTATTTTTACTTACAGCTTTTCCCAACAAGAAGCAATACATGCGTGGGTGCCGGCAATAAGAGAATGTAGGATTCAAGAGCGAGCGAAGTGAGCTCGATAATTTTTGCATCTTGCCTCGAATGGGATAGGTTTCATTTTGTCTATTCATACAGAAAGAGGACTAACTGTGTCGATTTATACAAAGAAGCTTAAGAATTAAGATATAGTAGGATGCAAGGGCGAGCGAAGCAAGCTCGATAATGTTAGCACCCCGCCTAGGCGTTAGAACTATCATTTATTATCCGGTTAGATTTTCGGAAATAGGAGGCGACTAATACACAGAAGCTTTAGAATTGAAAGATAGAATGCAAGAAAGAGCGAAGCGAGCTCTTTATTATTGTGTTAGGTGTATTTGGATATTTCTATAGTTCTGAATGATTTTACACCTATCAGGGAGGTGCAGGTGCACCCCCTTGCAACCCAGCTCCCGGCGCCCATGAATACATATTAATCTTTTTTTGCTTTGCTTTTTCGGGTAGTCGGAAGCCCGCGAGTCTGAAAACTAACGGCATAATCTCACGTACTTGAAAAAATACACTCGACTAGAATATGAACATTTACAAATACGAGAATTTGCCATTACTCGGTAGAGGTCAGCTACTTGGGTTATACTGAACGTTGAACTCAACATAGTTGAGAAAAGACTAGGCGGATGGTGTTTTTACTAATAGCGATGGTAACTTCTCAGATAAGGCGAGTCGTGGCATGGCGCGGGCGCTGCTGGCGTGGACGGAGACAAGGGACCTCTCGTTCTCACTCCTGCGTATGTTGGACATCGACATCTCGCTGCCGTTTAAGTTCGTCGGCCTCCTTGTCACCTACCTCATCATATTGCTGCAGTTCCAAAAAGTTATTAATCCTTAAACTGTGTCATGAAACATAGTTCATATACTTAGGGCGAATTTCACCAATGAAACTGATCACGATCAACCGATCTAAACCGCGTTCAAGAGCTGTCATCATTGCTATGGAAATACTGACACTGACAGGTCCTAAACGAGGTTCAGGTGTACTTATCGCGTTCAGTTTCATTGGTAAAATTCGCACTTAGGCGCGCTTGCACCGTATGCGTTAACTACGTGCTAAATGCGTTTAACGAACGTATTTGAAACATCATTCTGTTTTTGTCAATCGTTTGAAGATGACAGACAGAATGATGTTTTGGTTGAGGGTTGTTTGATTTTAGATATTTTTAAGTCAGGCGATTTCTGGTTGAATATTTTTATCACAAGTGATTATTTTTTTTGCAAGTTGCACGTTTTCCTGTTGAAGTTATATGTATCATATAAATATTTACTTGAATGCAACCAGAACACCGCGGTTGTGGCGTGTTGTTTGGCGTTGATAAGTTTAGAGTTAGAATAGAATAAAATATACATTTATTTTGCAAATATGGGTAATACATACCTGATTATGAGTTTATATGATTATTATACCTACACAAAGCTCAAATAAATTATATCATTCACTTAAGTTTAACTAAAAGCCAAATGCATCAATCCAGAGCAGCTATTCAGCTACTTGTTTCTTGTTAAAAACTCAGTCACACTGTAGTACGTTTTAACAATTTGTTTGATGTTTCGGTTTCTACGTATTATGTATCAGCTATATTGATCATTTATAATGTGTTTTATTAATGGTATCATGTAAAACTGACCTCAAGTCAGTTTTACAAGTCAAGTTTATCCCAAAGTCTCTTGAAATAAAAAATGAATCGCATTGCAATAAATGGCCTACCAACTTAGTTTGAAACTTGGCCATTCTGCTATTTTGTACCGTAGCAATCAAATGACTGTGAAATGTACATAGGTTTTTGTGAATCCATTTAAATTGTTAAACAATGTTAAGTTTATGGTGTAAACACACTTTAATTTGGAATTTAAATAAAACGTTCTTGACAAATATTATGTTGTTTTTTTTCAGACATCAATTCTTTTTATCTTAATGAATATATTATTTTGAAGAAACTACTCACAAAAAAAAACAAAACGCCCAAGAGGTAAACAAGTAAGATTGCATAAAATAATACTACCGATAAATCTCACTTTACGAGTTATTTTTAAAGTCTCCTTTTATTATTTAGTAATGGCGGACAGCGACAACGATCGTTATAAAAGTTTGAAGCTCGTTAATTCATTTTGGAATAAACTTTACGCTAGAAATGAAATATGGATGAAATAATTTGAATGCGTTCGTTGACAGATTTGTTTACACATTCAGGTAATATCCTATTAGATTCGGACTGGTTCAATATTTGTTACTAGTGCACAACAAAGTTACGTAAAAACCTTGACCTTTTGTAATCTTAGAAGATGACATGTCCTGCTGTCAAACCGATAGGTATATATTATGTTCTGTAAACTTTTTGAAATATCATCATCTACTTAGCCTTTTCTCGATTTTGGGGTCAGCTTCCAGTCTAACCGGATGCAGACCAGTATTTTACCTTTTTAGGGTTCCGTAGTCAACAAGGAACCCTTATAGTTTCGCCATGTCCGTCTGTCTGTCTGTCTATCCCCGGCTTAACTCAGAGACTACTACTCAGCTTTCTACTAGTACTAGAAAGCTGTAATTGGGCATGAGTATACATATTAATTACGCCGACAAAGTGGTATAATAAAATCATAGGTTGCCTCCCATACACGTAAAGTTTGTTTTTTGTTTTTTCGTCTATCCCATGGTGTGGGGTTGCGAGTTTTTTGACAACCATTTTTGGATCCAAGGACCTGTTTGCGAAATATTAAGCTTTAAAGTCCTAATTTTTGTTAGAGCCAAGTGTCCCCTCCCTGCCAGCTAAATGGAAAGTTCTGGATATGTGGAAAATTCACAGCAGTAGTATATATAACGAAATTAAAAGGAAAACTATCACAGCTAAGTAGGCTCTACAAGTTAACGAGTAATTATCGACCACCTTACATTCGCAGTTGCAAAAACATGGTCTCCCATACATTTCGTATGGGAGAACATGTTTTTCAACTACAATGTTAAGTTTGTTCTTGGGATAAATTCATCCCAGCTACGGAACCCTTCATTGTGCGTGGTCCGACACGCACTAGGCCGGTTTTGAAGTAATAATTACTCAAAAAATTTAGTTTTGCCCAGCAGTGGGAAGATTGAAGTTAACAGTGACCAGTAACACAGAGCACCTGCCATCTAATTGCTTCACCACCCTTGGTTGACTGGTAGCCAATGGTCCACCTTTTTGAGTGCTAAAAGTTTAAATAAATAAATAAGAATGTGCAAGCTTTTACGAAGTTTTTCTCTCCCGTTTGCAGATAAACATATGGAATTGATAACTAGACAGTTATCAATTCCATATGTTTTGTATAATAATTTCAGTCCTACGCGAGAAAATTAGCATGCAAATTCGGTATATGAAAGTAGGTATTACAACTACACGGAACTGCTACTTTTATAGTACAAAATTGAATTTTGTATCTCTATGCGGTATAAAATCCTTAAAATATCTGCAGTTTTGCGTAGGTATGAATGTTAAGTCTCTGCAGTGGGATTTCTTGTTTATTTTTAGTAGTATTTTTCGTAGTTCTAGGAAAGCTTAATTATGGTTATGAAGGCATTTTTACATTATAAAAACTCAACTCAATATGATAACTGCGTAACCGCGAACGAGAAACAATAGCTATGAACTCAATGTTCACTAAAATCAGTCCGTAACAGCGACTTAGCAATTTTTTTGCGCAGATTTAGTGTTTGACAAAGGATATTCTACAGAGGTAAGAGGTATCTATTGTCATCGGGAAGAACGCTAACGTTAGTCCTTTATATTCCGGAGAAAACAGTTCAACAATTTCCCTTTTTTCGTTTTTTACACTGACAGAAGAGGAGCATTCCGCAAAGTAATTTATTGCCACACAAGTTGGAGAGTGTCTGTGACCATTGTCTGGCATGCGATGTATTTCTGTGCGCTCTCATATTGCTTGTGGAAAAGGAATACAGGAATGTTTACATATAAGAAATTAGTCAACAAATATATTATTGCATCTTAAAAAGTTTTACTCATTTCGCTATAAAAAAACATGGCGTAAGACAGCAGTAACCATTAAAAAAAAGCTGGTAGATTTATTTTTAGAGATTATAAAATGTTTCTCACTCGATAAATTTAATGATTGGCACTTCGTAATAACGTTGTTGACGTGTTACCAAATAGAACACTTTATGTATAATCAATTATTCTAAGTCTTAAGCCTTCTGTCGCCTATGAACAGAATTGATCGAATTACTTACATAATTATAAACCGTCACCGTTAACATATTGTTTATGAACGTCGCGTTACATGTCGGAAGTTCATTTTGAAACGCGTATATTTGTCGCCATGACGCGCCCATCGGTTCTCGTGAACACTTATGTTCAAGCAAATAATAAGCCGTTAATAGATTGTGTGTCTAAGATCTTCATTTTTGGAGGATTGTTGTTTGGTATCAATAGACTTCCTCTTTTCGGCAACATTAACATTGTATTTTTGATATTTTCACTCATATCCACCTTGCTTTTCGTGTGTCATTATTCCTTTTTCTTAAATAGTATTTTACATATTCCTCATTTGGGATTAATTATTGGTACACATTATGTCCAGTGGGCCTTCATTGTAATCTTTAATTTAGTTTCAGTTAAGAGATTAAAGCGTTATTACAATGAGTTGAATGTGTTTGATAAAGAAGTTGGTTGCAGACCTAGGATTGGAAAAGCGTCGATGAGAAACTTGATAGAAACGGTTGTCTTGTTGCTATTCATCGTTACTACCTTTGCTCTGCCTGAGATCACGGGGGTCTTGCAAAGTCTGTATCTAAGCGCGATGCCTTTTACGCTATGTAGTATTCAGGAAGTACATTACTATGGCCATCTACTTAGCCTTCTCATACCACGAATGCGTTTAATAAACTATTACATGGAGCAGTCGTTGGCAAACAGTAAGATATCGAAAACCTTGAACGTAGAAGAGTTTGGATACTCGAAAGCTGACACTAAGAAGACTCTTTGTGAAATGGAAACGATGATGAATCTGTACCACAACATGATAACTGCACATAATTCTTTGGTGGAAGCAGTTAAATGGCAGGTAACAGAATAATAGATTTTGATAGAAGTATTAAATAATATTTAAATCATTGCTGAGAAATTTTTTTAAACGCACCTCTGACCAGTACCCATATAGTTTCTGTAGCACGCATTCCAAACTAAAAAGCGCGTGCTAAATCTGCATTGTGAACCTAAAAGTGGTGCAATAAGAGTCACTTTTCAGTGAGTTGATTACTTTTGATTATTTTTTCAAACGTGTTCTTGAACTAAAATAAAATAATTACTTTATTGTTTTCCAGTTGCTGGTCACCCTAATATGTACGTTTTTGATCATTTTGATGGGTACTTATAATGCTTCACTGAGAGTTATAAAGGACGATGTAAGTGTTACTATTGTCCAGGCAAAGATGAGATTAGGCAAGTTTCTGCCAGATAACAGGAGCGGTTTTAACCTGCATTATGTTTGTCCCCAGATCACCTTGTTTTTTGTTCTTAGCTTTATTCTACTTTCTGGAGGCTTAACATTATCGTTGTTTTCGCCTTGCATGCTCGGGGATCAAGTTCACAACGAAGTTGCAACACTAAGAGAACTGTTGGCTGCAAGGATTTATGAGAATCAAATGGGTATGTTTTAAAATGTTATTTTTACAAACTGATGGAGGCGTCGTGTTTTGTACAGAGTAAACTTCTGTTCCACATACCCCAGGTTTTATGTATAGTGTTTAAATTGTCACTTATTTAATAATTATTATTAAGTAGTATACTTAATAATAATTATTAAATAAGTGACAACAATTGTATTATGAATGCTCAATCCTGAAATGTTATTTTTTTATTTTTTTTTGTCTTTAATTTATTTTCTCAATCTTTATTTTTATCTTGTTCACACCTAGTTATATGTGCATGCTGTGGTCTCCTGTAATTGAAGGAGCACATGTGACAGAACCGCTTTTGTTATTGTTATTTTTATTGTGTATGTGTATCCTTTGTTGGAGATCCTAATAAATAAATAAATAAATAAATAAATAAATAAATAAATAAATAAATATGAAAGCGCAGGACGGCCTTTATCAGAATTATTCATCGTGCAGCGTGGGTATGTGGGTAGTCCAAGTAGGGTAATTCGAATTAAAAGCGTTGTCTTAGAAACTTAAACGATTTTACTTGAAATAATACTAAAATTACGTAACAATAATCACTTAAGCTTTAATTAACTCTCAATCACTTCAAAATGTATTTTGATTAAGACGATGGATAGCGATTCGTCGAAAACGTGGTGCGCTTGCGACCGCTCTATAGGATCTGCCGTACCAAGATGGCCGCCCCGCTACCATCGACTCGACGCTCCGCTAGAGTGACAGTGACAAGCTGTCATTCTTGACTTTGGCATCCTAATGTGCGCCGACACGGCCAGACTGACATACGACCGTCCTCGGGCGTTATTGTATTCCTAGAACAAACAATGCTTAATCACCAAGACGTCCGCTCGTCCATCCTGCTACAGGACTTCACATGGGTTTTCGATTGTACCGTCAAACACAGAGTCAATCACAATTAGACATTGGAATGAACAAGTGCATCCCTTCAACCAGCCCGTAATGGATCTGGCTCGGACGACACTGTCCCCATCGACTTGTCAACCAACAGCAACACATCTGGACCGGACGAGTGCATCCCTCCAACCAACCCTTTATTGGGTGTGGCCCGGACGACACTGTCCCTCCGACCAGGATAGACTATAAGGATATTACTTCTGGATCGGACGAGTGCATCCCTTCAACCAACCCTACTGGGTATGGCCCGGACGACACTGTCTCTCCGACCAGGATAGACTATAAGGGTATAACTTCTAGATCGGACGAGTGCATCCCTTCAACCAACCCCACTGGGTGTGGCCCGGACGACACTCTCCTTTCGGCCAGACAAATTCTGGATTGAATAATGCTTACAATAACCAACAGACTCATACAAGACATAAAACATACCTATGATTGCGGAATATCCTGTTCATCCCAAATTTCGATTTTAACACACAAGCCTTGATCAAAAATATCCCTCCCGACTATGATCGGATCAGAAATAAGCCTCTCAGGAACTACGTGAAAACTCAAATTAACTGGAAGTTTATCAATGACCACATCGCTTTGGATTTGAGTGGTACATTGAATATCTTCACCGCCTATGCCACTCAGGTAAACGAGGTTTTTACGCACAGTACCCGCAAGTTTGTCACAAAAGCTTTCCTTTAGAAGGGAACATGATGATCCACTATCAAATAAGAAAGGAACTCGCTCACCAGAAGATGTCTCCAAGATGCTCCTGGAGGGGCGGTGCTGACACTGATGGACCTCCTTGACTGCAGCTTCACTGCCGTTCTTCTTGTCTGGACACACAGTCGCCACGTGCCCAGGCTGACCACACTTGTAGCAGGTCGGGGTCGTCCTTTTCTCCACGTATCGCGATGAACTCGAAGTATCTTGCGTCTTCGTTCCAGTTTCGTCTCGACGTTTTCTACAATCGGCGATACGGTGTCCGGTTAACCCACAGTAATGACATTTTCCGGTAAATTTCTCCATCATACGAGCACGTTTTGCTTCATGTTCTTGGACTTCGGTATCCATGCGTCGCTTAAGTGATATTCCGCCAAGTACTCGAAATAGCTGAGCTCGAGTCGTTATTGTTTGTGCGTTTAACTCGCGACGTATCAAGCTGTCCTTTTGACATAACACGGATATCACAAAACCAGTAATTACCTTCTCAGGCATCATACTTTCAGGTATTCGTTCGATGAGATTCCATAACCGAAGAGCAGATTCAGACGCAGTCTCTTTAGCGCCTATTTGGAACCGTAACACTTCATCAAAATAGTCTTGCAGAAGTTTAGGTTTTGAAAATCTTGCAATTAATATTTCTTTAACTGATTCCCATGTAATAGTGTCTAAATTAAGCTTCGTCAAACACGCTGCTGCACTACCTTTCAGCGCCTCCGTCAACGCCATCAGTAAATTAACACCTTCCAGATTTTTATTTTGCACAATGAAATCAGTCACTTTACACCAGCCATCAATGTCCGAGTCGGGCTCCTCCGGGTCAAACTTCAAAAGAATTGTACGATTTGTACTCAGCTGCGGTGTTTGTTGGGCTGCCAAAACTCGAGAAAGCAACGCTTCCATGCTGCTTAATAGCTTCTCAGCAGTTCTAGAATCCGATTGCTTTGCTTCATTCTGATTTCCATCGCATCCCACTTCTGATGAAAGCGCAGGACGGCCTTTATCAGAATTATTCATCGTGCAGCGTGGGTATGTGGGTAGTCCAAGTAGGGTAATTCGAATTAAAAGCGTTGTCTTAGAAACTTAAACGATTTTACTTGAAATAATACTAAAATTACGTAACAATAATCACTTAAGCTTTAATTAACTCTCAATCACTTCAAAATGTATTTTGATTAAGACGATGGATAGCGATTCGTCGAAAACGTGGTGCGCTTGCGACCGCTCTATAGGATCTGCCGTACCAAGATGGCCGCCCCGCTACCATCGACTCGACGCTCCGCTAGAGTGACAGTGACAAGCTGTCATTCTTGACTTTGGCATCCTAATGTGCGCCGACAAATAAATAAATAAATAAATAAATAAATAAATAAATAAATAAATACATAAATAAATAAATAAATAAATAAATAAATAAATAAATACTTTAATGACATAAGTAACTTTGCAGATAAGTGCAGTCGCGGCATGGCGCGGGCGCTGCTGGCGTGGACGGAGACAAAGGACCTCTCGTTCTCACTCCTGCGCATGTTGGACATCGACATCTCGCTGCCATTCAAGTTCATCGGTCTCCTTGTCACCTACCTCATTATATTGCTGCAGTTTCAGAAAATTATTGACCCTGATCCTTAAGCTTAACGTTTTAATTTTGTTGTCTTTTTTAGTTCAGTTTAGTAAACTATGATGTGTATACAATAATAAATTTTAGCATCATCATCATTGAAATCATCTGTCAAACGCAAATTGTATAAAAACAAAATATTGATTATTTAAGGGTCAAAAAGACACACCAGCCGGTCTATTCAGTAAACATCTCACCGTGAAAGCAAGGTGAAGTGAGCTGTCAAATTGTG
The DNA here is from genome assembly GCA_914767815.1 of Eupsilia transversa. Taxonomy (NCBI): domain Eukaryota; kingdom Metazoa; phylum Arthropoda; class Insecta; order Lepidoptera; family Noctuidae; genus Eupsilia; species Eupsilia transversa. The sequence goes on along the minus strand of OU611890.1, from coordinate 7,936,658 downwards.
TCAATCCCTGTGGTATGACGGTCACTTCACGCTCACTTCACCTAAGTTTTCACGGTGAGTTTTTTACAGAATAGAACGGCTGTCCTTTAATTGCACTCACGAGTAATAAAATAAAATGGATATTCGTATGTCTCGGCATTGAGGTATTACGTTAGTACAATAATACCTCAATGTGTCTCGGTCATTGATTACCACATAGTTAATTACATTAAAGTTTCTATTGTCAATCAATTGTTTAATTTTAATAATAGCATATGTAACACATTCACGCATGGAATTAGTAAGTACGCATTCACGTTACCACAACGTTGCACAACATAATTAAGGGGGGATTCGACCAAACAGGAATAAATTACCCGCGGAATAAGGGTTCTCTTCAGAATAAATTTTGAATTTTTGACAGTTTCTCCATACGAAAACTGTCAGAAGCACAACATCTCTCTCCTTTGATTTCGTTTAAATGTATATACATATAATATTGGTATATATTATAGTAAATTTGTATGTATGTGTATTATAAGTTTAAACCTACCTATTTTATTTATAATGCATTAAGATACATTATTAATATATGTTTTTTCTCTTTGTTCCTCTGAAACAGAGCACCTGCCATCTAATCTCTTCACCACCCTTGGTTGACTGGTAGAGAATGCCCAAGGCATTAAGTCCGCCTTTCTACCTTTTTTGAATGCGAAAAGTTTAAATAAGTAAATAAGATTATATTTATTTTTGTAAATTCAGGCCAACGCTGTGGAAAAAAATAATAGTCGAAAGTCAGACACCAGACCACCCTCGTCACCACACAACCGAAATAAACTCAGGGTCAAAGTTTCTCTTAAAGTTCATACAATAGTAATAATATTGCATTATTCATTACCTAACAACACTAGATCATCAAAAACATAAAAGTTTGTTGTTTTTTCTTGTAGAGTTCTTGAAAATATTTTAGTAACGCCAGGACTTACTGAAATAAAGTTAAAAGGATAATTGAAAAAATTAAATCACTAAGTTAAAGAAGAGTTCAAGAAACATCAGAACTAAATCGTGAAAGTTAGCCCACCTGGGAAACATTTAATTTTCACTAAAAACTGTCCGTCACTGTGACTTAGCTATTCCTCGTTGAAAATGTAGTGTTCCACAAAATCGGAGAGGTGTTACGACCTTTGTTTGGTACGCGGTATTCATCTTATTTATATATCTTTACGCTCCCATACTTTTGTGTGTTGTAGTCCAAAAAATAATTTTTGGTCGGGCCAGATGACTAAGACCAAGACAAAATGACATCCTATCAGCGATAACGATGATGAAAAAGTAAAACATGTATTATGGGACCGACAGTCAGCCCCATTTTTTTTTTACTTTTTGAAATCTCCGTAACCCCGAATGGTAAACAAGGTCTACCTATAAATTAATAGAGTTATAGCGCCTTAAATATCTCATTTTAGGACGTCAGAACTGTAAATGTACAAACATTTAAATAAATCCTCGTATTTCGACAACTAATTATCGCTTTTCGAAGTTTCTAAATAGACATGTGGTGTTGTTGTAACAATTAATAAACAAATGTTACAATAACTTTTCACCTTTTCACACAGAAAATCTTACCGTATCTATTACTTTTGTATGGTTGTTTTGAGGAACCTTTTTTATTGTATCTTCTCGGCTTTTCCTCAACAGATTGGACTCGAATCCGACTAAGCTGTGCCAACATCGCCTGTAACAAGGTACCGGTGCAAAGCTTGTTAGTACAGAAACTTATTTCCTTCATTTCACTCTTTCAATATTTGCAGGATAATAAAGAGTATCGCGAACCTGTCCCGTTTTTGTTTCATTTTCTTTTAAAATTTCTTGCAGAATTTAGATACTAATTGATTGTGAGTTTGTTCCCTTAAATGAATCGTATTAAAATAAAGAAGTATTTATGAACTTTGTAAGACACGAATATTGGCCAGTTGACCAACGTAAACACAATAAAAATGAAGTGAAGCTAAAAAATCAAAGGAAAGTATAAACCTGGCACAATATTATTTCGAGCGAGGGGAGATAACTCAATAATTTCATATTTCCAACTCACGTAGAGTTATAATTATACATTACACGGTACACGTTGCTGAAGTTTTTGTAGAAAATCATTCTGTGTTGGGCACGTTTTTAACGGAAATGTTGTTCGTATTAAATTAATTATTCCCATGTGCCAGTTTGGGAATGAAATGCAGATTTTGAGGCTGCTACATGAAATATTATGGGGGCGAGGGTCCGGGTTTCAGACTAGTGTCAATTATGCTTGATCCAATTATAACCCTTGAGATTTTAGACATCCTCCTGAAAATTGCTGGGACGATGGATGACTGTGTTTGTGACAACTAATTGTTTATACAATATAAAGTATGATTTGTAGTTATACATTGATGTATATGGGGGAAAGTTTTGTCATAAATCCTCCCAAGTGACGTCCGGGGTCACAGTGTCAAGCTTAGGAAATTTGTGAGGTCCTGTCTCTAATGAATTTACTTTGATTTATGATGTAAAATTGGGATAACTTGCTCTTATTAAGTGACCAAGACTGACATATGACATATGACATATGGACGAGGTGAAGAGCTACTTAGTTATAATTATTATGAGTAGGTACTCAAATCCAACGTCCTTCCAAATAAATTAATATTAACGGTTCTGTGAAAAGTTAAGTGGATCACGATAATTTTGAATATTGTTTTATGTCGTCATACACTCATACAATGATGATCAGACCATTATTGTTATACAACACTAGCTTCTGTCCGCGATTTCGCTCGCGTGTTTCGGCCCCTGACCCACCGCATCGCAACCCATCGCTCGCCCGCTATTACTCCGTTTTCGGCTAGTTATTTTTTTTTTTACTTTTTTTCTTGCTGCGCGGCTCCTAAGGGTCGTAGCGTGATGTTTTATAGCCTATAACCTTCTTCAAGAATTGGGCTATCTAATGCAAAAAGATTTTTTATAATTAAAAGATTTTTTTTAATATAATTACTGGTAATTTACCACCTACATAAAAACTTACAAACAAACAAGATATTTCCAATGTTCATTTAGTCCGCGGGGCGCACTTATTACATTAAAATTAGGAATTTATAAAATTAGGTAGTAGACAATGCAATATTTCAAGGGATTTTCATGAAATTTTTCAGGCTCATCACAATATTACAGTCATCAATTTATACCATTTTTCATGGACTCCGTGCAGGTGTGAAGCTACGGAAACAGTTTTCCTTGATGAATGTCGGCTGTTGTCGGGAAGAATGGTCGAGCGGCAGCTAACGAAGACGGATTGTGTCACCGGTGACCGATGTGCAGGTAACGAAAAAATAACAAAATGAGCTCAAAACAAATTAGTTTCTTCGTATTTCATTTAGCTAAGCCCACTGGCAATTTCTTGCTATTTTTTTCTGGGAATTTTACTTGTTGCACGAACCTTGGTTTTTATGTTAAGTTCAGTACAAAAGCTCTTCTTCCCATATATTTTTACGCGCACTAAAAATAAAACACTAAAAGCCATAACATTGATAAAGCAGGCACGTGCCACTTCTTAGCACTCGTAGCCGCGTAGAATTCTACGAGGCGCTACGGCGTAGGCGCTACGACGTAGAAGAATGCGAGGGAAAATAACAGTATTTGCATGTAACCCGTCAGCGAAGGCCTAAAAGCCGGCCGCATCTAGCGCATGTCGGATATACCCATAAATCTGTATTGGAATAAAAAATGACTTAAATAGAGCATGTATGTACTCGACCTAGCTGCGTAGTTTAGATAATATTTCCGTTATAACTCCCGTGCGGGTAGTGTGGTTATTTGAATATTAATTAGAGTTTCAAACGCTAATTCATTTGTGTTTAATAATAAATAATTTGATGGCTAGGCACTCTTTAATGAGTGTGGTGATTATGGAAATTTCCCTTGTTCATGCATGATGATATCAGCTGATTCTTTAAATTCTAGAGTATTTTATCAAAACTAGGTGAACCAACAACTGAATGTTTGCTAGACAGATCAGAGTCAGCTGTATACGACATTCAATTACCTACATAGCAGTTGATGCGTACACTTGCAAACACGATACATGTACCCGTCGATATCGATGTTGTTTTGATATACCACGGGTCACAGGATAAGCTGAAATGAAAGGAATTTGGGTACTGTATCGATGTGAGTAGAATCAACTAACTAACCACATAACATAACTTCACGCCTATATTCCTCGCAGGGTTAAGCTGTGGTAAACAGAATACATCACCAGTTTTGTTTAAAGACCTATGCACCCAACAGGGGGTGACTTAACTGATTTAAAATATTGCAATTAGATTCATTATGCTGCTCTATAGATAGATTAAAAAGTAAAGAAAAATTGCTTTATATTAAACATTTGTTTAATTGCAGAGTTAGCAACTATGAACATTAAAAATATTTTTATTTATTTATTGAATACTAGGTATTCTTAGTGTTTTAGAGTAATAGTCTTATTGTCCTGTAATAAGTAGGTGACTTTGGTTATTTTAATAAATTAAAAAGTGGTTTGGCAAATATCTAAAATTAAAGATATTGTTTGAACTTATATCTTTCGTTAGAACTTATAGCTCATTCCTCCAATTGAGATGTTAGAAGTGTACCAACAAAATGTAATATTGGGCTAGTTTTACGTGAAATAGAGATGAGCTCGATTCTGCAAGCTGTACACGACATTCAATTACCTACATAGCAGTCGGTGCGCACTTACCACATGCATTGTGCGGCGAGCCGTCTTTGTCGATGTAATCACTGTGTCTGGCTGGCTCCTGTAGTCCTATCTCTGTTATTCATAGGACAGGAAATTGTGTAAGAGTAAGGTAGTTAATTATTTGATGAAGTGATCGATAGATCTTCTTTCTTTCTTTATTCTTTCTTTCTTTCTTTCATTAATTTATAAAAATTGTTTCGACAATCTTGGAATATCCAGTTAACAGTTATCCTGAAACTAATTAAGTTTTTGAGGTCAATGGCTTCATGTATGATGTATGATATTTATATCTTAATTGAATAATGGTTCACGCCAGCTTCGGAGTGAAATATGTAAGTAGCTGAAAGTCATGAGGGAGGCTTTTGCCCAGCTGTGCCAGCAGCCAGCAACCTTATCGGACAGACGCCAGTAGACGCCTGTGTTTTCTGCCTGTTTTTGCTAGGGTGAGGGCTTTACTGTCTTTCAATAACAGTGTGAGATAGCGGCCACGACAAAATTTAGGGAACAACGTATTATACCTCGAACAGACGTCGCCTGGAAACCTAAGCTTTTCTTTTAAAAAAAAAAACTCTTCGCACGACTGGTGCGATCCGTTTTTTATTAAACAAGTAAAGCAACATTTCAAGAAGACCTTTTTCTGAAATATATAGAGCCTAGGAAAATAATATAAACTAAAGGCAAAACAACGAAATAAATCATATAGATAGGCCAGTCACCGTAGAATAAAAAAATTGCACCACGCTGATTTTTTGGGACCAATAGTGTAAAACCAAGTTTGCATTTTTTGCGACTTAACGCGATTTTTGTGTCTACAATGACTGGCCTAATAGGAATCGCTACCCCACAATTTTATTAAAACAATGGTTTACCAGAACTGTAATCATTAGATTAACAAGCGATATCTGCTTCTCCAAATACTCTTCCAGCTAAGGGTTTAAGACTTTTTTTGAGGAAAAGCCTCGTGAGTTTCATTGGCAATTAAGATAATCCCGGAGAGAATGGTCATTAGGATTTTTTCGCAGATAAAATTCTTATTTTCCTGGGCTATAGTGTTTATTTTACAAAAAAAATATAAGTCTCATAAAATCGAGAAGGAATTCGTAACTAAAGTAATGAGGTAGCTACAATATCCTTTTTAACTGACTTCAAAAATATTTATATTCTATAATTTTACTTTGACATAACTTACTATAGTGTTGGTGTTGTGGTTGTAGTTCGTATCTTCCATAGTAGTCTTTAATGACAGAAGTTCATAATCACGAGTGGATGGAAGTGTTGCGTATCCGTAAGGCTCTATTAGCTGAAATTCAGCGGTAATTTTACATCTCATGTGGTTAATGAACAACGTACGTATTAACTATTAATTATAGGGAGGGTGGAGTGCTAACAACCGTGAGATGAGTAGGTACTTCGTAGTGTAGAAGCTGTAGTGTGCTAACGATGATCTTTTACAGACATGCTATATCACTCATAAGAGAGCCATCGAAGTATCTTTGTCTGGTTTAGAAATAATTTGGAGACAAAATATGGTAAAGTGTAAGGTTATAAGATTTTCAGATCAGCATTTTTTTAGAGGTGGGGCAGAAGTATATAAACTCGATAAGTAGTAGGAATTTCTCTCGATAAAACTTGATGATTGATTTATAGATACTGCATTGTTTCGCGCAGTATTTATATAATTTTGTAACTTAATAAATCTACATTTTTAGCTTAGAGTCAGGGACCAGGGTGGGGCACATGCCCCACCTTGCCCCACCGCGGATACGCCCATGTTTAAAGTTGACACACAAAATAATTGAACAGACAAAGGCCAATCACAAAACTGGCTGCTCATTTTATTACAATAAAGATCAAGGGCATCGCCATGAAATACGATACTGACATAAAGTAAAATCTGCGCAAAGTTCTTTTGTGTCGAGACTACAAAGGTTCCGTATCCCGTAACTACTTAATAAAATTTGTCAGAATACGTCTCAGTAATTTCTTTACCTATTGTTCTTTGTATACTGTCATTTCAGAAAATAATGATCGTATTCATTAAATTGTATCCGGTAGAATTCCCAGCTGCTTCGTCGGTTCGTTTGTGTCGACCACTTTGTCCCGAATACCCTTATTAATTAACCATTTGTATGTTGGTGAACAACTGATTTCACTAATTTACTTATTGCATGACAACGTAGTTTTAACGGAACGCTAATTAAATTTAATTGAAGTTGACAGTTTCCATATTTCCGTAATACTCGGATACATAATTATTCATTGAAGAAAAATTTATTCAATTATAAGTTTTGGTTTGATCGGTCTGATATTTATTTTGCTGTGGGAGCAAGAGATACAAGGGATAAATTAATCGATTCATTCGCTTAATATTGACGAAACTTGAGTTTTGATTAAGTTAAATTCTGTTGGGGAATTATTGAACTTACGAACACTAATAACATGATATTTTTAGCAGGTATTTTGCTTCACGTCAAGTAAAAACATGTCGATATACGAAGTTATATCTAAGTATTTCCGTCACGCATATTTTTAATCAAGGCCACCGATGAAATCGAAACACGTGCGTAATGACTTTAAGTTTGTGGAGTTTTTAGGAGCTAGGAGTTAGCAGTAAATGCGTAACTTTACGAGCCGGCTGTATTACCCGGCGAGTCCAAATGTACGCGACCTGAGATCTTAGTCTGGCAGATTCGCACATTTTACGAGCTCAACGAGGTAATGCCATTCTCAAGCTTCGTTTCCCTCTATTATCTTTGCGAACAGACAGTAAATCTTGGAGTGTACTCACAGCGAACCTTATCACGTACTAGATGCGTAATTTATATATTTTTTATCTTTTCGGATCCAGCATTCAGCTGTTCGGAGCGTTTTTGATTTAGTATCGCACTTAATTCTCAATTTGAGCGTGAAAAAGGCTTTACCTTTTATTTTTAAATTTTATCTCGGTTGTTTGTTTCGCATACCGTAAAAGTAATGGTGCGAACAAAAAATAATCTATCGCACCGCCATAAATCCTACATAAACTATTTTAGGAGGTATGTTAAGGAAACACGTAACCCTAATAGAGAGCCTACTAAACCTAATAGCCTACGAAAAATAATTTACGGAGTAACACCTGCCAAAGATAAATCTCCTTCATGAAATAATTATCGCAGGCGCAGGTACCAGACAAGACAGTTTTCCAATAGGCACGTACCGATATTTTTCAGTGTAATCAATTAGACGGGCATCTTGAAGCTAAATTGCTAATTTAGTTAATAGCTACAATTTGGAGACGATCGGGCTCTCACGGAAATAAATGGTATGGCACCACCTGAATTGATAATATAATAAGAGCGTGAGGGCATTAGATTTGGCAATCAATAGAAGGGTGAACGTGCTATCTATATAATTTTTCAAGTGGCGGTAGGTTATATTATTTGTTTTTGTTTTTATTATTTTCTTTATCATTTTAGCTTTATCAATTGCAAACTAAGTTTTTATTTTACTTTTCAATTTAATGAAAGCGATGTGTTTTCTGTTTTTGTCTACACGTGAGGATTTGTAATAAATGTCGTCAGGAAAGTTTTGAGTATGAATTTGGATGGCTATACGAGTAGGGGAAGATTAAAGAAACGATGGATAGTCTGTGTGAAAGATGATATGGCTAGGGAGTGACTACCGAGATGACGACTAATAGAGAAGTATGGAAGAAAAATAATTCTTGCGAAAATAAATGAGAATGATGATGACCTGTTAGTGGTTGGAAGAAACACAATTTAGGATCTCTGAAAGCACACACTCAATACACAACACTCACCATCATCTTACCCAGAATTGGATACAAACAAATAAAAATAAAGTTTTCTTTTCATTTTAATAATTGTTTAAAATACCTTTGTTGTGTATTAGCCTTGGAATAACCTACCTTCTCACTGGGAGTCGGGCGTTGGTAGCTGCGCCACAGTTAAAAAATTGTTATAACTGTGGCGTATGTGTGTGTGTGGGTGTGGTGAGTTTTTTGTTCCCAATAAACGAAATTTTGAAATTATTTATTTTACTGCATACAATTAATAATCTTATAAAATCTAATGTATAACTCCTAATTTCAATGCTCAGAAACCTACAGACCTCAGTTTCAATTCACTCTGACACCATTATTGAAATAAACGGGCTATATATCATGACACAGAATCGATTGCATTTAGTAGGAGAATTTATTTGCACAGTTCCGATTCTACAGGGGATTCGCAGCATCCTTTTAGTTTTTAAGAATACCTGGAACATGATAAGTCCCAAAAGTAGTTGTGACAGGATTTTGAAATACTTTTGTGTTTGGAGTGTTTTTGCTTGTTTATTTAGTACGGACATGTTTCTCATTTTAGACTAAATTATAGAGCGAACACTATATAGGCTTTTCGCGGTTTGCTTGCGACTCGTTAGAGGTCGTGATTAGTCGTCCACGATATTATAGTTACATAAAAATTTTAAACAGTAGGTGCATATTTTTTATTTACAGTAAGTTAATTCCTTACACGTTTGTATTAATATTATTTGTACGGTTTGTAGTCGGTACCTCACGGATTGTTATTGATTTTATTACTTGCTTAGACATATTTATGGCTAGTAAGACTTAAGTCTAACGTATGTATATGGCTCAACCGTTACAATGTTATCAGGGCTAGGAACACACAAGATGAGTTGATTTGCAGTCTCGGTAGTAAGCAGTGCCGAAGCAATATCTGAGTAAGCACTGAGCATCAGTAACCTCATATGCCAAGGAAAGCAAAAAGTAGACCTTAAATTATACCTTAGAATATTTGCACCTTGAGCTGCAAAACGAATGGCAGTTTATTTGTCATAACTCCAGTTTACCCGTTCACTTAAATACTGGTGTTACTACTATAGTTGACCAATGTTGCTAATTATGCATTTCATGGGTTTAACTATAATTCAACTCTATAATAAAATATAATCTCTTTTAAAATGTAGGTAAGTCTACATTTAGTTTGCAAGTATAACCAGTTTCGAAACTCTCTAATTTTTGTGCAGAATTCCTAATCCAGACAAGACTAACTTTTGTTCCGATTGAATAAAAAAACATAGCTACCGCCGACTGTTTAACATTGAAACTGGTACGCAAGAATTTTACCTTCTTTTTTTAAATGTAGTTGGTCGTAGATGCCAGCAAATTGCCTGCATGGAGGTTTTAAATGCAGCATGTTTCTCCTTGCAGCTTTGACCCGTGCTAACGACCGAGCGACGTCCTGTCGGTATCGCTTGGAAGATTTTGTCTTTTAAAAGGGTGAAAATTACCAGTCACAATCTCTTAATAACTAAGCTTTCCCAACAAAGTTTAAATTATAACTATTGAGCAATATTATAGAAACGAACAAAATATACCAAATAGGGTATCGTGGAAAATTCAGAGTAAATGAAAGTCAAACTCCGTTGAATCTAATTCAAGCTAGCGGGATTGTCCTCTTTTGGATTTTGCGAACAAAAGGTCGTCAATCAGAAAGTAAATAATTTAGTTGACGAGATCAAAGCGATATCTTGCCGTGTAATTGTTTAGGGGACTTTGTGGGTCGGTAAAGTTTGGGGGCCTACCGCACTAGGTTGATTGTGCGTACAACAACTTCATTACTACACGGCCAGGTCGACCTTTAAAAATTTTAGCCTCATTCTACTGTGTTTAATTGTTGTTACATTTAGCTTGTGTGGTGTTCCGCTCAGGTTTAACGTTTTGGGATGTTAAGGTCTCTTTGTAGCGTACGTTTGTTTCTAATTGTTTCTGCTTATTGTAGTAGATAGATACCTACTTACGACACAGTTATATTTAGGTACATCTTTCATTTCTGTTTATAATTTCTGCAAATTTTCTCCGTGTTAGTTTATTATAACGTCAATTTCATAGTGATTTTTCCATCCAGAGTAAGAACGTCAGCAATCTGGGTCATTGTTATTAACTGCCAGATTTGTCTGTGTTGCTTATTTTTGAGATCATTTTACAGCTATCAACGGTGAACCATTTTCGGGACAAGTCGTCAGATATTTCATTATTTTTCGATCTTAATAATAATGCTTTGAATAATGACCGTCACTGAGATGAACCTTGAGTGGAGCGAACTTGGACAAGTTGATAATTATGAAAATTTTAATTACGAATTTATGCTAATTCGCCGAGCAAAAGACGCCGCTCGGGATAAAAGCTCGTTCACGAAGGTGAAGATTGACTGAACTAAATTAAAACTTGGTAAAACTGTTGACAAAGAACTACCAGACATTCTTTGCAGGTAAACCTAAGGTAATGGACCGCTTATTTGTATGCAGAGAAAATATTATCGCTGGCCAATGCAACCAGAAATAGTATTTAAAACCAATTCATTCTATAACTTAGGTAGGTAATGAAGGTATGTATCGCATGTTCAAAATGAAGAAGTGCAGTTGGACTAATTTTGAAGATCGACTAATTAAGTAATTACTAAACAACTTTATCGCTAAATCCACATTAAAGTTAGTTTATTGCCGAAAGCGCTGGAAGAATACCAGCAGAGTCTCAGTAGGTAAATATTTAACTTATTTCACTTTGTACACCTAATCACTCCGTGTTTGAGGTTTTATGGCTATGCATAAATTTAAATGAGGAACGTTGAAGAATCGCGCAGTAACGTCGGGAGGTCGTTTTGAATTCTGCCAAAATTGACTTCATAATATACCTATTTTAATTTGAGTAACACGGTATTTAAGAGACGCGTCGCGGGGTTCCTCCGGGGAGTAATCTGTTTAATTTAGTTAGGTTTTCAGCGCGCCCGCATCTGCGGGCTCGTCACACAGTTGCCAACTTACACGGTTTTATGGTTTGTCACCGCGCTGCGTGACAATGATAATGTCACACGAGTTTTGTAAGTTGGATTTAATTAGGACTAAACATACAAAATTATAAGCGACCTCTTGACAGTTCCTTTGCCCTTTGAGTAGGTAGGTAGGTCATACACGTCTCCGGGTGACTCCCACGGGATGAATTCGGGATCATCGATAGCTTGTGGACGGGGAACTTAAAGAAAGGTATGGATAACTTCCCTTTACTTGGCCGAACGTCTTCCGAATACTAATTCGTTACATTATCTGAGCACAGAAGGGAAGTGAAAGTAAAATAAAGCTTAGTTTTGTTTGCTAGGCGTGCCTACGAGAGATTTTTTCATTGCTAATTAAAACTCTTCGAATCTGGAACACTGGAATTGTTTCCTTTCTTTTTCGGTTAAGATTGCGTACAAATTGCAAAGAGTTTACGTACGTTTCGTTTCAATTTGGTTTCTATATTTATACTATCATTATTTTGAAGAGTTTTTGGGCTTTCATTTTCTACTTTGAATAGCGAGATAACGAATGGGTGAATTTAATATTTATCTACAGTCGATCGTACATTTAATTTATCTCAATTAAAAGTCTGGTTTAAATACAGGTACGTTTGTTTTGGTTGGATATTTAGGTAATGGATAATAATTATAAACAGTAAATTCAGTACATTTGTTTCATGATCACAATTCGTAATTACTATTCATATAGCGGGCCCAATCTATACTTATATAATATAACAAAGCTGATCTGTTTGTTTGTTTGAACGCGCTAATCTCTGAAACTTCCAGTTGGATTTGAAAAATATATTTTGCATTTGAGAGCCCAATTCTTGAGGAAGAACGCTAGAACCCTTAGCAACCAAGCAAAAATAGTCAGATACAACGCTAAGCAAAAACGAAGTAATAGCGCTGGCAGGCGATGTGATGTGGCGACGGAGTGGGTCGGGGGAACAAGTAATTTCACGCGGACAAAGTCGCGGGCAGAAGCTAGTATTTTATCAATCGAAAGGCTGACGTTTATTCTTAATACGTCTTGTCCAATCGCGGGCCTTTATTGGTCGGGTCCTCCGCGGCATCAGTAATGGCACGTGCAGAAAAATGGTTTCCGCCGGCACGTTACCTACAAGTACAATTCTGAACAAAATTATAAACTGGCGTGTGAACTGTGTTACTATGTGTTCAAAGATTTAAGACACTATAAGAAGGTGAATCGCGACTCAAGCAAGATCGACCAGACCAGCGTGAGCTCCCACCTAATTGCAGGTGGACAATACGTACGTGGTCTAAGGTTAGGTTAGGTTTTGCGGAAGATTTTTACGTTCCCGCGACCCCCGGCGTCGGTGTGAGATGGGACAGCGGGGTGGTTTTTAGTCAGTAAGAGTCTGACAGACCCCTCTGTCCGCCCGGGCGGGGCGGGGGATATCCATGAGGTTTTTCCACACCGGAACAGAAAAAAAGGTTAGGTTAGGTTAGGTTTTTTGCTTTGGAGGCGAACGTCTTGAGCGCTGCGGCCTATTCAATTATTTCAACGAGGCTGTTTCCAAATATGGAGGTACTTTATCCTCGCACAACTTTTATTGCGTTCAAATCTATCCTACATTTGCCGTAAACGACATTATCCCATAGGTTCTATCAATCTCATTAACTTAACGATGTAACATAACAGATGTGATTTAGATCTTTTTCGTGAAGGAGATCCGTTTTGTTTGTTTGTATTCGAAATGTAGCGGGCGTTTTCTTTTCGTAGGTATATATTTCCAAATAGTTCACCAAAAAAACTATGTGTATTTTTTTAATAGGAAACTTGTATGGTTTTAATCACTCTACTAAATTATTCTTAACTGGAGTTTACTTGTATAATGACACATTTCAGTAAACACTTGGTTAACGAAGATATTTGCTTAAATATACAACTTATCGCAAGAATCCCTATTACGATCTAAGGAACAGAATGAGAAACTTAATAAGATATTAATTTATTATTTTTGATACAAGTAATACCTGTGTCGTGTAGTTCCAAGTTTCCTAATAAACTCTAATAATAACTTAGCCTATCAGGTGTGCCTTTGTGTGGCAAACTATCAACGTGTGTTGTTGGGCTTAATGGCTATTCGTAATTACTAGCAGAGCTTTCAGCTTCAGGCTAATTGGGACCGGCCTTTTATGGAAAGGTTTACGTTTATGCGATAACTATTCATATTTATACTTGTAAAACTAAGGTATGCGACCAACTTGTAGGTATATGTTTAAATAAGCTCGTTGCTTATTGTCATGATACAAATATAAATTACTAGTTTTTTTCGGCGGTGTCGCCCGCGTGTTTGTCGGACAATATTCGACAGGAACGTACTTTCAGGGTTAAGCCGAGCCGCAGCCGAGGAAAAGGTCATTGACTCTTGTCCTAGCGCTGCACCGCGCCGCCGCACTATGGAAAATTTTGGTCATCTTCGGATCAAAAATCGGTAACTTTTTTGTTTCTTGAGATACAGTTTTAATTTTTTTTATATAAATAGTCAATATAATAACGCTTTAAATAAGTATGAACCATTAGAAGTTATCGTACAACAGATAGTTGGAAAAAAATATTTTTAAAATTTTGCCTTAAAAATTATTTATTCCTGCAATCATATTCAATATTTATGAGAAATAAGTATATGTGTAGTGTCTAAACAATGATTTATTAATACAAGTAAATATAAACAAAGTTTAAAAAAACAATCTTTAAAATAAATGAAAAATAAATCTTTAAAAAACTTGTATGTGACTTGAAATACAAAATTAAAATATTACTACTTCGATTAGTTTTCTATTAAGGAAATTGTATTAATTTTTTTTTATAACGCTTAGGTATACATATAGTAGATATATTATATTATCATCATTCCTGATCTTCAGAGTCAGTGTTAAGTTGGTCAATTTTCAAAAGATGTAGGGTCTCTTCATGAAGTTCTTTTACTTTTTTAACATAAATGGTTTTCGGATGCTAGTAATATATGGATCTGAGATGTAAAGTAATGTGTGAAATACATCCTCATTTGTGGCAGATCTTGAGCACTTTCTTGCATGATGTAATCTATTTTTTTTTGTAATCTTTGTTACGAGATTCTTGTGAGTCCTCTGAAAATCACTAATAATCAAACGAGGGTTGTCCTCTGAAACTTATAATAATCTCGTAGACAAGTATCCACAGTCGACACATCTCTTCCTCCTTCAATATAGGAAACTATCAATTCACGTCTCAAACATGTGAAAGTACTCATTTTTAAAGTTGCAGAATAAAAATATATTCAATATCAATTGACCACGTGTCTATTTACTACTGAAATTATGTAAATATTCGATGAAATGAAGAAATGGCAGAACTTTATTAACAGTAAAATGAGGGTAGAGTGAAAAATTTCAAAGACATTATTCACACACATCTCGCGTGGAAGACCATTACCACGATAATAATATTATTGATAATTATAAAAAATATAACCGCATAGCTATTAGCATTTGATAGGACCGACTCGTGTGAAAATTGCATAGATAACGGATTTTTTCCTTGTAGGACTCTTATCGTGTCTTGGTTCATATCTTTGGAAACCGCAAAAAACCGCAGCTGATTTTCACGTATGTTCATAATAACTACCTACACTATAAAAAAACATAAAATCCAAAACTTCGGCAAGCTTCGGCAACAGTGAAAACCTTCAATGAAATTAAAAAAGGCACGATTTTTTTCTTTTTCAATATATATTTATTTATGCAATAAACTACACAACAAAATGTAAAACTAATATATATTTTCAAATCTACGTGAGATGAGCTTTTCAGAAATATATAATAGTATATAGGTTTTCTAACAGAGTCAATACGAAATACGACTCTGAAAGTTAAGAAACTGTACAGTAAAACTGGGAGAGTTTAGGAAAAGACATATTGTACCCCTCTTTTTATAAATTTATATGTCTTAATAACATAAAATACCTACTGTATATTGAAGAACAACATTTAAACTATTAAATAAAATTAAAAGTGTATCTCAAATAATGTTTTTGTAAATATCATTTTTGATATGCTGTTGTTCTACCATTTTCCATAGTGCGCCGTCGCCGCCGTCAACCATAATTATTTTGTTACGCGTAATTTGATATATTTTGAAATATTCATTTAAATAATATGATGTCAAGGAACATTTTAATTTTAATTAAACGCCCATTTAAATAACATATTTGATTGCATAAGGATTAATATATTACCGTCAAAATAGCTTCGGAAATAACAATGAAATTTTTATCAAATTCTGAAGGATACAAATGGTTACCGTGGTTCATCTTTAGAAGATAGACATATGCTATTGCAGACTTTGTGTTGAATTATTTAAGATGTATAATCCTGTAGAACATTAATTTTATGTTTTTCTTACTGTTTAAGGCATAACTTTTTCCGACATCTTCCACAATAATCGTCACCGAATGAATTATTTATAAAATATTATAACCATTCGTGAAAATCGTTTGAAATTCCGTTTGGTAGTTTTTGAGTTTATCCCATTCAGACAGATAGACACGGCGGGTCGACTTTGTTTTATAATAATATATAATACCTATAATATGTATGTGCAATCCGCAATATCGAGCAGAAAATCAAATATTTATCATACAATTTGACTCTTTTGCAGTTTTACGGAATCCAGTAAACAACTTTGGCGTTTCGTAGAATTTAGCGTTTAAGGAATGATCTGTCACTAGCTTTATTTAAATTTGTAATTCGGCGAAAACTGTTCCCGGAATTTGTAGGTATCGACAAAATTTACCGTCTAGTTAATATATACATTTATATTTAACTGTTTATATTTTACATACATACATAACTCACGCCTTCTTCCCTATGGGGGTAGGCAGAAACTACAGAACGCCACCTTCTACGATCTTTACATACTCCTTTTGGATCGTTTACGTTTATATGTATAACATCTATTATTACGTTCATAATATATTTTATGAAATATTATAGCTATATACTATAAACTACTTGTAGCAAATAATTTGCTGTCAAAGTGTTGGTAATATTTCACGCCCGCATGGTCACATAAAACATGGGATAATCGTATACAAAATTTTATTACGCTATGTAAAGGCTTATTGGTCCCTTTGAAATCGTTAATGTCAATATATAGATTTGGCGACAAGCCAGACCGCTCCTATAAAAAGTTAATTAATCAAACCCATAACGGAGGCGATGGAAGACTTCCTACTATAATTGATACTACTACTATTAACATTAATCCTCTTTTTAGTGTAGTCGTCTGGGGTTCGTTAGAACGCTTGTTCGAAAATATTGTGAGCTTGTTAATACCATTTTTGGATTCAAGGATCCGTCTGCGAAATATTAAGCTTTAAAGTGCTAATTTTTGTCAGAGTCAAGTGTCCCCCCCACTGCCAGCTAAACGGTAAGCTCTGGATATGTGGAAAAATTCACAGCAGTAGTTTAAATAACGAAATTAAAAGGAAAACTATCACATTATCGACCAACTTAAATTTGCAGTTGCAAAAACATGTTCTACCATACATTTTGTATGGGAGAACTTGTTTTTCAACTACAATGTTAAGTTTGTTCTTGGGATAAGTTCATCCCAGCTACGGAACCCTTCATTGTGCGTGGTCCGACACGCACTTGGCCGGTTTTTTGTTGTTTACAACGCAAGTCTTAAGATTTACCAAATTGTCTCATTGCGTATCTGTGGAGAACGTGGTTGATTTCACATTTGTATCATTTCTGTATCCTATTTTATATTATTTGCATCTGTTCACAAAACCATACTAAAGTATTTACATATTCAGAACGATCAATTGCTGAAAAGCTATTTCACGTTAATTACGTGTGAGATATTTATGTTTTCTTCAATCAGTCAGTCGGTCAAGAATCTGAACACACTAATTATTTTGAAAGAAATATGACTTAAAGAAGATGTAGTAGTGCAGTCAAAAAGAATTTACGACAACCCTTGAACCCAATGACTGAAGTCGAAGTTTATAGGTATTCAAATGAAAACTCAGGAAACAGTTTATTATTTATCTTCAACAATGAATTTATTCAAACACAGATTCCCCGAAACATGTCAACGTTCACACATCGTGGTTGTACAGACTGCAAATACCTACATCAGCTAGTCATAGACTCCTAGGAGTGCTGCATTTGCGTAACGTATACAGTGCACACTGGGGATTATTTGATAGCGAACACTTAATTAGTACCGTATGATGAGTAAGACGAGATGTATCCGTACGTGTATGCCTGCCTTAGCTTCTCATTAGACGAACGATTATTGTGCACTTTGCACTATTTATTATCAAATTATTGTATTGTGTTGTGTTCATTTGTGATTGCTGACGTGTAATTAGAGTATCTTGATTTTGAATAGGTGTTTACCGTATTTTACTGGGTTTTCAGCATTTAATTCAATTGCGGTTAAAGTTATTTCCCTTTGCGTGAAAACATTTTGTTTAGCATGACTACTTTTTAGACACCTGCCTGTAGTTACATAACATTTCAATCGTTCTGAAAAACGCTACGCAGTGAAATACGTCGTCTGTTTTGAATAAATGCTGCCCCAATTTTGAATCTATAAAGTCTTTTATTTCGAAATGTTTTTTTTCGAACATTCCACCCGTAGAATAATGAATTGAATAAAAAATATGGATTGTTACACATAAAACAAAGAAAATAAACCGCGATTCGTTCTGCAATTTAAAACAATATGAAGGAGAGATCAAAGCGAATAAATTCAGGGCCAGCTGTCGAGTGGCGCGAACAAGTGTCCGCCGCATGGGAATGTGACGCTAACGAACAACACGGCTCAAATCTTATGACGGAATCCGCTTGGTCCCCCTCTTTCTATATTCAATACCAATTATTTTTAATAAAAACTTAATTAAATTGTCTTTTGGCACCGACAACGTGTTTACCCGCCGCATTATCGCTGTTTTGAATCCCCAACATAATTTAATCAAAGTGTCTGATGAAAGATTACTACGTTACATCATTTGATCTTCGGTCGAAATATTTACGCTTCTCTTCCGCCGTCGTGATAGATTTATTTACTTTATTAAAGGAGTCGTTAGGGCCTATACCGCCATCTGTATGAAGACGAATAAATTATGAAGGTTAACAAAGTTAACCGCAATACACTTAACAAGAAGTACACTAATTTGTTTAGCTTTACTGTGAATGTTCGCATAATTTCACGCGCAAATGTGAAAAATATTGTAATATCTTTCACAGTAGGACAATTTTGATGCTGCTTTGAAAAATGAATAAGGTAAAGTGTGTCTTTCATTTATTTCCCCGCGTCAGTTATTAGGGCAAGTAGCTAAGTAAGAGAAATAGGTTAGTAGGCGCTAACAAGTTATGAGAAGTTCTCTTTTACAATGTTTATACGCCTCCAGCGTTTGCAAACGGTGAGGACTTCTTTGCCTTAGCGAAAGTGAAACGTACCTATGTCATACTCGTATAATATAACACTCCATTTGATACATTGTGGAATTAAGTAATTACTTTGTCGTTCTAATGAATCATGCAAACAAACAGTATACTTACATACCTACTTATGTATAGAACCTACCACATTAACTCCTAAGGTGTTGTTGTTCGTACATTATACATAGATTGCTACTGTGCTACTGCGTACTGTGTCATTATTTGATTAAACTTCTTTTATTTCAAAATCGCTTCATTATAGCAATTTCCAAGTTTTCATTCACAAAATAGAAAAAGATTTACGACTGTACCTATACCTACACGTACCTACCCATCAATTAATTCTTAATGTAAATGTCCCAATTGTTTACTAACTGCCACATACTTTGCTACCTCCGTCAAAGTAGGTAATTAAATAATGTATTCTGACATAGGTAGGTTCGGTTAGGGAACGTCCTAGCATTTGATGGAATATTCATTTTCGATATCATATAACGCTCAATGAGAATTGGAGAGCTAATGGAGAGTTGGATAAGGTTGTCAAAAACGGACGTGTAACGTAAATAAATTAATTTCTTATATCGGGGTCACTTTTGGGAGGCAAATAAGAAAATAAATAACTGCAAACTGTACCGTGTGACATATCAAATGAAAGGGCTTACGGCCTCAAAAATATTTTCAACTAGAATGTTAATTTTGTCCTTGGGATAAATTCATCCTGCCTACGGAACCCTTCATTAAGCGTGGTCCGACACTGACTTGCCCGGTTTTTTGACATCATTATGACAAAAACACAAAAAACATTTATAAACCTTTTTTGAAATAGTAGAGGTATTTCATTTTGAAACAAATACGGAATATAATTCTTGTAGGACAGATTATTTTCATAAAAGCTGCTGCGTTATTTGCGAGGTATCAGATAACGTGCTCACACGGCTTGTGACGTATGCTGTGCAGCGTAACATCAGTGTGTTTTAATAAAAAAGCTTTTTGCCCCAAAATATTATATTCATCGTTCCAAAGCGAAATGTAAATAGTAACATTTTGGTTTGAGTGACGTTCGAACCGTTGAATTCGAAATATTCTGATCGGTTTTGAAACTACATAGTTCTGAATTACCGAAATATAAACTTCTGAAACGATAATATTGACTGTCAGTCTGTCTAATGGGTGAGTAGATTATACAATGACTAGTAAAAAAAACCAGCCAAGTGCGTGTCGGACCACGCACAATGAAGGGTTCCGTAGCTGGGATGAATTTATCCCAAGAACAAACAGCATTGTAGTTGAAAAACATGTTCTCCCATACAAAATGTACGGGAGAACATGTTTTTGCAACTGCAAATTTACGTTGGTCGATAATTACTCGTTAACTTGTAGAGCCTACTTAGCTGTGATAGTTTTCCTTTTAATTCCGCTGTATCTAATAGGTACTGCTGTAAATTTTTCCACATATTCAGAACTAACCATTTAGCTAGCAGGGGGGGGGGGGGGCAATTGACTCTAACAAAAATAGCTCTTTAAAGAGTAATATTTCGCAACAGATTCTTGAATCCAAAAATGGTTGTAACAAACACACAATATTTTTGAATGGCCTTTCGACGAACGATACCCCAGAACAAGAGACAGACGAGAAAAAAAAAAACATTTTACGTGTAGGGGAGGTACCCTAAAAAAAAAAACTCATTTTCACTAAACTAATTGTCATGATTTTATTTGAACATTTTGTCGTTGTAATTAGTATGTATTGTATACTCATGCCAAATTACAGCTTTCTAGTACAAACAGTCTCTGAGCTAAGCCGCGGACAGACAGACAGACGGACATTGCGAAACTATAAGGTAAGGGCTATAATTTTTAGGGTTACTTGTTGATTACGGAACCCTAAATATGAACGAATTAGTACAAACGAGCTTATATCCGTAAATCGCACTACGCATTGTCCTAACCTAATTCCCTAAATAAAATAATGCCTTGCAATTAGGTTTAATTTCGTCAAGGATTTAATTTTTAAAACGTTAACTGTTTCCTAGCAGCCCTAGTGGTAGTGCCACTTGACAATGTCGCCGGGTCGCAGTGGACGAGCCGCGTCAGCAGAAACCGACGCTGACTACACTCCACTCCTCTCACATGTAATCTCTTAACGACACCGTTCTACATAATCGATAGCCTGATATAGGTAGTCCTAATATAGCCCAACAAGTACTTACAACAAACTTAGTGAATCCATTCGCGAAACAAATCCCTGAACGAAAGTTGTTAACTTCAATTGAATGAAAGAGCGTTTCGAAGGCTTTGTATTTTTATCAAGAATTTTTAAACATTTATTTTCCCTTTGCAATATTTTTTTGTATGTAGGAAAAACGGTAATTCAAAAGTTTTTATTTGGTTTATTCTGTATTTACGGAAGCTCTATAATATTGATTCATGGCTGATTTTTCAATCGTTTTTAATAGCTATAGCTTTTCTTTATAGAATATTTCAAATCGCCATGTTTATTATTCAGATGAAAGTTAACTGACCTTTGAAAAATCAGCCCTAAAAATTATTTATTCGATAAAAAGTTGTAAGAGGGATCATTTTATTCTCTTTCCCGTAAAAAAATTTGTCACACCATCATCATCACAAAAAAAAATCTTATACTTCGTTGCATCACATAACAAATGATTCACGTCACTCCAAAAAGCTTTCCGTTTTCAGCAGAACGAATCTATCTACCTACAATATGTACGTAATCGTTAAGCGACTTGCGCCCGAAGGCCGAAGTGAAAAGAAATCATACAAATTATCTTAAAAGGAACGCTGAGAACTGGTCCAATGTCAATCTTTTTACGAATTTAGTTTTTCACTTTACGTAATTGGAAAAAATATCGACGTAGGCGAATGTTTGCGATTGCTTTTAAAAATGAAAATGTAAATTAAGAACGAGCCTATATAGGAGTGGGGATTTGAGTATTAGGAACACAGGAGTACGAAGAGTAATCACTACATGCCAATCCTTTATTCTGCCTGACAGGTGGCTTGGCGGAGGTATTTCCCTCCACCACCTAAGTTTTTAATGAAATTGTCCGTTGAGGAAAGATACCGACAGTCATTTTGTGCTATTTGTTAAAAAATATAAAAATGTAACAGTCGACACAACAGTTGTTACTTATTCTTCTATATTAAATACCAAGTTAAAAAGAAAACTCGTGAAACATCGTATACATTTTCATATAATTAAGAAGAGCAGTCTTAGAAGTAGGATTCATCGCAGAACATCCAGTTAATCATAAGGAAAATTTGTGTTATCAGCGTAACAAGGAGATAACTATCATGTGTAGGAAGAGGCGTTATGTTACTCGCATGGTTACTAGTTATTCGGGCAGGGCTACCCGACGACGTGCCCAACGTACGGGGCTTGTAATATCTACCTCATTACCACGTCACAAGGCGAGCTAGTCGACAGATAAACTGGCACAGGTAGGTACGTAATCCGTATAATCACACACGAATGTAATTAGCCGTGAAAATGTATTACTAGTGACAACTTTGACGTGCTAGATGCACGGTCACGGCGATTAATTGTGTTTATCAAATTGATTCGTCAATTTACTATGTTGCCATTTCATACAACTGTCAAATACAGAATGTGATTGGACTATACAGACAATTTAATTTGGTACTCAATTGAATAAACAATGAATGTCTCTGACTTTACGTTTTTACAGCAAAAATAGCGAATCAATTTTATGAGTTTCGGATACGTAGCTTTGGTACCCGGAAAGGGAATAGAGTAAGTACTTTCCATCCCGGAAAATTAAAAAACGAACCCGGTCCGCCCCGCCAATTTCTCCCGTTATGTATATTAGTCCCTGAGGTACCCATAATGTTTTGGACAGCCCTAACGCATAGCGTTAAAACATAGCATTAAGTTCTAGATATCCGGCTCGTACGTGGCTCTCTGTAAGTCTGTACCGATGTTAGTATTGTTTGATGCAGAACCCGCTACAGTTGTACCAAATTACTGTTAGGTTACGATTGGTTTGCTCTGAAACCAAATATTAAGGAATACCATCACGTAAAGTCTCGAAACACAGGTTTGTCCTTTGTTTGCTTAGTTTTCTATATTCACATCACGTACGTAGAACAAGGATACCAATAAGACTACGTGTTTTGTTTTAAATGCATAATTTTCTGATCTGCACGCCAGCCATCTAATGAAGCATTTTTTCTAAATTGATATCGAAGTCGGCTAAATTAATTCTGAGGACGCCTTTAGTTTTGCAAACTTTTCAAATAGCATCTCATTAAAATGCTGGGGGTATGTCCTGACTTCTGTGGAATAAGAATAGGAGGCCAAGAAAAGTATGAAACGTGAAGTGTGTGCAAGTAGAACTTGTCTGTGGTGTGAGCTGGCTATGATGTTAATTTCAATTGAGCCTATTGTAAGAATCTAAAAATATCATTTGCTCACCATCTTTTTAATGATCCAGTAAAGCAGACAAACAAACATTATTTCCCCGTTTACTTCAGTTGTATCAACGTTCTGCGGAACACAAAGGACCATGTTTCTTGATGTTGCCTCTAAAGATAGAAAAAAAGACATTTTAAAGACAAATAACGCAGAGAAACACGCCTTTTTCTTACAGAAACGCCCTCATTATGTCTAGACATTCTTTCCATTACACGCAATACTGAAAACAAAATGGAAATGCGGAATCTGATACGGGAACACTACCAACGATTATTAAAAGCAGTCGAATGTTCTGCTTTTCTCATTTATAGCGTTGTCTTCAAAATAATGTCATAAAAAATTCGAGATAGTATCATCAGGTTAGGAAATTGCTTGTCATTTGTAAAATTTTCACTGTTCAGAGACCTTTGAGAAGACCCCTCAAAGGTTTGTATATAGTAAAAGTACCCCTCCCCACGTTATTAGGGCCATGCTGTAAAAATCCAATACCACTAGTAAATATAGCATATAAGTTTGGTGAATGATTTGTATGGAACTAGTTCTGAAGCACTCCCAACTTAGAAACCTCCATTTCTCAAATGCATTCACCCACAAATGTAAATCTTTGATGCAGCCTGATGCTAGGTCCGGGTGTGCCATTTCGTCAATCTTCGGGTTTATATACGACGGAAAACGTAAAAATTGAAAAGCAAAAATTGCAGTTTCTAGTCTAAAGTACCTACGGACAAACATGAAATATTCCAGCTCAAGTGGGTGCAGTAAGTACGTGACTTACAAATCTAGGATTTTTCAAATATTTAAACCAACATCCGTGCTTGTAGTTTTCTGGTACCAAAAAGCTTACATTTTACGGATAGAGGGTATATTGGGTACCCTAATATTTCGTCTAACTTCTGGTTATAGGGGTTAGTTTCATTAGTTTGTTCAAGTAGGATACGACGTGGGTAATATAGGGGTAGACCTAAGTGTAATTAGTTGAATAAAGCTCGCAAAATATGGGTCCATCCGGTGGAGCTGTCAATTTAGGAAAGATGCGCCGACAATTGGATTATCCCTGTCATATCCGATCCGAAGCCCAACTTATACAGACTCGACAGATACGTGACCCGAATATAGATTTTTTCAATGTGGACTTCATACGTTTTCAGAAATAGATATTTGTTTATTAAAGACAAAAAATCTTTGAAATACATGATTGCTGACACAGGAACCTTCATTAAAATGCAAATAAAAATTCAGTTTAAGATAAGACAAAATATCTTAAGAAATGGCCGTTATAATAGTTCGGCCAATCAGTGTCGAGAATAGATACCGTTCACGAATATTATGTGCCTACTTGATAAGTTGGGCACAAAAATGTTCAACATACGTTATTGAACCAATGACGTATTATATATAGACACGTTATCAACAAACATCTCGGCGCTTAAAAACGGCACGATATAAATTAAAAACAAACGTAGCGTCGCGCGACAGGTTGGTGCGTGACTGAGCGCAATGTGGCCAATTGGCTTCATTTCATGTTGCCATTTTAGAGTGCGGACAACGTATCTATAGTTTTATACATCATTGTATTGAACACAATGTTTAACCCCCTTGTAATTATCCTATGCTTCCGGGAACATTGATTTACATAAATATTCAGTGTGTGTCTATCATCACCATACACATAGTCTGGCGAACCATAATTGAGAAACAGATTATCATAATAGTTTGAGTTAACTAATGAATTTTAACACAAGTGATGTGAAGTGTGAAATTATTTTAGAGTCACTGGCACATGCTTAAATTATGACTCATGAATATGGATTCTGAAAACCACATTTCCTTTATAAAATAAATGGAACTGGAGCTGTTATTAGATTTGTAAAAGCAAACATTTTTTGTCATACGGAAGACACTGTAATTACGATTAGAATTCCAAGTAATTGCATCAATGTTGGCTTTCCTAGTCTGAAAGCTACGACTAAATTAAGTTTCCAGCCACAGTAGCATCAAGGCTGGTTGACGTTCTTTACTTTTTATAGCCAGCCAGTCTTCTCCCCTTTTTCGTATTTACCTAGTTCTTGCTCATTACTAGAACAAAAGACGGTAGACGTTAATTAGAGAGATTCAACAAACTCACTTTATAGTACGAATATTTGCGTAACGATAACTTTGGTTTTACGAGTAATCATGGTTTCAAATTGTTCTTTTGATATCTGACGCTTTTAATGTCGATATAAATCGGTATCAGAATATTTGCAAAATGTTAAAAAAAATATTACCTCACGTTTCTATTATGAGTATGCTTAGACAATACACTTAGATCCAAGTAGGAGTAATATCTAATTCTAACATCAACATCTGTGTCTTCCCCCAATACAGCGTTTCAACAAGTTAGAGAAACGTACGGAACAGAGGCAATAACATTTATTTTTATCGAATACCAGTGTTTATATAGTCTATATAAGAGTAAGTTATACTGAAAGGCCTCGATTAGAGCGGCGCCGTGGGACTACAGCGCGCTCACCTGGCCCGTTGGACTCGTTCATACAACGATCTATTTTATTTTTCCTCCCCTAACACCCTATCTGCTCTTTGATGTTCAGAATCGTTTATTTTATTGACTTAATCCCGATTCTCCGATACGTCAACATAAATATTAATATTTGTATAAATGATTTACTTTATCCCGAGTGGAGCAATAACAGTAAAATTACGTAATAATACGATTTTTATAACTTATGAAGAATTTATGAGTTCTTGCAAGTGAATAACTACGTAATACGTAACAAGAAAAGGATACGAAATAAATTGGAAGTATTCCTCTCGAGATGTGGTCGTAGTTCTTACTTGAAGTGGGTTAGCCCTCCGAGGTTTGTATCTAAGTACAGCTTCAGAAATAAGAAAAAGAAAAGTTATAAAGGCCGCTAGGTCAAGACCATCGCCAGAAGATAAGATAAGTGGCTTCGTAATGTCCGAAACTAACGCCAAATAATTACATTTTCTGATAAATTCAAAGGAGCCGATATGTGAACAGCAATATAAACGTTTTACGCGATGAACATTACGTACACATTCACATACATTGAAATGGAGCCGGTACAAGAATTCCTTTAATTCATTTTCTTGAAGTGAACGGTGCAGTTTTATGATTGAGTCGTAGATTATTGATTGCTGCGCGTTACGAAGGCGCTTATCATAAATTTTACGTTTGTGCAAGCAGGAGGGTAGTAAAACATTTGAGGTGGTATCAGTTGACAGAGGTCCGAGTTTACGACCCTTCGCATCCGTCTCCCGTCCGCCGGAACAAGACCACCAGGAAAGTCACCACTGAAAGTGATTCACGCTCAAATACTGTGGACACTGTGTTCTCTGTCAACGCACGTTTGTGACAGTTTTTTTGCATTAGATAGCTACAGAATCGACGAGGCTGTATGCTGGTTTTGTTTGACTTACTATGTCATGTATCATCACTTAAATATAAATGATTTTCCTCTTAGGTTTTGTTATTTTAAAGTAGAAAAATCATTTCCACTTTAATTTAAAAAAACCTCTATTTCAGCAGACCTACTGAACCATTTTTTCTCTCGATTCCATTTGCCACAGACTCGAGGTGCGTTTTTTTTAAAATGGAATGTGCAATGATTTGATTTTTCAACAAATGATTTAATTTCCTTCCCCATTTTTATGAAATAGTAAATAATGTAATAAAGTCTAGAGGAATACTTAGGTACCAGGCTTCAGTAAGTAAACGGTCATAAACTTGCCTTTAACTTTGTTTAAACTCGCTCGTGCTATTCTCTCTTAATCGGCACTCGAAGTTTGTTGGGAGCGATAAAACACGGCTTAAATCGGTACATCGATTAACTTGATCGTTGATATTTCCTGAGTCTCTGTCCTATTTATTATTCAGTTCATGGTTGCGGCAGATGTTTCATGAAATTTGTTATTTAGTGTCGCTAAATGTAGCTACTTCTGTTATAGAATTATACTCATTTAATCTAATTCCAGGGCCATTAATGTCTAGACGTTATTCGCTAAATTATTGGCATCTATTCGCATATTTATGACGTCATTGTGATGACTATTCTTAAAAGCGTGTGTTAATATAGTAGCCTAATCGGTGCTAACTGAACTGTGAATGTTCAGAACGATTTTTATGCGCGCGTGAGCAATCTGATCATGCGGTGTTGGCCTTTATGGCGTGTCTACGTACATAAGTACTACGTGATTTTCTTACAAATGGTATACCAATAAATATATATCTGAATTCCTAGCGGGATACTTCGCTCGCAGATTTTAAATGGTACTTAATGAGTTTGGTAACGTTCTAGATTTTTGGGTATCGCTAATACGACGTGGCGCCGTGACTTGCAGAATTGATGTCGATAGAATTTGTATTTTATATCAAAACACATTATAAGTATCTTTACATCTATTATAATGTAGAATATATTTTTTAATTTGTAGATAAAATAGGTTATTAGGAGACCATAACCCATCATTTATCCATTAGTATCTCCATAGGTAGTCTTGGTAGAGACAATTTGACCTTACGCCAAAAACTGGGTTAATACTTGGTAGAAAATCTTCGTCTTACAAAAGTAACAACACCCCAAGAGATGGGGTCCAACTTCCATACTTATTCGTCCGAAGCACTTATTAAGTATTAATATAATATTAACGGAGTTTCGGACGGCATTACGATGATATTATTGGCTTCTAATTATAAGATCGACGGATATTATTTGGGGTCTTCTTATCTGATTCTATTAACGTCTGCGCACCTACGTCCATGGTGAAATTAAATCGGTATGGTGATATACCTATTTGTACGGATATATTTATGCTTCACAGCGTGGGAATAGAGGAAAAATACATATTGTAATAGGTATTTATCTTTACGAATGAATTAATTTGGAAAAATTGTTGGGTGATGATAAATCCTGATTTTCACCCAACACAAATAAAAGTTTTTAAATTTAAACAAATAAAGCCTTAAGCTCTTGAGCTTATGGCTTTATTTGTTTTGGCTAGCAACATGCCAATGTTTTGATTATGTACTTTTAAATATGGGTTACAAGCGACCCGCCCTGTTTCGCGCGATTCTTAGGACTTGTCAAAACATATTTTTATTAAATTAGATTAGATATCTTTATATAGAATAGAATAGAATAGAATAGGTACTCTTTATTATGTACACCATAAAAATTACAGACATAAATTTGAACATTTTACATAGGGTGACACAATGGGCGGTCTTATCGCTAAAAGCGATCGATAATTGTAATTGTAATTGTATCGAGCGATATTATATAAATATAAAGGAGTTTAGAAGAACGCGATCACACAGGCAGACACGAAAAGCGAATTTATAATATGTATATTTAGTACCAGAGTGATTTTGTTTTCAAGTCTGCCTTTCCCGCTATTGTATTGAGTAATGTCGTCTGATATTAGTTCTCGTTTACTGAGATCCAAATAGAATGTGTTTGCTACTGGGAATTAATTGATTCAAGCTCTGACGATGTAGTACGTCCACCTTTATAGTGCAGCAAGTTTTATAAATGAATAATCAAATGTGGTCGAGATATGGTTTGGTGACGTTTGTAGCTCGACATCTCATTCTTTATGAAACTTTCTCTGGTTGCAGTCGTCGCGTCAAAGTCACAACCTAGGAAAATAGAGGTCGTAGAGGAGAATTTTATCAAAAGCCGCGACTACTGGAAACCGCGCAACCCTGTTCGAGTTTGTAGTAAGTAGCCATGACTTGTCACCGCCAGCCACTGTTCACTCGGCCCGGCCACTAGGCCAGTGAATATACACTTGAATACTACAACGGGCTAAAATGACAAAATTCAAGAGCCATTCCTGTGTTCAGACTACCTATATATTATTCATTAAGATAAACAATTATTCGAGTGTCGTGACATCGTGTGTTGCCGAGCACATGATTGTCAGCTGTCGACACACAAACTCCGACACGACACGTGTACAGTCAGGACCAAAAATATATTGCCACTTATAAAATTCTAAATCGAACTTGTTGTAGAGTTGATAGTTGTAAGGTTGAAATGTACAATGTTTAAAAGAAGCCTATGTGTCCGATGATACCATCTCATAATATCAAATTGTTGTCCAATATTGCTAAGTTAGGTTTAAGTAAATAATTTTGCCCTCGACGGTACGTATGTAGGTACATATGTGTGGCCATAAGTACGAAACAACGGTATTTCACCGGCGACGTAATTGAAAAGCGTTTTAATTACTAACCAACTAAATGATGTCGTTCATAAAATATGCACTTTGTGCGACTGACTGTTAATTGTGACTGCTCGACAATCCACTTATGAATGCTATATAAATAGTGAGCCTTGTATTTACTGTTCGGAAAATGTGGTTTCAAAGTAATTAATATGAATCCAAATGTTAATATGGGCATGAATTGTTTCACAGGAAAACCGGTCTTGTCGTCAAAGTCTATTATGGAATAATGTATTGGTAATAATTTCTATTTCAATTCTCGATTCAATACGTAATTGTATCTTTGTAACGTCGAGTCGAAGTCCTCATAACTTGAAGCATAGAAATCCCTGTTACCATTCAGAGCCGTTTTCGGGTCTCTGAATCTATTTAATCAACCCTGTTATGCTGTGGCCCTGAATATTTTTAAGGGCCGGAAGTAATTAATAAAGTAATGCCTACTTACATAAAGCGATCCTACAGCCTCAATAATTTTATGACAGCTCAAAACTGGTTTAAATAAATTGTGCCACGTCACACCTACCCTCGAGATCCAGATTCAATTAAAACTGTTTTCCTTTTGATAACGGCTCTTGTGATAACGCCCCAAAGCGCAATGTTGAGAGCAGTTTGAAGTTGACGCTACAAGAACTCTCATAATTCTATCACGTTCGTCGCTCGCGAGATGGCTGTTGCTTCAATTTGTCAGTGATTATAACATTTCGCTGGAGAGTGTTTGTTGTGTTTCTAAAGGAAATTTAGGTGGCAAAAATGTAGGAATTCTCCATACTCAATACTCAATATTTATTGCTTCCACATGTGAACTTAGGTGGTAGGTTTTAACAAAATATGCTCATATTGTGGACCCTGTCGATCACAGCAAAAGTAGTAGAGACGAATAGGGCTTTTATTTGACTATTTAGTTGTTATTCTATATTTTATATTGTAATTATTTTATATAACTTGTAACTAAATTTAAAAAAAATCATTTACATATACATTTATATTATAATAGCATTTAGATAATAGAAATTGTTTTAATTTATTTATGAATGATTTCTCTATTTCTGGTAGGTAATTTATTATAATTGTTCCATGTCATGTCATGGAAATTGACACACGTAGCACAGTTTCTGTCGAGTGGTTTTTATTTGGGAGCGTGTAATCTACCTATATGTATACACATATTATAATAATATAGTAACGAAGAATCTTTGTCCGTTTGTTTGGATGTGTGTTCCGGATTTGCGCAAAAAGCTAAACCGATTTGGATGAAATTTGGCACACACATAATATACGTTATGTACACATAACGTAACCTACGTTTATTCCCAGTAGTACGTTCCCGTGGGATATTTTCTGACATCCACGCGGTCGAAGCTGCGGGCAAAAGCTAGTTGTAATTAAGAGTTAGTAAGAAATTAAAAACAGAAGGCTTATACTTTCTGCGACGTTAAAATTACCACACAGTTAATGCGTTCGATAAGTAATAATTTACATTCTCATTGTATATTTGAGTAGAAAGCACGAGAACATTATAAATAGTTCACCTGTATTTGTCTTGTTAGCATTGGATTGAGAGAACTCTATGCGAACAAGAAATGAAATAATGTATATGTCCTGGATACTTGCATCCATAAGCAAATATTGTTATTTTTCATAATATCTTATTATTTGTTTACAGTCTCATTACTTACGTCTGAGTTATAGGTATCTTTTATTGAAAACGTTTATACGGCGTGTATCAGGTATTTCAGGATGTGGTACAGACCATCAAAATGAACAACTTTCTCCATGGGACTATGTCCCATACAAAACTTTAATATCTTTTTGATATACATGCTGTATATTATGAATATTATGAAATACAATCAACATTCTGAGAATAAGGCAAGAATGTCGCGACTATTTTAGAAGCATTACCAAATCGTGTGCCGATGTTCATTATTCTTTATATTATTATATATTCGTTCAGCCGTAGATTCTAGGTAAAATGTGAATATGACAAAACAAAGGCGATTTCGTGGAAATATCACTTACTTAAAAATATATTGATAGTACGTATAGCCAGCCTCAAAAAAATATACGTACAATATACCGACAAAGGTTCATTTAATCGTCTACAATATTTTTTTCCATAATATTGTATTAATATGCAGCAACTAAACATGTAGGGTAAACAAAAACGATTACAATTTATAAAAAGTATAAAGATTGTACACCCCATGGGTATGTTACAGTGATACAAATATGTTAACTGTAAGAACTGTCTTTTTTACCTGTAACAAACAATAAATGAATTTGAATTTGAATTTGAAAAAGGTATTTTTCCCATTTCATACAAATACTTATACCTAATTAACGAGCTAACTACACACATTAAACAAAAAATAGAGCTAAGAAGCTTGTATATTATGTCTACTAACATGTTTACATGTTGCAAGTATGTATGTTATACGGAAAAACTCATAATAATACTTATAAGCTTTGTATCGAATCCGTTATTGCTCTGAGAGGCTTTAGGCGATGTTACCGAAAAAATTAGGTTTGTCGCATCGTTTCGGCTTTGCTTAACACTTTAGGTATCGATCTACGTATGTGTAAGAAAAGAATTGTTAACACGTTCCGGGAGACTGAACGAGACGCTATAGAAGTTTTATTGTTATAACGTTTATGTGCGTTTAGTCTCCTAGAAAGTGTTAATGTGACATTGTCTGTGACCTGCATACAATGGTAATTTAGCAAAGCAAAGAAATTATTTCTTTTTCAATTTATTTTAGATAGGTATCTATTAAGTTATTTTTTTGCGATTAATTGCAAAATATGTCTTGTTTATAAATATAAAGATGACCAGTAGTTTCTGCCCCCTATCGTAGAATGTCATGTATTTATGTACTTTCTGAGAATAATTATGTACATAGATTTTGTTCCACGTTGAATTACATATTTGGAATATTATTCCGTCCAAGACGTTGATTTGGGATTGAGAGATAAACGTGGAGTTAAACGAAGTTAGGTACGACTGGTGATGTGCCGTTCCCGGGAATATTTAGGACCAGACGATATTTCAATAGTTGAAGTTGATAAGAATTTTGAGAAGTCGTAGATTGTTACTTAAATCCCATTTAAGTTTCTTATGATAGGTATTTAAATTATTTGCTTCGTTTAAATTAAAAGCTAAAATTCCAAAATCAGAGGATCTGTAGACGAATAATTGTATTGTAATTTAATTTAGAAATAATTACAAACCAAATTAAATGAAACACAGAATTTTATTCATTTTGTAATGTCAAAAATAAACTGTAAACTAACTGTAACTTATGATTGAACCTTTAGAAATCTCGGCAATGTTCAGCTAAACGCCACGTGCCACGCGCCGAGCCGAACGCGCCGAGCCGACGATGAAGAATCTACGTATTCACTGAGTCGCCCTAATTCCTTACAATATATCTTACTTCATTTGAATAGCTTCTCGCCTCATTACTCTTTAAAATTTAAAAGAAAAATCTACTAAAGAAACGACTGTAACAAAAACGTACAGACATTGAGAATTTGATCTGTATGTAACGAACAAAATTCTATCAGAATGTTTACAAT
This sequence comes from Eupsilia transversa, assembly GCA_914767815.1. Classification (NCBI taxonomy): domain Eukaryota; kingdom Metazoa; phylum Arthropoda; class Insecta; order Lepidoptera; family Noctuidae; genus Eupsilia; species Eupsilia transversa. The sequence continues at coordinate 7,903,324 of OU611890.1, read as the reverse complement.
TTACAAAATTAAAATAATGACTCAGACATAAAAGGCAGAAAATTAATTTTCACTTACACGGAAATCAGCTTTTTTGTTTCATGAAGGAAAATTTTATCGTTGTAAGCAGCGTTCATATTATTTTCTTCTTAGTCCGTTAGCATAACTGAATTAAGTAATTCGCTATACAGCTTACAGCATATTTTCGCTATACACCTACAGGCGTGTAGGTACACCCAACGGCGATAGGACGAATGCCGCTGTCCTTCTTGCGGAGGGCACATAGGTTGCTCCCCGTATAAGACATCGAGGATGGCATCGTTCACACTGCCGATGCCGGTAAGCATGAGGTTAATCAGGGCCACAAGCTCCTTCAAAAGCGACTCACCACCAGCTTCCACAGCGCCAGAACTCAATTGATCCTTTAGATATTGTAGAGGCACCCGGCGGACCAACTTCGGAAGGAGCTCTCGGCTGCAATAAACTGGGGGCCAAAACATTGCGGAAGGTTGAATTTAGGTCGGGAGGATCGGGTGGGTCAAGATAGGTGAGACCATCCGCAGGCGCTGGGTGTTTACTCCCTAGAGCTGTAGCGTTTCTGGAGAGTAAGGCGCCAAAACATCGCTGCTGAACAGTATCCTGGTCCGCTCCCCTGATGTCATCTGCACTTCATTTGGTTTCCACAAGTGAACATAAGCCTTTTTGTGATAGGTTGTTAAAGCAGGTAAGTAATTTGAATATGCAGAATCCTATAACGCAAGGTGAGTAATTGCTCCTAGGCATTCTGTGAGTTCTCCTGTCCTCTCCTCTGGGTTGCAAAACGAAGACATCGCGCTAAACTCGGTGCAGCAAACCGTCTTTCATTGATACTGGGGTAGATTTTTTTTATTTTGCCAACGGTATCCACAAAGTTGTTGTTTAATCTGGAGGTGTTGATGTTGGGGATGTGGCTGAGGAGCACACTATGAGATTTGTGGATCTTGTGTGGAAAAGCCCCGAAGAAAAAAATACATTGTCATTATTTACAAAATGTCACGACTGAAATTGTCATTTATTGACAACTGCGGCGCAATCGCGCTCGGGGCCTGCGGCACCGCGCATGCAAGGCGCCGCCTTCTCTACGATTGTGTTTGACAAAAACAAAAGAACTACCTACAGTTCTAACAAAAGAAACGGAACCAGTGATCCCCAATACACGTCACTGCACAAACTGCTGGTCATGCTCCATTAGTAGCACTAACTCTTCGCCCCTAGTGATTTCCTCAGCTTCCGCAAAACGCAACAACAACTTTATTTTCAGTAGTTTTCTCTCTTCAGTGAGTTTTCCGCCAGAAATCAATATAAAACCCCCGTCATAGGAGTAATAACTCGACTATACAAGAACCTCTGTAGCAATAATGAGGACAGGAAGCAATTTTGAGTGCGGCAGGAAGTGTTCTTCTATACCGTAGTCCCGACATTCAGTTAGGGGGCTCTTTGACAAATTATAGTAACAGCGGGGTAATTGCGTAACACATAAAAAGGCAATCGATCGCAATGCCTTTCATTTTGACAGTTTAGTCACGTTCATTGCGTTATTTAGGTATGTTGTTGCGTAGACTATTTTTTCAAATCTATGAAGCAATGTATTCTAGCGCTCTACTCCAGCTTTGCACAGGTGCAATTTTGCATGTGAAGACGGTATTCTGTTCACGACACGTTGTGCAACAAGTTCTAAGTAACCAAAAGTACTAGGCTTGCATGAATTCAAGATAGTACTCGTATTTCATTCGTATTATTAAGTACTTCTTTTTGTATATATTTGCATACTTAATATAAATCCAATGCCCATCTGGAATACTGTACCTTTAAAATGGTGAAAGAATTTTTCAAGTACCTAGGTGCTGTGGTTCCAGAGAGTATCCCCCACAAATATCTACACAAACCCACAGATTGTGAATGAAAATGCGGGTATAGTCATAGTACACAATTAGGTAGGGTGCAGGTATAGTCGTGGATAATCAAGATAATTATGTCATTGACATACGCGTAAGCTGTGACTTTTATGAAACAACTATACCTAATGCAACACCACATATGCAGGCAACAACTGTATAACTACTTACCTGTGTAGATATGAAAAGTGTGCTTTCTTAAACAGAAAGTATGCCAATAGTAAAAAAGGAAGTACATTTTGAAAATACTTTGAATTCTGGTCTACATATTCAATGGAGAACTTTGTTAGACTTTGTCTGGTCTTAAAGGTATTCAGAATCTTCGAAAGTTTCTTGCTATGAATGTTAAATGTTTGTATACCAATTCCGGGCAATTGGGCATCTTTACTATATAGATAGATAAAATACACATCACAAGAAATGTATTTTAATGTCACTCTATCTATGAGGTCATGCTTAGTTAAACGATTCACCGGAAATTCTTACAGGATTAATTATTTTCTAGTAGGTACTACTTGTAAAATTGGCTATCCGCCAAACCCTGGCTCTAAAATCTGGTTAGCAAAAGTATTTCAAAACTGAAACGCAAAAATTGAATGCAGTCATTTTAGGCATACCTACCTACCTGCCTATACCGTTCAGGTTTGCGTAATATAATAAAGTGCGGTTTAACACAGGGATTCCGATAATATTATAAGCTAATTAAATTCTTAATACGTACGCGGAAAAATCGACTACCGCTAATTAATTAATAAAATTGACCTATATTATATCAATGTTCCCCAGTCCATACCGTATTTATCTCATTCGGGGACATGTCTCCGCTCTGCTCTCTTGCTTTGTAATTAGAAGCTCTCTGAATTGATTTGAAAAAATACGTATGTGATTGAGAATAGCGTTAATTGCTTTGAGAATTAATACTCAATCAAAGGGTAGTATAGGTATCTGTGTCCGTGTGGTCCTCCAGGTTCAATGATCCTTGCTCGAAGACAGATCATCAGTGATAGATATATTTGTATGGATAATACATAGTCACTTTAGAGAAAGTTTTACTAAGTAGCTTGGTACCTATGTACAATTTTGGAGAATAACATAAGACTGTTGCATGTTTACTCTTAATTAACCAGCAAACTTGAGAGAGAGGTCGTGAGTTTGAAGTTGGATCCTACCCGATGCAAAATTAACGGGAGTAACACACTCTTATTACAATGATGTTTAGCTTCGTTGAAGGAGTTAATCAGAAAAGTAGTAACGAAGGTAAGATGGGATGATCCGAGAAAAAACGAAAAGAAGAGAAATGAGGGTAACATTACATCAAATAACGCCTGTATATCCTGAAGGGTTAGGCAAAGGTGTACCAATAGTACACTCACCAGTGACAACTTATCTAACAAAAACATTACTAATAAAAACCGAATTCAATAATAAGACTACACAAGCACAGGTGTAAATGTTGATTACCACCTCCACCTAAAACACATAGCCCGAACACAAGCAAAGGAAAGCACCAGTCAGTCCGTTCCATTACCATAATCCCGTACAAATATATGCGGCGCACGCGGCGTTGTCCGTTGTTCGTCTTAATTATGAGCGCTCCTGTGACGGACGGCGCCGCTGTGTGAATACTGAATCAAATTATTCAAAAGCCGATCACCTGGCTGGATTATCTGTTGCTGGCTTTATTTGTGTTTAGATGAAATACTGAATGGACTGGTGTTGGGCAGGTTTGATGATGTTGGTGTTGAGTGTTAAATAGAAGGCTCTTTTTAAGTACCTATAATAAACCTTCGGTGATTACAGGGTTTATGTTATGCTATAATATTTTTGGAAAACATGTGTATAATGGAAACTCTAAGGGACTTGTATCTTTACAATAATGAAGTAAAGACCTCATATCTTTATTGTTTGGAAAAACAAAAAGTTACCATTTTGGTAACGAATACCATTTTTGTTCTGATTATGGCGGTATGGCCACCGTGTGTTTTATAATTATCTATGTATTTTTTAGGACCTTAACGAAACCTTAAAAACAGGCAGCATTAAAAACAAAGAAAAACATTTTTTTTTTCTTTAAATGGAATGGAAAGAGGTTGACCTTTGTAAAAATAAAATTGACTTGGTCTATCACTCGGGCTGGCTGGTATTGCTGAAAAAAAATTAAAGGGGGCGGCCCTTTAATTTTTTTCAGCAATACCAGCCAGTTCCCGAATGGTATTTTTGGAGACCCGAGATGAATAAAATATTTAAAAAAGTATTTTTTAAGACCTAAATGAAAAGTTTGGTCGGCTAAAGTTAGTTAATATTACTGATGCCATGAGTGATAGACAAAGTCAATTTTATTTTTACAAAGGGCAACCTCTTTGATCTGAATGTGGCCACCGCTTTCCCACTCTCCCGTTTTCCTTGAGGTCCTATAAGAGATTTTTTTTAGAGTTCCGTAGTCAACAAGGAAACCTTATAGTTTCCCCATGTCCGTCTTTCTGCCTGTCTGTCTGTCCCCGGCTTAGCGCAGAGACTGTTAGTACTAGAAAGCTGTTATATGGCATGAATATACAATTAATTACGCCGACATAGTGGTAAAATAAAATCATGAAAAACCTTTTTTTAGGGGAACCTCCCCTAGATGTAAAGTGTTTTTTTTGTCTATCCCATTTTTTGGGAACGTGAGTGAGTACAAGTTAACGATTAATTATCGACCAACTTACATTTGCAGTTGCAAAAACATGTTCTTCCATTCATTTTGTATAGGAGAACATGTTTTTCAACTACAATGTTAAGTTTGTTCTGGGGATAAATTCTTCCCAGCTACGGAACCCTTCATTGTGCGTGGTCCGTCCGACACGCACTTGGCCGGTTTTTTTTTACATTAATATCGAATTTCAATGCAGCTATTTACCATTGTGTTATTTTACAAGTTCCATTTAAAGCAACCTATACACATTTCGACATAATTTGATTTTAATCTCTCAGTTATATTCAAACGCCAAGCAGGTCCTACTAGTTTATCTGTCCCAATTCTCTAGCATTTTATATTTTTTGGTTTTATTTTCACAAGTATTTATGTCGCCGTGACTAGTGTGAGTCCTTTGTTCACGAAACGTGATTCAGCCGACAATACACACGATATCGTAAAAGTCACGGAAAACGTGAGCTATATTTTAAGTCGAGTCCATTGTTTAAAACATTTACTCCAGCTGCCGTTAACTTGAAAGAAAAATTGCAACTAAATCTTTCAATCGACTTTAATTCTTTGGATGTATTGGAAAGAAATATAAAATGTAGACGAGTTTCTGTATCTATAAAGTATAAATTTGCAATTTAAAATGTCAAACATGGCACCGGTTACTATATAAATGGGTTTTAAAATTTCAGCAGCTGTGGCGTCGGACATAAAGTCAGCTCTCTGTGACGCATGGAATGAGATTACGATACGGCGTCGTTATTTGGAAATTCAGTTGAATTAAGTACTGAATAAAATTGGGAGCTCATTTTCGGGTTCCATCTTCATTCGAAGTGGGGATGGAATTGGGGGGATTAAATTGGATTTCTTTGATAATATTTTCCAAACTGAGTAAGTTCTGGAGACTAATTTCAGACAATCACGTAAGAGGTAAGACGTCGTACAATGGTCTGGAGTGAACAAACAGACAAAAAGGTATATAAACGCAAATCGGAAAAGATAGTAAAGTGTAGTAGAAGATAGTAAATAGTTAAAAATATGTACCTATACCTACTTAAAAGTGAGAAGAATCTGTGATAACATTGTCTGAACTAAATACCTAGTAGGGGAGAGGTCAAGGTATCGATATATCGCCGTCGGCCATTTTCCAACCTCTTGAAGCTTACAGCTGGAATCTCCGTATGGCTGCCGACAGTTCCGACAGCGTCTTCAATCAGAGCTCTGGCCAAGAAGCGCTTGTGTGGGCATAAACTGGCTGCAATTCAATTGTGCATAATCCTATCAAGCACAGCTCACATTGATATTGAATGGCGTAAGTCCGTTTCAGTTACCAAGGCTGTTGGAAGATTTGATTTTAGAATAGGTAAATTCAAACATTGCGATAAGTAAAGGCCCTGTACTTTACTTATCGCAATGTTTGAATTTACCAGCTAATTTGCAACTACTTTTAATGTACCATTCCGTAGTTGACCGGCTACGGAATTGTACCTTTAAACTTGAAATGAAATGAAATGTTTTTTAGTGTGCTGAGCTATCAAGGGTTTTATATCACTCTTTAAGGTTCGTGCACACTGGCGCGATATCGCGGGCGCAACAATGGTAGTGCTGCCTGTCGCGTCCGCGATATCGCGCCAGTGTGTACGAGCCGTTAAAGTGAATCTTAAGCTTAAAAAGTTAATAAACAAACAATAATAAAAATGAATAATTATTATCAGTCTAGTTAGTGAAAAGATGCATAATTTTTGCCTGTCTATCTAATTTTTTTTGTTAACTTTACATAAATTCTCGCATCTATTTAGTTTTATTTCATATAAGTTAGCTTTATTTCATATCCCATAAGCATAAAACAATCCATTTTATTTAATAAAGGGTCGTGAAAAGGCAACTCAATGTTGTTTGTGCGTTTTCCCAGGACCAGGAAGCAGTTGAATTTCATTTTTGAGTTCAATATACCTTTTTGAAGGCAAATATGTAAATGTTTGTAGAAACACGGGCAATTTTTAACCTTCCCGTTAAACCTTAATAAAATTATGTGGGAAGTTACAACCGAGAACGGAATACGTAATAAAAGTAGACAGTAGGTATGCTAAACTCTTAATTTTTTATTTATCACCAAAACTGTAATCACACTTTGGTACAAAAACAACAAATCTTGTAACGACAAAATATAATTATTACCTCTAAACAATAGTCGTAACAATAATAGAACAAAACTATCTAACTCATCTCCTTAAAACAGTTAAGCATGTTCGCTAAAATTGACTTTGTTTTTATCAAACAGACTATTGATTTATACAAACATACATATTTCATTATTCTTCACAGTACTAGGTATAACATTTCTGTTTCCAATTCATCACTTATTGAGAAAAACACAAAGACAAATTCATTATTTTATAATAATAGTCTCAGATAAGATAGTAAATATGACACAAAGATTGAAGAATTTATGATTCAAAAGTGTTGGATCTACATTATAAAATATGAATATTTAACTACGACAAAGGTCCCACGAGTACTTTAAGAAGTAGGAAAAATTAGCTATTTTATGTTACAGTTAATATTCTACTCTCCAGCTTGATGGTGAAGGTATATTTGGATTGTTGGTTAACAAGCAAACTTGGTTACGGCCCAATGTTGGGCGGCTATCGGCTATTATACCGTTTGGTAAATAATAACAATGTTTTATTGTACGCGATATGAATAAACAGACAAAGAAAAACATTCAGTCCACTGGTTTGTGAAGGTAATAGAAGGATCAAATATTATTTTGTTTCAGTTTATTGCTTTCTCAATAAATCTATCACTTCAAGTTTCACTTCAAATAGTAGATTAGGTACATAATTTTCTACGGAAACAATTATTTACACAATTCCTTCATTAGTCACTAATAAAACAAAATATTGTTTGCGAGCTCTGCATCACGAGAACTGCGCGCACTATCGCACTATCATACGGAAGTGGTGATCTGTTCTATGAGGTGATGTTCGCGGCGGCGGCAGGCGGGCCGGCACGAGCCGCCGCGCGTCCACGTGGCGCCGCGCGTGGCCAGCCCCTCGGGCACGGAGCGCGACGGGCGCAGCGGCGGCGCGCGCCGGTAGCAGTCGGGGCAGTGCGTGGCCGTGCAGCACGCGCGGTCGAGCGGCGCCGCGTATGAGAGCGACTTCGACAGGCGTGTGCCGCAAGTAGGACCAGGCCAGGCGCAGTAGGCCGTGGCCCCACCGGCACTGCAAGCACACCATGCCGGCTCACAGCGCGGCGGCGGCGTCACACACGGACACGCTTCCACCAGTGTAGGAGCCGGCGCCGGCGGCGGTGGCTCCGGCTCCCGCTTAGAAAACCCAACGAAAAACAACAGCATAGCGCCCGCCAGCGTCGCCGCCGAAGAAAAGTAGAAGCCTGCTCTTGGCACTTGTTGATTGATATACCCTGTCACTGGCACACCCACCATGACTGGAATAGCTTCAGCACCTTGCACGAAACCTGTTCAATCAAAAATCTCTTAACCATCCTCTTTCCAAGCGAAACCTATAAAAATACTAATGCATTAAATATTCTTACCCCAAACTCTAGTAAAATGTCGTCCTCGAACACGTTCCATTGTGAGCATCTTAATAGAATATAAAAATCCTCCCAAACAAAGTCCGTACATCCAAGCAAACAGCACGTAACCGTGATAGCCTTCCACGCTGCTTAGCGCGAGCATTGAAATTCCTGGAAAGATTCTTCTTTATTAGGTTCTGAAATGTATTACATTTTCGTGGAAGTGAACGTAAGAAAAATATTGATGAATTGTGTACCTATTCCAACCATAGCTGTTTGACAAAGATATTGCTTGGAGACGAGGCACTGCGCCGACGGTCGCACCAGCACGAGCCCAAAGCCGGCACAACCGAGCACCGCAGCGAAGCCCAGGAACGTTTGTAACAACACCAAAGCACTCTCTTCTAAGCCTTCTTGAAAACCTTGCAAAGCCTATTAAAAAACAAATATTAATATTAATCACGAAAACTTTTTGATTTACCAAAAACTTTAGCAATTAGACTTACCAAAAAAAAGACGGGAGTGTAAAGTCCAAAAGCAGCTAATCCAGCGGCCAACAACAAAACTTTCGCCGGCCGGGACTGAAGAGGGCTTAAATCGAAGATTGGCCCTCCTCTCTTTAGGCCTTTCTTTTCTTTTACCTAACGCAAATACAAACGAGTTCCTTTAATTATAATCAATCAATTAAACTTGGTCGTAACATCTTCAAATTGGCAAATATTAATTAAAGAGAAACTTTGCTTCACCAAGTTGAGTAAAGGATCTAAATCTAAATGAAATGTTCCTTACATAAATTAGTGTCAGTTTGGGTACAAATTGCGGGAAAATAATTTGTCTGAGATTAAAATCGGTGAGTTGATTGAATAATGTAAAAAGTTTCAGTCTTACCGGCCTTACCTTTCGACGTTGGTTCTTGAGGTGAAGTATGGCGCGTCGTTGGGGGTGATATAGGGATGCACTGCGGTATACGGCGCTTAGGAAGAAAGCAAGGACGAGCACACCAGTAACTGCCTGTAAGCCCAAACGCCAGCCTAGTTTTCTGGTAGAAATAGCGAATATATAAAAAAAGTTTTTTTTCCTGGTATGGCGTAAAATATTATATTCGTACTACAATTAATTTGGTAATCATTTTTTATTTAATTTCTCAACACAAATAATATTGTATTCAAGGGGAAATTTTCAAAATTAGCATTTCACTACAAAGATACCACCTTTTATTTCTATGTCCAGAAGTGGCCTTCAATTTGCCAAATTGCTATCGATTTCCAAAGTAAAATCAAAAGTATTATATGAATTTAGCTTTAGAATGAATTACTTGATACTTCAATATTACTTATTTTTAATGTCATACCCCACGGCTTCCTTATAGGCGACGCTGAAGAGTGCAATGCCCACGCCACCCCCTGCGTGGGCCACCAGCTCAACGAACTGCCTACGTCTCCTGAAGTAGGCGCCCAGCACTAGACCAGCAGACTCACGCACGAACCCACATCCCACACCCAACACCACGCCTGGGTTGGATAAACCAGAATTAAAATAGGTACATGAGTAAATGTGCATAGCTGAGCGTTTGTTGGTCGAAATAAGTTGCGGAATTCACGTGTGTTTAAAAAATATCATGATTACTCATTTTGTGAAACTGTTATATTGTATGAAACCAAATGCAATGTTATTTGAGATGCGTAAAAGTGCAAATTCTACTAGGGTATCAATATAAAAATGTATGAAATTAAACACTTTTTAAGCCACACCTGAATTTCCCGATAAAGCTAGCAGTGACGTCTATAAAATAATTATACTCGTTAATCCATAACCTCACCAAAGTCGGTATTGAGGCATATTCAATATGGCACTATTCCAACCTTTGGACTACTTCTGTAAGTTTTCTCTTAGGTACACCCAATCTAAAGATTGAACAACCAAAACAACAAAGCAGAAAAATTATATAGTGTATACGGCAAGAATTTTCTTGACTTATATTTTAGATAAATTGTTGTGCATTTTTCCCTTTCTCTGCTTATCTGACGTTATTACGACCGGTAACAGCTATAATTAGCAAGTCCGTCTGCCCTTTAAGGTAGCACGTATCGGTTGCGGTAAAAACCTACAATGTTTTTATAGAAAACCTAAAGATCCTTTAGAAACTTCAGAACTCTGAACACTTTTATTTAGATAAATTGTAGGAAATATGCCAAAAAAGAACACAGCAAACGTTTCGACTATTTGTGTCTCGCATTCATTAATTCCAATTCTTACAAATAAAACGATGAGTTCGGTAAAAATATATTTAACCCTCGCTTCCAAGCGTTCCGTATGGTAACGATATCACGCTTAGCAAGCATCCTCGAATAGTAAGCAAAACTAACAAGCGAGCTTGATTCAATATCCCGAGAACCCGCATTGTGTGGAGAGGATAACTTATTGAACCGAACACACGTTTTATACAAAACTTAGCTTTGCACCTTTGTTTTAGAAAGATAACACGAGGAATTTACTGCAGCTGAATTCGAACGCGAACAGTTTTCTGCCCGGTTCATTTATAGCTTAGCAAATGTTATCGGTAATAGGAGTAACTAACACTCACGTAACTTCACAGACTCAAAAGCTTAACGTGGATCACATTCTATCGTTAGGAGTTTTTTGAAGTACCATATCGTGTTCAGACTTTCTTAACTAGTTTGGTAAGTAGTCTAGTCCATCGTTAGTATTATAAACACTGTATATCTAAATTTTATGCCGAGAATTGGTTCAAACAAAGCCACTCAATTTCGTAATATTTGATTCTGGTAAAGATTTTTAATATTTTTTAATGTTGTCAAGTAGAAACTTACCGTAACTAAGCAATGTCTGATGAAGCTGCGTGGCAAATGAAGTGAAGAGGCAAGCGAGGGGCAGAAGTAGTCCTCCAAGGAGTGCCACGAGGCGCGGAGACTTCCTGCGTGTTGCCGCAAAGGCACCGGCAGCGCGTGATACCCCCACACATATCGCGCCAGCCCACACTGAAGGACATAATGTTTTTACAGTATTCAATAGACAGTAGATAGTCCACCGAGGAGTGCCACGAGGCGTGGAGACTTCCTTAGTATCGCTGTAAAGGCAGCCGCGCGGCGTGATACTCCCACACATATCACTCATATAACATAATATACTCCTAACACATATCGTGTATAATCTATACTTATAATAAATCTGTAGAAGTGAAAATTCTGTACATTGAAAATATCAAAAAAATAAATGGCAGGGGTTGTTACTAGACCGACACCGAACCCAAAAATTTGATTAAAAAAATTTTTGTCTGTCTGTCTGTCTGTTTGTTCAGGCATCACGCAAAAACTACCGTTTCAATTACGATGAAACTTGGTATAATTATTCTTTAATATCCTGGGCACCACACTGGGTACTTTTTATCCCGGAAAAGTATCCTATCCTACTATCTATATCTATACCTGACTGACTGACTCATCAACGCCCAGCCCAAACCCTTGGACCTAGAAAGCTGAAATTTTGCACAGAGGTTCCCTTTATAATGTAGGCATGGAATAAGGAAGCATTTTTCGAAATTCAACCCCTAAAGGGGGTCAAATAGGGGATGAAAGTTTGTATGAAAAATCTTATTCCTTGAGGTAATAAACATGAAACTCCGCACGAATAATTATGAAAATAAATGAAAAAGTTTGTAATTTGTTGTTTTTCTAAATTAACCCCTAAAGGGTGGTTGGGGGGTGTCAAAGTTTGTATGGAAGAATTTTAACGCGCTGTCCAATTAACTCGAAACTCAATATTTATACCCAAAAAGTAATAACGTGTATCAGGATTTTTCGAAATTCAACCCCTTTTTTTTTTTTTTTTGGGTGGGAAATCATCCAATGACTTCTCCCGCTCTGGGCGGAGCGGGAGGGCGTGTCAGACTTTTACTGACTAAAACCCACCCGTGTTCCTTCCCTTGCCATGCCAGGGGCCACGGTTTCCCCTTAGGACTACCCGCAACCCCGGCGGGCAACGGTCCTAGCGGACCCCGTCAGTTTGGTTGGGGGGTGTCAAAGTTTGTATGGAAGAATTTTAACGCGCTGTCCGATTAACTCGAAACTCAATATTTATACTTAAACCCAAAAATTAAGAATAACGTGTATCAGGATTTTTCGAAATTCAACCCCTAAGGGGGTAAAATAAGGGATGAAAGTTTGTATGAAAAATCTTATTCCTTGAGGTAATAAACTTGAAACTGCGCACGAATAGTTATCTAAATAAATTATAAAGTTTTTAGTTTTTCTAAATTACCCCCTAAAGGGGGGTTGGGGGGTGTCAGTGTTTGTATGGAAGAATTTAACGCGCTGTCCGATTAACTCGAAACTCAATATTTATACTTAAAACCCATGGGGATGTATGGGGTAATTTCCGACACTCACGCGGGCGAAGCCGCGGGCAGCAGCTAGTATAACATAATTTTGTTATAGTATTGAATAGACAGTAGGTAGTCCACCGGGGAGTGCTACAAGGCGGGTAGAAATCCTACGTCTCGCCGCAGCGCGTGATACTCCCACGCATATCGCGCCAGCCCAAACTAAGGGAAAGAACACATGTTAGAGGCCACAAGTCGCAGTTTTATGTAACGCACCACGCGGAACAATCTGCGCATCAATCCATCTTTCATGACTTTTGTAGATATTTTTATCCTCCAATTCCAAAGTATTTTCTTTCCTACAAACTACAGTAACGTGGCAATAATAATTTATGAAATCAATGGTATTGTGACTCTATAAATGTACTTACATACTTTTAATTAAATAAATATGTATTGTGTAAAGATATAGTGTACAATAAAAACCGATTTAGATACCTAAATATAATATTTAGACAAATATGTACCATGAGGCGTGTTTATTGTAACTCTTACATTTCCTGTTGACCTTTTCGTAGTTTAGCAAGCTTTTCAGCGTCCTCGTTGACGAGGGACCCACGTTTCAATTCAAATTCACTGGATTAAAGTTTACGGGCCGTGCTTGCTATGTGAGGGAATTAGACAACTTTCATGAATAGATTAATCTCACGTATTCCATGTTGTGCTTTGCTTGATATTAACAGAGAAACACATACATGGAGTGTTGATTCTACAAGTTTGAGCACAGTAATTTGGCAAATCGTCAGACTTTGAGCTCGGCACTCAGTGCCCTTGTTTATTCGAACAACTCAAAAACGGTTTGATCAATTTTATCAAACAAGGTGTCAAATCACTTTTCAACAAGAGAATTTACGGCTCAGTGGATCGTCCCGATGCTCCCCCGAGAGAACTAGTCGGATAAAATTGAGTCGACAATTTTTTTGAACGAAATGGAGAACACAATGTAACTTTCCAGCTGAATTTCTGCTAATTGGAGGCTGTGTTTCAGTCAGATTATTTCGCACATCCACACATCACATTTTTTTAAGTTGAGAATTTTAAAATGTGAATAAAGTAGAAAAATAAAATTCCAAATTCTGTGATATTGTTACATTATTTCGTTCTAAAATCTATTCTCTATTATAGTTTGGCGAAACGTTTGCACGATCATGTATTTTATGATTTCACCAAGACAAATAATATGGTCTTCTAGAGAAATATTTCAACATTTTCCTTTATTTTATTAGAGTGGAATTGTTCTACATTCTGTGATCCTCCTTAGGGACATGACCATCCTACCCCGACATAGACGTACAATAAAATCTGAGCGATAAAACCCTGCCAGCCAGTGTCACGAGAAAACTCTTTACCTTTGAGTATCACGTCAACAAAAACACATTTAGATTGCTTTTGATAGGAGGCAAACAAAGCAAATATAACCCAAAAAGCTGACCATTGGGTTCCACTTAGAAGTTTATTTACATATTAAGTGCAATTTACAGACATCAGAAACAGAAATATTTATGTAAGGCCTAGGACAATTGCAAGATAAGATAACACTATGACGAAACGTCAACACTGCCAACTGCAATGGATCATTTGATAATATCACACACGTCATTACGTCATTAGATACGCATTATGATAACAAACAATACTGCCATTGTATTCCATACAATGCCATGTTCGATGCGAACGGAATTACAGATAAATTCTTACTTTAGCCTTAATTGGTTCTGCTAAGATAGTGCGGTCGACGTAAAACACATTAGTCGGATGTGAGACAGTGGTAATTTGGGAAATACCGCCATCCTCCCATCCTTCCGAGATTTCACTTAGCACGATTATCCGAATGGACGTTCCCCGTTATAAATATTGTCGTACGCATTATCATTCCCTTCAGAATGTACCGACAAATCGTCAGACGAAGTTAAAGCCGACATAATTAAATTAGCCTTTAGGATATAGGGGATAATAAAATTGTGACGATTTTATCTTGCAGCTTAAGATTTATAATTACTTGGCCTTGGTCTTTATTGCATTTTAATTGTTTAAGACTGGATTTTAGTTAATTAACGTTTTTAATTTTGTTGGGATCATGCGGTGTCGAATCGGCTGCAATCAGGCTGGGTAATATTGCCTGAGTATAATAAGGTTCGGTTTTAATGACTGCAGTGTTCGGTGTTCGATACCGTCTTGTCCGTTCACCGATTCTACCTCAACTCGTTAACGTCGCTAAATTCCAATTTGAAAGCAGCGCGAATGGCGAACCTGACAGAGTTATGTCCCCCCCGCCCCGCCCCCACCACTGACAACAAAGACCGCGCTCATAACCGAAATTACTTCTGCCTCTTAATATTCAACCCCAGTCGTGAATCTTGGAAAATTAATTCAATAAATCAACCTGGTCCACAAATACCGGTGACTCGGAAAGTTCATTTACTAACCAATATTAAATTGTAGTTGTCAAAATACAATCTCTTGGCTTGGTTCACGTAAATTACGACTAAATGGAGATGTCATGAAAAACGTTACAAATGCTAACACAGGCCGAACAAAGTTGTAACAAGTGAGCAGATGAGCCTCTTTATTAAATTGGAAGTTTACAAAATGATAATAATTAAAGGTTGTGAAGGTGAACTCGTTTATTTTGTCTGTAACGTTGTTACGCTTTCATTTTGCGTCGTAAATATTTTTTCGTCGTCGTCTGTTTATTTAAGTATTATATCCGGAGGGTTGCCGTTGATAGATTACTTTTCTACTCTGAGTCCCTCGTCGGCCTCGGCTACGCATTCTAAATTATTTTCTTCCTCAATCTTACGTTCAGTTATGTCATATAAGAGCTATTGTCGTTTCCTCGTCCTTACTTTATTTATTATTTATCATGTCTAATAATAATATACAATCCTAATGCAAGCAAAATTTCTTCTTATTTTACGCACATTAGATTTTATAGGATGCTAGCGTACAGACAATAACAACGTAAATAACGGAACTTTGTCCTGCACAAATGGAAAAGTAGAGAGCGAGTGTAATACATTACATTCGATAAAACTGATTTCGATTGTTTGAAAGATTTTCTGTGTAAAAAGCGTTTAAAAGTATAAAAGCTCTTACCAGCATGATCAGCGGAGGGTCCGAGGTGTCTCAGGGCATACACATGAAGCGCTCCATAGGCTAGCTGTAGCCCAGTGGACAGGAGATGGGCCAGGAATGCGGCACCGCACACGATCCATCTGAAAACAATCCCAAACTTAAACAACGGTCATTTTTTATTAAATTACAAATCCTATCTCACACTTGAGTATCATATAGCTGATTTACCCAGATTGTTCTGTCGTGCATGTAAATTATGTCTATATTCTAGCGAATCCCGGATCCATGACGCGAGGCGTGTGAAGCCTGAAGCCCGCGACGTAATTAAATCGGTGCGATTATTTCGCCGCAGTATAATTCTCGCGGCGAAGCTCCGGTAAGTCGGCAGGAAGTTAACGCAGTAATTCGTATTTTAAGGCTTACCTCTATTACAGCAATTAGTAGTGTGAATTATTAATACACTCGTTACAACGTTAAAGGTGGGACACTCTGGGGATGAAAACTGGCCTACCTTATTTACTTCACATATATTATGTAAGGACACAAACAATGCTCATAAATCATGAACATGTTGCTTAGTAAAATACCTTATAATTAAAAACGTAATTTCATGAAATTCTTATTTCATTCAATGTGAGACAGTTTCAAAGAGCCATTCAATGACACCCAGATGGATGTGAAGATGGGGCAAAAAGAATTTTCAATGTAGCATTCGTTCAAAAAAATTCAGCATTCAATTTCCTCGTACGAAGAACTTTTTTGTCATGCCTTTGGATGTCCGTCCGTCAAAAGAACGGTGAAAGTAGGAAAAGGTTGTGAATTATATTCATAACCGTTTACGAATATTTAAAGATTACAGCTTCGATACAGATTACAGGCAATTAACAAATTGGTTTTCCAATTTCACTATTTCAGCTGTTCGGAACAATTGTGAAAAACATCATACTTCTGAATACCAATTTTAAAATGATAATATATCATTATTAACATGTATGAGGAAGAGTGGTCCTGTCACCGCCAGTAGCCGCGGCACGCCAATATCCGGAACGTCGCATTATGTCCGTATCAGATTCGCGAATTCCCTACTGACTGTACCTCGTGTTCGCATCGAATTTATCTCATACTTGGAATAAAGTTGCTTCACGACTGATGATGATATTATATGTCTTCATCTTGTGTCTCGTCAAGAACTCGGGGGAAATTCGAGATTCGTGTTCATTGTGCCACATAGCTTGTCGGAACATTTATCTGCGACCGAAGACGGCTTATGACGTGTCGTGTCGTATCTAGAGGTTCATCAAATATTATACGTTATACGTATCGTATGAGAATAATATTAGAGGGATGAGGTAAAACAATAACCAGATACATGAATATGAATGATTAGATTACATGATTAATTCATTCAACAATTTCATAATTTCATGATTCTTTAAAAAAGGAGTACCTATGCCTTTGTATTGTGTTTATTTCAAATGTATTATTTAGGAAAATAGTTACAGCTACAATACACAGTAATAGTTCAGAATCTGTAATTAATGTGTGATATTGGATGTGCTTGCGTAATCCCAACGGATTTAGCTTAATATTAGCTCTGGATATCTTACTGCTACACATCTACCCGGTGCTGTAGGTTAATTAATGCTCTAGATACTTAATTGCTTTACTTTCAACCAGGTAAGCATAAAAGGTTATTATTAGTACACTGAATGGAAATCTATTAAATAACTATTTATTTTTTCTAATCTAAGTAATTTTGGCGCTTGTATATGCGAAAGTGAGTTTGTTCGTTACGTTTTCACGCTAAAACGGCAGAACGGATTTGGATAAAATTGGCAGACCAAGACGGTGTGGGACATAGGATACTTTTTATCCCGGTATTCCCACGGGGTAGTATATAATAAATGAACGTCAAAATAAACCCATCCTGAATAACGATTATTCCCGTTTTTCTTATTCAGTTACTCGTCTGACTTCACAATTTATTTCGGTTCGAATGTGATAAGAAATATTGATCGAAGCACTTTATAGGAGAGCTGAAAAAAGTCATAAAACAGGTAGGCACTTATTCTTTATATTTCAAAAGTTTGTTTGATGAACATGGTTACTGCCAGTCGTAGAATGTTATAGAGCGAGTTTTCGACGTTCGTTTTGTCCCGTATTTTTCTATTCTTCGTCGAACAATTTTCAGATTTAGTGTTAGTTTTTACTCGCGTATGCTTTGTTTTTATGCTCCTGTTGCGCGCTCCAAAATTCTAGAAAATAGATTGTTTTCAAGTCACTGGATGAAAAAGGCTCCATGTTAGATATCGTAACCATTGTGCTATGGCCGATTTGATGCCTTATACTTGGTTGGATATTCCGTTTGGTGGATGCAGAGTTACTCAAACTGAAGTTAATGAAGTTGACCACTAGCTGAACAGTCCAACTTTTCCCTAACCTAACTCCAGGCAATGGAGAGTGCTCGAGAGCATTATTAACGGTAACTTTCAGCTGTTACAGTTTATATGATGCTAATAAGTTGCTTACTGTATAAAAAGCGGAGGCTAATTGTTGAGGAATTGTACGTAATTGATATTTACCCTTGCACATTTTTGGGAGAAATGCTACATGTTGTTAGCTTTTCCTCTCAGGCTAGTGGACAACTTGTGTTTTACTGTTGATATTTTGATACATAAATTCTAACTATTGTTATAAATGGACAGCTGATATTGTGGGCACTTACCCCCATCCTCCCTCTGGGTAGAAGTGGTGCTTGATGGCGCGGGTGTCGAGCTCTCGGCGACGCAGTGCGGGCACGGTGCGGTGCAGCGAACGCAACTCGCGCTCCCGCAACGCACCGCCCGAGGATTCTTCCTCGCCGTCTGGCCATCCATCTGCCATTTTCACAACATTATTGAAGTTTTTAGGTTCATCTTTTTAGCAACCGGGACACAAGGTAGAGTAATTTGGGAAAGTGGGATTTTGGGCTGGAGTTATTCTGGATACTGTTTTTTTACTTTACAGTGACTAGTGCTTTAGCTTTTGGCTATCGAGTTAAAAAGCCCCGTAAACCGTAACATCATGCCTGATTAAACATTTCTGCTTATTATTTAAAAGGAGCCAAAACCAACAGAGCTCAGAGTTTTTTCTTATTGTTTTATTTACAAACAAAGCTACACATAAAAAAGAAATAAAACGATGCGTAACACTATACGGCAGTCATTTCCGTATTTTTCTAAGGCCTTATATCTCTTAACAATTTCAGTTTACGTGAACTCGATACAAATTGCCGGAGGTTAGTAAAGGCGAGTGTAACCAATTGTTAACCTAATATTAAACATAAAAGCGAAATTCGATAATACTGATATTGTTGAGCAAAGTCTTTTATACTTATTTTACGGCTGAACAAGCCATTTGACACCGCTTTATCAGAAAAGGTACTGTTCTTCAGATCTTAAAAAAAAATAAGTGAAAAAGAAAATAATTCGATAAAAGAAGCGTTCTAACGGAATCTTAAGACAACATCTACAAATTGTTCTTTTGTTTTATTTTTTTCCTTTGAATTAGCTCAGAACCTCACAAAAGATATAGCTTCATTGATTGGCAGACAAAAGTTATTCAATTATCGTTACCCAAAGGAATTAGATTGTGTGATCCGAATTGCTAAAACCGGCACGGAAAACGTAGGTACCTATGTGCAAAAGAGTAATGTAAACATTACGTAAGTTCAATTCTGTCGATTCAGCTATATTTTCATTCAGCATAAATCTTTTAGGGAGACAAAACAACTCGAAAAGGATCTCTTAAATGTAAGGTTCGCATGGAAGCAGCCGAGCGGCTAAGTGCTTCGCATCCGGCGGAGGAACCATACATTCGTTAGAATAAAATTGTGTTGACCGTTGTTGTCGAGAAATAAATTCTCGCAAAGTTTTTTTAACGTGTAGCCGTCACCATGTGTTTTTCCTTGCCTGGCCAAGACCGCTGAGATTGTGAATCTTTACAAAGAGATTCAAGATTTATTTGCGCGGAAGAATTACGGAAGCGACGTTTTTAGGCCAGTAAGTTTAATATATGTTCTTATAAACATGAAGGTATTTAATGGGGTGGAATGAGGTATGGGGAATCGGACAATATATTGCTTCTTCAGAAGTTTAAAGGTTAATTTAACCTGTCCGTGATGGCTCGAGAGGGCTTTTGGTCCCGGAGGGCTTTCTGATGGGTCATTCACGCTTCCTGACGTGATGACAATGGCCAGTACCTACCTACCTGTTATTTGAGTGGGCTTGGATGCTAAATTCATTAGGTAACTCATTAAACAGCGAACTCTTGGCCGACCAAGACACTTAAACAATTGGCTAGAATGTGGTATCGTCGGCCCGGGCATCATCTCAGGTTCCAGTTTCGCGGCTCTTCAGATAATTGCTCAAACGAAATATCGACGTTTTGTCAAGTCGGAAAAACGGTGCGAAGCAGGGATGGGTCGCTAGTAATAAAATAAACTTGATCGGCTAGTAACAGCTAATACATACCATAGTGCGGCAAGCAGGTATAACTGGTAGAAAAGGGTTGTCGGCAACGGCAGCGCGGCGGCGGGGCGCGGGGCGGCGGCGGCGGCGAGGCCGACGGCGAGGGCGACCACCAGCCGGGCTCCATCAGCCGGCCATGGCACCCGCACCCGCACCCGCACCCGCGCCCGCGCTACCTGGGAACATAAGAATGAAATAATAGAAAGTTTCCAACTACTTTGAACCGAAAACACGAACCTCCGTTGGTTCGGTAGTGCCAGTGGGTTCTATTGGACCCCAGAATTACAACATACCTGATGGTAAGTGATGATCAGGGCAAAGGTGGAAGCGAGCGAGCGTCCTTTAACGAACTACCGTCTTTTACGGCGAGCGGCATGTTCTAGTACCGGTTCGATGAAAGTGTTTTCGTCATTATAAATTATTCTAGAATTTTCCATTAGTTTTTGCCACTCAAAACAATATGTGTAGGTAGATGGGAGTTTGACTCGTTGGAGCCATCCTGACTATTATTATGCTTCTGTAACAAGCATCAGCACCCTAATTGCGTAATCCCCATCCGAAAGATCTTGTAGTAAATTGCTAAACCATTGCTTCATATGTTCGAAAAATTCGTCTGTTCAACAACGTAAATAACGCAATATATGTTGGAGACCTGTCAAAATGAAAGGCATTCCCATTGTTAGTGTGATACGCAATTACCACGCTGATGGGTCGCCGCGATAGCCTGCTTAGAAATTAGGTTTTACTCTCGAGTCGCCGACACGCGCGCATACATTTCTTCAAACTCTCAATATTGTGTTATGTGATTTTGACCCCATTCAACACAACAAACGAACATCACAACAACCAGTGCCTGTTGAACATTCGTGTAGAAGGATATAAAGCTGGACTCAAAATAACCAAACGTGTCAACCACGCGAAGCATTTGAACGTGAAGTTCTGGTAAGTTTTTACGAGCCACTTTATAGACGACATATTTCCTACACATCGACTACCCACATTTAAAATCCACAGCAATATCTTTGAGAGAATATGAAGAGGATGTTGAGACGTGGATGTGACTTGCTTTGTACGATGCTTTGTAAGATAAAGCGTGAAGCATCATGAAGATGAAACGTTACCCTCACGCGGTTAGCACACTAACTTACCCGCCGCGAAACGTTATACTGTTGCTTGGTTACCAAGAATTGTGGTTGTAGAGTACAAACGGATTTAGAGCCACGTCATCCTACGGAAGGGTGTCATGGGTTCAACTCATACCCAGTGAATAGATTAACGTAGGTCACTTATAGGTTAACTCATGACGTTCACCATACCGAATCAAATAGGTTAACAACAACACTACATTACCAAAATAGTTCTACAAAGTATGAACCTATGGAACACTTTAACACTAAAAGGTGATTTAAGAATCCAATCATAATTGAGTGTTCTTCATTTACTTAATTGGGGACTGGTCGACAGCATTCTACCGATTACATCATACAAAAACACAAACATCTATCGAAAACGTACTTGACCAATCACGGAGAGCGACACTTCGTTATTTTAATGATCGTTGCATCGTTAGTAGGCGTTGATTTGTGAATACAATAGAATGATACAAAATAAAATACAAGTTCCATAGGAAAATCTCTTCAAATGAAGCAGGAAAATCTGTTTTCTGGCTTTAATTTAGCTTGTTGGGCGCCATGCTCCGAATGTTAATGAAATTAATTTGAATTCGCAATTTGCATTAAATTACCTTTGTAATCTTTATAACAACGTTACAATCCTTAATCAATGTTACATAAACAACAATAAGTCGGAATTGTGACTTGATAATGAAAGCTACAAGTTATGCTTATTTACGTCTGACTGCTTATTTGATTATTATAAGATTCTTCTGAGATGGTTTTAATTCAATTCAAACTGTTTGTTTATTAAGACGAAGGCTTCTTTAATAAAATGATGATTTTATGGAGAGCCCTGCAGAGGGTTTTTGAGCAAGCATAAGCAGGGCGAAAATTTGATAGCTGAGTAGGTGAGAGAACTCGGAAATATTTAAAGTTTAGATAGGAGCTCCGTTATCAGAAAACCACTTTCAGGTTTTTTTTAATGTACAAAAAATAACTTGATCCTTTGATTTTCTTATGATCGTGTGTAGCCTTACCCATAATGACTTAAATAGGCAAATCTAACGAAGAAATTGTGAGCTTTTCCTGATTTGTCCATTTTCGAAATCTGAAAGTCTGACTTCTGACCACGGGACTCCTACCTGAAACTTTTCAAACATATTTTCGGTGTTCTATATTCATGGCGCATCAACTCAGCTATCAATAATTTTTAGCCCTCCATATGCTTGCTCAAAACCCTCTGCAGGGTTCCCGAACCATTAATAATTATAGAGCATAGAAAAATAAATAAATAAGATGTCACACACGGAAACCGCTTGTACACTCATACAAAGTATAAAGTTTGCCACGCACGTACGGAACCGAAGAAACTTGAGAATTTTCCTCACATACTGGGGTCGAAAAACGTCGTTGAGTTTATCCATAATAGTATTTTCAGAAATTTACGCCAACATCGCTCATGGATATAAAAACATTCGACGGAAATGGCGTCGGTCACATCTACATAGATGGATATGACGATGATGCGTCGAAATGGATGCGAAGTGACAAAATTAAATTCGGGAGTGTCAGTAAGGCTGGTTGATTGTTCATTTCCAGCTGTCATCTGTATATTGAGAACCTCCAACTGGATATGATTTACTGTAAAGTGTTTCGAAATGCAATTTTGGATATGTTTATTTTGAAAACTATTTAATATGGAGATACGAACTGTCGTATATGCTAACATCATGGAGCTATTAAGAATCCTAGTCAAAGGATAAGGATAAGTTGTAGTTTAACCAATTTTGAACAGCAAATTCATTAGTGGATGCTTTGAGAATGTTGCAAGGGACACAAAAAATTTAGAATAAGCAATAATCCTAACTAGGTGATCCGTTTATTTTACTCATAATATAATAGGTAGGTATTAGGCTTATGTGATAAGGGTAAGAGATTACAACGATTAGACGCAAAAATACAATATCTTTGCTAACCTAAATGAAGAATACGAAATAAGAAATGAACGATATCTATAACAATAAATTCTGACTCCTGTAACTATCATTAATCTTTATCATTATTGATACAAATGACTATTATTATGATATAAATAAAAACAAACGACCCGCACCAATACACATGATATTTATAGCCTTCAAACATTTTACCCGACACGTTTACAAAAACCTTTTAAATGGCCACCACTTCCATTTAACTCGTATTGACGGTAGTTTCAACATCGCCAGACGCCATTGATGGAACGTGCTCTTATTTTAATGAATCGTTACCAACTGAAGTGAGATTAAACGTTAAATAATTTTAAAACACGTCCGAACCGGATAATTAGAGCGTTTGCCAGGAATCCCGGATAACCTGACAATTAAGATACGGATAACAGCGTGCAGCTTTCCAATGAAGCAAGCGATATAAGACCTTACACGTAACGCTGTATGGCTTAATAAAACCTAGCCACAAAGCTAAAGCACCTTTAGGACGTGATTACATTGGGAGTGTACTCAATAATTTTGGCCAAATAGAAATGGGTAAGCCCCACGCATAGACGAGTAGGCTACTTACACTTCCGATGTAAATTATTAACCTCATACATTTTCAGTACCTATTGCAGTATTATTTACTTGACCTAGCGTAAACGCGCCTTTACTAAAAGTTCACTGAACTTTCAACGATGTGACCTGATACGATAAAACGAGAAGTCAATTCGTTATCTTACAATGAACAGCATTTAATAGCAGCACATTTGATTGTAATGTGTTTAAATGCGTATGCCGCGGTATATTACGAAAGGTACATTAAATTAAATACCTACCGCTCGCTTCAGATGCAAATGTTGCCTGATGTACCGAAATTGTTTGTATATTGTGACAACTTCGGAAAGTGGAAATGTGTATCACGGAATATGTATATTTTTGGCAAAAATAATCAGCCATTTGGCATCCTTAAAGCGAATGGAGTGATAGATTAAAATTGATTTGTTGACCTTGAATTCGCAATCTTACTTTAGTAAAGCTCTACTACTATAGATCTTGGCAATCCTCTGTTCGTTCAGTTTTCTGGGTTCATATTCACAAAAGATAGCACAGCAGCAGCTCCTATGCTCGTCAACCAAAAGATATGTAGGTATTTTAATGTCAGAAGTACTGTAATATGAGCGTGATACCTAATCGTGTTTAGTTATGCATTCGGGTCTGTAGACAAATTCAGACAGATAAGTGCGTGAGGCGTAGCGTGGACTAATATAGACGTGGGCGAAGTCGCATCAGCGAGGCCCCTTTTTTTCGTTCCCAAGATCCACCCAATAGACCCTACCAAAAATGCTTTGACACGACATACCTACTCATGATAGTGAAAAAAGATTTGAAAAAAGTTTTATTTCGTAACTTGCGTGATTACATTTTTTCAAAAGTATTATTCTTCGGCTTTTTGCTTTACTGGAGTCATCTAGTAAAGATTTGTAATTATTATTTGATCTAAATCTGCTTCGTTTGAAAGTATTGCCAAAGCAGACACTCGGTCCTGCGTCATACTGTTTCTTAATTAAGTAGTTTTTAATAATTTTTAACGTAGAAAAACTGGGAGTTTTGTTTTTTTATTATTATCTATTTCAGGTTCAGGAAAAACTGTATGTCCATTTTTGTTTTGCCATTACTTGTAAAATAAAAATGACAGGCCACAAATAAACACGTTTCGTTTTGAATGTAAAAGCAATCAATTAGTGATGTGTAGACATGTGGTAAAGTTTTTGTAGATAGTATAGGGAGTCATAGCGTTCGTTCAGCCTTAACACTAGAAGGGTTAACGCCGTCATTTTGAGCACACGACGATTTTGATCGCTAGTAGTTTTTTAACTTAAGTTTTACCATGACTTTTACTTATTTATTCATTCTTTAGTAGAAATGTACAAGGCGCACTTAATGCCATTAGCATTGGCATTCCTTTGCACTTTTCCTAACTTAAAACTTTTTATGGCATATGCGAAAAACGCTTACTCATAGCTATTAATTCCTAACAAGTCTCGTATTCCGTCAAACTAACGGTTGCGGTGTTTGAAGATAGTTACAACGGCCTCGCAGTCGCGCTTAACAGGGGCTTCTTGTAAGGCCCTAAACAAACACGCTTTTTTTGTGACGTTCTTTTTCGAGCGTAAAAGTGATCAAATTAATTAGTCATCTGTGGTAAAGTCTGGGGGCATCGCATTTAAAGGGGCCTCGCGAGGCCCCTTTAAGTGCGAGGCCGTGGGTGGGGGCCCACTTCGCCCACGCCTTGCTACGCCACTCAGACTGACTGGCTGACAGTCAACGTACGGCCTAAACCACTAAACACAGGTATTAAGCGAAGGTACTCTATTGCCGTTTTGAGCGACATGCGGATTCGCTCACATATTGACTACTTTTCAGAATTGTTTTGTTATGATGCGTGCTGCGTATCCCGCATGCTGGCCAAAGCGGGTGCGTGAGAAAATCCGCATGACAATAAAAAGGCCCTTGCAAAATTGTACCCAAGATTTGTACCTAAGTACTTATGTTTGTATACGAATTAATTCAAACACAGGCGTGTCGTACCTAGCACAGGCGCACCGCTCCAGGCCCTCGCTCACACTGTACACGCTGGCGCGCCGCATCCGCCGCGGTGCCGCTGGCTGCCCGCTCGTCACACACCACGCCTCCGCATCCCTTACAGCCGCTTTACCGCTTTATTCAAGCGCAAGACTGTTGCATGCTCTGTCCACACCATATACCACGCTCACTGTGCACTGTTCCGTCCCACACTACAAGTTTTTGTTTTTGGCATTCTTTTTCACGATCGTATTGTTCAGCGTTGCGTTAACAAACACATTCACACACACACTTTAAAGCGTCCGCTCGCTTTTCGGCATCCTCTGGGGTTTTGGTTAGAGATGATTATCAGATGACCCGGATGCTTCCGACATATCTGTAAAGAAAGAAAAGCACTTCTATTATTATACAGTATCATAATGCTTTGTTTTGTTGTATCATACTTGAAAATATAATAATGCTGGCAATGCTTTATTCTCTTTAGAGATATGCGGGAACTGTGCATTCGGTTAGAAAGATAAACATAAATGTGTTCAGAATAGCCTCGGCCTTTAACGTAGCCTTTCCCCAGGATCTTTGATCGCTGTTGAATTTTGTGAAATTCCATTTATCCCTTGCGTCCCAAAAGAGAGCGCTTGTGCAAAATTCCACACGGCTCGTGAGATACCGTGATGAATGAGTCAGTGGGTTTTGCCTTTTAGATTAAAATGAAAAACACAAGGAGAACCTGTTTGCCG
Source organism: Eupsilia transversa (assembly GCA_914767815.1). Lineage (NCBI taxonomy): Eukaryota > Metazoa > Arthropoda > Insecta > Lepidoptera > Noctuidae > Eupsilia > Eupsilia transversa. The sequence continues at coordinate 7,876,798 of OU611890.1, read as the reverse complement.
TCTAACACTTTATGAAGCAGAAAGGGGTGTTTTATTATTCAGAATGTTCTTAAACCCTACCTACCACTTGCACCTATGAGTTAATCAGAGTTGCTTTGCCGCGAAATCGGAGAATTTTGCGATTTACGAGTATATTACTTGCTGTACTAGATGAGGCGTTTAATTTATCACGTGTGCATCTAAAATTTGAATTTAATGGAAGGTGTTTGTACGTGCGGGGCGGAGCAGGTTTCGGTTGTTGGTCGAAGTATAATTTGCATTGAATGTCACGGCTCGCGAGGCGATTGAGTGTGATCGTAACCGCACCGATGGCCGTTGCACTAGTTGGGTTAGCGACACGGAAATTGGCATTTAATCGACTGCTATACATATACGTATAGAAACACAATAGTAGGTATCAAATATCCTTTTTAAACGTTTCTTAGTTTAAATTTTTTGTTGATTCGATTTTGTACTAATGTTCTGCTAAAGTAATCGATTTCTAAGGTTCTATAGAAACCAACTTAATTTCTACTATTGGTTATAAAATAACTTTTAAACTCTCAATTTTAATGAAAATAACTACCTACCGCTCGGGCGCTTCATCATTGCCCTTTTCACCTTTTCTATAAAATAGCATTTTTAACCTTAAAATAAAATTAAAATATTGTCTTTAAAAGTCAATAGGTACATAAGTTAGTGACAGAAACGAATTGCTGCAAAACCGACTCCACGTAGTCTTGTCTGCCCTACACCTAGAGTGTAATTTAAGCCCGTGTAGGCATGGAGGGGCGAGGCGGCTCGCGAGCTGAGGAGCAGGTTGTTTTGAACGCTCGCTGTCGCGGCTGAGGCAGCTGCCTCAGCCGAAGCTGCGGTGGTAAGCTCGCGTGGGATCGCCGGAGCCCTGCAGCGCCGGAGCCGTGACAGAAACCATGCCTGCTGCATGTTGCATACTCGCTTGTATGCTGCATGCTTGCCTGCATGCTGCGTCCATGCTTACTTGCATGGTGCATGCTTTTGATTGCTTGCATTTCTGAAATATTATAGTTCTACCTTTTAGTGACTATCGATATGAAATGTATAAAAAAAAGACGATTCTGAATTTCAAAATAAGGAGTTTTGAATGTATGATAAATGCGTATTTGCCAAACGATTTTCTGCGAAATAAACTGTTATGCAAAATAATATTATTACAAGCACATTTAAATATTTCTTAGGAGTATCTATGGAATCTCCTATAAAAGTATTTTTATAATGCCACAATAGTTTATTTTAATTTATAAAATGTGTAAGGTTAATTCTAAAATAACAGGTGAATTACGATTAAAACAACTAACTGTAGTTTTCGGTAAAACGCAATTTAAGCGGGTGGTATAAATTTTTCGGAATTTTCAGTATTTTATTCGGTCGTTTCTTTATTTATATTCGTATATAAGTTTTCGGAAGATTAGTATATAAAGCATTAAATAACATATTTTGAGTATGCTTATTTTTTTTTCAGAGCTTTTTTTATTTATTTATTATTTTACTTATTTCAAATTATACACACAAATGGATATTTATTATTTTCTAATTTAGAAAATTATTTTGTATTTACTAATGCAAGGCTTTCCCATATGTGGTTTAAACTATAAAGGGTTTCATCAATATTGCATAAAATATGAGCATAATGGTAGGTATTTAAATATTGCACACTTCCCGCCGCCGCCATCGGTATGAGAAGGTATTTTTAAGGAGAATGCACATCACTGGTGCGGTTCCCAGCTCATCGCAATGCTAAACTCTACGGACCGATCTATGAATACATTTTCGTCGGCTGCAAGCGTTCAGCCAATAGTTCATCAAATGTATGCAAAATGTATGCTCAGATTTCTGACTTGTATTAGATGCTTCAACAATGTTGTGGGCGTTTTCAATGAGGATAGTGAGGTACTTAATATTCTTAAGCCTTATTTGGCAATTTCCTAGTATAATATGCCATGCGTATGGCCAGTCCTATTCAGGATCGAAGGTCCACGACATGTCATAGGAATAAAGTATAAAAGAGTAAGGAGCTGACTTCGCAGAAAAATGAAACCTTTTGCAGTCAGTGCATCCATCATTGGATTCTATGGATTTCTATGAAGATGTGAGAAGCAAGAAATAAAATAACTAGGATAATAGATAGCAACAGATGCTCCTGTAAAGCACTAATGTAAAAGCAATTTCATTCGTGCCGTATTCTATGAATACTCATTGCACGGAAGCATTCTTTAAGAGCTTATTTAAATATTCCACAGCTGCGGAATTCGTTCTAAAAGGAATAATTATCAATGTCGTTTGCATTCTCTTGTTGTTTAACGGTACATAACAAGTTAATTCACTGTTTAAATATTTTAGCAACAATTTCGGACATTTATTACTCGCGACATTGTTCAACAATTAAACGCGAGTAGTACAGCGGTGTAAGTTTTCTGCAAATATTTTTAATAGGTGCTGAATTGCTGATTAAGGAAAGAGACACATAGTTTTTTTTTTTGCATAAGATTTTGATAGAGTTCGCTTATTATGCTCGTAGATTTATTAATCATCTATGAGTTTGTATACAATGTAGTAACTATTAATCTGTAGCCTGCAGGTCGTTCCAAGACATCTGGACGCAAGGTTAATTTATTGAAGCCATTATTCACGGCGGGGACTGCACCTTGGTGACGTCACACATGCCAATGTACGCTTTGCTTTTTCCGTAGCACTCTTTAATAATTGGCCACCATGCTTCATTCAAATGCTTGCCTCGTTAACCTTAATAGTTTCTTCTATGATTTGTGGACGCCATTTCGTCCACGAGTAAGACGTTCCCTAATGGGACCACCGATTAACAAGAACAAGAGATATTCCAGTTGTCAACTGTCTTGATGAAGTATTGCTTTTTATGATAAAACTGGGACACTTCTGTCGTTGTACGTGTACATTTTTTGCTCGAGAGTTTTTCCCCGAACGCTCGTCTTGTGGAAAGTTTTTCTGCACCATGAAAAGAGTTTCGTAAATAAAAAGTTGAAGACGCGGGTACAACATTGGGTTAGCGAGTTCTTAACAAACTTATTAGATGTTGGAAACGTGGTGTTTTCATTTTTACCCTGTTAGGCTAACAAAGAGTATTATATTTGTATTGGATATCTGTGTTTGTAGGTGCGATAGCGCAGTTCACGGATGAACGAGCTATCCAATTTTTTCTAAAAATTCTTTGTTCTTTCAATTTCGGAAGAGAGCACCGAACTTTGTTAACGTAATTTGAGTTTTAGTATCTAAAATAGTTTAACGAATGCGAGTTATTTAGATAAATCCCGACTAAAACGTGCTTTGTTCCTGAAATGTATGGTCTGTTTTTTATTGATTTAATTATTCAACTACTATAGTTAGTTTTTTATAAAAAATTGCATAGGTATGCTTATATAAATTGCAGCTTTAAAACATGTCTTATTTCAATAAAAACTGAAAAACAAACTGACCGTCTGTTAAACTGTCCTAAAAATCTAATGATTTCAAGGAACAACTAAATATAACCTTAGTGGTACTGGAATCCTAGGAATGATGTCATAATGTGTACATTTAATGTGACTTAATTAAACTCATTTCCTGACATAAAACAGATAAATCTCAGTAATAACGGTCTGTAGTGCGTTTGCACAGCCCCGTAATGAACGTATGAAATCGCTAAGATATCTAATATTGCGCGTTATGACCGGGATTTATGATTATTAAACCCAACAAACGCAGTAAGCGATAGGGATAGTCGGTTTAGTGTCGAATTACTGACCGATAACTTTATAACGGCCTTCATAAATAAATAATTATTATACATAGAGATACTTAGTTCTTTATGGCTTACATACACATACTTTGATACTTTGGTTAATCCCATTATGCTCTCGACATCCGCAAAAGATCTAATGATAGTGGCAGACAAGTATTATTGAAACTTTTAAAAGTGTTGTACAATGCACCTATCTTATTTCAATAGAAAGCAAGCCTCATTTACGTTTATATTAATTAATCAACGTTTGTAACTCATCAAGTTTTACGATCACTTTAGTTTTACGTAGGTATAAGTTAGATTGCAGTTCCGCACCAGAAAGCCATCTCGAGGAAAATGACAATGTAATCCAAGACATTTGCATAACGCGGGCAGGCATTATGACGTCATTTATGCCCCGTTTATCTTTGTTGTTGGATTACGATGAAGCCAAAAGAGGGTTAGGTTTTTATTTCGTATGTAAGTGTATGTAAGAATTTTATTCTGGCGATAAAGGGTTGGCTCAGTGCGGATCATTTGGGGGAGCTTCCAAAAAGCCGCTGGGAGATACGTCAAATTATGGAAAGCGTCAAGTTTTTGTTTTATTTTCTGGACTAACGAGCAGGAGGTCGTGAATTTAGAGTCATAACTATTGACGTTGAAGGCACTCCTCTAAGTATGCTTTTTGTGCTTAATTTGGGGGTTTAAATAAATAATAATAATCTTTATTGCAGACCACATGATCCATATAAAAACACAATAAGTAAACAAAAAAATAAAATTAAAAAGGACTCTTATTGCGCAATCCCTTGATATCTTGATGATAAAAATGACTACGAATGTGCATGTGATGTTACTAAGTGAAGATTTCTTTACAAAGTCTGTCAGGTATCCACGTATGTACGTAGTCGCAATAATTTGCTGATTAAATACTTTGAACGGCAGCCGTTATTACAGAAATAGGCGTTCCTAACTATGATTTGGACTAGTTTAGCATCTATTCTATTGGTATTCAACGTGCCTCTAAATGGGTCCACATTGTTGGACTGAAATTGAGTGGACGTAACACCATAATCCATGGTTTTGAGGTTAAGCCGGGAAATAATGTGGCTTTTGCACCGTGCGTCGTTAGAGCTGATTTAATCCTATATGGTGGACTTTTATTGTGATCAACAGGGCCATTGTCTTTGGGTATGGTTGTAATTAACTTATGTGTGTGGATTAATGCTTTTAAGTAATATTGGTATAGCATAACGCACTTTATTATATTACGATCTTTCCCTGTATAACTTAACATAGTTCTTGTATGTCTAGGTAGGTGTACAAGGTGGAGACGACAATAAATTAAACTGTGTATAGGTATTTAATGACTTAATCTGCATACAAAAATTCAATCCAATAGTTTAGTCACTATAGCTAGTCAAAGATTGGCAAAACCCATAGTCGGCCCATCATTATTATTTATTTTGTTTGAAAAAGGCTTTTTTAATTTCGATGCTAGGATTTATTTGATAGTTCAAAAATACTCATATGCATTAGTATTGCCAGTGTTTTCATTTATTGTCTTATGCATTGTCTCCACATTGTATATAATGTAGTTAAGATTTGTTCATCCTAACCATGTTAGATAATACGTTTTTATTTAATTTCTTATTATTTCTTCCTATAGTTACATCCTGTAGAGGTAGGTGTATTTTAGAGATACTTTTTTAATTTTGATCCACTGTATTCTATTTATTAATTTTTTCTTCTATTCTATTCTGTAAAAAGATAGCAAGATGCACCTAAAACGCAAAAATTGCTGGAAGACCAGACCAAAAATCTCAGCACAAATCATCTAAATATGACATAAAAGGAACGAGGCTAAGACTCCGCAGTGGAATGGAAAAGACTGAGATGAAGATGACTTTCACATAAGAACTTATTATTTTATCATCAAACTTTCTTAATATAATCGTCAATACCCACATGAACAAAGATTACACTATTTCCCTAAATTACGCACTGTCAACAACAGCTAAAAACAGAATTAAGGTCATAAAGCCAGTTTATATGTTACACTATCAACCGTTTATGTTACACACATAGCTACAACATACCACGACTGTCCCAACTTGGTAAGTTATTCACTTCAATAATACTGAATATCCCTGAATTTCATGTGACTTTATGCCCTTTTGATTGTGAGTTTACGAGTTTGTTTTAGCGCGGTAGACAAAAATATATAGATAGTACTCCCAAATGGTTTTGGACTGTCATCATTTTTAGTCAGGTTTTTTTTCGTGAGGGGTAAATAACTTGCAGTTGCTAGGTATTTTTACCCGACTGCCCCAGCAGGAGGGTAATGTTTTTCGAGAGTATGTAGGTATGTATGCATAATTGTATATATGTTTGTTTATTTTTTTGGCACGCTCTGCAGGCTGCAGCCTAAACGGCTAGATAGGATCCTATAAATGAGCAATATTTGTATAATATATTATTTGTAATCACGTTCTCGAAACCGGCTCTAACTATTTCGATGAAAGTTGCAATATGGGTTTTACGGGGCGAAAAATCGATCTAGCTACGTCTCAGGTATATGGGAAAATTCGTTTTTTCTATTTTCAACCGAGCAGAGCTCGGTCGCCCAGGTAGGTGCTAGTATTAATAAAACTAAAAAGCTTGAAAAAAGCAAATTATTTAAAAAACAAAAACCCGACTGCAAAAACACAACTGAAAAGAGAATTACTTGCAATAATCTGAAATGTGGTGTAACTTATATTTGTTGCAAAAAACCAAGTTCCATGCTTGTTTTTCTCTTTTCAGTAATGAGTTTTTACAGGACGGGTTTTTCTTATTTTTAATATATTTTTTTCATTAACAAAACCACTCTGTTGATTCGTCATGCAGTCAGCTAATGGAGTAATTAAAACAGATCTTTTGTAGCAAAAGTAATCATCTAGAATAGATAATCTATGGATAGGGAATAGCTATCATAAAAGAAAATTCTCCTCTAACAAATGAAAAAGCGAGGTAAGTTAAGTTTATTTTTTCATGTACTAAAAACTTTATTCCTAAAAACCTATGTACAACACCAGGCACACACGGATATCTGAAAACTGTCCGAAACAGTTTAAAGTTTATGAGTTTCCACGAACTTACTTAACACAATTATGAGCACTCACGTTAGTAAAGTTTGTTGGTACAGTAGTTAAAACCCAAGTTTACTATAACACTTTCAGTTGGCTGATTCCCGCGGTGTTACCGTGTCTCCTATATTACTAAGGTTTTAAGCCCTTTGCAGTACAAACGTGCGCATTCAGGTTATATGCTCGCTTCAAAATTAGTTGCTAAAATATTCTACGCTTTATTGAATCATTCAACCCTGTTCTATGAATATGAACTATGTAATGTTACGACACATTTCAAAGATTGTTTACGGTTTGAAACTATTTTGGAGGGCTAGAGTGGTTTTGGTGCAGTACCCGCATGCGGTGAGCGGTTATTTATTAATTATGATGGGTTTTAACTTTGTGTACTTACTTTGTTTTATTTGGAAAACTAAATCATCGTTTATTTATGTTCGTTTTCGTTTATCTTAAATTTAATTTACTCCATGACAACTACCGGTTATGTAGCGACTGCTTAAGATACGGAAACAAATAGCTTTACCTACATATTAGAAACCCAGTGCAAAATACGATGCAGCTTCCAAAATTTTAGTAATTTACATGTTGATCTACAATTTCATGTTCAAAATAAATATGAGTATTTTATCGTGCCATATGGCGTTCACAGACTGTTGGGTTAGGTCGTCTGCCATAATTTATGCTCTGCTACATTATGGCACCGGATTTTACGCTAGTTTAATATTATAGCACTATATTTTTTAATGTATTTCGTGCTGATCTGGGTACAATTTATGGCACAAAATATGGACATAATTTGTGGCCTAAAATTAAATGTAGGATGAAGTTTCCTGCGGAACAGAGATAATGTTGTGAAAAATTGGGATACAATAACACGCAACAGAATATTCTTTATACTACAGTTACCAACTAGTTCATTTCAATTGTAAAACTAGTCGAAACTTTAGGAAATTCATTCAATTCTTAACATAGGTATATCACCTTATATTGCGTGTCAACAATGATTCAATTCAGGGTCCGTTATTGTAATAAAACCTTAACATTATGGAACGCAAACAAACATATAATTATGATACAAGTAGTAGCCTCATGTAAACCAAAATATTATTCTGCTTGGATGTTATATGTCTAAAAATAGGAACCGGTCTTCAGTCCTTAACCGCCCTTTTTGTGTTCCGCTTATTATATCCAGCAAGGTATTTTAAACATTTTATACAGTGACACACGTAGGAAGCTTTCAAAAGAACAACTCGAAGATTGCTCCTATAAAAGTGTACAATGGGTGTTATTTGAATGCCGGGCGGGGCTAACCACGCCTCCGGAAGACAATGTCGCCGGCGACTCCTACGCACCCATGTATGTCTACCCAGAATCTGTCCACTTAACCTTTAAGTTTTCTATTTGTATTGCTGAGACGGAGCTTTTTTTATCTAACTTTGATTGGCTGATGTAGAACCAGAAAAGATTTTATATTTGGTTTGTTACTCAAACACAATTAGTTCTTCTTCTGTATCTGGAGTTAATAGATTCCCTAAAGTTTGTTTTAATTACTGCAGCCACAATTTTAAAATGTCTCTTAGACTGGAATGTTTAAAACTTACTCAACTGATTGCCACTTTCAGTTTCACAAAGAAAGTTTTAATTTGATTGTTTCTAAAACTAGCTTTGGGTTCCAATTTCAAATTGGAATAAAAAGTAAGTTGATACAAAATAAAGCCAGCAGCAATGAAAACGAAAGGGGTTTGGTTATCTATGGAAACATCGTGCACCATTTATACTTCTTTGGGAAGGAGTAGGATGAACTCACGTAGGTATAACTAACAGTAAACTTAGTAAGGGATTTAAGGTGCCATGAAGGAGTGTGGAATCCCGAGATTACATCACATCATGCGACAACCCCAGATAATAAAGGACCCCATACTCGTATTTTTTTGTATAAATAACACCCGAGTCCTTACAGTGAGGTTACAGCTACGAAGGAAGTCGTTTATTTTTTTATTTTCTCCCGTCTTAAGTAGAGAAAATAGAACAAAACCGTATTATTCTCGAGAATGTTTAGGCCGCGTGTCTTTTTAATATAGTAATGTTTCATTTTTGTTGACATATTTGGGCAAAGGTTATTATGGGGTTTTTGTAATACGTACGCAGATCCAAATAATGGTGTTTGTTAATGCATAATAATGTACTTATGCATTGTAAATTGTGGACTTTGCATTAAAACTTAGAAATTATTTATTAACGAATGATTATATCAAACGATTATCTTACCTATCCATAATCACGGGTTAGCAAATAACGCATGTCAAGAACGTGAAAACCCCACAGAAATAAAACAAGGTTCTGCTTCACTCCAAAGACTGATTAAAAGAGAAATGATTCGCTTTAATTTACTTCAAACGGAACTTACAAAATCAATTTACTGGAAAGGAAAATCAATTGCACACTTTCTTAGAAACCAATTACATTCATCTATAAATAAAAGGTTTATTTAACTTTGTAATGATTTAAATGAAAACAGTTCAGAGGTTAAATTGATAATCTAAAGTTTAAATTATTATAAAACGGGACGGTCGGTGTGCGGCGACGACGGCGCGAGGTGGGGCGAGGTGTTCGCGTTATTAAACTTGGTCGCTAATGCAATGAAACTTCATTAACTCGTTATTTCTACGGGCTTCATTAAATACTTCGGGATATTATGATCAAAAAACATTTTCAGGATTATGTCCCTTTGTGTTATTAGGGATGCTACGAAGTTGTCTTAAAATTTGCGAACTTGACACCTAAAACCGGAAAAATATTCATAAAAAAACTCGCCCTTCATCATTCTCATTATTCTAAGTTCAAGACTTCAGAGAATATGTTGAAGCAGAATATTTTACTGGCTCTCTTAACCACGCTTAAGAACAAAGCAGCTGTTTAAAGCTAATCGTTGTTTGTTAACCGCGAGCCAATGCGGAAACCCACCATTCATATAATTTGTAAGAAACTCTTAACGTCCACCAAAAGTTAAGGCCTGCTGCTAATGGACTTTGGAACTTACAATATTCTGTTGAAATTTACATTAAAATGAGTATCGTAGCAGCCCTGCATGTTAAGTGAGCTCAAATCGAGGTGGTAACCCTAATTGCAGTTAGGTATCTACTGACTTAGCGAGTTCTTTGAACCTGTTAATTAACAAAAAGCTCCCGGTGTAACTATCTAGTAACAGTTTTTGTTGCTTATACTGTGTAACTTTTCTTTTAATTAAGCTAAACGGGCGTTAGCAAAGAGATAAATTATGAAAGCATTTGTTTTTTTTGTTCCTTATGATTGCGTGATTGCACACTTATCTGCAAGATGACCAGTAATTATCGCGATGACATGAGATAATTACGGAGATGTGAAGAAAGGCACGATGGAATTATACGTATTGTATCGAAGACCCTGTTTTATGGCTGACATTTGGAATGATTGGAACTGATAATTACCATGGCCTTAAACAGTGAACGACGATTAACACTTTAATGTCAAAGACATAGTTACCTGTAAATACAATAATTATGAAAAAACTAAATTCGGAGCGATTATCTGAACATTACCACATATAAGTACCTTTGGTTAAATATTGATCGGTTACAGACAGGTTGGTATGTCAAAGGACATGTCAACATGATTATACCATTGTGCAATTAATTATGTACATTAGTACGGATAGGGACCATAACTAACGGATCTGGGTTTGGCAGATTAGAGGGATTCCAACACACAATCTACATTCTGAATGAGGGCTCAGGGAAACATTGATTAGTTCGCGCTACGCTTTGAATATTGATGATTTATAATGGTATTATTTATCACTAGCTGCTGCCCGCGGCTTCGCCCGCGTGAGTGTCGGAAATTACCCCATACATCCCCATGGGTTTTTCAGTATAAATATCGAGTAAATCGGACAGCGCGTTAAAATTCTTCCATACAAACACTGACACCCCCCAACCCCCCTTTGGGGGTAATTTAGAAAAACAAAAAACTACAAACTTTATAATTTATTTAGATAACTATTCGTGCGAAGTTTCATGTTTATTACCTCAAGGAATAAGATTTTTCATACAAACTTTCATCCCTTATTTTACCCCCTTAGGGGTTGAATTTCGAAAAATCCTGATACACGTTATTCTTAATTTTTGGGTTTAAGTATAAATATTGAGTTTCGAGTTAATCGGACAGCGCGTTAAAATTCTTCCATACAAACTTTGACACCCCCCAACCGTAGGATAGGATACTTTTCCGGGATAAAAAGTACCCAGTGTGGTGCCCAGGATATTAAAGAATAATTATACCAAGTTTCATCGTAATCGAACCGGTAGTTTTTGCGTGATGCCTGAACAAACAGACAGACAGACAGACAGACAGACAGACAGACAGACAAAAATTTTTTTAATCAAATTTTTGGGTTCGGTGTCGGTCTAGTAACACCCCCTGCTATTTATTTTTTTGATATTTTCAATGTACAGAATTTTCACTTCTACAGATTTATTATAAGTATAGATAATGAATTTAATCTGATGGGTGGGTTTTGGCCTGGCATCTCTTCAAACTGTGATAATTGTTTTCATCTTGAAAGATAAGGTCATAGCTCTATAAAATATGAGTAAATATAGGTAGGTGGAACATAAAAACATAACACAGATTTTTCAAAGATAAGCCCTCAAGTATTCAGACCAAAAAAGAAAGAAGGAATTTACGAATGACAAATTGAGCACTAAAAACTGAAAATGAACCAATAAACATGAAAATTTAAATAATTTCGTGCACATTCACGTAACACAGTTCCGGCGATATGAGTCGACCGCATATTTGAATGCACTAACGTAACGACTGCGACGCGACATTGTCACGCGCGAAGACGCGCCTTCATATCCCACGTCATTTTCATTTACATACACAATTCCTCTAATATACCATGGTCTTATATACCTACCTGAGCTTATCCCTATTGATACAACTGCTAATTCCAGCCGTAATACAAACGTAAACTGCTTAGTTTACTCAAAATGCGAGTCCTCTTCCCGGTAACTTCTCGCCTCATCACCGCGCGCACCGAATGTCTATTCAATTTGCGCCTGTCTCACTGCACTTTAATTAGTTTCATTTTTGTTGACTTGGAATTCATATTTAATATCAAATATTTTCACTATCTGTCCCTCGAGAGTTTGTTTAATAAACCGGGACTCATTATATTTGGATTCATCTAATTAGAGAATAAATTAATAAGCTCATATTTTTGTAAGAGAATTCTGAGAATTTAACAATAATGAGTGGAAACCGGAGACTTGGGATCTGATAAGCGGAATTTGTTTATCAACCGTCACACCCGGTTCATTTGTATCCAAATGCTTGTTGGTCAGGACTGGAGTCAACCTCTGTGATAGCTGCACCTATTTCACTCAGCAAATTTTGTTATATGTTTACGAAGCATGTGGATGAATATTATCGTCACTATGAGCTGAAGAACAAATATAATGTAGTCAGCTGTGTTAGTCTGATTGGAACACGTTCCGAGATAGATGCGGTGTTCCAACGTGACGCCCGAGGTGTCAGCGTGACGGATCGGGGAAACATGGCGCAATTGAACCAAATGTAGGCTGCGCACCGAACGGCATCCATACCGCAGGGAATTAGCGACGACGTAATTATATAAATAGGAACATACCGTGTATTTTAACAATCCCGAGGGAGGCGGCAACGAAATCGCAAATTCCTGTAATATTAATTCAGCACTTAATGGAGTAGGTACTTTTAGTAGCGGTTTATTTAAAACTATTTCCTCCGGCTATTGTCTTGGGAACAACTCGTAACACTAAAACATTTCTCGGAGTTTAAAGAAACGTCCAGACTAGCGTTTGCAGTCTGTTCCTTCGGCACACTTGTTGTGTTCATGTAAAAGGTTTAGCGGAACCGCGAACAAAATATGCGCTATTTCCTTTTTTTACACAATTCTCTAATAGAACCAAAATATTATGCGTTCGTTTCGGGTAGTGTTGGAGAAAATCCAGCTGTTTTCTTTGCTCGTTTAGTATTGTACAGATTCACTGATGCGAAAATAATACCCCCTTGCAATGCTCAATAAATCGGCCTTGTAGTCAATTTAGAAAGATAGCTCATCTTTATGCTCTTTTTCCTGTTTAAAATAGCAGGATTTAAAGATTTCAATTGTTTCTCTTACTTGAACATTTAAAATGGGAAGAAAGGAATCTTCGATCTGGGAAAGGGAATAAATGGTCATGAATGAGAACGAGGTAATAAATTAGAAGAAGGCTGCCTTAGTAACATTGACACTGTATCCTAGTGAGAGACACTTCGGAGAAATAGATTTTAGTTAGGTGTGTCGTTCCTTTCTCAACTCCATATTTTTTCACTCTCCATATTTTATCTTCCATTCGAGGCTCGATAGATTGGACAATTTCAGCGCTGCCAAGCTTAAAGAAATTAGTTTGCTTTTGAAAAATTTGACGAAATTCACCGTTTCGACAAATTTTTCTAAAGCTAACTAATAAATAATACAATTTAACAATCTGGGGATTAGGTGAGTTGCTAAATCGCGTGTCAGTCATTGTGGACGGCTGTAGCACCCGATATATCCCCGTCGCGTCGTCGCGTGTTGCGCCCCACGTGATGGGTGACGATCCCATGTCCCATTACATCGTGGTAATAGTTTATTGATCACGAGAATTTAGTTTCAGTTTTGTCTGCGATTTTTCCTTCGCTGGAGGTTCAGGTTATAGGTAATATATTTCGTGTGAAATTACATAAGAATTACATTATTACATGCATAAAAAAGTGAAAAAGTCAGAATCAAATGTCCGGATCCTTTTACTACTGTACTCTAAATCTAAAAACCTACTACATCTAATTTATGATTCAGATCACGAACCCGTAATTCGTGTTTTCCCCCTAACAATCCAAATTACAGCCCAACAATTCAGCCAAAAATTCTGTTTTCAAAAATAAAACTCAGTTATCGAGCTTTATTTTGAGTCATACCATTTTGGGAACGAGTTTCATCGGCCATAGAATACTAATTCTTTTAGAATACTAATCCGGAACGAAATATTGCTACATTTCGTTCCGGATTAGTATTCAAAAAAAATTGTGCCACGTTCCGTTCCCGAACACTAGTTTTCGAACAAAAAGTATGAAAATAAGATAAAAATATATTAGTTTGTGTACACAACAAAGTTGAATTTTGTTCCAACAAAACTTTTAGGGGTATTGTTGTTAGTAGTAACTTCCTGCGTCCAAATTAGGGTTTAGAAAGTGCAGATAAGTTTTATGTGAGGTCTTCCGCACACAACATTGTTACAAGTTTCTTAATTCAGTTGCAATATTGGGTTTTCCGAGACAAAAACTTAGAAAAGCTTCCTTTTAAAGGTTAGCTTTTCTTAATGGGAAAATAATGTCGTCAATTGTGTTCCCACAAACAGGGAGTCGGATGAAAAATGGTCTTGGGAATTGAATCTAAAAATCTTAAAGAGGCAATTTATTTCCCGCCTCCTAGATATTTCTATAAAAACAATATGTTGATGACAATAACAAAGACAAACTGCTGCAATATGTAGCTGTTCTGCAAACTATAACACACTTCATCATATCTAGCGTGCCCTGCGTTAAAGGAAGTTTTAATAATATTTCATATTACCTACCCTTTCAACATCCTTTACAAAAATATCTCATTCGTATCTAAACATTACCTACATTTGTAGGCACAGTCACAAGCCTTACAAATCCTTGTTTGCTGTTCGATATGTAACGTGACGTCAGTTATAGCCCACAATCTGTATCAACATCGGATGCTGGGGTCGGACGCACGGATGTATGTGTCATGGACGCGGAACACATAGGTATATATGTATCTACTAGAATATATAGGTAGGTATATGTGCGTGTCCGTGGTCCCATTCAGAAACATGCTTTTGATATCTGATTCTATCGTTAAATGGTCAAATGATAAATGTTTTTTTAAATTTTGGGATGTGTTTTTAATATCACTTTTTTTCATGTTGTACAGTCCGTGTTGGTTATTTTTTCGGTCTGCTGTGCTTAAATAGGTCGCTAGGTGCTGTGCGTAACTAATATAATACTAAAGTGATTAAAAAGATATTAGATATTTTGTTATAAACGTATTTAATTGCTTAAACGGCTAAAGTAATTAAAGAGACAATTATTACGCATTAAGGCCGAAATTATTCCATAGATAAACCGACTAATTCGGGATAATCCCTTTTTTGTATGAAAGTGTCTGCAACAAACAGCCCTAATTTTGCAAAACATTTTTCCCTTACAATGCTGTTTGCGAACATCCCTTTTGATACGCAACAAGGGGAAATCGCCGCTCTGCCGACCGTCCAGAAAATTACCAAAACATATCATAAAAAATGTACCAAAGTTCATAAAAAAACAAGGTTCGGACGAAAGTTTGAAACTTAAAGTAAGTGAAAACCAACGGAATTTGATACAAGTTCCGATGTAAATAAGTATGGGAAAGTTTTTAGTTATTTTACTTGTGGAATATCTAATCAAGCAACTGGTTCGAGGTTGAATTTCCTGAGGGGACGATTGTAATCAACGACAGTTACAAACGTGAAACTTTCCGGCATCTGTTTACTGAAGCAAATATTATGTATAGAGATATACTTCTCCATAAATTGGTAGATAATAGCGCTAATACGATAGGCATGTCATTTCATCTGTTTAAAAAAAGTCAAATTAAGCTGAAAACTGTCCTGTTTTTAGGAATCTGTAAACATAATCTAAAACGCTGTTTTAAATTCATTATGTGCAGTAATGATTTAATCCACAGCAATACCTGTGGTTATACTAACATTTTAATACAGCCAGAACGATTTATTATTTGTTGTTATTGTAGCAATAGAAATACACAATTTGTGAAAACAACTGGCTATACCTATTACAGTTCATGAGATACAGCCCACTGACAGACGGACGGACAACGGAGGCTTAGCAATAGGGTTCCGTTTGGCACCCTTCGGTTACGGAACCCTAATATAAGGTACATCTTCTATTCTAAACGTGTAAACTCGATCAACACGACGTTATGTCACTGACATCAATTTTACGGTGCGATTGTGCCCGATATAATTAATGGCGTCCCAAAATTTATGGTCATGGGGTATTGACTGACTAATTACTTCCAAACTCACGTACTGACAGTGACAAGTGCTTATTGTGTGAGTTTCACAAATCGTTCGAGGTCGCATGTAATGCTAGGAACAGTTATTTCGCACTCGGGCACTGTTCCAATCTCTAGGACTATATAATCACAATTTTATCGCGTCTATTAAGTGACTATAAAGTAGTCTGTCCGAAGAATGTTTACTATTTATTCTGTTCGCAATACATCTCATTTTGTCGTGTTTCGTCTCCGTCTAGGAACGCCCAGTCTTTGGCCGGCAATCCTATTTTCCGTCGGATAGATTTTTATAGCATTGAAAGGGAAATTGGAATTTTGGGGAAATAATAACGGTTACCATTAATGATTTTTTTCTTATATGAAGTGTCCTTCGGTGGAAAAGGGTGTTATTATAATATATGTAGAGGTAAAGGACAGGCGTTGACGGGACGCTTGACCTCGCTGGAGCAGGTGAAGAGTGAAATAACCGACCTATATCATCGGACATTTGCAATGGCGAAATGCCCGGTACTCAAACCGTTCAGCGTAATCTTTCGCCACATAAATGGCGAGATAGAATCTCTGATTCTGATGTTCGATGCCGCACCATCGAACTGCGTTTCCACTTAATAAAGCACAAATGAACCGAGCGAAATGTATATTATATCTGCGAGTAAGTTAAGTTCTCTGCAGCACGGAAATCTATATCGGAAATCGAAATGACTTGTTTATGTTCACAGTACACATTAGGGATTACCTCGACTACCGAATAAACTGGTAGATTGTGTAAATTTTATAGCACAACTGTTGTTTGTAATACAATTTAGGTCACAAACGCTTTTATGAAAATTCCGTTTCCGCTAAGAATGTGATAAAAGATATCAGTATATTTTTTATCAGTGACGGGATTTTCCAAAAAAAGTGCAGCAACATGAATAGCTAATTGCAGCAACCTTTATAAAATACCCGAAGGTTTAAAAACATGATGTACCAAAATACGTGTCCTCCCTAGCTCAGTTAAATTCCACAAACGCTCGCATTGCGGCGTTCCCTCTCAGTAGTACCCGCGAATAGTCTATAAAACTGCACGAGTGCATGGGTGTGAAATTATTTATTTATGAACGACGACGTATTCACTCGTTCCACTACATTTCGTTCGCAGAGAACAGGTAATGCAACATTTTCCGTCCGCAGGGTGCATTGCAGACATTTTCCCGCGTCGACCCCTGTTCGGGAAGCCATTACTATCTCTTTTACGGCCTTGTTTCTTTTTTGTCAGCCTTTGATGCATTATCAAAGAGATTTATTATAGACCAGTAAAGAAGATCTCTACAATTTTGCATCGTGCGCGCTCAGGAGATTTATACTCGACGACTTATCAGATTTAATTCTTGGTTACACGGTTTGTTTCCTGCGTTCCCCTCCTCTTCAATGTTATTTCCTTTGCCCAGCTTATTTGTCGTTTGATAGCTCCAAACGTTATATAAAACATTCAGTCACGGAAAAAATAGAAATAAAATAAAGTTCAATGTGTGCTCTGTTCTTTGTCAGGAGTTTCACGCTTGCAGTAAAAGAGTGAATCTATGGTCGTAAATTGCGATACTTCTGATTTTTTATAAAGGAAAATTAGGTTAGCGTCTGTAGTGCACGGTATCAGCTGGGAGTGCAGTTTGGTGCCAAGTTCTTTAGCCGGCAGTTTCAAGGCCTCATCACACAAAAGCTTCTTTAGGCATCCGCTTAAGTGCTTATTTTTAAGAAGGAGGTCGACAGAGTGCTACTTAGTCAACACGTCATTGGCTGTTTGATAAAATATCTTGGTGGCTTTTTCTACTTATATTTAAATAACTCATAAAATACCGGTTTCTACATTGCTTATTTAATCTTCTTTTTATCAAATATTGCAGAAATAAACGTCGGAATGTATTCTAATTGTTTCCCAAAATATCAGAACAAACTACATAACAATGTTTAATAGAACAGCCATTTATTTTTGACATGCCTCATATTGAGTGAAGCAGATGTGCAAACACAAGATTAATAACTATTGCATAGCATCTTGTGTATCAAGCGTATCATCATGATTGATCAGAGACATATACTTTATACCTACTATCTGGGAAGAAATAGACCTACGGTTTAGGTTAAACTCTTGGAATTGGAACTAAATGTCTCAAACCACCCAGTATTAATAAAAGGCCTTTCTACCCGACTTATGAAAGGTATAAATATAAATAAGCAATTTTAGATGTAATTACCTATGTAAGATTAATAACGTTCCTTGTATTACAAACATTAACGGTCCCTTTTCCACCCAATAAAATTGTAGAAATGGACTAAAATACAACAGACTAATAAACTGCTAACATTATTTTGTTATTATATTAATATTTGGGAACAAAAACAGGCTTAGTAGAACATTATTTGGTTGGGCGGTTCTCACACAAACATTATACTTAATACAATGATAATGACGTGGCTAAAGTGTTGCCGTAATATTGTCATAAAGAGACTACTGTACTAATACTGACACAAAATAGATAGGTAGGACAGAAGGTCGGCTCCATACAATAAGCGAAGACGCACGCACACAGACACGTACCCTTCACGTACAGCGAGTTCAAGTGCAGACGCGACTGGCATTTGTTTGATATCCCCAAATACGTCTATCCGTGCGCGCGACTATTTTTGCTGGTTGTATGGTATTGCCTTTCTGTACCTGCCTATTATGTGCTAGTGATTATTCATGAGGGTTGCCACTCGAGCACAATGCGTGAGAGAGTTCGGGTATGATTGATCATTGTGTCACAAGTCCCTGGAGGTAGTTACGATAGGGTTGAGCGACGACAGATGCAAATAAATAGCTTATGAAGGTACGCGTCTGAACAGTTTTGGTCTCATGAAGTTTTAGGTGTGGGACTATGGGAATCGATTTTCGATTCGATTTAGGTTTTGAATTATTAAAAAGGGCCTGCTATGTAACACGGGTTCTAACTCATTGTATAAATTAACGCTAAACAAACCGTACTATAAACTTCTTCTAGGTACTATTCAATGCTTCAATAAACCTAGCTTCTCAAAAATAAAAATGTTCTAAAATTACAACGTGAATAAAAGCCAACTGTGATCAGCAATCTATCCCCCAAATGTGGTTATTTGAAATCTTCTTTAATCGATCTTTAATTTTAAGGTCATTATTGAGTCCACGTTAAGCCGAAGGATGACGAGGGAAGGTTTACGGGTTGATGATGATAATTTTAAATCCCATAGTTTTGATAGCAGGCTTTTTATATCCCGCAGGATAGCGGCAGGTCAGTCCCGGTTTTGTGGCGATCTTTGGGACGCTTATAACCAGCAGTGGACGATCTTTGCTTCTTTTAATGATAATGATGAGTACCTTGTGACTTCACAGTACCGCTACTCTTGAAATACTAAAACCACTAATACACATTACGACCACTAAACCCGTTAATAACTATTACATCGTAAAACAATACTATTCATATCGATCGACAGCTAGTCCTCATACAGTGGTACGCGATATGTTATTATTAATACCAGTCATAATTTACACGCGTGTACTAGAATTTCTATTGGCTTCCCGACTATTAATTACTGTGTAACAATAAATTGACGTAAACGGCACATAAATGGTTACGATTGAAAGTTATTATTGTTAGTTTGGTATTTGCATGTTTATTGAACAATATTAGAGTAGTCTGTTGTTCAACAGCTGCTTCCGGTTAGACTGGAAGCCGACCTCAACATAGTTGGGAAAAGGCTAGGCAAATAGATTGATTACAGTGCTTCAAGAATGTCTTGTTAGACCTATCTAAAATAAAATACTAGTACCTACCCAATAATAAGTAAATAGATATTTCGTAGAGTAAAATAATAATGCGAAGAACTTGACATTACCAATAATAAATTTTTACTATTGGTTTTTCTATTTCTTACCTGTGGAAACCTCAAAATCATTGACGAACCTTTATTAACAACACCATCGTACAATATCCTAATATCAATGAAAAATTCCTACCCATCTAATGCTACGCCGCGTCGTAGCGGAAGCTACCTACGCCGTAGCAAATGATTATGCTAATGACGTTAAAATAGGACAGTGCGCTACATAATAAAGGCATCTCGTAGCTTCGTAGCACTACATCGTTTTCTAGCGGTGGTGGTCCGCACAAGTCACACAATAGGTGCCTAGTTGCTGCCTACATTTCGTTTTGCCGGGCGGCAGTCATATCGTGAGTGGATTTCCGCATCCACTGAGAACATTGTGCTCTAAATGGCTTCTATACTGTCTGTGAATAGGACATAATGTAACAAGTTACTTTGTGCACGCTCATGTCGATACCTGAGTGGTGGATGAGAAATTCCTTTTTGTTTTACGTTTGATGTCGTAAGCACATTCGGCTTGTATTATTATGTATTCTTCACTGATTCTATAATATGTACATTATAGAGAAACATGGTTTTTTTTTTGTTCACTCTTAATAAAAGTAGAAAAGTCTTTCAACACCCAATATACAATATACTTAGCTCCGTCTATTTTTGTATTTGTAATGAAACTAGATTAGTTTTGTATCGGATGTTCCAATGCATATAGATAAGAAACTTACTTGAAGTTCCTCCGACTTGCAAGTGAAAGTTCGTGAAAGGTCTTTATTGTGTTGGTGCGGAATTTCGTTTCCTTTCCATCTTTGTTCCAAACTCTTCTTGGAGGAAATTGTTCTACACTCGGCGCAAACTTAGTTGTGGGCTTAAAACACAATCCGTGTTGTGAACACCATTTGTGTTAAACGCCTTGACGGTGGAAATAAAAAAGGAAAGTAATTGCTTAGAGATACGAGTACGTACGTGCCAAGTGTAAAGCGCGGGCGATGGCGTAAGCGTGCGATTCTGGATGTTCCGCATCAATTATTTCTTCGCGTTCCAAAGGTGTTTCATGTTCTTATCGAAGCATTAAGTTCTAATCTCATACTTAATCCTCACATTCAGATACAAAAAGTAATTTTTTTTGCGTAAAAATAAATCCTACACTTAAAACCTTACACTTCTTGGGGATGATATCAGCGATTTTGGGCCAATAAAAAGTTTATTACCCTAAATAAAAGTTGTGGTCCATTTATTTGAATTCAAAGTGTCGAACGTTGGCTTTCGTACGATTGATGTACGAACTAACCTTGAAGTGAGGTCTATAAGAGTCATTGTCTACAGGCGTCTGTGGGTATTTGACAGCTGAGACGAAGAATGCCATAGACACTCTCGTCATAGTCATTCCATTCGTTAGCTTAGGAGTGAAAATAAACTGAAGGATAATAAAGCAAAGACGTGTGAGTGAACACTTACGGCAGATTTACTTTTACGTGGTAGTAGTCTCGGAGCTGTTCTACCATTTAAATGGATACGTGCCTTCAGAGATTATTATCATTCTCCTTTTTATTTCTCATCACTAACATTTAAACATTTATGGCCAGTTTCTGCTTGACAGTTATTTAAATGTAAGAAGGTAAAATCATCTTTTTAAGCTTGTGTCACGGCGGGTCACGGATACCAAAAAAAAAGTTCTTATAGTTTTTTTAAATAATAATGTAAAGTGGGAAGAGTTCACTTGAATGAAGGTTGATAACAATTAGATTCGAAAACTTTAGTTCAACAGGTGTCCACGATGTTTAATAACGGGACCGAAGGTTATAAAAGTTTTGCAGTCTCATAAATATCTAAATTAAAATACTTGGCTTTTTCGTTTACACGATGCCATTCGTTTACTGTCTGACGTAAACCTGATTTGGGGATTTATTATGAATTGAGCGTTCGCCCGACTACTGAAACTGTAATTTTATTTATAGGTATAAATGTTCCAATCTGATGAGTGGCTTACACACTACGCACCTAACCCACCAAAGATAAAAAAATGAGAAAGGTACGCCCCTTAAAAATGGATGTAGAAGTGCTCTTTAGAGTATTTGGGCAACAGCTAGTGTTGCCCAAATGCGTTGTACTTATATAATATTACTAGCTTCTGCCCGCGATTTCGTCCAGGTGAAATTTCTTGGGCATCCACCGCCTCGCATCGCATTGCACACCCGCGCTATTACTTCGCTTCCGCTTAGCGTTCTTCCTAACTATTTTCTTTTTGCTCGGCTCCTAAGGGTCGTAGTTTGATGTTTAATAGCCTATATATATGTGATATTTGAACACAGGGTTATGGGTAATTCTAAATTTTAAATGTCAAATTACTCGAAAATGGTTGACATTTGCATAGGAGTCATAAGGAGTAATTTGGTTGCAAATGACCTCCTACCTCCCCTGGATTGTCAACATATTACTAATAACCCTGTATATGGAGAGCAGTGGTGGCTTAGATCATTTTAGATTAGCATTATAGCATAATAATCACTTAAAAGGTTAAATCTGCAACTATTTGCTATGTTCGTTCCCTATTCAGTCAAGTTAAGTAATGGAATAATTCGACTGTTGTCATACACTGGTATACTGTTGTCATTTAAATAATAGTTTGTACCTCATTAATTAGGTTTTTCCCGATTAAAGTTGGCAATTTTTTTTGCTCAGTAGAAAAGTTTAGACGATTCTGCGAACACTAAAGCAAATAAATTCCGGTTATTATGTTTTAATACCGTAATAGTATAACATAGTGTAAAAAAAAACCAATCGTTGGGAATCTAACTTATACAATCACAGGTTTGCGAAGCAGTCGTTGAAATGCTAAGCTAATTACTTTGTTAATAGCCCTGCTTATTCATTCTGAACTTTTTAAACCCCGGGATTAAAACTTCATTAAGACCATTCCGGGACTTTAGAGGTGGTATTATCCACTCTATGTTACATACCTCCTCGAAGTTTAGGTAAATGTACTGTAACTATTCCAATCTCTGCTAATAAGGAAGCGTCATATGATCATAATACCTATAGATGGTACACATCATCAGCGGCTATCTCTTCGCTTGAGTTGAAGACTAATCTGGGGCTAGAAGTTACCAGAGTGTAAACGGAAGGATAACCACTGGTACATACATACTCGCATTATTTGTGTGGTCTAACAAAATGTTCTTTGTTGGGCTGCATGTAACCTGTTTTCCGTAGTTTGTTAATTCTGCTCTAACGGTTTTATTTGTGACTGATATTACCTACCTATATGATAAAAGTCTGAGCAGGAAAAGAAAAAAGTCTGAAAGTTCGAGATGTGAATCATGATACAAGCCATTGCAGGGTTCATTACTCCACTGGTTTAAATACCGGCCATGTTTATCGCTTTTTTCTTTATTGAAAAAAAAAAACAGGTTCTGAATGATAAATTATAATCCAGCCTGTAATGCTAAAACTTAATTTAACTTAAATTTCTACGTGACAATTATTTTAGAACTTAGAATAGTGTTGATAGTACTTTACAAAAGTCCGATCCACTTTCTTAGAGTTTGATAAAATCATTTAATGTATTGTACATTCATTATAATAAAATATGTTTGATGAGCACTTGTTTTAGTTCCAAAAATATCGACAAAACTTATTCGACATGTCACCAAACATAGGTATCTATTTGACAAATGTGTGTAAGTATAACCTTATCTCACATTTCCGGTTGACTACGTGGCTGAATTTGCTCACAAACTGAATTTGCTAAACGACGTTCCATTTATTTTATTGAGCTATTCGGATGTTTATTAATCAAGTAAAAAGTTCGTTTTTACGATGTAGAAAATAGGTGTTTTCTATGAAATGATAGTAATGTCTTACTTACATTTCGCAACATAGCGCCCGCCCGTACTATTACTTCGATTTTGCTTAGCGTTCTCACTGACGTTTTTTCTCTTTGCTCGGCACCTAAGGGTTGTAGCGTAATGATAAAGCCTTACCTTCCTCATGAATTGGGATATCAAATGCAAAAATATTTTTTCAAAAACGTCAAACTCACAGCTTTATTATTAGTATATATTATTATTAATAGATAGATATAGCTATAGATATTTTGTGATAGAGTACCGAGCAGTTTATATTTTAACCTTCACAGTCTTTACGTTTAATAATAGGTGACATTATTCTAGAAACATGTGGGCTGCGGTTGACATTAGGCTACATCATGGAGATAAAATTATATGTAAGTTGTGTGGGCAACACTATCAATTCATGTGGAATAATTACATACTACGCTCGCGTGACTTTCGGATTTTCTCAAACCAACAAAAAGCTAAACAAGCTCAATATCCTGTTTCAGTGTGAGTGAGGAGCAGTGCTTGCCTAATGGTGTTGGACTGCCAAGTCATAGGTCTCGAGTTCGAACCCAAGGCATGCACCTCTGACTATTCGGATTCATATGCGTATTGTATAATTATCACTTCCTACAAAATCGTTGAAGGAAAACATCGTGAAAAAACCGGCCTGAGAGATATTTCGCGACGGCATGTGAAACCAAGTCAGAGGTCCATGGGCGACATAAAAAACTCTGACACCAGGTTAATCACCACACGAAAAAGAAGAAAGAAGTGTGAGTGTAACAGGATATTGAGCTTATAAGCCGTATGATTATCGCAAAAAAATAATTAGGGTGCACCTCCGAATCCTCTTAAAGAACGTAGGTACCTATAGCTTCTAGAAATGTTTCTACAGCGTGTATCAGAAATGTGTGGTGATATTCAAGGGTGCGGTACAGACCATAAAACTGAACAACATTCTCCATGGGACCAACATCGTAATGCCGAAAAAACTAATCATCTGTCCCATACAAAACTTCAATACCTACTCAACTCAAATGTATAAGACTGCTGATTACTTTCAATTTGGTGGTCCTTTAAATATGACCACATTTCTGATATATATGCTGATATTCAGTGGCTACATTGTGCATTTTCTTAAACTGTCGGTCAATCAGTCAGTATTGATAGGTTAGATGATCACTTTACGGTATCACCTATATTTTTGAATACCAAACCAAATCATAGGTGAACTATATCTAATGACGAAACAATATCTTAACAAAAGTGACACTGTTATAGGCTAGATGTCGACGAATAAAACGTTTTATAAATAGGTTGCTTCAAAAAGTCCACATAGTCACGTAGAGGAAGTTCTTTCCAATTACGTGCCTCCACTAAAATTACCGCCGCGGTAAACTTAGGTTATGTGCGCAGGGAACCTCTCCCTGGAGTCCTTTCCATCAAAGACAGGGATACTAAGTTAAATGTGATAGCAATAATATGAGTTACAGTATCCCCTAAAGTAAAATCATCGAATTATTTACAAAGTATTAGGTGTGCAAAAGGGTACGACAGTGGTGGGTGGAAAGAAGCTGCCAATCAATGATGATGATGACAATAATTTCTGTAGGTCATTTTGGATTTCACCACTTTGGGCACCGCGGAGGATGATCGGTATGCTTTTGTTTCTTGTGGAATCGAATCAAAATCAAAGGTAACAAAAAAAGAGCTACGGTTACCGCGTTCGCGCACAACAGATGCACAAAGACCCCACAGAACCGCGGCTGGTGTGTGGCCCTCCCAAAGGGGTTGGATAAAAATGCCGCGTATTAATTACCCAATTCCCTCAGAGAAAACAATCGCTCCCCCCGGAAAAGTTTCAAGCCATTAAACAAAGGGAATTTTTCATAAAAAAGAAAATTAATTTGAGTAAATGCCTGTACCAGACAACCTGCGAAAAGGTCAATTCGTTAATTAAAAAATAATGTGGAACATTATTCTTCAGGAACATCTAATATGGTTTGTTTGTTAGCACATTATAATTTTTTCGTAAAATAATTCCAATTACGATTGTATTATTTTCCTTCTATTCTCGTATAAATAAACAAAACAAAGGATTTCTCGTTTCTGTTATCTAATTGAGGATCTAATAATTATGAAATATTTATTTAATTATTTTCTGAAATATCAAATGTACACGAAGAGAATGTAATGACATCAATTAATCTGCCAATTTATTTTGTCTTGTTTAGATACCTATCGATACCCATCACGACTTGTGGATTTTCACTAGCTAATTTGACCCTGTTTAAAGTATAGGTACCTACCTACTTTGTAGACACATTAAATACGAATAAATGACATACTATTAGGTACTACTGGTGTGGTGGTGGTGGGTGTAATATAATAAAATTATACAAGGGGCGGTCTCATCGCTATGAGCTATCTCTACCAGACAACCTTGACCGTCCTACCTAATGTAAAGGAGTTCTGACAGCTCAAATTCTTACTTAAATAGGTTTTAATTAGACTTGAATGTTAAATAGTGGGAATATTGTAGCAAAGACAAACATTAACTCTTGTTGAAAACTTTTAAAACTCAACTGACAAATTTTAACCACCTCTGTGGTCTAGTGGTAGACCACCTGTCTCAGACCCAGAGGTCCCGGGCTCGATTCCCATTTTCTGCTCTATTTGGTTGGTGGTAGGGCTTGTTCTAAGTCCGCCTGGCTAGCTCACAACAATGTTTACAGCATTATTGTGTTTCGGCAGTTGGAAGTAAGATAGCCAGTTCCTCTGTGGTTGAGATTTCCGGGTGAAGCTCGCTTCCACCTTCGGCCTGATCATCACTTACCATCAGGTGAGATGCAGGCCAAGAACATGCCCGTAGAGCAAAAAAAAATGTGGGTGTATTATTTAAGTATCTCTGCCTACCCCACAGGGTATACCTACGGGTGTGCTGTGGTGTGATGTGAGCGTGTTGGTTTGTATGTTGTTGTGTGTGTTGTTGTTCTAAGAGAGTTGTTTTCTATTTCAGTTGTAGTAGAACCCTTTTTCTCAATCAAGATGTCTAAATCGACGTCCAAATGTAGGTATGAGTAACGAATCAAAGATGTGCGTACAATTCCAATGTTCCTTTTCTTCTCAAACACATCACCTTCATCCCATTAGCATTTTTATAGGCTCTTAAGGGCGCCGCCGTTATCTCGCCCCCACGGCATACGCCGAAACCTTCACTAATATACGTATGACTGTGCCCTTTCCTTTATTTCCACTTTCATTGAATATCTTTGCCCTTTTTTGGGAACTAACGTGTCATTCTCTATTTACTGTGTTTCTTTTGCCTTGGCTTGGGCATTTGAGGAAATTGGCTGTGCTTACAGAAGAAAAGATAGGCTGTAATAATAGAATATGTAGGTTTAAAGTATCTTTATTCTCAATAAAGACATACATTACTTGAGAACAATACTAGAACAGACATAAATTACACAACGTTCGTCGTCATCTGTTACAAACTAGCTAGCCATCCAATAATATTATTTCTCCAAAACTGATCAATCTGCAATTATATACTGACTAAGATGAGTTTTAAATGCATTTAAAGAGAGTGTAGATTTCTTACAGTAGAGGTTATGGTATTATAAAGTTGTGCTCCTTCAAAAGTAATTATTTTTGTTCCATAGTTAGTTCTAGTTTTGGGTGTATGTTGTAGTGTTATCCTACTACCGATAAAAAAATCTCTGTTAAACTTCACCACTTACTACATCCGTCCGTATAGTAATATTTTTAAATGAGCTAGATTATTTGTAGGTTATAACCCAGATAATTTAGTAAAGTCCTAAACTTATTGTTATTAAATTCCATGTTATTTTATTAAAGTGATATAAATGAAAACAAAATTATGCTGCGTCCATTTTATAACTCACAAAGCGTTTAATTTACCTCGAGTTTATTATGATATTCATGGAATTTTTGAAGCGCATCTTTCTTGCAAATTGTTTACAGTTCCGTTAGCGTTGCAATAAAAACGTTCTTGGAAATTGTATATAGGTCAGCTTCTGGTTATACCTACATTTGCGTAGAATCACAATCAGTACAAAATTAAAAGAAACTGACAACAAATCAATACCTACAGATTTTTCTGGTTTAGATAGAGCAGAAGCTGTAAAATGTAACTCACTGAAACGGGTTTATAGGTGCTAAAAATAAGCGATAAGAATCCTATGGGCTCATAAAATAACTTCAACTTAACGTGTATCCATGAGTTTCTAAAATACATTTCCCCAGAGGGTCAAACTCTCATATACTTTGCGAACGTCGGAGTAAAGTAAATCTCCACAAGATGAGCGCTTATGCTAATACTATATTTCATTTCCGAGCAGAAAAATGTTAAGTTCAAACGTGCTCGTGTCATGATATCCATGATTTGAAACGTGTTGGAATTGAGAATAAATTTTAAATTGAAACCGGGTAAGAGGATTACAGAACCCGGGGGAAATCTGACTAGCGCATCTCTATGGAACATTTTTAGTTTTTTCTTCTTACTGTAAATTTAATATAAGAGCAGATACCTATTTACATGCTGGTCTTTCTACCGCATTGCCCGCGGGTCTGACTACATGGTACAACATAAATATTTCCTTGTTCATCACCCGACCCACCGAAAATTCCACAAAAAAAAACACCTCATTGTCATTTTTGTCGGCCAGCATCAATATTTTTGCCAATAACTACATAAACACGACAGAGTACAGTTTTGCACAACTGTTTCTGCTGTTGCATATTTAAGGAGCTGGATTCGATCTTGTTTGCACGAAGCTACCCAAACCTTTTTCCTAAAGATAAGAACAGTCAAGTGCGTAGTTTCTAAGCTGTATAAAGTATTCGTTTATCTCCAACAACTTACATCTAAGTAAAGCTTTTCCTTCTAAAAATACTGTTGTCAAGTTAAAGGTCTAAATACAAAACAAGGAAAACAGGTGCGGTATGCGACTGTCCCAAACATTAAAAGATAAAAATTGCACAAATTCTTCGTACACCTCAACCCTTTGTTTATATTAACTCAAGCAATTTGTCTCTCGTTATTCCATTTACATCATACCGTGTCAGAAGGTGAAGGAAATTAATCACATTCAGCTTGTCACACGTATCTACTTGCCCTGGGTAACGTGGGCGGACACTTCGCCCTCAGGCTCTGCTATTAATAAAATCAATTTGCTTTCATGTTGAGCCTACCATGCTATTTTAAGCTATAATAAGGAAAACAATAATATATTTGCGTAATTTTCGCAACAAAATCGAAAAAAGTTGTATAAAATCCTATGTAATGAATCAAGATTGCTTTGAATAAGAGATGGTCGAAAGCGTACTAAGGCAAAGTTAGAGTATATCTGATTAAAGTTTTGAGGATTTTCATTTAAAAGTTAAGAACGGCTAATAGCTAACTCTCGTTAGTTGTTAAAATATTCAAGTCGCTAGTTCGACTGCTCGTGCTTCTGCATTCAAATGCGATTGTTAGTGATTCTATTTAAAAAAACATATTAATAAGTGTCAGCAGCCTTTATTTTCTCCGTAGAGCGTGGCTAAATAATAACAGCGGGTCGATCTTCAGAGTTAAGCAACACTTACGAGGTCGGTCCGTGGATGGGAGAACATTCATAACATTCCGAGACCTCATCGTCCTTCGCAAAGCATGTTAAGCAGTTGGTCCCGGCTGTCCTTCATAGATTGTTGACAATCGTTACGGGTAGTCAGAAGTCTGAAAGTCTGACGACCAGTCTTGTCAAGGGGTATCGTGTTACCTAAGTAACTGCGTTCCGGAGGTCAGATAAGCAGTCACTCCATGTAAAAGACTGGTATCCAGCTGCATCCAGTTAGAATGTAAGCTGACCCTAAAATAGTTGGGAAAAGGCTAGTCAGATTTTAGGTGCTATAAAAAATAGGTTAATGTGCCTAACAAATAAATATCGATAAGGATTCGTAAACGTGAACTTCTATTGCCAATATCTTGGCCAAGTGCCCAATAAAATTAAGTGTGTACAGAACCACAGCGTTATAGCAACTACATTACGTATATCATTCACACTTTCCCGATCTTTGTGCGTGCCGGTGACGCAGCAATAACTGATATTTATTACCGCCATTTTGTCGTTATAAACCAACCCCAGGATCCCGTCACCTGAGATTTTTGTAGGATTATTTGTTCTTACGATGAGTTAGCCATGAAATATATACAGAATAAATCATCTGCTTATCCTTCGAGGCATATTGTGTTGAGGAAGTTACTGAAATAAGGAATCAAAATATAAAGTAGGTTTAATACTTTTGATCGTGATATTTTAATTATACGACTAGGTACTGAATAGTATGCAGGAAATACCTCGTACAGTAATTAAAGCTCGATGAATTTCGCAGAAAATTAATTCAGGATTTAAATCAACAGTTCTGCTTTTCGGTGTTCGAAAATCACGTTAGTTTGGTCTGAAATAACGAGAATTGACTCGAAGCTCAATCTAATATTGTACCGTGTGGAAGTCAACAATGATTATGGGAATCATTTAAGTATATTCACGTCAAGTGTCGTTACGAAATCCTTGAACAAAAACATAGCCTATAAAGCTGGACAAATGCACGAGATGAATCGGATTACGGAACGTAATGTTGGGATAAATAAACTTGACAAAGGGTTTAAATTAGCCAGAATTTAATTCAAGGCAATTAGGCAAATTCAAAAGAATGTAATTTTTTACCTGTTTCACTTTTGACAAAGGCTCAACGAACGTGTTGGCTCAATGACCCATACCTACCTACAATCTACATATAAATTACACGATTCGAGGTCATATTTCGTTAGTATAAAACCCATATTGTGTTGTGAGCAAATAGAGCAAAAGAAATAAGAACGACGACGTGACTAATCAATGTAAATAATTGTAAAGCATTTCT
This sequence comes from Eupsilia transversa, assembly GCA_914767815.1. Taxonomy (NCBI): domain Eukaryota; kingdom Metazoa; phylum Arthropoda; class Insecta; order Lepidoptera; family Noctuidae; genus Eupsilia; species Eupsilia transversa. The sequence goes on along the minus strand of OU611890.1, from coordinate 7,846,090 downwards.
CAGCCGTTGGTGACAAATTACATAAGTACCTTCGTTATTTCTTTGTGTGCCGTGAAGCCTCGTGCAGACTAGCGCGATGCGACGCGACGCGTCTAACTAACTACCACTAACATACAATTTCAAAGAAAACTTCACGGTAGAACAACTACGGTGTCGCGTCGCATCAGTCTGCACGAGGCTTGACTCGTTGACAGATCAGCAATCTATAGATATACCTACATCAATCTGCCTAGCCTTTTCCCAACTATGTTGGAGTCGGCTTCCAATCTAACCGGATGCATCTGAATACCAGTATTTTACATATAGCAAATACCTATGTGACCTTCACAACCCAGTAACTGGGTAATATATCGTATTACCCCTTGGTAAGACTGGTTGTCAGACTTTCGGGCTTCTGATGACCCAAAAAAACTATCAAAGATCCACAAATGCAATGAGGCGGGACCATCGGCTTAACGTGCTTTCAGAGGCACGGAGGTAGTCTCTGTATATAAAGATGGTCACCCATCCACTGACTAACCCCGGCAAGCGTAATTTAACCTGCTGGATCGACCCGTGCGGCTGTTATTACTTAGCCAAAAGCTCCATGATGTATACCTTACATGATGAGCACTAAACAAATTATTTTACGAAAAACAACCCGCGATGGGGTGTTTTGTTTGCATAAGAAAATAGCAAGATGATAGCAAACAAAATTCTGTGCAAAAGTTACTATTAAACACCAATAATGTATTCAAACATTCGAAGTCCACATCAGAACTTCACCAGTTCATAGTTACATTAAACTCGGAACAGTGCAGTGGCACTTAGTTTGTGAACTGCAGTTTCCCGATCTGCTTATTTCAATATTAGATTTATGTATCGGAATCCGGAATGACTTCCGAAACCTAGTGGCTATTGTGTGAGGGGTAAATAGCTTTAGTCGTGTGTTTAAAATCAATTGATTCTATCGGACTTTGGTACACAGGTTGAAACTACTTCAACCCTTTCGAGTGTGGAGTTCTTTGGGTCACAGAAAAGTTTAATCGGGATTCTTTGTTACAACCTTCTCTTGGCTTGGATTGAAACTTCACATTGTTTGATGCGGAATTGGAAATGCTAGCAATTGTTTTCTAAAAAACACATCAAGTGATACTGTGAGCAACGAGTCAATTCTGTAAAAACTTCACCTTGAAAACATAGGTGAAGTAATGTTGAAGTGAATCCCTATAGTCAGATGAGATGACAGTTCACTTCAAACTCACTTCACCAAATTTTTCACGTTGAGATTTTTTACAGAATAATACCGGAGGCATGAAAGTAATGAGTGATGTAGAGTGTTTTATAAAGTTATTTAAAAAAATACCTACGTAAGTGTGATTGATATTCCTTTTAGACCTCCACGTCCTCAACAGGATTGATTAATATTACAAAGTTTGAACTTACGACCTTTTAAACGTCACTCAACGCCTAAGCTATTGACGCTTGAATTTATGAAGGTATTAGAAATTCCTAGCCTCCCCATCTGTTGCCAAAATTCCGGGAGCGAAGAGGCTGTTTTCTAAATGCGAGCAGTAAATAACTTTAATAGTATATTTAAATCAGGGGATGGTCACCCTGTAATAGGATTCGCACGTGCCTGTGACTTTTCCATTACCCCTCCTTCGAATAGACTAATTATTTATCCTTTAGATACGGAAACTTTTCATGCGTTTAGAAAACTTTTTGGAATAATTGCCCTTAGATTACAGAAAAATACTACAAGTTAGTTAACCAAATTATACCGCATAGTTATTTAGTTAATTTTATTACCGCTTGTTTAGAACAGGTGACGCTATCTCCTCCTTGGGAGTCGTAAGATTAAAGGAATATTTAAGGTGAATGCATGTGACAAACATCGACCCCATGTTCTCTCGATGTCCGAGAGGTAGGATGACCATCCTACACGCAAGATAAAGAACTATAGTCATCTTCCTAATGAGCGCGAGCTTTACCGCAAAGGTCGGGTAATGGAGCGAGAGAACTACATGATTAGTGGGAGAAAGAAAACTAATCTTTGTTGTCATAATATCAGTAGGTACCTTTGTGGATAAGGAAAAATATTAATTGCGTATTTCGTTGGTATTGTGCTCGAAATCGCGGTTGTTGTGCCCAAGAGGTCCCGAGGGTTTGATCCTGGGTCAAGCAAAGTGTTATTGAGTTTTAGTAGGACAATTTCAGCTGCAGCCCGGAGTTTTGAAATTGGCTTTTTCCCTAGCTATGGTACTCGGAAATGGAAAAATTGACATAATATTTGACAATTATCGACCCCTGCCTATCCCTTTGGGAAATAAACGCGTGATGTTATATCTACATAGTTTTCCAACAAATAGAAGCCTACATACGTATGAATAAGGAAAATATTGTAACTTTTGGAAAATATAAAAAGGTCACCTTAGATAAAGAGAAAGTCATATCTTCTTACAAGCTGAACTTACGAATATGAGTATTATTTACATGAAGAGATTTTTTTATCAGTTCCGTAAATAAAAATGTCTAGAAATAAATCAAAGGGGTATACCGTAGTTATATGATAAGGTAGAAACTTGTTTATCTGTGTGTGCTGATTTGGCAGGTGTAGATACTAGTTATCAATTAAAAATAAAAGCTCATAAGCATTCTACTTAATTGCAGATATTCCAAACTTCTAATTTATACTCGATACTTTATTGCATTCGTTTGTTTTAATTGTGCCTGTTATGGTAAATCCCAAGTTATATGAACAACTAATATAATATTCAATTTGGCACAAAATCTAATATGGACAGGGATTGCAATAAATTCTATTACCCACTGCCTGCAGCGCTATTCCTATAGAAAAAAGCAATTTGTAACAAATGACAAATGCAAACTCCGACAACTAGCGACAAAAATCTTGGCTTTAAAAAATTATACCAGAGAGAAAAAAAAAACAAAATAATTATTCGCGCCAATTTATTACCCGCCAAAAACTGTCAGATTGTACACAAGAACCTTCCGTAGTAACGAACGTTGGCTTTTCACCGTCGCATTTAATGGAATGATTCATAGCAAAATTTTGTTTAAAAGCTTCGCAATATTGGGCTCGCGGTTTTAATAAATGAAGTTGAACAATTCATAGTACGGCCCACAGATAACTTGCGAATAAGTTGAGAAGTAATTACGGCAGTAGAGATGGGGTTATCGCGGCCCGTTTGTTGTTGGCTATAGATTCCCGTAAAATGTATAGTAGGTATACATTTATTTGAATTTATTGGCTACAATTAAAACAAATGGTTTTGCAAGCCACAACTTTCATTTTGGTTAAACGTTTGGTTTATGGTTTCTATTGTTTTCGTTACCCCGTAATTGACCTTCGCTGGTCTGTGGTCTGCACTGTAAGTATGCTGTAGAATAATAATAATTCTATTTCTACAACAGATATCACATAAGAAGAAAAAGGATAAAATTGTCCAATTCGAATTACATAGAACAGGAACTCTAAAAATATCAGCTGTGTATTGTACTTATAATTCAAAAATGAACCGAGTAATATCATCATCATGACATAATTCGTGAAGAATGCGCATAACAACAAAAAATATGACAATATTAATAAAGGCGTAATAAAATAACCGAATAAACTGAGTCCCTCTGTAACCAGGCTTAATAGTATTATGCCTTTGTAAGATTTCACAATTCAAAGAAATTAGAGAGGTTTATTCAATTCTACTAATTAATTTAATACCTGACCTTTATAGAGCTGCGATATTACATTAGTGAAAATCCTATTTCACCGCAGCAGAATTACATTATTTCTTCATTCGGACAGGGAGTTTATTTTGCGAATTTCACAATAAATTCATAGGCAACAATTTTCTTTTCACGAAGAATTTTTTAAACATAAAAATTGAAATAGTTATTTTCGTACAATATTAAACGTTTATGATGACGTAGGTTATCAAAATAAAATGTTATTTATTATCAAAACAACGTCTATATATAAATAAACAGATACATATCTACGACCTTCTAATTGAGAGTATCCAGTGCTCTTGGACAATCAATTTGTTGAAATATTTATCACAGACAGATTTAGTTTTACACATTCAATTTGTTGACTCACATACTTTTGTAGTACGACGAGTGAAATGTGTGTGCCTGTGCACTATACATATGTATGTAATGTAGGTAACTACCTACATCTAGGGCAGCCAGATCCGCTAGGCAATAAATTGGACAGCTTCTTGCATTAAGGGTGTAATTGTATTTTTTATTTAGAACACCGACGTTCCATATTACCCAGTCACAAGACAAGACAGTATACTTATTATAGTAAAAGCAGGCTTTTGAACCCTTTTACATCTCAGATCTTAAATAATAAATGTAACCTTAATAAGTATGAAAGCGCCCACTTTTCTTAATATACAGAGACACCTTTTAAGCTCGAGTGGAATTAAACATCTCCTCGTAATTGTGCGTTAATATTAGCCGAGTTAGGAGATAAAAATTTATGTGAAAACATGCTGAAAATTTCAGTGTGAGGGCGGGATATTGCCGCTTACGGAGGGTGACGGCGTTGGCACTGCGTTCGCGGTACCACGGGATCTCGACACGGATCTGTTCACCGAAGTGACGGTTCTGTGGGATGTTCTAAAGGATGTTGCTAAAAGTGATAGCAAAGAGTAGTGGTAATGAGGTGTCTTCAATTTCATTCAGCTCTAAGTAATGCCTGTGTGAGTGTGTGCGAGACGTCCCTGAGTGTTGACGGAGTGGTTCATTATCTTTTGTTAAATTATTCTCACTCCTTTTCTTCTCTCGTGAGTCTTTTCAGGGCGATGTTCGGTACTGTAGCAGTGGTGTACAGAAATTAAATGGTTAATGTTGATTTTAAGATCCTTTTGTGTTAAAACGCTCTTTGGTTAATCTATTTAATGAAATGCTGGTAGGTTTATCTTATTTTTTTTTAGTTTTTTGTAGATGCTGCGATTTTTGATGGAACCTATTTCTTTATATTTCAGAGGGCAGTATTTACCTATAAAGGGTAGTATTACCAAAATAGAAATATATATTCTCAAAGAATAATTAAAAATCCATTTTTATAGACACAAAAAAACGGAATATAACAGCCTTTTGTGCAGTATTTTATTTTAAAAAACTGTCATTAATATGAGTACAAATCTCGGGTTACACATATCTTCCAACATACAGCTTTTGTCACCACCTCCAAAATGTAAATATCAAAACGAAAAAAACAAGCAATCCCAATTCCAATATTCAGAAACAAAACAACGTTAAAAAGTAATTTATTACTCACTAAACGTATTTATTCGCCAATAAAATTCACGAACAGTAATAAAGGCGGCACATAAAGGTTGTCACTCATTCACAACACGGCGGTGTCACAAACAATACGGTGCATTACGCGGATCGCGGATATTTTCACATCACTAGCGTGCGTGGAAAAGTACGGGAAAGTTGCGGTCCGCGGCGTGTGAAGTCTAGAGGCGGCTTTCGCAGCGGCGGCCGGCGCGGGACTAGAGTCGGCCCGGGTCGCTCCCGCCCCCGAGCGCGGAATCGCCCGGCCGCCTACGCGCACCACGACCCGTACAGCCTCGAAGTAGCTGTCTAGTTTACAGGCCTTGGAATGTTGTGCTGAAAAATTACGAAAACATTGTCATATGGATAGTTTCAGTTTTTATTACCAATATATTTACGTCATTTTTTAACGTGCATTCAATTAAATTAATGGATGTTTCCAGATTTGTTTTAGAAAGTCTTTAGTCCAGTTCGAGAATATTAAAGCATTATTGCAAGTCGAAGAAGAATATTCAAAGAAAAACTTTTAAAAAGCGTAACGAGGCTGATGGTTTAAAATAAAACCTTCAGCTTTGTAATTCAAGTATCTGCGAAGGAACAGGCAAAGATAAGGAGATGCAACCGAGGTAACTAGCAAATGAATTAGCCACTCTAGTTGCAAAGTCGCTGCAACAATCCATTTATTCAAAAGAATTCTCAATTTTCGTATTTCAACCGTGCATTTGGAAAATTAAAGGCAAATACAGACGCTGAAATAACACTTTTAATATTTTATTTTCTTATATTTGAGTGAAGTTGAATATTAATGGAACGATCTGAATTTTAAGCATGAATTGAAAACTTGAGCTTCGCAGCAGACTTTCGCGGTGAAAATGTTCGGCAAGTCGAATCAAGACATGTTTTTTTTAGGTCCTTGCTTGTTTTGATGCATATGATGCATTCTTGTTAACGACAATTCGACATGTTAGTTAAAATGGTCGGATAATAATATAATAATAATAATATAATTTATTCAAAAAATAATAAAATTGGTAAATAAAATACAGTATAAATCTTAGAAATAATGTAGGTATTACAAAGTATGATGCCTGTACTAGGATAAACCTGTATCAGTTTTATTAATAAAATAGGTAACTTAATGGTTTAATGGGTGAAGATTGAACCGACCGACGCCATGATGACTGTTAGATTGCCAGCCCTTTTCGTAGGTATAAGGCGCCCCAAGGGTTATTGCCATTTATGAAAATTCTTGGTTTCTTTTGTCGACAACCTCTCATGAAATATTCAGTTATAAATTGTTTATTGCTTTTCTAAAAAATCTTATATCTACTTGTAATAATCTCACAATCCTGAATGTTTCATACATGAAAATATAAACGGGTTAACACGAACGATATAATACGATTTCCAGAAACATTTAATTTCATAGTATCATAAGTACGATCTACCCATAAAAGCCTTTATAACTTTTATACCCTTTTACTATTTCGAATTAGGGTTTCCTCTGCCAATAAGCTTAAGCCAATACCCTGGGTGTTCCATGGAACTACGCGTGTTATATCCGGGGAAACTCACACATGCCCAAAATGAACACGAATTTATATCTGACAAGAGGTTGATATTATTCTTGAACAACTCGCTAACTCACAAATTAGATTGTTAAACTTCGTAATATGTTACTTTGCGAAATCTTACGTAAATAATTAATTTTACTTCTAGAATATTTAATAGAGTTAATGACACAATTGGTTATTAAATATTAATGGGTTGCCAAAATAAGCACAAAGTTTATTACCTCTGTGACGCCAGTGACATGTGCCAGAATGTTGAACGTGCACTATAAAAATTGATTAATCAAAAGTGGGTAAAGATCAAGAACCACCGTTTTTTTTTATATAGACAAACTGAGTACAGGAGCAATTTGCTTTCTGAATTTAAGTATGCAAATTCAGAAAGCAAATTGTAATTCTTTATTCTGAAGTTCCATTCCGAATATGCATTAAGAGATTTCAAGATTAGATAAATTCAATTTATAACAAAATCACGTTACATGGAAATCACCAGTGGACTTAATTCAGGAAATGGATTCCGCTCGGTGACCGACTTTTATGTGTGAGTACAAAGGCAAATACTTGTTGTAAAATCAAACAAATCGTATTTACTTAACTAAATTGAGCTTAAAAGTGGTGCTGCTAAAAATGTCCGTTTAAATTCTATTGTCGTCAATTAATAACTCGATTTTAAAACGTTTTATCCCAAAATTCGTGAAATGTACGAGCTTTGATTGAAAATCACTCAACCCTTTTTTCCCTGTATTTCATTTTACTCTAACTAAAAGCGAGAACTAAACAAAAGCCTTTTTCCAGGAAATCGGGTGTCGGATATACAGCGTCGCTAACAAGCTGGTGTATCTATTCCATAAAATATTGCCGTATTTAAATTCAATGCGTTCTTGTTGAATAAACTTGGCAATTGGACGGCATTTAAATGAAACTGTGGTATCAAGGCCTCGCGTCCTCTCGAGAATCAAAGTCTTGCACACCAAACAAGAATCAGAACTACCCTCGCCTCGGAGATTAGTATACTTTTGTAGTTTGTCCCCTTGTCAACGTAACGGACACATGTCGAGGTCCATGTGTCTGTAAACGACACCCAAATACAGATACATATTGAGGGGATTACCGTATACATAATATATGTAGACGAGTAGATATATAGATAGAGACTTCCGCTGAGTACATAGCTATGTAAATATTTAATTTAATTAGGCCCATCAAAGTTAGCGCCAACATAAATAAAACCTGCTATTTGCTCCGCTCTACGTAAAGTTGGAGTGGTAAAAGTTGAAATATTTTATTAAAATTCTCTCAGACCGACGTTAGAAAGTTAACTTTGAATTTTTCAATACGCTTCGCCTGGCGTACATCTTAAGTAGAAATTAGAATACGGCTGTTTTCATACGTTTAGAGGTAGCCAAGAATGCAATTTCAAGTTTGTATGTATACCATCAAATGATAACTTGGGAGTGAAAACTTTTGCGCGGAGACAAACTTTTTTAATTATGTTGCCTTTAGTCCAATATCGGTTCGCCGTTCCAGCCGATTCAGCGAGTCCGGAATCTCAAGAAATTCGTTTGAATTGGAGCTTATCTTTTTTCAGATTGTACTTACTTTAATTTGGAACGTTTCCACAAAATGTTAACGATAAAGAAAACGAAATCAAACTATTCGTGGAAAATTGCAATCGAACACTAGAGCAATTCTAAGATAGCTTTATAATCCGAAATAGCACTTGAACTTAGTAATCTGTACTCTAACGTCCAATTAAACCCAACAAAACGTACTTACTTTACTACTAATCCAATTAGTTGTACCTACTTATCAATTAAGTGTAAAAACAGGTTGATGAAGCCACTAGAAACGCTACGTCATTGCAAGTAATTAAAAGAAAACACCTCGAGCTTTGAATACCTTCCAACATGAGCAGGAACATTGAAGTGTCATTCAAACGTCTTGGTTCGACACCTGTCTCCGAATTCATACCGCAATATAATCGTAGCGCAAGAAAAAAAAATAACGCGTATTTGAGGCATACTTCAATTCATAAAACAATTTTATTTAGAGGGTTATATTTAATTAGTGTTTTTTAGACTAATTCATCAACAGTTCCGTGACTGACTAATAGACATCAGAACAGCCCTAACCACTGAAAATAGAAATAGAGTTGGGAGATATTAGTTTCTTGATAGCGTAGAGCACCAAGATGGGAGGCTTAACCCCTGAGCAGGTCAAACGGGGAATTTGTATGCGAACGAAGTTGCGTGCAACAGCTAGTAAAATACATAATTTGTTAGGTTTATCTAAAACGTAGGGCCAATAAGACCGTACAGTATAAGCTGGTCACAATTACGATACGAAAAACATATTAAAAAACCCTTAAGTACTTTCTACGCACATAACTGGAAATGAAGTCATTAACAAGCCTCAAAGTAATAAACAGTATTCTAATTCGTTATTTGATACGTTGTTTATTTTTATGCAAACACGCGCAGGCGTTCATATAGGTTTAATTACGGTAAAAGGGCAAAAAAGCCAATTACGGTTTGCCTCAAAAGATAATAAAATGTAAATTGCCAATCATATTGTCGAGCGACATTCGGATACCAGTCACAGAGCTCCAAACATTCGTGTGCGGCTCATTGTTCAAAACGTAATAAGTATTTATGAATTACATGAACAAAGGACTTACAACAATATTTGGATTTATATTCCGGATTTATATAACTCAATAAATATATTTACATTCCCACTTTGTGTTGGTCTTTTCATTTTCATATAAAATGGTAATAAAACAGTTAGAGTATTCTGCTCTTCTATTTAGGTACCTATATAAAAATGGTTCTTGGTATATATAAGATTCATCAACTCCAACATCGTTGGACCGATTACCATGGAAGTTGGAATTTATGCGTATTGTTTCATTGAGAAGGTTTTCTTACAAGTTATTATTCCAACCACGGATGCGAAGCGGCGGGCAAAAGCTAATACATTATATTGATGGTTAGAATATCAAAAACAGCTTACTATATTCTAAGGTATAGTTGTAAGTGTCTATTCAGTATTATAATCTGTGCAAAACACAACAACAAAGGGTCATGTCTCTACATAAATATGGAAATTGAATTGAACGGGTAATAGCACTAGTGATCCCGACCATATACGTTGTAATATACGAGGAACCGTCGCCGCGTCGTACGGAACCATTGTCCATTAACAATTAGCTTAGACTCTGCGCTTGACTATATCGTGTATTTTCTCTATATATTAATATAACATAGCATCACGCCTTGTTCCCCCGAAGGGTTAGGCAGAGGTGTAAATTACACCTACATTTCGCCATTTCCCAATACTATTGGGGGGAAATAAGCAGGCGGTCACCCTGACGGTAAGTGGTGTCCACAGCCTATGGATGCCTGTAATATCAGAGGCATCGCAGGTTCATCAGTGCCATTTCAGTGACAACACTATTTTCATGAGCCTTCAAACTACAGTGGGGTAATTGCGTAACACACCTACAGTAGCAATGGCTTTCATTACAACATTTATTGCTTTATTCACGCTGTTGAGCAGACAGATTTTTAGAAAATATGAAGCAATGGATTAGCAATATCCTTCAAATTCATTCAGATTGTGATTGATAGTGCGTTACGCAATTAGGTTGCTGGTCACTGTAACGCTGCTTGTCAGTAGAAAGAGCAATATCTTGCATCATCGAACGACCTCCTTCACAAGAGCTCAATACTGTTCGAACGCAAACTATAATGTTTGTATAATATGAGCAAACTAAACTGTACACTATAAAGTATCGGTTATGTTAACAATATGTTGGGGTGCATTAAAATAGCCTCCACAAGTAGCGATGATAAAACGTTCTCCAGGCACGCCCTAGCAGTCAGCCCCACTACCATCGTGCCAACTAGCTTATACATTGTGATCGAGCTTTTTTTTTTTCTTTTATTCTTTTTATCTTTCTGTTTTGGTGTACTATATGGTATACCTCTGCCTAACCCTTCGAGGATTACAGCCGTGATGTGATGTTGTTATTTTTATGTATCTTCTTTAGGCGCGATGAGCGCTTTTTGGTAGGGGAAAACTTGTGTGTTCGCGCTTCACCGACATGCTGTAATAACAGTTTAAAGGTATGAGGAACACCGTGTACAGTTCACTTATCCTCTATAGAAAAGGGAGCATCCTCCGACCAGATTGGTATCGTGTCTGGCGGGCAACTGCCCAACGATTGATGTCGGAAAGTTATATATGTCCAGTTCGCGCAGTAAACTTTGCTTGCGCGATGCAGGATTTTCCGTGATATCAGTGTGACGCGTAACTCGCATGTGGTGATGTAGAAGATGTCACAACAGTTTTTACATACACAAGTTATTTCATAGTTTAAAGTTTTCATTTTTTTTTCTTATTTCATGGCTGGCCCCCACAGTAAACACTTCATTTTCATGGGTAGGCACCACAAATGCCTTAAAATTTGCCATCGTTTAGCCAACCCACCTAGGGTTAGGTTATTAGTCCCTTTTTTGCCACGGCAAGAGTTATTTTCATATAGGTATATAGTTCGTGTCGATAAGAGAACCAGAACAATATGTTTTCCCTTATATTAGATACGTATCGTATAACTTAGTAGATAAAGTCAACGCCAAAGTCACAAATAAGTTTCTTCTTTCAAATGCCATAAAAGTTTATTGCTGTTCAGGATGTAAACTTGGACAAAGTTTTTCGATATATTATTATCACTTTATATTGAAACCTGACATCCAACGACTGATTGGTGGAATCAATTTGAATACCTTTATCTAACACAATCTTTAATCAAACTCTATAGAAATCTAGGGCTAAGAGTAGACTTTAGTGTATTTATAGGTTGCCACAGCGTGAGTTATATTGAGTAGGCATGGGCCTATTTTCTTAAATATAATTAATATTATATAAAACTAAAAGAGAACATATATTTAGTAATTCCATTTTCTTCCAATACCTTTTTTTACTTACCAATATCGGAGTTAACTTCTATCGACGTTTGGATTCTTGCTTCCCTCAATTTTCCTCGGTTTCCTTGTTCAGCGTCCTCGAAGTAAACGATATTGTCGTCTGCACAAGATTTAATTGAAGTGGTATTAATGTTGCGGTTACGTTCCGGTATTAAATCCCTATTATGTGTTAAAAGCGGTATGTTTCGTACATTAAGGCGCTTGGCAAACTCAGCCACTTTCATGCGACTATTATGAACAGCACCTTATTCTGTCCTTATTACACATCGTGTATGTGCAGTTTACAGCAGTATGTTGAGTTTATTTTATGACACTATGGCAACGTTATGAATTATATTGTTCCCCGTAAGCAAACTGCGCGATGCCAAGCTTTTATGAATACTTAAAGAAAAAAGTTAGAACTATAAAAATATTATGCTTAAAATGTAAAACTGAGGTGAAACAACCAACGAACATGAATCTGAAATAGATACCTCAAGTTATTGCGGTTCCGTTCCTTGCCAAAAGTGGAAAATGATACGCTTTTTGTAAATCAACCTTTGTTATTCTTTTATGATATTTATTATCGCTTTTCCAAATTGAAATTAAAAGAAAAACTTGAGTTTTCTTGTTACAGAAAACAACGTGGTCATTTTGTAGCTCGTACAACTCCAAGTTACTTACTGTAATAATGTAAGTTTGCTAAGCTGCAGCAGTTGCAGCTCCCGGCGAAGTGTCAGGCTTGGTACACGAAATTAATTTGTGAAATGTACACACTGTTCTAGTTTAGTCTGTGGCACGAAGAAAAGACGAAGTTCAAAGATAGACGCGAATTGCACTTGTACCTACTGTTAATTTTTATACTGCGCGATTGAACAGCGTTTTATCTGTCTACACAACAATCCATTAATCCAAATGTCCGCGCCCGATCACGTCCAATAGCAATTGGATTTTTTACTTAATCCTGTTGCAGACGAAGAGTACCAATCTTTCCTTCAGTAGCTCTTTCATCCAATAAAACTACACAGTTTTAGAGTTCTCTTCGTTCGGTTACATTTAGTTTACGATCGGCTGTTAACGACGAAGAAACTTTTGTACATGTTGGTCTTAAAGTTTACAGTTGAAAATGAAGAGATGGCGGAGAAATTTTTATTAAGTTTTGTCCTTTTGATGTCTGTTTTAGCACCTTTCTTCCGAGTAATATGTAGAAGTTTTCAGTTTGGAACAATGATTACACCTAGACTACCTACCTAGGTGTAACATTATAATATATATATTATGAAAAATGTATCTTTATCATGGAGTCAGTAAGATTATACTTGCCATGCTGATTATGCACCTAGAAAAGATGACAGCGAATAATTATTTTCTTACTAACTTCAGAAACCATTCACTAATTCATTAATTATTTACTTAACATCTAAATTGGGTTTTCTGCGTCTCGATTTTCTAGGAATCTTATTTTAGTCTTCAGATAATTGCACAGGAAAGTTCAAGTTCTTTTCTTTCTAGAGACGTTAATTACTTGTAGTCTTGTACGGATTGAAAAGGCGATAATTAAGCTCGACCAAATAATACTGAGAACTGCTTATCAGATAAACTAAATGTAGGTTTTCATTCAATTATTCTTTTATTTACATATAGACGTTTTTGTATTATTCAAAATAAATATATTTATAAGTTTGTAGTCGATATTAATCTTCCATAAATTAGTAAAATAACTGAATAAACAATCCATGCATAATTTAAGAGCCAATCATATTTATTTATTTCAATGTTTATTTTATAACCGTTGCAGCGTACCAATAGAAGTACAATATTCTATAACTCTAGTTTGTGACCAAAGCCTACAAACAGTTCTTAATCAAAGAATACTAAAACCAACAAAAATAGGTTTACAAAAATAGTGAAGGGTTTAAATCCAGGATTACAAGCACAATAGAGCACGAAACGTGTTCATGAACAAAATAAATCTCATTGCCACTCTACATCAAATGTGTTGTATAGTTTTAGATTTCCTAGGGCTTTTAATTTTTATGATTTATACTGAAAATCTTAAGAAAGAAATACACACGCAGCTTTTTTTATCCTGAAAAAAGTTTTCTCGCTCACAGAAAAGTCTGTTCAGAAAACAGTAGTTTTTTATGGGACGAGTTCAGCTCACATACAAATGAATACTCATACAAGTTTCATTGTCTTTGTATTTTTAAGTAATTTTGGAATAAAGTTTAAGAAAATCGAAGTTAATCTGTTTACGGCAGAAAGTAAAAAACCGACCAAGTGCCACGCACAATGAAGGGTCCCGTAGCTGGGATGAATTTATCCCAAGAACTAACTTAACATTGTAGTTGAAAAACATGTTCTCCCATACGAAATGTATGGAAGAACATGTTTTTATTTTTTCAATATTTTATTTTACCACTTTGTCGGCGTAATTATACCTACTCATGCCAAATTACAGCTTTCTGGTACTAACAGTGTCTGAGCTAACCCAAGGAAAACAGACAGACGGTCAGACAGACGGACTGTTGACTACGGAACCCAAAAAAATTTACATGAGATGTAATTCTATAGTAGATATCTATAAAGTCGTTGATCAATTTTTACATCTGAAAAACACTTTATTACCAACTGGCGACCCGAGACTTTAATTTATAATACGTACAGAAGAGATCCGATGTAAGTTGAATACCCATCGTTCTGCCCTCAAAAAACTGAAGAATATATAAACTTTCATAAAAGTTTATATCGTAATAACAATATTCTAGTCAAATGAAAAAGCCGTAAATGTGTCGATGATGGTAGCCTCGTTGTATAAATAATATCTATCGTGAATCGACAGCGGCAGATGGCACGCGGTGTCATAAATTACACAAAGTAGTGAGTTCGCCGCACGGAGAGGCGCGAATTGTGAATTAATGTCAATAGCTTGAACTGCTATAATGCGTCAATATCTTTTCATAATGTTCGACCTTCGTATATATCTATAAAATCGATAAAAATACAACTCTATAGTATACGTAGGTACTTCAATTTACGAAGCGTGGTGTCACCTTTTCAAATGTTCCTATATTTATTTTAAGCACTTATAATATGCAGAAAACACATAAATGAGGGTAAAGGAATACCTACTGGAATAAAAATACAAATGTTCTTCTCGTTTCTAAGAAATTTCTACTTGTGAAAATATAGCTTTGTAAATAAGTGGAACGAAGACACAAAGAGACAATATAAAAACGAATATTTTACTTAATACTAGCGACCCGCCCGCGCGCCCCTGCGACATGTCAAAACATCGAGATTTCTGTTCCATATCTAATATTAATGTATTATACACATAAAACTTCCGTAATAAATGCTCTAAATTATGGTGAAAACAGCATCAAAATATATGGTGTAATTCTAGGTGGTCACACAAACAAATTCTGTTTTACAATATGTATCTCATCATCATCATCATTCATTCTGCCTAGCCTTTTCCCAATCATGTTGGGGTCGGCTTCCAGTCTAACCGGATGCAGCTGAATACCAGTATCCCACACAATATGTATCTCAAGATTATATAAACTCCTATCACATTTTCTGATCTAAATAAACGAAGTGGACATAAGTTTGTAATCTCCTTAAAATAAGATTGAAAAGAAAAGCTTCCAAACAGTTCACTCTTTCAAAGCTGCACTTCATTCCAAACGAGCTCACTTCCCCAGAATTCTTAAATATCGTTAATCAAGTTTCATTGACGAAACAAACTTCGTTTTGATTGGACGTATCTCCCGTATCTCCGTATTTCTCGGTTCCCTTTCACCCAAGTTTCAGTGCCGGCCTGAAAGCATCGCTGATGCAGATCGCATTAAATAAATAGCACTGAAATGGAACTTCATCAATTAGAGTGGCCGATGTTACCAACAAACTGAATACGTGAATAATGTCTATAATTAATATAACGTAATTGAACCATTCGGTCGTTGTATACTTTACCTCCGAGGAACTTAAGACTGTCTTAATTTGAATGGATTTATTAAAAGCAATTTTGGGAACTGTTTTTGTTTACTTTTGCATAATACCTGCCAAAGAACAAAATATGCTGCTGGAAAGACCGTCATTTTGTCCTGAATCCTAATTTAGCTAAGGTTTCTGTGCATAACTATACTAATAATAAAAAGAAGTAATTTTTTTGTAAAGTAATTGATAATATCCGGAACTAAAATAATTTTTGCATTGAATAGCCTTGAATAAAGGTTATAGGCTATGTAACGTCACGCTACGACCCTTAGTAGCCGAAACCAGAAGAAAAAAAGTCAGAAAGAACGCTAAGCGAAAACGAAGTAATAGCGCGGGCGGGGGATGGGATGCGACGCGGTGGGTCGGGGGCCGTTATTACACGCGCAGTCGAAGTTGCACGCAGTAGCTAGTTATTTATAATTACAGCATAACTAGGTTCGGTACAGACAAGTTAAATACAACATTTAGTGTAATCAATCATTGTTGTATTGCACCTAATTTGCTAATTCGTACCCGCTAATTTGGTATGTTCAGCGAACGTGTAATGTAACATGGATTGAATCTATTTGCAACTTTTCAGTATTATTTGGTATTGTGGTTATTTATTTTCCAACTTCTACTATTACAGGGTAACCTATTGCGATAGTATACTTGTCTAAATCTTATCCTAACTTATAATTACATTTTGTAACTTATTACAAATAATGCATTATTTATGAGCTCACTCAGAGAACAGCAGATTATGTCCGTGTCTATTCAACTTCCTGAACAAAATTGATGTTTGTAGGACTATACCCACTAACCTAACCAACCAAATGCTTCCTACAATTTCCAACGACATATTTTTATTGATAGTGGATCCAGCTGTCCTCAATGATTTCGTGAATGGGGTTTCAATATACCCCAAAACTGATGGCACGAACAAAAAAGTGTCAATAAATTTACATATCGAGGATTCGAAACCCGAATGAAGCTCTTGGAAGACAAACGATGTACCGAAGTCCCTCGTAGGACATTAGTTTGTTTAACGTGAATAAACAGGGGCGTCCGGTATTGCTGGTAGAACATTATTGCAGGCGGATGTGGCACCAATATCGTGTTCATAATAAATAATCTTATGGACACTAGTTTTGCCACTAGAACAGCACGTAACGCAGAATCCGTTTTCGCTTGTTTTTCTAAACACATGGTCAAAAATAAATGATAGCAATAATCATAGAATAATGACATGCAACCAAAGTTTAAATTGCTTTGTTGCACTAAGTGTACCTACATGCGCGAGCTTACTCCCAGTAAGCCAAAACCTGGCAAGTTACGTGCCGGCGACTATACCTGCGGGCGTTTGTTCCTGCTAGTACCTAAGTACATATTTCTACTTGGGTGGCATAGAAACTGGCAGCCCACCTGCTGGTAAGAGATACCACACCCAGGATGACCCTTCTAAACGGAATACATCAACGCTGCTTGGCGGTACTTAGATAAAAGAGTGTCCATGGAGTTTCTTGCCCGTTCTTCTCCATAGCTACGTACAACGCTTTGGAATGGGCAACTTTATCTTTCTGACTGACCGAACACTTTTTCAATTCATAAGTGCCTATAATTGGTTTATTTGAAATAAATGCTTTGAGTTTTTGTGTTTGAGTTTGAGTTTTAATAAGTACGGTGGTAGAACATCCCCGGACCAGGTCTTTACAAAGCTCTACTTCTAATATGATACAAACTTTAATTTAATTATTAAACACGAATATACCTATATGATTTATAATTGGTAGGTCCTGTAGAGTATTTGTATTTACATATGGAGGAGTAGGCGATCTAGATTACTTAGTTAAATATTTTCATGCTTTGCCTGCTCTGAATTTCAAATAAGCAATACAGACATGATAAGCTAAAGTATGATTGTTTTTATTTACTTAGAGCCTATAGAAATATTGTTATTTGTTTGGGCACTGCAGACCCACCGTACCACTGGCCGTCCCCTGGGGGTACAGTGGGTATTTTTAAGTTAAAAGATTACCTGGTGGTAATATTCACGGTACCACCGCGGTTTTGGGTATAATTCTTGCTTTAGATAAGTACACTGGGTTATGTTTACGGTTGAAGTCAACCAAATGCTCGAATTTTGAACGTGTTATCGAATCCAATGCTTATTATATAGTTAATATTTTAATAATAGTTATAGATCCTAAATATTTGCATATATAATATATATATATGTATATATTTTTAATCACGTTCTCGAAAACGGCTCTAACGGTTTTGATGAAAGTTGCAATATACGGGTTTACGGGGG
Source organism: Eupsilia transversa (assembly GCA_914767815.1). Classification (NCBI taxonomy): domain Eukaryota; kingdom Metazoa; phylum Arthropoda; class Insecta; order Lepidoptera; family Noctuidae; genus Eupsilia; species Eupsilia transversa. The sequence continues at coordinate 7,827,962 of OU611890.1, read as the reverse complement.
CGAAAAGTCGATCTAGTTAGGTCTCATTTCTGGGAAAATTCACTTCTCTCTTTTGCACCCGAGCATAACTAAAATATTTCAAATTCAAATACTTTTATTCTTAGAACATGGGTAAATGAAACAATACAGATGTTATATTAAAATTAAAATAAACGCTACGTCTTGTTGTCATGTGTTTCAGTGGCATTTTATTTGAACATTGTTGAATTTATTTTTATTTGTGTACACGCAAAACACTTTATAAAGATTATTCATGAAGATCAAAGAGCACGAAGGTACTGATTCTGAATTCTGATATGTCATTGTAATTTTGAATATTTTTCGCCCTTTATAATGCTCCTTTATAAACGAGGTGCTACGTACTCTGTCTAACAAACGGGTGTAAAAATACCCTCAACGTAGCCGAGAGTCACTTGGTATTCTCGTTATTATGATCCTACTTTTTTACTGGAACCTTCTGGTTACGAAGATAGGTATATATCCAACTTTTTAAAATAAAAACACACAAAAATAAATGTCGTTTCCCAGCAATTCTGTTTGCAGAAAGTTACTTTGTTTGAAGTACAGAATGAGTAGTTGACGGCCTCGTGAAAGATCTTTTTACTGTATACTTATCCTACGACTACACAAATTTAGGTACCTAAGTAAGTATATTATTACATACTACAAGGCAAAGAAGATATATTATTTTACCTTCCGTCATCCTTCTGGGCATAGTTGATTTTATTAGCACGTACTTACCAATTTATTGGTATTTTACTGTGAAAAAAACACGGACAAAATAAAATTAAAATTAACCGGGGAGTGTTGCCCACGATAGCAGAGCAATTATTTACTATTAGCGGCGTATTGCAATTGTTTTTCTCTAGGCGTTATTACGACAAGACTCATAATATCATACCATGTTATTTATTAAAGCTGTGTTAATATTGTGTTAGCATTTTCCCGGAAAATAAAAAGGAAAAATAATTATAGCTTTAGAGTACTCATTAAAACTGGTTGGTAATACAAGAAAAACATGAATAGAGGGAGTTGGATAACTATCTCGTTTTAAAAATATACAATGTTTTTCAGGTTTCTTGAACTCTTTGTGGCATTAACAGATACAATCAGAACCTCTCAAACAAAATGAAAATGTTGTGAATGCGTGTGAAAACCCTTGACATGAACATTACATTACCTACACATGTATTAAGATTGATCACAACTTCACAAGTCATGACAAAAGATACATTTTGCTGCCTAATAGACTGTGCACAATCATTTGTATTTAATCGTGTCAATTTCGTTTCTGTGAGTCTATGTCACTCACTTCTAATAGCGACAATTTTATTAAAGGTTCTATAGGACACTTACTGCCTAGGTACCTACTTAAGATTGTCTTCCTAATTGATTGATAGGCGTACCTAACGGTAAAACGGGACTTAAAAAACAAAAGTACTTACGATTTCTCAAACATGCTTGGAAATTCGAGCATTATTTTGACAACCTACTTCTAGATAAATCGAAATTGCTGTACTGGTCAAAAACAAGTGATTATGCGTCCGGCAATGTTTCTATGAAAATCCTTATCTGTCCTGTTTAGCGGCCAAATAAATTGCTATGAAAACTCATTTAATCTGTGGTGTTATTTAAAAACGGAACGAACTCGATTCAGTATTCAATGATGTTGGGAGTAAGCCAGCAACCTTTATACGTATTTTTAATTGCTTATGTCAAAATCCTATACATAAATCACTGGTTGTTTTTTAAATGGGTTATGTAATAAATAAATCATATTGAAAAACAAGTGCAGCAGGTGGCACAAGTGGCTCCAACCAATAGTAACGATGATTAAAACATTTTCAGTGCTCGCTGCCGCAACCACGACGCTGTAACAATTAAATTATAAAGCTTAATGGAGTGCTTTCATTAATTTTTCCAATAATCAAAAGAATATTCTAACCACAAAAACCGAAAGTGGTGGAAGGTATTCATATTGAGCGATAAGCCGTTTCCTATTTCTGCCAGTAGGTAATAAACATTAGTAGCCAAATACTCTTCGAAGAAAAAGCACTTATAACAACACATTAAACATATAAACAAGAACAAAGGAAGTGTACTTCGTTAATGTAATATACGAGTATGAACGTATTGCGTGCGAGAAAATTACTGCCATTTCATACGTATGGATACTGCGCCCAAACCACATTTAGGTTCCCACATGTGGCCACATTCTGAGGCCAGTGGACCAGTAATTATTTGCTTACGCACATATTTGCGGCTAACGTTACAGGGGGCTAAGGGTATTCAATCCCTTACATTTAACAAAGGTAACTTTGCATGAAAGTTGATCATTTCCAAAGCGAATTTTCCTCAAAGGATAAATTGAAAGGTTTCCTTGGGATTTGCCGACCGGCAATCTGTTCACGTACATTTCTGTAAGCTAAATATTTTTCGTGGATGCCTCTTTGTAGTCATAGGTTCTATTCAGTTATTTGGAAAGGGCTGACACACCGTTCCATCATGACTGATTTGTTGGAGTTAAAGAGTGGCCTTTATGGTTCTTGGAACCATAAAGGCCACTCTTTTGCTGTGAATTTCTTAAAAGGTTAGCACGGGATTCCGCCGAGAGGATGGGAAAAAGTATCGTTCTGTAGAGCAACTTCAACTCAACCCGGTCAAGCATTTGTCATCGCGGCAATATTTCCTCATGACTGTTTATGAATAGGATTTATAAAATCCCAAATTCAACGATGCACGTAAAAAGACGAATATGCTGAAGTCGTAATTTTTCTTGCGGGTCTGGGGCTGATCAGCTAGTATTTTATAATTACTAACGTAATTTTCCGAGAATTATTCCACTTTGCCCCACCAACCCCCACTATGCTCCCCAATACAAAAAATTTTGAATCTGCCCCATTAGTTCGATTTGGTGGGGCAGATTTCACTAGTCTAAAATATTTCTGGATTCTGCCCAACTACGGATGACGCCTTAGAATTTGTGTAGGTAGGTATGCTCGTATTTTATATTTGTTGGGAAAAGAAAGAAATGTATTTGTAAGTAAAATGTAACTAGGGCTAATCTAACTTGTGGGCCAGATTCCACTGCAAAATTTTAAGCATTCCACTTAGCCGCAGCAGTGGGGCGGCTTGGTGGGTTAAAGTGGAATAATTCATATTCCAAGAGCAAAACTAAATGTTGCTAATTATTTCATATCCTAAGGAATCATTAAGTATTCTCTAAGCTAAAATTACGAATACAATGTTGCTTAATCCTTCGCCATTTTAATATTTAAGTACGTAATGGGTGGACAGTTAATTTATGTCCTCAAGTTTCGGGATACGACTCCCGCGCCGGCTAATTATGATTTATTACCTTTTACATATAATGGATGAGTCACTCCAGATTGTGATAGCTTTGGAACGGTTGTATCTGTTTCCGGAAGATATGAGAGGGTTCACTATATCTGTGTAAGAATATTTGGTAGTTAATTAAATGTAGGAATGTTAAATGTGAATAGGACCTATTCATTTTGATTTCTAACACTTCTCCTGTAGTCTCAAATCTCAAATAATGCAAAATCACGCAGACCGTCCTATACACCTATCTTTGTGCCATATATTATTTATTATTGAGAATTGACGAGGGATGCGTAGTGCACAATCCAATTGTTTAGCCACTAAGTCAATCGACCATCATTCAATTAGGAACCTAATACTAGGTTCATGGTATTATGATTACTACCAATAAATCAATAGATACCTTCTATTATTGTTATACATTCACGTGAGTTTCACGTCCTTAGTAATTATAAAAAGATACTCGTGGAAGAGTCTCATTTCTATGCCAAAGAAACCGCTACTGGCGAAAATATTACCTCAGGAATAGTTCCTAAGAATATTTAAATATTAATATCGCAACACGCTTTACTGGACTTTTATAAAACGAGCAGCAGGTAAGTCGTGAAATGGAAAATTGTCTAGAAACTGGAAACTTTAGAACTAGCGCTTTACCAAGCATAATCAACATATTATGTTCCTCTCGATGAGAGGGAACGGGTCGTAATCCAGCACGCAGGTCTAGTGCAGGTTGGTAGATGGCACATGTCTTCAAATTTTTGGCGCTAGGAAATGCCGGTTTCCTCACGATGTTTTTCTACACCGTTTTGAGAGCAGTGGTGATGAAATAATTTACACAAAATAAAGTGCATGTCGGGTTCGAACCTACGACCTACAACTCGTAAGTCATGACCGTTACCACTGGGCCACCACTGCACAGCTTCTATGCGCTTTACCAAGCCCGAGTTTGCCAGGATTTTTTTTCGATGGCTATCCCCCTTGGGGTAAACCTAGGTGTACCTAGTTTTCATACAACTACCGTTCACACTCACTTCTCAGAAACCCGTTTTTGATCCGAGCATATAAGTACCTACATGTACAAGTGCGATTGAGCCAATTCCCGTTTATACAGTTCCAATTTCGAACTGTAAAAAAGACTGGCAAACTAAAAAAAAAAAAAAATTGTGGTGGGGTTACCCGCTGATTTAACGGTCCGTCAGCGGTCGGCAGTCTGATTTATGGTTTGACACTACAGGGACATTGAAATACTTGGAAATTAAGATACTATCAATCTATAGGTAACAAATATTTTTTCGACAATGGAAACAGAAGAAGAGCCTTCATACATTGTCATGATAAGCGCATCGTGGGCAGTTAGGTAACCCCTATACCACTTTGCTGACTGGCAAATCTTTTCACCTTGAAAATACCCATTGTAATAGTAATATGGCCCCTATGAAAAGAGTATGATAATACTTACCTAGAAATATATAACACTTTCGAAATGCCTGCGGATGAAAAAGGGCAAGACTTCCACAAAAGACCATAGATTACAGACCTTTTAAGATCGTGTTCTCACTATATACCACCGTAATCAATAACTTCAGTCAGATTCGCTCTTGACAATTGTAAGCTTCTTATAGGAACATAAAATATTATTAATTAAATTCGATTTCCGTGTCTGCCTGTGTGATTACGTTGTTCTTCTACACTACGCAACGGATAGTTAGCTATGTATAAAAGAAGACCATCAGACTTAACTATACCTAAAACCAATAATAATATATTAAACAAGCTGCGCCCCGCGGTTTCACCTCATAAATCTCGATCCCGTGGGAATATCGGGATAAAAAGTCCTAACCTAGGTCATGGTCTACCCAAGTGCCAAATTTCATCCAATTCAATCAGCCGTTTTAGCGTGAAAGTGTAACAAACAGACCAACAAACAAACTCAGTTTCGCATTAATAAAATTAGTTAGAAAGACAAAGTTTATAGTGGATCAGATAGAAATTAAAACAAAAGAATAACCAGCAGGGGATCCGATCAGGGGATCCGACCAGAATAAATCGAAATAAGCACTTCAGGGATTGTGGCTGCAACTGGGCTGACTTTGAATTTGTCAAACTATTTAATATGTTAATTTAATCAAACCAAATCGCACGCATTGCGGCTGTGTAACAATTTATAGGTAAACTAATGGTCACAATATATTAATTGAATTGAGAAACATTTTAGTGGCTCATTAGATATTTATATTGAAAATGCAATATAAAATGCATGCGACACATATTGTGATCAAATTACTGTTTTTACTTTTAAATTATAATTAATTACCATTTATATTAAAAACTCAAAATCTTTTAGATGCATTATAAGTTTATAACCTATGAATGCATTATTGTACCTATTTTATTTATAAGTTCGATTTTATTATATACATATTACAACACTTAGATTAAAAAAAAATCTCGTTGTTCCTCTCAAACAGAGCACCTGCCATCTAATCTCTTCACCACCCTTGGTTGACTGGTAGATAATGCCTAAGGCATTAAGTCCGCCTTTGTACATGTTTTGAGTGTGAAAAGTTTAAATAAATAAATAATCTTTCTGGGTATTGAAATAAACGGTTTTTTTACCGACTGTAAGATAGTAATGAGTTTAATCTCCAAATGCCATCATATTAATGGCAAACATCTTTTTCCCATTACCGTCATTATGTTCCTACGGGCGATAAGATAACCATAACATTAATGAAATTACATCAGCAGGTCAAACATTGTATTCTAATATAACTAGAAATACCTCGTCATCTAGATATAGGTACAGTCAAGAAATAAATATGATAATATGATATCAAGGTAATATTTAGTTGCACCTCATTATTTTTCCGATTACGTCATTGCCAAAATTTTGTATCAAAATTACAGTTCGAGAAGGTAACATGCGCCAACTATGTGGAATCCCTTTCCACATAGTTGGTTTTGAAAATTGCTTAACATTCTAGCTCCATGACCGTTCATGAAGACTATAATAAGATAATAATCTTCTCAGCTGTATAAGAAAATATCTCACAACATAGACAAAGAGATCTCCACACGACTGATCAAGTAATGGGATGTGATAAATATCCATACCTACATTAATTATACAGAGTGTAGCCAACCATCCAACAATTCCGTTTGCATCAAAGACCGAAGTATTGAAGCAAAAAGGTAAGGTCCAATAATACAGGCATTCAGGCGGACTTGCTTGATAAAGCAGAAAGATTTTAATGCGGATAAGTAGTAGGAACTCATCGATTTTGAAATTTATTATTTTGCACGAGCCACCCGCTCGGTCGCCGCCGACGGGAGGCGACTATTGGAGTAAACTTTACACCTTGCACTATCAATTTATACTCTGACAACTTTATTGGATTTATTGTTTTTGCTCCGTTTAAATTAATAGCATAGAATAAACTCCTGAATAGTTTTATGGGGTTTTGCATTTTATTCATTCCTGAATGTTTTGATCATAATAATATATCTTGATGTTTTATGGATTATTTTGAACTAGGGCCACGTCCCTGCTTCACACGTTTTTAAGTAATATAATATACACTTTCCAGAATAAACTCTCTAAATGATGGTGAAAACCGCATCAAAATACGTTGCGTAATTTAGGTGAAAAACGCGGTCATACAGACAGTCACGAACAGCGATTTCAATTATTCATGCATTCATTCTAAATTTTATTTTTATTTTTATTGGTGTTCAATTGGTTTTTGGGTGACGTCGAGTGTGAAAATTGTTTCTACATTGTTGTTTTGGGTTCCCATCTGTAAAAACAAATGTAAGTGGTAATAGTAAATTAATAAACAATTATTATTGTAATAATAACATTATGTAACTCTAGAATTAAAAGTAGGTACCTATAGGTATTAATTATACTAGAAAAAAAAAACAATAGAACACTAAATACGTGTACTTAGGTACGATATACATTTCCGTTTTTAAATTTGCACTAAATAATATACATTAAAATAATACCGTAAAGTGCACCAGTGAAGCTGACTATCGTCAAAGATATTACCAAGCTTCAAACTCTGATATTATTAAGACTGCTGCAGAAAATTTCAACGTTAATATTTTCTATGCAATCTTCGGTATCTCGGAATGAAAGGAAAATATATTACTGAGATGCATCATCTGCTTATTTTCTCCGGCAGCTGTTGAAGAAAATTAAGTGAAATGAAACATGAGCTACAAAGTAGGTCCATTATAGTTAAGATACGAACAGAAAATAGTAGGTACCCTATAATATTTTCATTTTGATTTCTCATTTCATCCTACTTTTTCATTGTGTAAATAGCACAAAGCTTAGTTTTGACAAAAGAGTTATTAATCTTCCTTTTCAAGAGTTGACTTTAAATTAATAAAGAACCGCTTTGTAAGAAGGAATCAATAGAAAGTAGGTCAACTGGACTCATTTGTGATCGGACGACCAAAAAGAACTGTTGAACTTAAACGCAATGTAAATGATCACTGCATCTTTATTAGTACCTAACTACGAGTATTTAAGCTTTCCATAATGCTAATACATCACTATTGTATCCCCGAAACACCTGAGACCGGCAATATCATGGATTATATCCAAGATAAGCACCGGAGGCCAGACTGTCGAAAATCCTTCCATTCATCATTTACACGAACGTGCCCAATACTGCCTTCAGTGAATTTATAAAAATCATCCCGTTTTTGGCACGTAAAGATAATTTTTATAAGCCATCGTTTTTTAATAAGGCAATCAATAATGTCAGATAAAGCTGTCAATAATTAATTTTATTTAATGACAACATTATTTTTACGGATTTTGTTGGTTAAAATGGCAGATAGGACCCGGTTGTTTTGAAGGCTTACTGGGGAAATTGTGGTATCAACACAAAAAGGATAAAGTTACTTTTTGTGTTTCCTACTCTGAAAACTTTTCAATTTGATATGGAAAAGGACACCTACACGGGACACATATAGGAGATACTCTGGCTGCACTTTAGAAATACACTCGTGAATAAATTGATCTTGGCATGGAAATGGCTCAATTTAGTTGAGTATCGACTAAACTAAAATGTATTTCTATGTTTTCTTTGGTGTACAACCAACAGGCAGGACACATGCTAGCCTGTCAAAATATATACTCATTTTAGCACAATATATCGGTCGAGTATTTTGAAGTTTAAACTTTAATTTTCTTTAGTCTCTTTCTAGGATAGGAGTAGGATTATTAATAACTAGCTGCTCGAACCCGGCGTTGCCCGGGTGAATTTCATGTATTGAGATTTATATAGTGGACTTTCCTAACATGTTCTATCATAAAAATCTTGTCCAGACAATTACGAACACAATAAAAAAAAACTGTCAAATCGAGCCGTCCTCAAGTTTCATATATGTGGAAATTCATTTTTATTTAAACAGATTCTGTTTCATTATGGTACCTACACTGGAATTGGCTCTAGTAACAGATTGAAAAACAATGTTATTTTCTCATTAGCGTATGTAAAACTGAATCGTAGTCAAACTCATTCCCCATCTAGGTCTAGTTTTCAATGAACTAAGTTTGGTTCTTACATATGTACATACATTCAAACTTGAATGCCACGGATTGCGTTTCCTCTTCCCGCCTACTTTATGAGAATAACTGAAAAACTTCTAAATCATAATTAAGTCCAATTGGTGCAAAGCGACGATATATAAAGTGAGGATTGTCGAAAGACTGAAGTTTTGTTGTCCCAAGAAGTGACAGACGTAAGATAATCCGCTCCCTGATGCACTAGCTTTTTAGCTTACCTGGAATTGGGCATGTAATGTAGGTAATAGTTGAATTTTGGTACTAAATATGTAGCTTAAAGTCCGTCTTTGTGTCATAAAGTATTGACGGGCCATATATGACGGTCGGCAGACGCGTTGAGGCGTGAAAACTGGACAAACAAACAAATAAGACAACTCCCACGAAAGAGTTCATAAAATAAAAGTTTTCTATCTTTATCTAAGGGTTATTTTTATAACTCTTTATGTTTACTACAAGCTAAGTACTTCTCGTCGTTTCAGGCAACCATAAGGAATAACGGCAATTCAACATTTAGTTGCTCTTTCATCTTTTGTAACGGAGATTTCAGATACCAATCTTTCATCTTACCATAAATTATAACTTCAGTGTAAAGTTCAGAGGTACCATTCATTAAACTTAAATCATTTCGGATCATTTTATTGTTATATGAATTGAGATTTTGAAAAGGGATTGAGTAATTGTACTCTATTACAGTCATATTTTATGAAGATATGCTTGTTACAATTTACGACTGCACCTTTCAACCCTGTATGTTCAATATCATAAAATAAGTCATAAAATATGACCTTTCTGATATCATAATTACATAAGTTTACTTTATTTTGCTTTATGCAGAGGCTTAGCTGATATGGGCCTCATTATTATTTTTGTTTCGTTCGAAATTATACATTAATATTTAAAAGGGAATAAGTATAAGTTTCTTTACAAATGGGCATTCATCATTAATTTAAACATTCATACAGACATTCATTGTCAATAAAGAATAAAATGCGATGCAATTTGTCAAAAGATTGTTTTAGTTTACGAAATAAACTTGCAAAATAACTAATAATCGACGCAATATTTACAAAATAAAAGTAAGTATTTTATCACAACATAAAGACTCAAGAGCAGGACAGCGGATAACGCAGACGGTTTTTAATAAAAACTTTTCCAGTATAAGATGAGCGCCATCCTTCAGTGCTATTCACTCGGTGGGTCCGTCCTCAAATGATGTACTTTACCGCAACGTATCATCTTCGGATTAGACTGTCAATAGCTGTATACGTTTCTTGGTTTTTTTACTATTGTCGTAGGTAGGTACATGTTTTTTGGTCTTTAAAAACTGAACTCTTTGATGACGAATTCAGTCTTGATGTAGGTAGTGGTTTTGATGGCGTTTTCATTGCTACGATTTTTTTTCATTTTAGTTAAGTAGTTTATTTCACCTTCAGTTTTTTTAATAAGTTTCAATATTGGATCAATAGAATTTAATTAATATTTAAGAGGGCAAGTAGGTAATTTAATTATATTTCTTAAAATTGTAGAGTAGTAGGTAAGTATGGTGCAATTTTCTTGTTCTTCCTCGTAACTAGTTTAGTGCTAAGGTAAGTAAGTACCTTGACATGTTAATAAATGATCAGTAAATAATGCGTATTCGTCTTTAAACTATTATTCAAAAAAACAATTCCCTATCCCACGAACCACATACATAGTTCACAGTGATTGTAAAATATTGGGTCTGCTTCTCGGGCAGAGAAAGTGTTAAATAGTCTACTACTATACACAAGTGACGTTTGTCATTAGGGTGCACTTACGTACCATTCATATTATCTCCTATAATAACACTAATACACGCTCCATTTCCTAAGATAAAACATCTAATGAATGCAAGCTTCAAAGCATATCCGCAATTGAAATTAACCGCAGCCGAACTAAAAAGATTATTAAAAGCACAGATTTCTCTTTGATTCAGGATTTAATGCAAGAAGTAGAAAAAGTACAACCTAATTGAACCAACCACATTCAATTTTTAATTTAGTATCCGAATTGTCAGTAGAATTCTGTCATAATTCATATCAATTCTGGACATCATTTCACCGCACGTTGGAATATAATACGATATCGAATTTATCGATAATACGAATCTCGTAACATTACTTGATACTAAATGGTTATTCCATCTTTAGGTTGAGGATTTGTATTATTTATTTCTGAAATCCAATCTTTCTTGGTTTATTTTTATTCATAGTTATCTAAGGCAGTTATAGTGCCTACCTTTAGCAATTGAATTGGTATTGTTTATAGTCTCATCACTCAATTGACGTCATTCACGACTACCCCGGTCACATCACACATAAAATCTAGATCTATGAAGGCGCAATGAACCTCTAAAACTATTAAGGATCGGGTAACCATTCAGCTGAAAGCATACATCAGTCGATTGCTCACAGTTATCTAAGGAGAGTGCATATAGTGTCTGTAGCAGTCTGAAGCGTACCTAGCAGTTCGTATCAGTTTCAAAGCCGTGGCGTAGACGCATCGTATCCGTAGCGTGTTCCTAGCGTCCAGAATTTTGGCCTGCATTAACGACAGCATTGCGGATGACCGGATAAACTCGCTATTGAATTATTTTCTGTACCGTTTGCTCGTTCTGATTCTGAGCAAGCATATTTGAATTATTTATATTGAGAGGCAACTTCTGTGCTAGTTTCTCAATTCTGATTCTTTTGTTCGTATTCTTATAATTAGGAATATAAGAATACTACCTTTTAATGAAAGGTAAAAAAAACTATATATTAGTAGGTAATAGTAGAGTATATTGTAAAAAGAGTCCTCTAGGGAAACTCTATCAACAATTATATTTCTGCCGCCTATCTGCATCGCCCTGGTTTGAATGCCGATGAAATAACGGTATATTTCAACTTTTTCTGAAATTTCCATCGCCCGCCGCATCGTTACAATTCCAAGGAATGAGGAAGGTAAACCAATAAAGGCGGAAGGAGCCTCTTTTTATTAGCTAGACCGTGGGTTGTGGATCTGTAACATAAATAATAAAAACTATAAAAAATAAATTATACACAATCATCAAAGTCATAAATTCTCTCATCTTCTTCTTATCATGTCAATGGCAAATATAATTTATTTTGACCCAGAACTCGGCAACGCTGACACCATTCGCTGACGCAGACATAAGGTCCTCACGTGTACACAGGACAGGGCTGCGGCGCAAGACGAAAGATATTATATAATATATACCTACGTATTCTCACATTATGATTGACTATACAAAGTAAATCTAAAACAATTTACGATAACATAAAACATAGATTCATATCTTGAAGATATTGGAGGAGCTACAAAGTTTTTGAGGTCTTAACAACTTAATATCGCCTGCTCAGCGAGATTCCAACTTTGTTGAGAACTGCTGGCAAACAATTTATAATATAATATGAACAAAAAAGGGAATTTTGTGTCGTTCAGCCTCATTCATCTCCGTGAATAACAATCTTTGACAAGATAACCGATATAAAATGTAAACACTTTGCTTTGAAGATTAAGAAGCAAAAATAGGCCGCTTCATTATTTAAATGAAGGTTAGCCTCGATGCCTTGATTACGGCCTCCTGGAAGTTTTAATGTAGATGATAACATTAATATGTATTAGCATTAGGTTCATTTAGGGTTCAATCAATGTTCTAGAAGTGGCAAGCGCGCCTGCTAAAGCTGGGTTTAGACCAAACGAACTTAGAATCAGAGCAATTCAGAGCATTCTGTTCTTGATATTCCAGTATAAAAAAATGCTATGAGATTATCAATATGTAAACAGAAGTGTTTACATATTGATAATCTCATAAAGTGGGGTGAAGAGTATTCAATTGTTTGTGTCTAAACCCACCTTTGGACAGAATTTTTGCTTAGATAGGTACTTTCAGTAGTGACCCGAGTATTGTGATAGTTGCTATCGGGGACTAAAAACCATAACAAACAAAAAATACGAGTTAACGAAAGGACCCCTTTATAAGAAGAAAGGCGTAATGCGTTATTTATTTAAAGATAACGTTACCCAAATGCTATTTACGGTCGTGAATCGTACATACATAATATATGACTGAAGGACCGGCTCGTAACGCGAGTGTAAAGGAAAACTCTTCTCCCAATATTTGTATTGTCTCGGGTCGCACCTAAACACATCACTATTCATGATAGAAGAAATACTGTGATTATTCTAAACTCGATCTTTGTTGGGAAAATGTAATGTATGAAACTTTGTAGATATTAAAGCCTTTTCATAGAAGACGTCGGGTTGATGAACCGATTGGCTTGCTGTGCTGCACGGTGGTTTTGGTTCCGATGCTTGCAGCGTTTGTGCAATAATTTACTGTAACTCAGACAAAATTAACCCATCAGGAGTCGGAAGTAATCGTAGTGAGAGGCAATTTAAAAGGCATCCGTCCTATATATACACAAATGCAACCTGCAACATAATGGATTACGCAGTTGTTCTGAATTAAAACTTTAATGTAATCATCCTATTCATTGTGTTGCATTTACAACCATATTTTCATAATAAACGATGCTAAATGATAATAATATATTAGTAATGCGATGATATGCCCTTCACAACAATGCCAGTTAATGTATTAATCACTCAATTACCTGGGGAATGATTATATTACCTATAATATTTTGGACACACAATACATACGATGCAAGCATTTTTATCACAACTCAAATATTTGGTGAAATGGCTGCACTTGCCTAACAGATTTTAAATCTAAATAGTCTGGGCATTTTAACTGCAAACAATATCAAATACAACTTTAGATAATAGTGGATTAATCTAGACAAGAGTCTATTAATCTCGATAGCAATCATTACAATTGTACCTACATGACCGTTAAATTTGTGGCAGTGACATAATTGGAATTTATCTAAGTATACTAATAACATTACTCAAAAGAGGTAAAATTTGTTTGTTTGTTTGTTTGGCATTGGGCAGGGCACATTGCTCGCAGAACAGATGGCCGATGGGGCCGAAACGTTCTGGACTGGCGACCGCGTACCGGAAGACGAATCTTTGGAAGGATCCACAAGGTGGCCCGATGACCTGATGAAGGCCACAGGAATCCGCTGGATGCGAGAAGCACAGAACCGGTCAAAGTGGCGGTGCTTGGAACTATCACTCGAACTTGTGTTTTTTTTTTTTTGCTTTGTATAATCCAATTCTTGAGGAAGGTAACATCACGCTACGACCCTTAGGAGCCGAGCAAAAGTCGCGGTGGGTCGGGGGCCGAAATTTTTCGCGGAAGAAGTCGCGAAAAGAAGCTAGACTAAAATATAATTCCACTTACAAGGGAGATACATTTATTACAGCTAATTCCTGCTGAAACCATACAATAATTGTTGTTGTGGATGTTCTTGGATCAACAGTAAGATACGTCCGTTTAGATAATGGTCTAAAATACTGTATTAATCTTCCTTATCGTGTAATATCTTGGGGATAACAATTAGGGATGTTGACTGTCAACGAGAGCTTTCAGTAAAGACCTTTTAGTCCACAGTGACGATGTAAGTAGGTACATAACTACGTTCAGCGCACTTTACCAGTCAGTCTTGAGTCTAGCTACTAGAGTTACTGACTAACATTTTCGTACAGCTTGTGCTGAGACGAGAAAAATATTCGAGTCAAGACCTAGAGCGATTATTTATTAAAATGTTTTATAACAAATAGGATTCTTAAATACTGAAACAATCTTAATCCTAATTCGCAAAGAAAACTAAAACGGCGTGTTCCTTGTTTCGCGTTTAAGCTGATTATGCGATTAAGTTTGCTCTAAATCCGCATTAAAATAACAGAGATTAGGAATGTTGCGTTGAAATAGATGATAGGCACTCGTCCTTCCTTCCTCCGAAGATAATGGCCCACTTCGGGCGTTTCTGATTTTTTTTTCCGAAGCAATGTTTCTTATTCCAATCCGTAGAAATGAAATACTTGTTTAGGTCCTTGTGGGTTTGACTAATTACTGCTTTTTGGTAAATAAGTTCTGATTAAATGGGTATTTAAGTCTTGATTAACTTTTTTTTTTAATGTCTTTAACATATCTCGGGACCTGGGATCATGGACCTCTGGAAGGCGTACGAAGGGCCGAAGCCAACTCGCAGAGGGGATTTAAAATGAGGAGGCACCAACCAACAATTATCCCTATATGCACTATGCAAATGCACCCAAGGACAACCCCCGGTTGGTGCAGGACTATTTTAAGAATTGGAAAAAAAAAAATGGGGTATAGGTATGGGTATGGTGGTTACCATGACTATAAAAAGACTATGTCCCCTGCCTGATCAATGTTAAGTAATACACGGATAAAATGGCAAGGGGGCACACTCAATAATGGGCCCCCGAAAACTGTCGCTAGCACATGGTGACGTAGTGGCAAAGGGGTAACTTCCTTCTTAACGGAGGAGTGGAGAGGTATTCCACGGCTATCAGGAACATCCCGGAAGTACGGTCAAGATCCCTACCAGCATCTAACTAGAATATTTCGTTCCTCTGGCTCATCACCCTAGACGTATTTCGGCAAAGTAAACTGTACCGGCACAGACTTAGAGTTGGGAGAATGCGGAGCTTGCCCGACTCTAGGTCTGTGCCAGTAGAGTTTACTTTGCCGAACCACGACAACAACGTAGAGATACGGTGGTGAGGATTTTTACAGTTTATATTATAATCATTTCTACAGAATTTGTAACGTGTGGCCTCGTTTCTGAAATACATAATAAATCAAATAGCTTAATTTCCGCTATTCCACGTACTCAGAATAATTATTATATTATTTAACACACCATTGGCACAGTCGGAATTATCGTTTATCGCTCTTCAAAATGAACATGAAGTATTGTAGATATTATCGATATTGTGACATTTTGTGATCCCAACAAAATATTGCAAATTAATGTGCTTTGGTAAGAACACAACCACAGATTGTATAATTTAATTTAAAAAACTTGTATGCCTACTAATAAACGAACGACCAAACTCAAGAATTAATTATTCAGTCTCACATTGTTGGAAACATTCCCAGAAGACCCAAAAAACTGGTGAGAGAAAAAGAACATATAATGGTTCTTTTGTTTGTTACATTTATGTACGTGCCCTTTCAATTGTCTAGCGCGATATATCCTGGCGAGGGCTCATTTCGAACACCATTAAATAGGGGAAAGCCATCATTGCCACCATTTCCCCGCATAAGATGAACGCAATGGAAACATTTCGAAGGTGAAACAGATGTAATGATATCCTTAAATATCTGCTAAACTGGATATGGGGTTTAGCGTTACAATATAGACGTTTTATTAGCTACATTACTTATCCTCCAATAATGGATCGTTATAATATACAATCTACTATATAAATTGGCAATCTTGTCTTCTCACTACTGATATTTTTTGTCACAATCGTTAGGTACATTTTTTCTAAGAAATAGCTGTCAGACTAGATAATTAAGGAGCTACTTCTTCTCCAATAAATATTACGCTATGGTAAGAATTTATCCTGATATCAAACGAATATCAATTAAGCGAATCACTTTAGTTACTAACACAATTGGTTTCGTAGCTTTATTGACAAGGCGACTTAGGACTGCCATAATTACCCTAGTTTTGACGCTAAAGTTGTCACAGTAATAAACATAAATTCTGCGGATATGATTAACATAAGGAAACCGTATTTCATTATGACAAAGCCATATAATTAGTTCCTAGTTACTGATCAGATAACTTCCTCTAAAATATAGACATTAAAATAGGTGTTTCCACGAGATTGTTTACAGAATTTACAATGACGTAGGTACAAGGGCGAGAGACACCCATCAGGATACACATAAAAATGCATTTAAACTAGATTACCATCAAAATGCAAATGTGGTTCAAAATTAAAGCGAATAAGCATTCATGAAATCGTATAGTACCGACGCGTTGGTCAGATGGGAAAACAAGATAAGGCTTGCAATAGAGGCGCCTTTGTGCTTCACTAAACATCCATGCATTATGTACCTAGGAGAGTAAACAAGGCGACACGTCGTCAAAGGTAAATGAGCAGCGATCAAAAGTCCAGGTCATCGTGGCCAATTCTATTGTTCCCAGAAAATGTTGCTCTCTATACCAAAGAGGTAAAGTTTTATACACACAATTGTTACATATAATCTCCTCTCCTAAGTTAGATTGGATTTTTTTATACTGATCGGATTTTTCCCTTCTCTTTTCAGGGTAAGAAACTTTTACATTCAAATATGTATAAGATATAGAACTCGCGAAGCTTACCAGGATAACGCCACGGAAATAGGAACACACCTATTTTTAACCCCCGACGGAAAAAGAGGGTTGTTATAAGTTAAGGTGTGTATCTGTGTATCTGTGTATCTGTCTGTACCCTAGTAGCTCCCAAACGGCTGAACCGATTTTGATTTCTTTTTTTGTTTGAGGTGTCTTAGTGTCGAGTGTTCTTAGCTACAATTCAAGAAAATGCGTTCAGCCGTTTGAAGATTATCAGCTCTTTTCTAGTTGACGATTGGATGTGCGCATCTTCCACAGGTCTGATCGATTTGAAATTTAGTATCCTGTTACTTCAATAAAGAAGAACATAGTAACCTTGGAACGATACTGCAGCATCACCAGGAATTGTGTCGGGGGTTATTTAAATTTTTAATTTTAACTTGTCTAAACTGTGTTACGGAGTCGTTAAGACTTACGAAAAGAGGTCACCGGAGTGCAAGTCAGTCACAATTTGTTTTCGTGGCGTGAACTTATACATAATACACGGTTACTTACTTAAGGCTTAACTTACTACGTAGGAATGGTGTGGTGGTGTACTTAAAAATATTCAAGCCTTTCCATGGTACCTACTGCCAAGTACTTAGTAGGAATTGGTCTCTCTTGTGACTTATGCTAGTACTATGATACCGTCGAGAAAATTAAAAAGAATATGTCCAAAAAGCTGCTTCTTTTCTATTGCTATGCTGCTACTGAGAATTTGGTTATCACAGAGTTCTTGCATCAATAATCCGATTGTCTGTCACCTTGAGCATGTATTCTTCGTGGTCTCAGAATCGATGAGTCCGTGGCCTTCTGCACACTCAACCGCAACTATGTTCTTCTCGACACAGAACTCTCATCACTTCATAATGTTAAATAAGTTCAGCACTAACCTCCACTAATGTACAAAGTAGGCTCAAACTCAAATTAGTCAGAATAAATATAAACTAATTTGTAAAGGCGCAAACTAAGTTCTATCAAGTTATCTAAGATTAAGATAGCCTACGCTAAATATATATCCCGAGACCGTAAGATTAACAAAGTGAGTTGCTTATCTCTGAATATCCCATTATGTTAATCTAGCGTAATTGTTTATAGGTCTAGCTGGCCCATTTCTCCCCGTGGTGTGGGGGAGAGGCGGCCATAATAAATCACTGCTAAAAGGCTTCATTGTTGGCTCGACTGACAAAGGTTTTGCGCCTGATGGCAATGGCACGTGCGTGCGGAATTAAAAGGCGTCCAACCGCACTTCCCGTGACCCGACGCTCCCCGAGGCAGCCCGAGGCACGCCACGAAGGGTTGCACTCGCTTAATGTCCTTTAAAACTAGAGCATTATTTGTGTCATTTTAATGGACAAAATATTTTGCAGGTGACATTTAAACCTGGGGTTTGTTTGGCTGATACAGTGACTGGATTTACGTTCAAAACAACTCCATATTTGATAGGTTGCTTAGGGGAACTTTTTAGCATTCCTTTTGACTGCCTTTGAAAAATTTATAAGTCGTTGATAAAACGATATAAAACAACTGATCGTCCTGCGCGCCAATTACCAATCTTACTAAGACAAAAAGGGGTCCAAGAGTGAAATTAGTTCGAATAATTTCACGGACACGGTCAAAGTCCCTCCACTCAATTCATTATTGCTGAAAGACCCAAAACTCTTCATTAACTTATGAAGAGACCTTAATACATCCAAACTATGAAATTGATGATTTCTTAAAGTTCTGGCTTGGATTTGATCGGGTAATTAAAATTTGATAAGAATGCTACTAAAAAGTTTAGCTGTATTTTTTCACTAAATGCGGTTTTATGACACACACGCATATTAAATTGTATGACTCTTCATTTTTAAATCATTTCCCATTATTTAAACTACTAGTACTGAAATAAAAATCCTGCACATACCAATATATATTATATATATATTCCTGCATGAGAAAAAATACAAACTGAATTTTTACCAACTTCACTTTAACAAAACAAACTTGCAAAAGAAGAGTACTTGTGCAAGTAATATTTAAGGCTCATGTCGGCGCGTTTAACAATTTAACTTTACTTGTTAAGTTTTGTGACCTAAAGCCTTTTAGTTACGGTTATGTTAGGTGCTCCAACTTGTAGGATCCTGAACTTCTTAAACTGTTACTGTCACGACACCTGCGGGTCTCACAAATTATTGTATAATGCCAGGTATACTTTGATTAACATCAAGAAAACTTGCTCAAATTCATGCAAAGTGAAAATCATTTTATTTGAGTTTTTTTTTCGGAGTTAGGTATAAATAATTATATTTTCATTTAATTAACTATACTGAAACTGGATACATACATAAGCTGCAGTGTTAACAAAAAAATATCTAGTAAATCATGTAGGTATATTGTTAAATGTTTATAGGTACACCAAAATTCGAGAAGCTCTCTATAAAAAATGTTTTGCAATGTTTTCTATTTGAAACCCACATGTATACAGAATTCAATATTGATTTCAATGGAAATGTTTGCAGCATACGAACTTCAAATATTGAAACTGAAACATTGTATTTGCGGATAGCCGGAAAAATGTTTTAAAACTCTTTAGTTTACCAAAGCACGGCTCAAACCAGGTTAGCTATGAGGGAATTTCTACCAACATTCATATCTATCTTTGGTTTACCTACAGTTACACAAAACGAAAAACACCGTTTTCGACATTATTCATGCATGTACCGTGTTCGTTAGTCCACTATTTTGCTCGAGGTATTCACGGAATGAATTGCATCCATCAGCGAAAACCCCAGGATTTTATCAATGACAATCACAAAAATTTAAATGAAAGTTTTTAATGTTTTTATTTTATCCACTAAAAATTAATATGCATACGTGGACAGGCATCGAATGTCATTGACGTATTTTTAGGAAAATATATTTCTGGTTTCAAATTAAATGTAAACCTAGATTTAAATAACAGCGCGCTTATCAGTGCATGTGCATGATTGTAGATAAGGATTGTATGTCAGTGACAAAGGTCGATGATCAGTGAAAAACTTTAACATAGAACGTAATTATTGATTTAAATAAAAACTCAAACTCAAAGCATTTATTTGATTTAACCATTTACAGACACTTTTGAAATGTCAAGGAGTCCATCAGATAGAAATATGATGATGGCCACTGCTCATTCTAAAGCGTAGTAAGCATAGAGAAGAACGGGTAACCAAACTCCATGGACACTCTTTTAAATTATACTGTTACAAAAATATTAGTTACATCATTAATGTAGATTTCATAATTATTTGTTACGATGTAAAAAAGAGTTACACGTTAAAAGCTATTCTCTGCTCATATATAATTGTAGCAACTTGGTAATTGTGATAATGATTGATTGATTTGATTTGTGATTGTGTGGTATGGTTTCTAGTATCGTTTGCTGGCCAATGGGTTCTGGAGTGGCGACCGCGTGCCGGAAGACGTAGCGTTGGAAGGCCTCCCGAAGATGGACCGATGACCTTGTGATTCCTGCAGCCGCAGAAATCCGCTGGACGCGGGTAGCACAGAACCGGTCGAAGTGCTGGTGCTTGGGGGAGGCTTATGCCCAGCCGTGGACGTCTTTTGACTCAAATGATGATGTTTGATGATGATGGTTTCTAATAAGTAAGTTTTGTCTCTTGAATCTTTCTGGTATCTTGAGATAATATTAATCTGCCTTTTTGGCTGACTTGACTCAAGCACGTGACTGAATGTTGCATAGCAGATAAAGGTCTGTTTCTTATCTCTTGCACTAAGCTGAACTTATATTGGGCACGACCTTATCAATTACGTTACGACTTCAATCATATCGGTAACGTCATACATCGTACTGAGAACAGCTGTTGAGAATAGTAAGATAAACACAAGATAAGTCGAAACTGGAATCATAGTTCAGTAATCTACTTGTAAATAAGAAATGTTTACGACTGGATACAGCATTTAATAAAACTGCGATAAAAGTATCAAAAGCACTTGTTCTCAAAACACTTAAACACTTTTACTGACGTCACAAAAGGCTTTAATTGTAAAGTAACATAATTGGTTGGCATAACCTCAATTAAAAGCCGTCAGAAAGTCGTCAAGTCAGAAATTCACTCCTGAAAATTGTTAATAAAGCAACTTGTACAAAAGTACGAAAGTCTTTATTGACTTGTAATGATCGTTAACCGCTGGCTGAAAAGTATTTTCATGAATACAGAGCAAATAAAGGTTCCATTTAAGGCTGCTGAGGCCCGATTCAGTCATTAATAATTCATTTTCTACCTTGGGACATTCGATAATTTTGTCCCTAATTCTAGAACTTAGCTGGTAATTTGGAAGAACAGGGTCTGTTAAACACCTGGTTTATTAATTCAGGGATAATTATATGAATGCCTCGTTGGTCTCGTGGTCGCAAGCGCTACTGCTGAGCATGAGGTCCTGGGTTCGATTCCCGGGTCGGGCAGTGTTTTATTGGGTTTTTCCATCTGGAATTGCTCAGTAGTAGCCCGGAGTTCGGATTTGTGCCCGGTTGATGGCAATAGACTCGCCTCCTATTACATGGGACTTAAACATAGCTGGCGAAATGTGGTCGTTATAGTACAAAAGGCAGGTACACCTCTGCCTAACTCTTTGGGGAATAGAGGCGTGATGTTATGTATGGATAATAATAATGTGAGCATCTTATTAATTTCAATGTGCTTGTTTAGTCATCAAAATGATCATTTCTGGCAAAACCTTCACATTCCTTTCTTTGCATGTTTTTGTCCCAATCAGTCGCAGGTAGTTTCTATTGGACAAATCAATACTCAATACTCAATATCTTTATTGCTTTACCATCAACTCCCTTCTGAAATCTGAAACGTAAAATAAAATTATATCCACAAAAATATTACTCAGATAGATACGATGTAATCCGCAAGGATTACTAAATTCCAGTCGGTTTCAATATATCCTCACATTACGTTGTAGTGTAGGACCTACATGATTTACATTCGTAGCATAGGAAAAATATTCACTTTCGGTGCAGAGTAAGTGATCCCGCAGGTATATTCGGGTAACCGAATTGATCGAGTACCTTTGGGGCCACATAAATTGTATAATATTTTTTGACCATTGCACGGACAGAATGGACATTCTGGCCCCCGATTTTCTATGATCCATTAAAATGTAATACGTGTTATTGTATGCTTAGGCATAAAATGTAACCGCCGAAAGATCTATAAAAGATGGGGACGTTCATAAATATGTAACTTTGGGATATTGCTTCAGTTATAGCGTCGATGTTCGCTTCCTGATCATTGTCAATATAAAACTGGTATTTGAAAACTTCTGAGATTTATTGGGCGAATGGTTTTACGGCTGTTTTTATAGTAACTTTATGAAAAGTTGCAGATAACAGCTGAAAGTAATAAGTAATTATCTAAATTGAGTCCATTTCAGTCGAGTGTTTGAAAAACACGACGTTTTTTATACGCAAGCCTATGTAAGAGCCGAACAAAGAATGTCAAAAGCTTTTGCGGTCTTTTTAAAAACCTTTGAACAAAGCCCTCTACACACCACTTAAAAACGTGGTACTCTACAATGAAATTCACAAAGTTTTTTGGGTTCAAAATAGGTTGACGAATTCAAATCAAATGGGTCAATTTGTCATCGTAACTAATGCACACAAGTAGTAGGTATAGCCCGGGACATGTGACATGAGAAAAATGGCACCGTGCTCAATAGTGATGGATGGGTGCATACTGCATACTGCACTGTAATGTAGCGCACACGTTTCATACCATAGAAATATTTTAAAAAAATCATACCAACTGTTGTGTGTGAATGATTTTTCGAATATTTGAGAAAACTTTTTCCTAAGGTAGTGAATTAGGTATTGAAAAGATAAATACATCTAAATAAAATAGTTTAACATACAACGGATTTAATTAATTAAATAAACGTACTTACTACTTAAACAATATAACTCCAACGTATCCGCTAAACAATAAGGAAATGCAACGCACAACTGAAACAAACACTTCACGTAAATGGCATACAAAACCAAACAAAGCTTACAAACACACTGTTTGCAAATCCCAATTAAACTAAGAGTTAAAGGTAAGTACAGGAGTTAGTTGAGCCCTGGGAGCACGCTCGATAACCGCACTCGTCCAACTTCATTTAAGTTAAGCTTTTGGCTAAGCAGCGCCTAGTGGCTCGCTGACTGCCAATCAAACACACGGCGAGTTTGTAAACTTACCGCCTTTATAATGTTAACTAAAGCTCACGAGATAACAGGGTGTCAGGGTGTAAGCGGCTCCGTTCAAAGTTTCGAGTCACACGTTTCTTTTTGTAAATTGCTGCTGCATAAAATTAACTAGGTATATTTTTTCTGCCACTATAGCTTCATGTTTACTTGTTCTGAAACTTCACAAGAAATTTTAATGTTGTTCCGTCTTTTCCTTAATTAATATTCTCTCCTCAAAAGCGAAATGCATTAATTTTTAGTTGCTTCCTTTCAATAAAACTTTGATAATCCTCGCCAACTAACCGCCGTACATTGGCTCAACAAGGGAGAACCAAAAAGAACCGACACCATAACTTCCGAACTTCCTTCTTTTATAAAGTTTTCCATCGTTTGGAATAACTGCAAACACAATTCAACACCTGCGGGATTATTTAACTCGAACTCGGGCCTTAAAATTAAAGCGCTCTGGGGCTTAATTTGTCTGAACTGAATGTGATTACTGGTTAAGTTAGAACGACAAATATAACTTGCAGGGGTGTGAGAAAACAGACGACAACCTTAACAAGTTAACATCGTAATATTCTGGCCGAGTACCGCGAAGTTATAGATATTAACTCAGTAAGGGATAACAAGACTCGTCGAGTGTGAATTTGTTTGGATATAACTGTGAAATTAGATTGTGTGAGGATCGTTATCGTTAGTTTCGGATTTCTAATGTAATATTAAATGAACGTCTCGAGTTTCGAGACCACTGGTTTCTTGATTTTGCCAGGGCTTTAACCAAATATCAAGTTTATCGGGATGAGATGTAAAACTTAGTTTGGTACGTAAACATTTGCACTATCTTTGGTATCAAGACAAGCAAGACTTGAAATTTGTTTCTGAATTAGCTTTCATTATTAACCTTCTTCATTATTACTATCACAGTTAGTTGGAAAAAAGGCAATCTCAATGATCTTGCAAGAAACTGTCATTAAAAATAGTATATTATGCAACTAGTGAATAAAGGACGGATTTAAAGCGAGGGCCATAGATGAATCACGAACTAGTGAAGGATTCTGACGACTGAATCACGACCGTAGGGAGTGATTCATGATGATTGAATCACGAGCATAGCGAGTGATTCAAGTGTTAGAATCCTGAGCTACGCGAGTGATTCATGGCCCTCGATGTAAATCCGTTTTATTCAAGAGTTCCATACTATACTTTATACCATGACTACGAGAAAAAGAAAGATTTAAGCGAAAATAGACATTATATGAAGAAAAAAAAAGTTTTTTTTTTTAACTTTAACCCACACTAGGAATTTCTCCTGTATGTGGGTACGTTTACAAACATTTAAACTGACATACACAAACAGCCACACCCGGAACAACTACATGTAGGTCATACAAATATTTGTTCCGTGCGGGAATCGAACCCGCGACACGCAGCGCAGTAGTCAATCGCATAACCACTACTCCAACCGTGACGTCGAAATTAATTTAAATGCACATTAATGTTTTCGCAAGGAGGTTGTATAGCATTGAGATGGGGGTCACCAGGACAACAAAACAGTGATTAAAAGTGCTTTTTATTCACTGTTTTGCGTGAATAAAATAAGCTTTTTAGAGGGGGAATGGTATAATAGTATATTATGCAACTAGTGAATAAAGGACGGATTTAAAGCGAGGGCCATAGATGAATCACGACCAAGTGAAGGATTCTAACGACTGAATCACGACCGGAGGGAGTGATTCATGATGATTGAATCACGAGCATAGCGAGTGATTCAAGTGTTAGAATCCTGAGCGACGCGCGTGATTCATGGCCCTCGATATAAATCCGTTTTATTCAAGAGTTGCATACTATACTTTATACCATGACTACGAGAAAAAGAAAGATTTAAGCGAAAATAGGCATATTATATGAAGTTTTTTTTTTTACTTTACCCCACACTAGGAATTTCTCCTGTATCGTGGGTGCGTTTACAAACATTTAAACTGACATACACAAACAGCTAGACCCGGAACAACTACATGTAGGTCATACAAATATTTGTTCCGTGCGGGAATCGAACCCGCGACACGCAGCGCAGTAGTCAATCGCTTAACCACTACTCCACCCGTGCCGTCAAAATTAATTTAAATGCACATTAATTTTTTCGCAAGGAGGTTGTATAGCATTGAGATGGGGGTCACCAGGACAACAAAACAGTGATTAAAAGTGCTTTTTATTCACTGTTTTGCGTGAATAAAATAAGCTTTTTAGAGGGGGAATGGTATAAATAATATTTGAGACGGATTGCTGATTTCATACTGGGTACTTATGATGTTTTTCTCGTAATTTAACAAACAATATTCCACCCCTATTTAGATTCGGGGATTTAGGTTCCTAATCAATTTACATTCCGCTACAAGCACGGTACAGTAGGTAACAACATTTGGGTATCGTGCACGCGGGGTATAACTTGGTAAAGCCAGAGGCCGCCAACACACGTAGCTAAGCGAGTAATCCCAATACGTTTGCTTGAAATAGTTGCTCTTGTAGCGTAAAATACGGGTTCCCGCTTGACGTACACACTACTTGCCTAATTGATGGTTATCCCTTCCTTAATTTATCTTGGTCTGCCGAATCTTGGGAGAACGGTCGGATGCAAAAATCAATCAGGCGTATGTCATATTATATTGTGGGATATTTTGTGAGGTAAATAATAATGTAGGTTACAGTTATTACCTACGCACTCGAGAAATTACAATTCGTTGTTTGATTTTTGATTGATTCATTTATAGAAAAAAAAATCTCGTGAAATGAAAATAAGCTCGTTCTGTTGATCATTATAAATGAGGTAGAATGTATTTGTAGATTCTTATTAAATTATACGGCTCACGTGCTTTTTTAAGGTACTGTTTGGTGTAGGATGGTCGAAACAAATAGAAAATATTCTTGGAAATCATGATTAAGTACCTACATAAATATTTGTTTTTAAACCTCAGAGACAAACAGCCATTGAACACTTTCTGCGCCCAGATTTCGATAATAAAACAAAACCAAAATTGAGCGAAATTCGGACTGAAAACGGAACAATGCAAATCGTAAGTAGAAGTATCAAGGAACACAAATAGCAGATCTTGGCAACTAGCCAACGGAATGCAATGCAGATGACTCGAATGTTGAACGAAAACAACAAACCATTTGACTTACAAAACTGAGACTTCTCAAAAACCGAAATCAAAATTACGAGACTTGAGTGAGACTTTGAATGAGTCATTCAAAACCCAACACAAGTCTGATAAAGTCTATGGTAAAGCTGTCGGTTCCCCTATTAATTAGATGGTTTTACTTAACAGATAGTGTCCGTCGCATCTGGCGAAATTGGATGCCATCTAATGATAAATGAAACAGAGTCGACATACATTTCATCTAGCATGTAACGGCTAGGCCCTTATAAATATCGAAGTACGCATATAATCTAAATGCTGGACCACGTACAACCGCGCACATTTTCGGTTGACCAGTTATCACCCTTATGCCCTTAGCAATAGAGTTAAAAGTGGTCCACCGCACCGCCAGTGTCGACGATGGTACTACAGATAGCGTTGGAAAACAAGAGAAATGCAGTTGAACCATGAGGCCAGAATTCAGTTTAGGCTGTAGAGGTATGAGGAACGGGGTGTAAAGTTCACTCATCCTTCATAGAAAAGGGAGGATCCTCCGACCAGACGGGTATCGTGACTGGTGGGCAACTGCCAGAGGATTGTTGAAGGGACGTTGCATAATGTAGATATACATAATTATATGCCAGTCGCGCGGGAAATCTGCTTGCGCGATGCAGGATTTTGCGAGACATCTGTGTGATGCGTAGTTCGCATGTGGCGATGTAGATGCACCACAAGGCCAATATTTTAAGATACGAAAATGATATCAAAAATAGAATACAAACATTAAGGTAGAAGGTAGTACCGTCCACGACGAAGGTTTTAAAATAATGTTTACCGTCCTCATTAGTCGAAAACACTGTAAAGGACCCTCTTCCTTACCGTCACTCGCGTTTTACGTCATTTCAGCAATAAAACCACTTTATTATTCTTACGTTTCTCCTATAAGCGGCCATTAAGCCTTCATAACTTTTTATTAAGCTGTATCCTTTAAAAAGAACTGCCGTATTTTTTTAATCCGACGTTTTAATGAAGTTGGGCCTCTCAGACAACTTGTAGCTAGTTGGTAGGTAGGTCTGTATATTTCCCAAAGGGCAGGACAAATCTGTACCTACCATTGTTCACTCAAATTGCTTGTGGGTAACGAAACTAGGTACTGGGTACTACTGAACATAACCATCTCGAAGTTTGGAACCCTAGGTTTCCAGCGTATAAAAAATAGTCTTAATTACACTGACTATCCTAGAAATCAAACCAAAGGCGGGAGCTGGGAACTATTAGTACCTGCCTCAATAATTATTTCACTACACAATACCATAGCTGAAAACCAAACAATAAATCCGAAAACATTCTGATCAATTCATCAGAGCTAATGATGACGAGCGCTCGCTAAACATTCATTAAGTTAATTAATACTTAATACCGTGGCGTCGCGCTCATCGCTCGCTAATTAATAATGGACAGTTCATAGAATTGTATCGCGTTCCCGTAATCTGATATACTATTTCAGGATTACAGGCACGTTCAAAAGAATACACTTAGCAAAATTAAGTAGACATTTGAATATTTAAAATATAATCATTTAAAAATAAATTATTGGGACCTACCAAGTCGAAAATTCGCTATTTTCCCACTCCCAAAAATGCTAAACAGCTATTATACAGAAATTCTTAGGAAAACGACCACATGGAAAAACACACGACATACATAAAGGTTTCCAATGAAAATAGGAAAGCCTCGAATACACCTCCGAAACCCATTGCAGTACCTTCATCAACAGAAGTAGTTATACGATTGCGATGCTTTCTCTTGCATGACGAGATGTCACCCTCCACAAAGCTACGTAACTTCGCAATTTTTGACAAACTCGCCGTACCCATCCAATTAGGAAGAGTGGTCTTCTCACACCTGCCCCAAATCTCCCTTTGACAAAGTTTTGTAGTCTTACCAACTACTTAATAACTTATTCCGGATATAATAGTAATAAAAGAGCAAATAAACGCGAAGTGGGGGACAAGAGCAATTTGCGAGAATAGATAGACCGACTCGAACATTAGGTGCCTCTTTTCGAAGTTTTGTGCCCCAATAACGGTTAACAGCACATTTACATTACTTATATCATCGGGCTTTAGATAGTTACCGGATTTTTGGATTTTTGAAAATAGTTTTTAGTTTATTATAATATCTACAGACTCTTCTGGAGTAGAATAACATTAATAAAGAATTTCCAATGCTTATTTATTTTTTCCTAGTCAAGATAAACTTTTAATTTGAGAAATGATAGAATGATAAAAGCCATTTATTCTAACTAAGCTGAAAATCATCACTTTTCGATCTTCAAAATTACATAAGAGCTATGCCACTCGGGCGTTGCCAATGCGTTGCGTCGGCGCTGCCCTGCTGAATTAGTCCAAAAAATATTTTAAATAAAAACTAAAACCCAACTACGGCAAAAACAATCAACTAAAAAGGTACAAACAAGCCATCACAGACAGACAAATCCGGAGTCACACGTGACTCGTGTTAGGGGATAAATCGAATAGATTACGTATGACACACGTTTAGTTCATCACTTTATGTTCTCTAGAGGGCGCCATATTCAATTTAATGTGACGTCACATAGACTATAACCAGTGGGTGGACGACCGTGTGTCAAATTATGATGAGTAGTTTAGAAGTTATGAGGGAACAGATGAACATACATACATACATACCGGTCAAAATCATCTCCCACCTTTTTGCTCCGCCATAGTAGTAGGTAAAAAATAACACTATAATGTCCTAACTTAACTTATTAACAAACTAAAATATGGCGTCGAAAAATTCCTCCGCATCACCGTCGACTGGTAATGTACCCAAGAGACTGGCAGCATAGCCACGTTCTATGTTCATTTTAGCTATGGTATGGTCTCAAACTTTCGTTAGATAACTGGAATGTTTACATAATTGATTACTTCAAAAATTCAATGAATAAAGCACACAAATAACAACAACTTGGAGCATAGACTCATGTCACGTCACGATGACCTTCAATTGAATACAAAAATAGAAAAAGAAGAAACAAGAAAGATAAACCCAAGTGCGGTCGCCAAGAAAAATAAACAATAACATATTCGGTGTTTTCCAAAAGCGTTGCGAATTTTATTGAGCGGAGTCAATATTTTATGCAGAGACAAGCCCGCGCAGCGCCGGCCGGCTGCCGGTGACAAGCGATCCTAGTTCTTCTCTCCACGATGTTTTTGTCACAAACCCTCAGGCACAAGCCCACTTGACAGTGATTGTGACCGGAATTGAAAGGGTAACATTTATGTAAATAACAACTAAGAGTGTTTTTACGTTCTGTAACATTCATTTCCCCATATTAGTGTGGGACAGTTTATTTTGACGACGGACAAAAACTATCAGTAAGCGACAGTAGTTGGTTTCGTATTTTACAGAACTTATTTATTTTTATTTTTATTGAATATGAAGATATCATTGCTATCGAAGTTTTCATTACAATAAAATATTTATTATGTCATATTTTTACACCTTCGCAATCAGTTTATTGATAAAATCTAAGTTTCAAAGGACCAAGATCATTATGAAATTGAGAGTTATACTAAAAAATATTACATACCCCACCCAAAGTGAACAAGAAATCGACAAGAATGTAGTTTGGAACAATGGAAACCGTTTTTGCGGAACATCTATTGTTTTCATGGAATATCTTTCCATCGAGCGCATATTCACAATAGACTGATATTGGTTTACAGCTTTTACCGATAAAATATCTTTGCTATCGTACAATATATTTGGGAGGTTTCTATGTGAAACCACTTTAGTCTAGTTTCGTATTCCGTAAGGTGTAGTTTTCTCCGTGAGACATTTTAAGACGGACTCATGAAATTTTTAATATTAACAATTCTTTGTAATCTGCTTTCATCAGGTTGGTATAAGAAGAAAAAAACTATAGTTCTTGTTGTTAAGCTTAAATATTAATATTATTTTACTTTCAGGCCACCTACAGGAGACAAATAATGTAGATGATTATAACTTGATGCAACCAGATGGCGGCAAAAGTGATTGGCCAGAACAAACCCTTCATACGATTCAAGGTAACTTTTATGGTCAAGCCCAAAGGAGTGTTGTTCCAAAACCATGCTCGAGACGTAGTCCCTCAGAGAGCGAACCAATTACCCAACAACTAAGTCCTCCGCTAACTTCAAATGTTGAAACTTTAATAAATGCTGCCGCTCCTCTCAAGCCGCAGGCTTTAAGAAATGCAGAATATGACTCTAAAAAAACCACCAACCAAGTACCCCTATCGAACCCGCAGCATACAATTGACAGCACCAAGTTATTGAAAACTAGGAATTCCTTAACAATAAATAACCCTGTCATAGACTCCACAGAAGAAATGCACCATGAAATAATACCACCCGTCAATAATGAAATACAGGAAGATAACTCTAAACCATTAGATCAAATGCGTTCATCACCAACCAGTGATTCTCTTTCTACGTCGACTAGTGGAGTTAAATCCACAGATGGCAGAAGAGACCAGCCACAGCCTATTGCACCAGGCAATGAACATGGTGCTCAGCCAGAAAATCATTACATTTCTGAGCCAAGTAATGCTATTGCTTCTGAACCTAATGGACTCCGTTCAACAAAAATAAATAAGCTTTCTATGGATAAAAGTGAATACCCAGGATTTCCCGCTAATTTCGATCCTATGGAAACTCAAACTTTACCGCCTGCTCTTGTAGCTAAACTTCTTTCAGATGCAGTTGCATTTCCAAATAAGTGTTCGCATGACAAGGAACCTAATAACTTAATAGGACACTCAAGAAGATCCATGTCCAGTTATAATGATGAAGAGAATGCAAAGGATATTTTGAGTAATGATAAAGATTACCTTCGACACAATAATGATCCGTATCACGTTGAATCCCGCATTGAAAATGAAAACGCATTAGCGTCAGTTTTGAATGCAGAAAAAAATACTCCGATGTCAAATAATGATCAAAGTCTAAGAAGTTTGGATAAACCAAAACCACCTCATGAAAAGTCACGTGTCCGGCCACAGTTCAATGAAGCTAGACGTGAAATGATGGAACCTACCAAGGGAGCCGGGCTTATGGGACAATCAGCACTGATGTTGATGCAGAGTGAGCGAATTTGTTACGCATGTAGTACGGCCAACAACCCATCGTGCTGGGCTCCGGACAGAAGGACTACCGTGAAGTACTGTCGAAAAGGAAACAACGCTTGCTTAACAAAAACTTTCGGACAGGGAAGTAAGTTGTACAACAATTTAAATTGAATTTTAACATTGACATGTTAAATCTTTGTGAATAATAATACATTATTCAATTATTACAGGTACATTTACTCTGATCCGTGACTGCGGAAAATCCTGCGATGATGCTGACACGACAGGAATAATGCCAAGATACAAATCTTGCTCTATGTGCCACTCAGAGCTCTGCAACGGTGCTTTCTCCATCAATGGGCATAGCATAATATTTGCATTAATCTTAATAACTGTAGTAAAATATTTGAATTAGACGTTTGCTCCAACGTTTCGTTAGTCTTATGAACAGCCTGTTAACTGCAGTGAGTTATTTATATATTCCCTCTGATTGAATGCAAACGATAAGGGAGGTACAGCTTTATTCATGCAAAGTTCCCATTTCCTCGTTACAATGGCTCCGATACGGAAGCGAAGATATTCCTCCACTTTGTAGTTTGATACGTTTCGTATTCAATAAAGCTGATAGTAACAAACATTTAGCGTACCTAATTACATTGTTAGCAAAAATATTTTACTATAACTTTTATAAGGTACTGAACCCGGCTTTTGAAAGGTAGTTTTTTTGCGAATTTGATTGAAATATATGTGATCAAACAGTGTATAGCGTTGGTTTTTTTCCCCTTTGAATTATAAGTGGTGAAAACGTGCGGGTCAGGACATTAAGCCTTTCAAAAGATCTG
Organism: Eupsilia transversa; assembly: GCA_914767815.1. Lineage (NCBI taxonomy): Eukaryota > Metazoa > Arthropoda > Insecta > Lepidoptera > Noctuidae > Eupsilia > Eupsilia transversa. The sequence goes on along the minus strand of OU611890.1, from coordinate 7,795,418 downwards.
GTTCCTTTTGTCCGGAATTACCCACGTATGTGGTCGTCATGAGAATGTTGAATCGGCAATGCCGGAGGGGTGAGGTATGTCATTGTTATTCAAATCATTGCAATAACATTAAACATAATTCTAGGTAATCATAACATCATTCACAGAGACATTGTATTAATTATTCAGTATGCATTGTGCTGCACTCCTGTGGAACTTGACCCGTTACTAAAATATTCCGTTTTGCATTTTTGTATAATCCTGTGCTACTGTTGCGGAGCCTAATAAGGTAAATATTTTCTTGTTAAAAATGCTTTTATGAAATTACCAAGCTTTGGGTGTCCTGTAAAAGTAAATTATTATGGAAGATTAAATAGCTTTAAAAAAATACGTGTGTAAAAACTCAGACTTGCACATTACACAAAACTAATTTCGGTTGGGTAGGAACAGTGGTGGCCCAGAGGTAACGGCCGCGACTTACAGTTATACGTTGTAACTCGTAGTTTCGAACCTAAGCGAAAGCGCTTTACTTTGTGTAAATTATTTCATCACCACTGCTCTCAAAACGGTGAAGGAAAACATTGTGAGCAAACCGGCATGCCCTAGAAAAATTCGAAGTCACTCCCTCTCACCGAGGGGAGGCCTGTATCCCCCAGCAGGCTGATTATGATGATGATGATGAATTTCGTTTACTATTAGCATTATAGTATTTACAGAGCATACATTTTCATGTAAAACATTGTAAGTTCGTAGGTTTCTCCTTAAGGTCAGTCTAAACCTTAATATTTTCAACTTAATTTCACAAAGGTCTACAAATTACTTGTATACTTTGAATAGGGTGCCTAATCCCGACGCGTCAGCTTTTTACAAGTGAATTGCTCGGCTTTTGATAGGTACTAAGATTGATTGCAGATTAAAAAGGAATTTTCAATATAGGGGTTTTACTTAACGTCGCGTCGTCAGTTAGTGGGCTCAGGAGACTTCTGGGTACTTGTGAAGCGTATATCACATGGACTCAAATATAATACTATACAAAGCAGGAAACAAGGCTCCCTTTAACGTGCCGCTAATGTAGATATATAAGATCGGTGGGCCAGCACTCGTGAGGGTATCTAAAGTAAAATTTGGTTCACATGCTGATAGATTGGATAAAGGACGATGAAGACCTGGAGAGGGAAAGGAGGGCGTTGGCAGTCCGCTGCAATATCTTGGCCCGCAGATTCTCACGATGTACCACATGATGCAAAACTTTTCAGAGCGTTCTGTAAGTCTTTTTACACGTGCAGTCTGTTGATCAACTTTTCGCAATGGGCTTAAAACGCCCTGTGTGTTCAGAACAACGACGCTCTTAGCGCAGCGTTGAGAAAACCCAGTACCGCAGTCTTCCGCAACTTTTCATGTTTATTTTAATTTTTTGTCTACTACTAACGACCGTACAACGCTATCTTTGTAAAAAAATGGACTTTTACGGTATACCTATATCAAATAAAAATGGCTGCAAAATGAATGGTTGTTTTTCAGAAAAGTAGAAAAGTTAATGGAATATTAGCAAATTCCTAATAAGTATACGTCGAAAAAAACAAACTACCGTGGTGGCTACAGCTTTGAGGCGCCCTCCCAATCAATCTTTTTTACTCTCTTTTGCAAATTGGGCAATTTAACCTTACTTTAACCTTAAACAAATACCTTGACCTAACAACAATCATTTTTTAAACACGAAAGCAATAAGTTGCACCTTTTTTATTACACCACAAGGAATTTCTTCCCTGATTTGTTTAGGTGATAAAATGTTTATATACGAATTCAATATGTGGCGAAAACAGAGCAAGGTTGCATTCGAGGTAGCCCTAGGGAGGAATATTGTTTATTCATGTATACGGAAAACATTGGCGAGCACTCCAATCGGTGAATGGTTGCGAAATCTTATCTCCAGGGTCGTCGATACATCATTAGAAAAGGTGTAAATTCGTTTGACGGATCGTACAATCGTACATTTTGGAGTGTGATATTCCCTAGCCGCACTACCACGGAACAGATAAACTATCTGTTCCGTGCGCACTACAGTGATGTACTCCAAAAAAAATCCATTCTATCGTAACATCGTAATGTCATATATTTCATCTGTTTTGGCCTCAACGTATAATGAAATGTTTAAACTTACTGAAATCTTGTTGACGCGGCTCAGAAGCAATCATCTGCAACTGGCCACCAATTTTTAGTTACATTACAAATCACGTTACATAAATTCCTACATAAATGATTACTTACTTACTTACTTACTTACTTACAAAATGGTACAGTCACGAGCATCGCAAGATTCAAAAGCGATTGAAATTACGGTTTTAATTTTGAGATAAGACCTATTTCAGAAAATAAGTATGGTTTCCAGAATACAATGTTCGTAACACCATAACATATTCTATCAATGTTTTAGGTTTTTTTTTTTATTCTTGCGTAAAAGTAACGTATTTGTGCTCGTGACTGTACGTATGTTTTAGGAGCACATTTTTAGATTCCGTCTCTGCGGCTCGCCCGTCCTTGACGTGCGATATCACACCATTTTGGACAGTATTCGTCCTGCTTTTGACGTGTGATTGTGAATCGTGTCATCTTTACCTAATGTTTTGGTGCCCGGGAAAACAATTTCGTTTCTTCGACAACAGGTCAGTCAGCAGGCAGTTCCGTTTAAATATAATGATCGTGAGGAGTCTTGGAAAGTAGGAGTTGTTTTAAAGAAGTCTTTGACCTGCAATGGGACAATTACAGGCCCATGTTACATATCCAGTTAATAATACCTAATGTTTATGATACAAGTTGACTGTCACACAGCTAATAATCCCAATCAATGATTTAACTCAAGCCATTAAAAATCCCATTCGTGCCATAGCACCACCACAACTCCCGATCTCGTACCGATCCGTCTTCAACTGTCTTTCCTAATAGTTTGTTCACTCCTTTAACAAAGCTCTTCCTTGTCTTAAAGTGAATTCAATATATATATCAAAAGATAGGATATCCTGGTCAGATAGAATTTCGCACCCGATGTCGACGGCAGCGGTTAGCACCCGAGCCGTTGATCTATTGTTGAACAGACAATGTGCACGGTGACCGACTGTCCTTCGGAAAATTCGACGATATCTTCTACATGAAGGACTAATGGTAACAGGAATAAAGAATTATGGGGTTCCTATTTTGAAAACAAAATTATCTTTTTCTCAAACATGCTTGGAAATTCGATCATTATTCTGACAACCTTTTTCGAGATAAATGGAAATTGCTGTACTGGTCAAAAACAAATGACTATGCGGCCGGCAATGTTACTATGAAAATCCATATATCTGTCCTGTGTAGCGGCCAAATAAATTACTATGAAAATTCATATCTGTCGTGTTATTTAAAAATGGAACTCACTTTTTACTTCAACAAATGACAACCTTAACTTACCAAGGTTACTTATCAAAGATTTTATTTCACTTGCAGATAGAACTGTTTAAAGTAAAGAAGAAACAAATGAACATAATTGGCGCGTGAAAAATTATCGTAGTCTGATTTGATTCTGGAATTTATAATTTTACTTTGTTTGAATTTCCGCGCATTATTTGAGAAAAGTACCTAATATACGAGCCTTGGCCGCAAAAGGCATTGATGTACTCGCGTAGGTATGTGTGCCTCGGCTACGCCTCGGTTCACATTTTCACGATCGTCCATCAATGCTTGAGTCGCTGGCCGCGACAGTAATGCACTATTGTTAGACTACAATTGAATAATCTGATAACTATTGATTCCACAAAAAGAAAATTGTTTACAGTACAAAAACTAAAAACAAAAGACTATCTTCAACGATTACTACAACAAGATAAAAGAGAAAGAAAGGAAAAAAATCACAATAACAATACGCTTCAAATATGCAAAGAATCAACGAAGTTACTTCGGGTCGGCCTATATCAAATTACTACCAAAAGATCCCTCTTTCTCGCCCAATACGTGTGTCAATAAAACAATGGGAAGATTTAAAAACAATTAGAAGGGCAGGAGCATCTTTGATTAAACAGATAGCGAAAGTGAATTTACTGCGCACAATTATCAAACCATCCAGATCGTAAAGCCTGAGTTAAAACCTCTTAATAGCAGCGTCGGCAACAATTTATTCAAATTCTTGCTCTGCTGACTTATTCACAGGCAAAAATATTTGATGTGCGCTACAAAGTAATTTACAATTTCATTTGTTAATGAAATTGCAGAGCAATGCAATTAAATAGGTGCTTATTTTTTAACACTCTGTAGATCTGGTAATCTAAGTATAATTATTACTGTATTATGCCAGGCATTAGCTTACTGTAAATATAAAAAAAAAAACGCACAGTCATTTTAAATGTAAACGTGTGCAATGCATTAAAGGGTCTTCGGTGATATTGACTTTGATAATGACGACGACTGTCTTGATAAATGAAGAGTTCCATTGATCAGGCTAATGTGTAATATCTCATTGGGAGTTACGAGCCTCAATTACGAGGTCTCTCTTCTCGTGATAATTCTATCGCTGAAAGAATCGCCATTGCCCAGCCATAATGTGAATTAATAAACATTTCCCTATATATCTCACTGAAAGTAGACTTGTTTACGGCTATTTATGTTATTAGAGCTTAAGAGGGCGAACAATAAATTGTACTTAAACCAGCTTTAGCTATGTATTTTTAATTTAATGGCCGGTGACTGAACATCAAGAGTTATTGTAATTGTTGCCCCTAATATATCTCGCATAATACCCCCTGTGATAACAGCCCGTGAACAAGCGAAAGAATGAACGGAAATAGATACAAGTTATTAAATTGCAGAAACACAGAACCACAGAGCTTTGAAACTTATGACACCCTTTTTAAGGCTCATGCATACTGGCTAGTGGCTCGACTAATCGCGCGGCGACACCGGTAATGGTTCAACCGTGAATAGAGATTGTATTGTCGCGCCTGTTTGCGGGACCTTTATACGTCCAGGGTAAAATAATGGCAAAATCAATCAACGCTTGACTGCCGAATCGCAGTTTTCCTGTCATTAGCTTGACCGTTTCTTGGCCAGGCACACCGAACTTACAAACCACACCGAAATCAAGTTACATAGAAGCTTTACTGCTTCAAAATACCACCAATAAATAAATACAACCAAAAAAAGAAAACAACACCCTGTCAATAATCAATAAAAGAACGAATCCGAAGAGAGGTGTAAAGAAAAACCGGAAAACACAAAATGGAATCAGTGCGAACATCAAAGTCGCGGGAGCTTGTCAGCTCGCAATTTCTCGAAATGTTCATGAACATTCTCGAGGTCGAATGCGAACCACATACTCGCACAGCTCAGGTAGTTTCAACAGGATTCGTTCACGCTGAAACTGGTTACTGTGGCTGCCAATGTGCCCGTCGCTAAATGTAACCAGCCAAGCGTAGACCGACTAACATCAAAGCGCGAAATACGTAACTGACAGCATTTTACCGCCAATCTTTTATACAATTTCGCTCGTGAAAATCCCAAAAATAAGCCCGTTGCTTGCTAACGAAGTCTGTCCCTTATTTAAGTATAATAAAAACTTTTCATAAGCCGATTTAAATCGAAAATCCAAACAAAGCTGTCCCTTTATTTGAATGTTAAGGTTTCAGAGATTTATTCTAGGGAGTATTTAACATTTGCGGCGGACATTTGTTTAAGTAAGCCACTTGTTAATTTAAACCTCTAAAATACATATGTATAATTGGGACCAGGTATTAAATACATAATGTTTCTACTTACCTGCCAACCATCATGAATCAAAGAGAACGTAGGTAGTCACATCCAAAATGTTCGTCCCATTAAGTGCTATTTTTGTCTGCTCACTCAGCATTATAATATTTCGGCGTAATGTCAATGCCGCAAAATGACATTCAGTCAACGCATTCAGCCATTTTCTTGACAGACCGAATAAAATGTGACAATGACAGACTTAGTTTCTTTTATTTTTTATTAGTTAAATATTTCATAAACCTCGACATTGGTCAATGGTGTATGTATGCATTACGATATTTATTATCAAGTACCTAATTAAATATTGGGTTTTATGCAATAGTCTGCTCGATACCGTAGCTTGAAAGTGACCTGACTTCATAAAAGAAAAAATTTGAAAACTGACGAAGATATAAAAGACTCGAATGTACCTACGATAACTGCGTCGCCGTCGGAACAATATAGTGGTTACAAACAAATAAAATTGTCCACAACACAGACATACATGCGTTTTGTAAAAATAACGGGGTTAGCATCCCCGGGGAAATCATAACGATTTAGAAGATTCGGCTTTGCTGAGTTTGCCTCCTACATTCTGTTGACAATATTGCGAAACAATTGGAAAAAATATGTACATATATTCTGCTGAATATTCCGAACAACTGTAAATCATTCACTATTCAGACCTTGATTTTTACATACGGTAGCCTGGCGAAATTTTACGTTTTTCTGCTTTAAACCAACTGTGGCATTGAAGTTGCAAGACTTCCCCTTAAATAAAAATCTTTTATTTCTGAATTTTAAATGCAGATGAAAACTAACAAACGAACCATTTCATAAAGACAAGTGAATATTTCAACAAAGGCTGGTGAAGTACCACGACATTAAATCAATTTCCCGCAGCTGAGACGAACCCTCGTCAAAATCCGAACAATCTGCAATTTACCGGTAAAGGATCACTAAGATAATAAATACTACATTGCATAACTAACGATTATCTTCAATGGGTTAAGGATCCTATTGTTCTTTCTCTAAAACCATTTTGTTTTACATTGTCAAAGGCATCCTTATCTATCAATAACAGAGGTGTTATACAGAAAACTTTAAATAATGTATTTAACTGAAATTATCCATATTTTTACCCATAATATGAAACGTCCTTATAAGAACTCGTTAAATAAAATTCGTAAAGTACATAGTAACTAGTAACAAAAGATAAAATAAATAAAAACAAACCTAAAAGAATAATACTCAAATAATCTGAATAATTTTATTACAAACGCATTGTTGATATTAGTGCTACGAAAGTGTCGCTACGCGGCTACGAATATCCTAGTCACGTAGCCATGCATTTGAGGGACTACGAGGTCTGACATTCGTAGCGTTGTAGCAATGTTTACGTAGCGCGTCTACGATACATTTTTTATATTCGAATACGATGAATTATCTATCGAAGAATTATCTATACACCCGGAAAATACAGACTTTTTAAATGTTATTTCACTGAAGAGTTAGAATTAACATGCATATTCCGGGTACCGGTTTTTGTGTCAGCTAAACATTTTTTTTTTTTGCGACTCTACGTCGTCTCGTACGGCAAGGGTTGTATCAAGGTAGCCCTGAAAAATGATTAGGGGGAGGCCTTTACTCAGCAGTGCGATAGTGTAGGCTAAAATAAAATAAAAAATAACGAACGTTTTCACTTTCAAAGAAAAAACACATTGCATGTCGCTAGGCTAGCCAACAGACAACTAGTTAAGTCCTCACGTGAGTGACTAGACGAGGCAATCAAGGCAAGGGGTGAGGCAAGGGGTCTTGCATTGTAAGAGCTTTTCGTTGCTCATTCACACACTATCTTATTTCTTACGTACATTGTACTAGGATTTTGATCTTAATTTTTTTTTCAATCCTACGTAACTCCACGTCTATTTATATCTGATTATGTTTGAATACTAGAGCTGCCATCTAGTCGGTCCAAACAACAACGCTCACTTTGACTGTGCTCGACAGCTCGAATAACCTCCGCAGTTTACACAACTTCCCATAAGATGACGTAGAAATCAATAGTAACGATGTTCATTTGTTACGAAGTGAATAAATTCTATGTTTTTTTTTTGCAAGCGGAAGGCGGAAATTGCATTTTTAGAAGCTAGGAAAAACTGTTAGATTATTTATGTGTTGTTACTAAGATATATACGTACATTTGATTATTTTACCTACTGGAGAGATACGACCGAAGCCTCATCTACTGGATGATTCCGTTACAACCGAGCGAAATGGCTGGTATCGGAGTTCAGTAAAGTAAGTAAATGTTGATTTGAAACACCGATAGAGACCGCCTCTGTCACTCGGGAAAGTATTATGCTTTTATTTAGTTACTTTTTTACTTTGAACCTGTAGAGAATCAGTTCAACCAAGCGCCGTCCCACTGCTGGATGATATGCGTCTCCCAGGCTGAGCCACAACACCCTATCCTCCGCCTTCCGCATCCAGTCTGTCTCAGCCACATTTTTAAGGTCGTCGGTCCATCTAGTTGGGGGGCAGCTGGACGAAGTTCAGATTGGTGGATACAGGGGAATTCCTCGGTCTTTTGGGGGAGATGGCCCCCAAAAAACGAGGAATTCCATACTTTCGACTCAACTTTTCGATTCAATTCAGGTGCACTTTTACATAGGTAGGTATATCAGGAAACAGAAATATATTCTTTGCAACAGATGAATTTCTACTTCTCAGTTAATATAAAAAAGATATAACAAGCCTGCACATACTAAGGATCAAGAGCAAGCAACCCTCCTCGTAACCACGTCCACTTGGGACTGGCACCTTGAAATGAACATAAATCCTTAAAAATGCAAATTTTTCCACTCTTAGGTTGAATTTCTAAAAACGCTGAACACGTAATTCAGTAAAGGCGGCGTACGCCGACAATGGAGTAGCGGCTTTGCGGACTTGCACTCCTACAGATCCACAGGGATGTCCCAGTTAATGTCGCTAAATTATAGATAGGTTTGCCAAAAGCGGCACAAGGCGTGTTATCTTTATTTTGTAAAAATTTAAGCTAATCAAAACTTTATTTTTTGTTTACTTGTGATTTTAACCCTAGCTCCGAACCTTGTCAGAGTGCAGACACCCCCCGCCCCCTCCCCAATGAAATCCTGAATTTGCCCCTGGGAGTTCAGTTGATTGTATAAAATTGTCGTGAATATTAAGCAAAGCTTATAATAAATCTGTAGAAGTGAAAATTCTGTACATTGAAGATATCAAAAAAATAAATGGCAGGGGGGTGTTACTAGACCGACACCGAACCCAAAAATTTGATTAAAATTTTTTTTGTCTGTCTGTTTGTTCAGGCATCACGCAAAAACTACCGGTTCGATTACGATGAAACTTGTATAATTATTCTTTAATATCCTGGGCAACACACTGGGTACTTTTTATCCCGGAAAAGTACCCTATCCTACGGTTGGGGGGTGTCAAAGTTTGTATGGAAGAATTTTAACGCGCTGTCCGATTAACTCGAAACTCAATATTTATACTTAAACCCAAAAATTAAGAATAACGTTTATCAGGATTTTTCGAAATTCAACCCCTGAGGGGGTAAAATAAGGGATGAAAGTTTGTATGAAAAATCTTATTCCTTGAGGTAATAAACATGAAACTTCGCACGAATAGTTATCTTAATAAATTGTAGTTTTTTGTTTTTTCTAAATTACCCCCTAAAAGGTTGGGGGGTGTCAATGTTTGTATGGAAGAATTTTAACGCGCTGTCCGATTAACTCGAAACTCAATATTTATACTTAAAACCCATGGGGATGTATGGGGTAATTTACGACACTCACGCGGGCGAAGCCGCGGGCAGCAGCTAGTATATCAATAAAACTCTTGTTGGGTGTGGTTTATCGATTGGTTTTTCATATTTTGAGTCGAATATATCAGTGACGTATTAGTACGTATGGATGTATAATAATAGTTCTTATTCAAAAACGATAGAGTTTATTTCCGTTATCTTTCATTACGTATTATCATAATTCTGTAAACACAAATCCATCAACTAAATGTAATGATAATATTATATTCTTAAGTCCTGTCCGCACTGTGTTAAATATTTTAGTTACCTACTTTTAACACAGTGGCAGTGCGGACAGGCACTGTGTTAAAAGTAACTAAAATATTTCAAACCATTTTTATATTGTGCCATTGCATAACATCACGCCTGTAACACACAAAGGGTTAGGCTTAGGTGTACCTATTTTACATCCACATTTCGTCAGTTATAATTTCAATAGATAAGATCAAGACATTATTGCCGTGATTTGTGTTAAATGGGTGATCAGTCAGTGCATCTTACCCTGTATTAGCTACAACCTCAAGCATAGAACATAAAATTTTCCATATTAAAAGAAAACGTTAATAAAACTAATGGACTAAATACTAGTCGACGCACCTACAGCTTAGCGTTTATGGAATTAAACAAAAAGTCATGCCAATCACTTATGTTGTTTTGTATAATAGCTGTACACCTACATCAAGTTAATGGCTTTCTTAATATTTGTAAGTGAAAAACCGAAGCAGAAATCAGACAAGCACAAACTTGAAAATCTATTGTCCAATGTCTATTACAAATAAAATAAAATGGTGTGTTTGTAATGTCAAATAGCAGCTTTTTACTAAATGCTAGAAAGTATATACGGTACATATAACAAAAAAAACAATTTTTATTTGTTTAAGTTTGTTCCGACTAAACTCCGAAACGGCTGGACCGATTTTGACTTACCTACATTTAGACGGGACTTTCACTGTCAGCTGATGTTATAAATAAGGGTAAATAGGTATAGTACCTAACTTAGGTCTACTTTTATTTTAGAAAATGAATAAAGTGCGGGCGAAGCCGCGGGCACCAGCCCAAAAAAATGCTCATTTTTCATATCATAAAGATGCTTTGAATGAGCCCTAAAATAAATGAGTGCTAACCACTTATTTGTTAAATAAATCAGTCATTTGATGGAGTATGGCAAAGGATAAGCTATCGGATACTTACTTTATGTAATTATTACAGATAAGCACTTGGGTAAATGTAATTATTGTGTTGTGTGTTAAATGTATTGTGTATAGGGTAAACCAGATATAAACTAATCGGGTTTCTGTGTTAAGTAGGTACCTACTTCTATAGCAACTCTTCTTTACTAGGTCAATCGTTCTCCTTGTCTCTCAATGCGACATGGTTCTTCAATCCGTCAATCCATACGGACACATATTTTTTATAGTGTGATTAGAGATTATTCAGCAAAGTATGGAAGGTGTATGAACTTATACAGCGTGCATCAGAATGGTGTGGTCATATTTAAAGTTACGGCTGAACAGATTAGGATGAAATTTGGCACATAGGTAGACCATGACCTGGGTTACGAGGGGCCTAAGTCTACTAATTTATAAACGTTACAATGGCCTCTCAATAGTGAGTTTTTGATAGTTTTTGTCAGACCATCAAACTGATCAACTTTCTGCAAATAGTCAGCTGTCCCATACATTTTGCGTCGAGTAGTTATTGAAGTGTTTTACAGGACAGCTGATTCGATCTTCTGGTCGATTTTCTTAGTAAAAAATTAAGACAAATAAACAACTCACCCTGAAAATCAAAAGCAACACCTGAAAATCTATCTTCGATTTTTCAGTGAAAGTACCTACATTAAAACTATTATAGCTACCTAGGAATTCTAATTAACTAGGTACCTAGTTGTTGTCATACTAGCGCACTTACGGACTGACATGCGTAGTGGCTATTATTTTTAGTCGTACCAATTTAGATTATACACGTAAACACTGCCGAGTGAAACGATGTGTGACTGTGTCACGTGGACACGTGCTGTAAAACTAATTACCCGCTTGATTGTTATGCAAGACACCTTTCATTTATTTTTTTTAATATTATAATTAAGTACTTCATATCATACAAAGCTTGGTAAATAAGGCGGATTAAAATGCCACAAGGCATTACCTGCCAGTCAACCTTGGGTTAAAAAGACTATACATAAGTTAAAAAAAAATGTCCAATCTACATGTAGTAGTTTCTTGAAATCAAGACTGCGCTCGCGCAAGGGTTACATTAGTGCATTCAGATGCAGACAGCAGCAGTTCGAATCTTCGAATGGACGTCAAAGGTACCTACAGGAACAAGCAGATACTTATGAGCAAAACTTAACTACCATTGAAGGTTTGGTGGTGAGGATGACGCAAGGAAATGTGCCATTGCCATGCACGCGAATGTTATATTATTATCTACTTACGCGTAATAAAAAGAGTTTATCAAAAATTACAAATAAGTAGGTATCATGTAGTAATTTCTAGGGATGGGCTTAAATTCAGTTCAGATTCGGTTCAATCGAATTTCGGTTCAATCGAATTTCGGCAGCTTGAACCGAACTTCGGCTTTCAGCCAAAATTCGGTTCGGATGCCGAACATTCGGCACAAGAAAAATAATATCGACTTGCACTACTTTGACTGAAATTTAATAGATTAGAAAAGCATTACTGAAAAATAAAATTATGTCTGTTACTCACTCATGGTCATTTACTTTAGTTAGGAACATTGTGAATGTAAACCTTAAATTAAATCAGTTCTTCTTATTAGTCTTGAAAATCTCTGCCTAATTAATTAGACATACAAATTAGACATACTAGGTATTACAAAAATGAAATAAGCTTAGTATTCTTTTAAACAACATCTGGATTACAATTTTTAAATTGAATAAAAAAAACACGTTTTTGGTTCATACACTAAACATTCAATCAAGTATTTTTATTATAATTATAGGGTATTTTTTTCAACAATCAAATTAAACAAACTTTTCTCATCTATATACTCACTCATATTTAAAATTTATTAGAGGCAGGTTATGGTGCAAAAACACCAAAGACTCTGCCTTATCTGGCAGAAGTTTTTTACATTTTTTTTCGTATAGGTACGTTACCTGCCTCCGAAAAAAGTCGCTCAGAATATACAGAGCTTCCAGGAGACGATAAATATATTCGAGCCATATAACTCATGTTAGTTAGTTGTTAACGAAATTGAACCGAAGTTCGGCCGAACTTTTCATTCTAACCGAATGTTCGGCCGAAGTTCGGATTCGATTCAAACCACATTCGGCCCATCTCTAGTAATTTCCGCATTTATAACGCATAGCATCCAATTCTTATAAAACACACCTTGACCAGAAGGTAACATACATACCTCTTCATTTATTTTAAGATTAGACAAATATCGGCTATCACCCTTTCGTTACTTATTTCGATATAAACGTATTATAATCTCCGGCAGTATAATCTATTTAGGTACCATTTACATTAAAAATATAATTCTAAAGTGCAGTCATTTCAATATTATTACACAATAACTGTCGTTATTTAGCCGTTATTTGTCTAATGCTAAATGGAGTAATTTATTTTGAATTATGATTTGATGTTGCATGGATTTCAGTTGTGGACCTAACCTGACCAACTCACGTCACAGATTACGTAGGAATTTACTTACGCTATCGATCGGGGTGGGCTGGGCTGGCACATTTTACTGGCAACATTATTCGCACAATTCATTCATTCGTTGTCGTGTGAGTGTGCACGCACGGTTCTGTCACGACTTTAAGAACGAATTACGAATTCGTCATTGAAAAACTCCAAATTGTGGTGAGCGAACGTCGCGCTAAATTGTAAATTTTTCAAAAACAAAATCGTAAGTAGATTGTTATTGTATTACAGGCATTGACTTTGTTGCATCTATTTTTTTAATATTAACGTTGCCCATGTAATATTCGTATTGATTGCGTTATCCCTACAGTTAATTTTAACTTCGGACGAGTGTTTTGCGAATTTAAGTTTGTAATGTGCATTTACTGCTTGCTTAAGAGTAATCAACGATTGTAACGAAGAGCACAAAGCATAGCATTTACGTGATTTGCCCTAGATCTATTATTTCATGCACTTACGTAACATGACATTACGACACCTTGTGCCTTGGAACTCCCTGCTGACATTGATCCTGACCTAGTTCCTAATAGCAAATTCCAGGGTAAAACTTATTAATAACCATATTTATGATTTATTTATTTTTTACCCATGCTTATTACAACAATTATAGTGGAACATTTGCAAGATTCTGCTCAAAGACTTAGGTATATATTTTACCCACATTTTTCATTGTTTCCCACCGGTTTATGTAAATAATGTAATAAGTATAGCTACTGTAAATTAGGTAGTTACATTCTCATATTATTAATAACTATACGAAATAGATAAATCACTATGCAGGAAGCATATTAGAATAATGACCTTGAATTCATGATGATCTCAACATAACCTCACTGTTATAATTTATCCCACATCTTTTCCTTTAGCTTAAAATATTATATATTTCTAACTTTTCCTGTTTATTCTTTCTAGTAAAATGGGAATCCCTGCTGGTAACGCTGAAAATGGCAAGAAAATCTTTGTTCAAAGATGTGCCCAGTGCCACACCGTAAGTACCTACTAAGTACCTTCAATCTTCATTCATTCTTATCTCTACCATCATCACATCAGCTTATTTGACATTGTCTGTTGTCACTCATGACATTGAAACTTTATTTTTGGCATGGCTGTATACAGAAATTTTCCTTAGGAAAGGTGGTTTATAATTCAAATAAGTAATTTGAATTTTCCTGTCAAACTATTGATCAGTAAAACCCAATAACATTCCACAAGTTTATGAACCTATGAATTATTATGTAGGTTACATTTCATTATGAGTCATTGTAATTTGAACTTTATGTCAGTGTCATAGAAGTTACACCATGTGACAAGCATGCAACAACTTTATCATTAATTAACATAATGGCAATCACATGGGAATTGCTAATTTATTTTTATAATAAAGATGACAGATTACTGTTTCTTATTTTGGCACTTTTTTAATTTTTCTATCGAAACAAAATCTTCTAACTACTGCATTCTGCCAATTAACACTGACATAATCTGTAATTATTAGTTTCTTACCCAAAGGCTCTCGTTTTCTATTAACACAAATATTCATAGTAAGTTTTTCCATGTTACAGGTTGAAGCCGGTGGCAAACACAAAGTAGGACCCAACCTACATGGCTTCTGGGGCCGTAAGACTGGCCAGGCAGCCGGCTTCTCATACTCAGATGCCAACAAGTCCAAAGGTTAGTTTATTATTTTTAGTTTTTCACATTCTAGCATGAATTTTACTATAACATTGCTGTATGATTGATTTCATTCAATACTACCACATCAAAACTTATCTTATGATATGAAATCAATCAATCTTAAGAAATCACTCATGTTGAGCACTGGTTCACTTGTGATTTATGTTTCTTTTGTTTGCTGAACACGAGTACCTATATGTATAGTATAGTACTTGTGTGAGTTTCAAAGATACTCATTGTTGATTATTTAATTTCTAATACTGTATAAAGTTGATGACATCATGTTCAAAGTCCCATTGTCAGTGTCGACTGTGTTTTATAATCGCGTGAATATCACGCCACGCGTGCACTATTCGGTCAATCGCAATAACACAATGACTTCACTTCCGTCAAATACCAATGTTTGATTAGCTATCACTTATCAGTCACATAAGATACAAAATTATCTATAGATATTTTACATTTTCAAGAATTATATAATGATAATATATATTTAATATTTTCTTTTATAGGTATCTCATGGGGTGAGGATACCCTCTTTGAGTACCTGGAGAACCCCAAGAAATACATCCCTGGCACCAAGATGGTGTTTGCTGGTCTGAAGAAGCCTAATGAGCGTGCGGACCTCATCGCTTACCTAAAAGAAGCCACAAAGTAGATTTATGAAGACATAGGAAAAATTTCGTACGAAATAAGAGGTAATTTCCATTTTATTTATGGAATTTACTTCTTATTTTTTAGCCCAATCAGTATCATCAATCGTATTTTGCAATTTTAAGTTGCGTGATACACTTAGTATAGTTCACAATCATGTTCTTAGCTGTTATAATACAATATTATGTGAGTACAAGTTACAGTGTGGAGTCTATACGCTGAGTATACTCTTTTGATAATGTTGTGAGTGGATTTACTGTTATTAAATTATTAACTAGACGCCCCCTACTAAGCTTTTCATTTGTAAATGTTCTACACAAATCACTATTTATTTTCTTCAGTACCACCTAAATTCCAGTGTGTGTTGACTATTAATTTCGGATAATTGTTACCAATTATTAATTAGTGGTTAATGAAATTATTTAATAAATAATTTTAATTATTAGTTTTGATTTTTTTCCTAAATTTGTTATTGCTTTTTTTATTGTTTTATTTTCAGTTTCTTATTATTTGTATACAAGAAACCATTTGTGCTGGTTGGGTCGTGTCGGTTCTGGTTTGAAGCACGCATCCTAAGGCCCATTGTACACACACGTGAAACTACGGGTTGGCCGTGAAAAACTACAGTTGATTAGCCTTGTGTAAACAAGGTCGTCAGTGTTGTATGGATCAAGAAGCTTGTTGACCCTGACAGACACGGCGGTACTATGGCACATCGCCGGTGGTTTGCCGTGTCATATACAAGCTCACACTATTATTCTACAGCACAGAATACATTATTTCAACAGTGCGACTAGCGTGTCGTACTGTACCCTAAGCAGTAAGCAGTGTTGCCAACAGCGCTGGCCCTAATGTCGCCGTTTCTCATGCATGAAGTAGCCTAATATCGCCGAATTTCAGTTGTAGTAGCCTAAAGTAGCCCAAACACCAAAATATCAATATGAATAAAATAAAATGTAGTTTTTATCAATTTATTCATAATATGTTCCTATCACACTGATAATTAGGCATAAGCCACCTTTAAAACACGTTAATGAAATTAAAATTATCATTTTAAAAACTACATTAACAAAAATTAAGATTATTCTGATTCGTCCTCTGCTAGCAATAATAAGGCATCATCAAGACTTTCGCCGTCTTCAGTAGTAGTTGATGTGCTATTACTGGTGCAAGATCCACCGGAGGCATACATTTTTCAGCCAGCGTGCAAACTCACCATGTGATTGCTTGGTTGAAAGTTGTTACAACATATACCTCTTACATTCATATGGGTACGAATTCTAAGAATGGCGATCAGCATTGGTAGTTGCATGCAATTCCTTAATTTGGTTTTGATTGTCCCCATTACGCTGAAAATTCTTTCTACAACGGCATTACTCAAAGGTAATGAAAGGCATCGTATCGAAAACTTTGCTAGTTCTGTAAACATCGGGCTGCTACTAGTAGACTACTAGGACTACTAAGTAGTATAAAAAAAAACTTGTCCCTAGAGTAGCCTAATTGGCGACCAGTCGCCTTTTAGATTTCTTCGTCGCCGATTCTCGTTCTGAGTAGCCTAAATTGCGACAAATCGCCTACGTTGGCAACACTGGCAGTAAGTACTAGGTACAGTCAGCACATGGGTGGGACCACTTGCACTCCGAAAATCGCCTCTACTGCTACAACATAAAATGCAACCCATAATAAATTGTTATGATGTGTGTAGGTACGACTTTGTAATTGCTTTTACCACCTTTGACAACAATTCCGACAAAGGTTAACGGTACAACGATATTTAGGAGCGTGGCCAAAATCGGAACTAACACTGCTTTCTCATCTTTATGGCCGCATTCCGAGTTAGGCCATAATCGCTCACAGCGTTCACATCAATATTTTGCGTTCCGATTTAAATAATACGATTACGAATACGAATACGACCCTCAGCTGTCATTGAGGGCTGTCATCAATTCGGAACGCGCTAACCGTGCTCACCCAACGTCAAAACCTATAATATTACATAATTCCTTGTAAGAACACCACAAATTACTTCTTCTTTGGTTAGGTGGCTACGGTAGCCAGAAGCACAATTTCGAAAACGCCACGTTAGTATAAAGTTAAGATGCGACTCAAAACAACACAGCCAACTGTCATTGTCGACCACAGACATATAAGAGGTCTGTGTTGTCGACAGCGCTCACGATGATATTAAAGAGGGCATGGTCGGCGTTATAGCAAGATGGCGCATGTCTTGACGTCATGTACAGTGGCCAGCACATCAAGCTACCCAAAACTGTCAAACTTTCCCAATCAAACTTGAACCTAATGCTTTAGCGATAAAGTTTAAAATCTACTAAAGAAATTTGACAGATTTTAGTAGCTTGATGTGCTGGCCACTGTACAATGATGATTGACGGGACGTCGCTTATTCCTAACGCTTATTCGGAACGGGTGTTTGCACGTGTTAATCGATTACATTGTATCTCGGAACGCAGCCCATACGGTTCCATGAAAACGCCAAGGTAGCCCGCAAAATTCAAATAATCTTACATTTTTAGCAATTTGCAGTTCGGTATCAGATTGTATGTTGATCAAAATTTCCAAAATGTTATGATTTCATGAAATACTCATTCAATAGGGTATTTAATTATTTGAAAGTAGACAGTACCACCTACTAGCACCTTAGCACCACAAATCCACAATGGTGTACTTTTACCTACCTTAGACCTCCTTACAAAATGTAGAAAGGTTGTAACGCAAAACATAGATTAGACGGGACGCAGGCGCGAGGCTTTGTCGTCTGCACTGCACCCTTTAGTTACAACAGAGGGCAACGAGGTTGCAAGCCAATTGTATGAAAGGTGGCTGTCACTAGCTACCAGTAGTTCCATGTGCGGATAATGTGTACGTTTTAACTGTAACCAAGGAATATATGGATTGAAACTACGGAAACCACTAATAAAGGTGACGAGGTCCGTGTGCAGCCTTTTGCGCTCAAACCTTAACCTCGTGGTAGTGGCATAACTTCAGTTATGAGGCCGTAGTGCAAATAGGAAATTGGCCCCCATATCGCATTCGGCTCCTCATTTGGATCTCCGTCGTGTTTTTTCAAACTCAGGTTGTCAAATTAGTGTCAGTGAATTTACGAATTTATTACGAACACCCCAGATACAGTGAGCTCAATTTAGAAACTACTTTGATGGCATAAAAAAAAGTTGAAAAATTATGAGAACCTAGGCTTCAAGACCGAGTGAAACGAGCTCGATGGACCCCGCTGCTAAATTGATAAATAGGACTTATTTTGCCGACGTAAGCAGAAAAGTGAACCTAGGCTGCTACGCTGTAAAAGCGAGCGAAGTGCGTGCGAAAATTTTAGCACCCTATCTCACATTGGTTCGATTTTCTTTCAACCATTTAGTGTTGGGGAGCCCATGCCTTTTTGGATTACGGTGGCCTTTCTTCTAAGCTATTATTATGTTATTCTAAAACCCTTTCGCCTACTAGGCCCTTAGACCTGTACTTTGTTGATTTGACGGACCTCTCAGCCCGGACACTGATTGGGCCCCAAAAGTTCGTGGGCCCCCTGGTGACCCACACCCACACCACTTTGCACCTTAGAAGTTAGGCTACTAGAACTACCTCGTGGGCACACGTGGGTGTATTGCCTAGACTATAGAAAACTTCTTTTTATATTATATTTGTGTATTTCTGTGTTCCGTATTGACAACAAAACGAATCACTCGTCTCTTGACTTGATCAACTCAGTCATATGAAATGTCAATGGAACTAAACGCATCACCTGTCACAGTGACGTCGATTTTCTTTTTAAGTTTGACGGAGCACGAACGTCCAACAATTTCTCAATGAAATGAACGATTACGGGTTGTAATATTTTATCGTTAATATATTAACAAAACACAGCATGGAAGTACAATAGTTTAAAAATATTAGTGGTAATCCAAATTATTCGAAACGTGACTTAAATGCTTTCGCACTTTATCAACCTATGGTGAGTTCGTCTGTACATATCTTTTTGATCAAAAATCTATTAAAAATACATTAAATACTAGTGTACGTCAACCCATTAATCTCTAAAACGTAATTAATATTTAATGTTAATTTTTATTGATATCACGTAGAGGAAACAAGATAGCAGTTTGTGAAATTATGACCAAAATGCAAAATTATTTTTAATGATTTTTTTTTGACCAATTTATTAAATATTTAAATACATTTTTAAAGTTGACGGACACTTGAATTTGTTACTATTTAAAAAGTGCTTATATTTTATTTTAGTTCTATTTTTCTTGCTTACCAGATAATATCAGCATTAAATGTTAAAGGCTTGAATGTTACTGGAGATCATTAAGATAAAATAACTTGAAAATGGCCAAAGCTTCAATTGTATTAAGCTTCCATAGTATATTAATTCATCAGTCAGATATTCATCTTTTGTCTGGACCACACTGGCTGAATGATACTATCATATCATTTTATTTTGAATACTTAGAGAAAAAGGTATTCAGAAATGCAAAAGAATTACTGTTTGTATCACCAGAGGTAACTCAATGTATAAAGTTGGTTCAAGAAGATGAAATAGCTACATTTTTAGAACCTCTTGGTGTTAGTAAGAGACAGTTTGTGTTCTTTGCACTAAACGATAATGATACACCAGACATGGCCGGCGGCTCACATTGGAGTCTTCTTGTTTATTCAAAACCGGAAAGCTGTTTTTACCATTTGGATTCTTCACATGTGAGCAATCACAAAGCAGCTTGGGAGTTTGCAAGCCATCTTATTCCATACCTATGCAAGGGTAAGTAATCAATTCAGTATAATATTTTTCCAAATTTAAATTGAATGTATTTGTAAATGAATTATGTTACAATGGGTTTAAAAAGGGTATTCATAATGAGAGCACAATTCACCAAAGAAACAGTCAAGATATTCATAAAAATCCTGCAGTTTCTAAATTAACAAATGTTGACAACATTTGTAAATTTAGAAACTGCAGGATTTTTGAAGAAACTTGATCATCATGTTAATGTTTGGAACTGTTTTCAGGTAAAATCAACTTTGTGGACAAAGATTGTTTACAACAGAGCAATAGCTATGACTGTGGGGTGTATGTCATATATAATGCTGAAAGGCTGGCCGAGTATGCCCACCAGATGGGAGAAATTGCCGGCTGCGAAATGCATGACAAGATAAGCCCCTCAGCCAAGAGGAAAGAAATATTAAAAATCATTTATAGCCTTGCTAGCTCAGAATAATTTGTTATGTTAATGTTGTAATACTTACTGATGTGCTTTGTTAAAGTAATTTATTAATATAAAATTTTTAATCAATCACATTGATCAATTGGTTTTTTTTATTTAACTAAATTTTTTGTGGCTTTCTTTGTTTTGTCAGTTTTAAGTACTATAAGTTTTCTTTGAATAATCTTACTTTATCTGGTGGTATTTTTAAAGATACCCAGGTAAATAGTGAGTGAGTCATTATTTGTGCTCAGGTTTCATGGTTTGAAATTTTGTATAGCCCAGTGATTCAATTTACAAAATTATAAATACCATAAATCTACATGCATATTATGCAAATATTATTATCTACATGTGTACTGCTTATCATGCAATTTGCCTAGCTGTTCTGTCGAATGCTTGAAAACGAACTAGATGGCAAAATTGAGGAGTTGCTTCGCCTCCAGTCCTTGCTGGACTAGTGCAGTGTTCTGAATCGACTTACAGAATGATTTTAAAACGAAAAAAGGTTCTATATATATATGGATAGGAATCCATATCATTTAAGCTCTAAAATGTTACACTTCTGCCTAGTGCTGCCTAATCCTTCGGGATATCGCCAAAATCTGTGACGCGACACCAATCGTAAGAAGGTATTTTTATGAATTAGGGATGAAGTCGCGTTTCTGTTTTCAGTTTAGTGTAGATTAGACACTTTCGACCCGAAGTCCACACGCTAAAGTTCTGGGATGAAATGTTAGTCTTTGATTTCTATTTTCGTCGGTATCTTTTGACGATCATCTGTCGCGCGATATCCTGTGTTTTGACGATCAATGAAAGTTTTCAGCTTCTTACATAATATACTTGCTCGATTTTATCGATCGTTACCTACTGTCGCCTGATAGAAATATCGTTAATTCATTATAAATCAAGGTTAAAATCTAGCAAACAATAATAAGCATTTTGGTATCTTCCAATAGCAATTTGTAGTTTCGTAGCGTAGGTCTTACCTAGCGTTGCCGGAGATAAATATTCCGAGTATTCCCGTCGTATTCTATCTTCCACCATTCATAATACATGTACTATACACAATCACCAAAGCGGAACATTTATGTAATTGCAATATTTGCAATGGTAATTGCGTCGCCATCTAGCGGTTACTAGTCGAGCTCTCGGCGAATAATTCCGAATATTACAAAAAAATACGATGTCGATCGTCTCCTGCTAAAAAAAATACCCTGCAAAGTTTTTACTAATAGGTTAACCTATAAACGACTTAGGTGACTACTCATCCGCAAAATATTTCATCCGTGGATGAAACGTTACCCTTTTAAAATTGTAAGGCGACGAATCATCCGCAAGTTCGGATGAGTCGTCGCATAGTTAATATTGATGTGGTCATATCGGCCAAATAGACGAACAAACATATTTTGTGTATAGGAACATTGTCTGTTCTTTAGTTTCATCGGTTTCGCTAGCTGCTATGTGTAATAATATCGTGGTTAAATCGAACAAAAATACTTCTATGCATAAGAATCGTTTTTATTAAGAATATAATTTTTTATACTGGTAAATCAGAATAATAAGCAATTTCCCTAAACAAATGACAGGTAGTTACTGTTTTACTGCGAAAACTGAGATATGTTATAAAAATTAGTAAATCTAAATAGATTGTTATGAATTATTACATATGTTAGAAAATATTAATTAATAACGAAAAATCTGAATAATTTAAACCTTCTTAGTATTTAGGTGTAAAAAAAAAGATTTATAATCAAAAAATCAACCACCTCGAAATTTTGTAAACGATCTGTATCACTAATATGATAATTTCTCTATACAATGTCCGAGGCTAATTTCATTATCAATAAACTCTCGCAAACTGTTATTAATTTTTTTTCCTTCACCATACTTTCTTCCGTTCTCTTTGAAATAAATCCTTGATTTTTCCACAGATTAGAATGATATTTGGCATCTTTTTTAAGAGTATTTAATAAAATTAATAATTTATAATTCTTAATAACAATAATTACTATAACATATCTCAGTTCACTAATTTTTATAACATATCTCAGTTTTCGCAGTAAAACAGTAACTACCTGTCATTTGTTTAGGGAAATTGCTTATTATTCTGATTTACCAGTATAAAAAATTATATTCTTAATAAAAACGATTCTTATGCATAGAAGTATTTTTGTTCGATTTAACCACGATATTATTACACATAGCAGCTAGCGAAACCGATGAAACTAAAGAACAGACAATGTTCCTATACACAAAATATGTTTGTTCGTCTATTTGGCCGATATGACCACATCAATATTAACTATGCGACGACTCATCCGAACTTGCGGATGATTCGTGGCCTTACAATTTTAAAAGGGTAACGTTTCATCCGCGGATGAAATATTTTGCGGATGAGTAGTCACCTAAGTCCTATAAACTACTACTTTCTAAACTACTTTCCACATTATGGGCTATGACAAAATTATTATACCTAGTTTTCACTAAGCACGTTAATGAGGCGACCAGTACATTTGACCCATGCTCACCCTTTCAAAATTCCCTTTAAGTTCTATTTTACAGAACAGTAAGGACGTCGGGGAGGTCATACAAACTGTAAACGGTCACCATTTCATGGTTTGTCACTAAATACCAATACCCAAACACTAAATAAAATTCTGTGTCGTTTCTGCTTCTCTGATAGTGATGGTTAGTTAGATTACGTTTGCAGTCAATCAAGCAACGCGTAATAAAGGGTTCAAGTAGGAAGTAGGGTAGTAAGTACAACTGTGCAACCCTGAATACAACACTAGGTAGTCGCTTCAACGAGGAAATAAGAGGTGAAAGTGTGTTCACAGTCCTGCTTAGATACTAATTAGTTACGTGTTATGTAATAAATAATACGAATGAAAATTTCATAAAAAGTTTTATTAGATTTATGCTTTTCCTGTTTAGAACTAGACTATCGAGAATAGATATCGAGGATTAGGTACATAACCAGTTTTACTATGTAATAAACGTGAGAGGATTGTCTTATAGCCACTGAATCCGTAAAATTAAGTAATGTATATTATTGGAATCTCAGCAGCAATCACACGTTGTTGGTAGTGTGACAAAATTATAACATTCATTTTAAAAAGTGAATCAAATCGAATTTTCAAATGCAACTTTTATGTATTTACCCGTATTGGAAAGCGAATCGTTCTTAGGCAGTAAAGAACTGCTCCCTCAGTTTAGAACGTGTATTATGCGATAAGAGAAGAGTTTATATCCAAATACCTACTAGTTTTTATAGAAAAGAGGATAAAATTAATAATCGCAATAAGTATTACAACAGCTGTGCTTAGTTTCCAGTGTAGTTATAAATATCACACCAACAAGATTACCTATTACTAAATTACCGTTAACAGTTATTTCTCACATATAAACATTTGAGGCATTGTACAAATATGTTAAAAATTACAAAAAATATTGTGACATACTGCAATATGCACATGATTAAAGTTATAAATGTCATAGTAAAAGGCCATCATTGAACTTGTGCTAAATTATGAAAGTGTTGGCCAAACAACAAAAAATATATATATTCCTAATGGATACCTATGTTATTTTTTTCATTGTTAGGGTTCTGTACCTCCAAAGGAAAAGAACAGAACCGGCACTTTCACATTTAACACACAAATGTTTGGACGCTGAATGTCCTATCTGAAATCCTTTATGATTTTTGAGGTTCTACCCATCCACCAAATGCTTTATTTAATTCTTCTGCTACTGCAAAACATAATCTATCCTGATTGTGATTTGCAATCACTTGGATTCCAATCGGTAAACCTTCGCTACTTAACCCTAGTGGAACCGTTGTAGAAGGCAAACCTAAACAGTTGATAATAGCTGTGTAAGAGAAATTGAAAGGTCGAATTAGTGGTTCGTTGTGATAGGGTGCCGTTGTAGGGTGTGTAGGGAAGAAGAACACGCCGTCGTCCCCGAGCAAGTTCGAGAAGCTCCTCTCAAGATCTTCGCGTAGTTTGAGGTAGTGTTTGTATTTCTGACTTCCAATTTCCACACCTCCGTAGTCAAATAGAGACGTAACCAAACCAATGAACGTGTTTCCAGAGAGCCCAAAAATATTTTTCATGATTTCTAGTAAGACCTTTCCTATACTATCGTTTGGCATTATTAACTGGCCAAACCTCTTGGTCCCCTTCATGTTTGCGAACCAAATGGCCATCGCCTTGCGCATTAGTGGTACTTTCTTCTCTACAGCGTCAATTTTATATTGTATTTTCAAAAATTCCGTAACCATTTTCATTGCTGTTATAATTTCCGGATCAACAGGGTCCACCAACGGCGCATCAGTGCTGAATTGATAGTAATACTTGAGTTTTTTGACATCGACGGGTTCATCTAAGTTGAGTTTCTTGGCGTTATGCCCTGCTAAAATTTTCATAAGAGGCTTCAAGTCCACCGCATGTCTAGTTATTGGACCAATACCTGTACAGAAAATAATAATAAAAATATAAGTTTCGAATACTTAAGGCTCGTGCAGACTGTCGCTGCCTGTCGCGCCAGCGATATGACGCCGGTCTGCACGAGCCGTTATTCTCCCGAGTACTCACACTGTAAATTGCACTAATATCTTTGTTGGGCTTTCGCAACATTAATATGTAGATTTTGAGAAGAGCATTTTGTTATAGGACATGTTCCGCCGAACCCTTATAAATTGGGATAAGGGCAAGAGAATGATGATGATGATGATAAATAGAATGTCCAATTAATGAGTATTCTTGAGATTCTTATAATTATTATGATCAAAGTTTCTTACCTAAAAATGAATTCAGTAAATCTGTCTCCGGAATGGGGTACTGTCCAGTGTTTGAAACAATGTTACGTGACGGCTTGTGACCGAAAACCCCGTTGAAATAAGCTGGCATCCGTATCGACCCACCAATGTCAGAGCCTTTAAACATAAGCAATCATTGTATTACAATTTTAAAGAAAAGGAAAACGAAATAAACCATCTCTTACAAATATATCGATCTAACATTAAGGTAGAAGGTTGCTAAGTGATGACTTGAACACATTAGCAAAATTACTTACGCAAAAAGACGTAAGTATCCATACTAACTATACAATATTAGAAATGCGTTCGTATAATCGTAATCGTAATAAATTTGCATCAAGTCTGTCCCAGTCCTCTTTTTAAGGTCGACGGTCCATCTAACCAGGGGTTGTCCCAAACCACGTTAACGTTTGCGGTCTCCGCTCAAGGACCTCTCAGCTTGGCCTATCTTAGGTTCGAGTCTCAAAATGGTTTATCTGACACAATAGACCATATATGCTTGCCAGTATTTTCAAGAAGTGTACGTTGTACATACCTATGCCAAACACGCTGCCAGCAGCTGATTGGCAGCATCCCTCCCCGCCAGATGATCCTCCAACAATTCTTGTGGTATTGTAAGCGTTCTTCGTTCTGCCATGGATGTGGTTATGGGTTTCCCACCTGGAATATGGACACCATATGCATCAAATATCTTAGAAAACAAACATTTTGAATAAGTAGGTAAGTATATATATGGGTTTTGACCGTGACATCGTCTTTGACTCGGATCATAGAATGATCTGAGGTTTTCACAAAGACTGTGTGTTGTCTGTCTGTCAGCCAAGATAGTTAGATAATTTGTTCATGTATAGAGAGAGGGTCGATCTAGACTTACCACATGCACAATTCAGGGACATTCGTGAGTCCAATGATAATGGCGCCCTTCTGTCTTAGCAACGCGACGGCATCACTGTCTTGTTCAGCAATAACATCTTTACGAAGAACCACACCGGCTGTGTGATGTAAACCTATAATGTGAAAATAGGAAAACATCAATTTATTAAAATAACAGTTTACCTATGACCCTTTTGCCGCCAGTGCCGACATAAAGCGATTACATGACTTGCGATCGTGCGTGCATACCTATGTATTTACCTACAGGTAAAGTAGAGCTAAGTGTCAGAGGCAAGAATGATTGGATCGGTCGTTGTGGTCAGTGAGTTAATAAGTAATGAATCAGTTGAAATGACATCGAAGGAAAATACCTTATACTGAACATTGACCTTTCCTTTCCGGTACTAGGTAATGCTTATAAGTTTTTTTTTTCATGAAGGTATTATTCTGCATGAATTGTACATCTATCAAACTACGTTTTACGAATAATTACAATATATTGTACTTATTCGATATCCCAAAAATATTCCATGCGTTTCAATTAGGTACCTACTATGTGATCGTAGAGCATAAAATACAGTAGTTAACTTCATAGGTACACTTAGGTAATTGGCAACAAACTATAATGTATTGCCAATTAACTATTAATTCACAAAGGTAAACCTACCGTTTAACCGACCTTTTTAAAAATCGATAGTGTGTACCTAGGTACAACATTGTTTCATGTTCATTCATATTCATGTTAGATACAACATTGTAACCTACTTACAACATTGTTTCATCTTAAATCGCAGATCTGATTTAAACACGGACAATACAAGAAAACCTTGACCCGACGTTGATATATCTGTCATCATTAAAAAGCTAAATTGATACGGAAAATTGATAATGCAAAGGACGGTCGTTCGTTAGCATGGCTGCCATTTTGTTATCTCCGACTAAATCCTTATATTAAGTCTTATCGTAGGTACCTTTAACTGCTATACAGTCTTTGGTGGTAAAAGGGACGCCGAGGAAGGGCTTCTCTTCTTCTAGCTCAGCGGCCGACTTCAAGCCGCTTCGGACGAGGTCATCGGCCTCGCGTGCTTCCTTTAATGCGGCTTCAAATCGATCTTCCACGAAGCAATTGAGCGCGGAATTGACATCTTTAATGCGCCTGATGCACGCTTCTATTACTTCCACGCTGGTTATCTGTAAATTAATGACAAAAATAGTTTTAAACTTCTCACGTGATGTGATAACGAAATAACTTTATCAAACCTAAAAAACGTCCTTGGATTATAGTTTTTTACTCAGCATTTAAAAAATAATAAAATCATAATGAGCCTGTTTTTAATAAAACCAGTATCTTTATGTGACGTTGACCTTGTTGGTTAGCTTATCATGGAAACAGTGCCGATGTCGGATACAATAAAAATAATTACCATCACCCACACATATTATTGTACTTATACAACATTACAACGAACAATAAATTACTATTATTCAATTTTCCGCACATCTTGCCAAAAGCTGATCTTATTATAACCACATGCAATGGGATTAACTTAACCGATAGTCGATACATTCATCATTGTCCTTAATAAATTGATCAAGACTCTTTTATCTAATTTAAACTTAGATAAATTAAAACATAATTGAGGTCTGAGCTACTTCATTCTCATAAGACCCATTTTCACGTTCAGTCGGGTAAGGCCCACTTGCAAGTTCATGGGTTACCTAATCTAAATAACTCGAACGGAGTTAACAGCTTATTCTCATCATCATTCCACTTTGCCTTGCCCCACCAAGCCACCCCACTGGTGGGGCAAAGTGCAATGCCATTGCAGTGAAATCAGTGGCACCTTTGAATTTGTGTAGGAAGGTATGCTCGTATTTTATATTTGTTTGGATAAGAAAGAAATGTACTAAGTAAAAATGTAACTAGGACTGGTAACGTTAGACTTAGTCCATACCTAGGTGAAGGTTTTAAATAAAAGTACGAAATAATTGTCTATTATGAAGACATAGAAAACTTCCAGAAACAAATAGTAAATCCATCAGAATCCATCAACTACACGAATCGGCACGAATAAATCGAACTATGGGCAGATTCCAGCAGGGGCAGATTCCACTGCAAAATTTTAGGGATTCAACCTTGCCCCACCAGTGGGCCGACTTGGTGGGACAAAGTGGAATGATTCCTAATTCAGCGCTACCCAACATTGTAGTTCAATCGACGAAACATAAAATAGAATTGCAATGTCTGTGCCCTGATATGTAATCCGACCAAAAATTAATGAACGGAAATTGCATGCCCATCTCTTTTACACTATATTACGATACGTAATACTTTCTTGAGTGTATCGACTAACTCTAGGTTTACCTCTATTATATGAGAATACTAAATTAAGTAAGTACGTAAGTCAATTTTTTTACGTTTTCGCTAACGACCATTGTAAGTTAGGAATTAAGACGAGCTGTCGACACTTCGATCCAAAGCCTGGCAATCGTTACAAAATCATTACCAAGTTTAATGTTAATTACTTAACCGCAATTATCTTTAGCTTACGTTCGAAGCTTCGAACTTTCAGTTTGCTGAAACTTTGTCCGTAGGCTTGTTATTTGAACGGAATCATAACCAAATTTTAAAGATAATAAAACAACAGGTAAACTTTATCCAACAAACTGGAACACAACGGTTTAGAATAGTTACTGTTGTTATGAAACATTGCTAATGGATACGAATTACTTGAGTTACTTAACTTACTGCATTGCCATATGAAATTAAATCAACCAACTGTCGTACGATAGTTTAAGACACAGTCTGCGCGGAGACAGATTTTGCTTGATGCCCCTACACCAAAGCATAACTTTCTCCGTTAGTACCTTACTTTCAGGAACGCTATAAAATTTATTTATTATTTATCTTCAATGGTTATTTCTCTATCGTCATAAGATTTTGTTCAAAGTGAATCAACTCTTTCATGATATGCATTCATACTTTTTACCAACAAAGCGAGTACCAAGTGTACAGCTCACGGTTTCATTCGGTTCGTGATGCTTACAGCCAATTCGTGCCGCATTGTGAGTCCATTTAAACTGAGAATTACTAGTTATGTTACGTAGTTGATCGATCAACATCGGGTGTTATGTATCCTGCTGTTTATTACGTCGAACTATTATGATAGCATTGAAGTTTGTTGTTGTTTAGCTACATCTCTAGCTAGAGATATAGCCGCCGTTGTTGCTTAATTAAATTACTAAGGATTCCTTCATTCTAATTTTGGATATTATGTTTATAACCGGTTACAAATGCATTTATGGAAGGTTCCTTGAAGAATAAAACGAAGAACGAAAACAGGCTATACATAATTGCGTAACTTGATCAAGACCGAATAATTAAATCAATCTCCCAACTTGATATGAGGAATCTAATACTCAATTAATAAGCTTTTAGACGATTAAATGTTCTACAGGAAATAATTTACCAGAATCTTCGTCTTCATCATCATCATTGCCACTGAAAGCCGTCCACTGCTGGACTCTCGCTCTTAATCGTTTATAACTTCATGGGTTTTTGTCGCAATTTAGTTTCTAACGCTATCTTAGCTAGTGTTAAGCCAACGTCTTGGCTACTATTCAAGGAAAGATTATGAAGAATTCCATTGTCCAGTGGATTCACTAATTAAACACTTAGCTTCTGACCTTCAAACGAAAGCCACGAAGCAACATTGTTTTCATTCCTAAATATTAACGTAGAAATTGCACGACATCCCGGACAAAGCCAAATCTAATTTGTTTTTTACTTGCCCCAATTATGAGCAGCAGAAACCCCTGCCCAAAAATATACAAAATACAAAAAAACATAAACAAAAAAAAGAATCTTGTCCTGCGGTTCAAGAAACACATGTTTTTCCTCATCGACATTAGCCATAAGACCACTTTCGGTGATATTACGATCGTACAGGATTCTAGTGGAGGCAATGCTAAGTAGTTTTATTCACAACATTACAAAAGCCTTTTGTAACGCTGACTTGATACTTGAGTCATAACCAGCTTGTTATGTCGTCTATTAAATATTTACTTTTACTTTGTATTTATATGTCATCGTTAACGCGTTCGACTAAAGAATTATAGATTTTTAATCCTGATACCGACCTAATATTATCATACATATAAAAATTACATGATGTGCATGAGGCGACAGAAATTGATTCCGAATGTCGCTATAAAATTATGTAAGCTTAGGGTTACAACTATGGCGTCATACTCATGTTTAATGCCAAGGTTATAATAACTTGAACTTGAAGTTTGGGTACCTACACATACTGGCATTAAGTAATAGGGCTATACAATGAATTAATAAAAGTGACGTGTAGGCATCTATGTAAAACGAATGTATTTACATTAGCTACTACAATAGTAGAAACAAATAGATAGGATACAGTTGTGGAATACTCAGTGAAACATTCAAATCAATTATCGAAACAGGTCAGAATATTTAACCCTTGTTAAAAATAGAAAATGCAAGTCTAATGTCTTTCACAGGATTTAATTACTATGGCCTTTGCAACGGAAAGGGAAGGATAATTCGCAATAATATAATCGTTTTGCCAGTTCCAGATAAGATCGTGCACATAATGAGTCATATATTTATAGTTTGGACTTTGTTACTGTGCCTATTGCTGGAGATATCAGTTTTGTTGTTATAGTGTATTTTAAATGCATAGCAATCGATTCACACATGGATACTGTTATCGGTTTGTGTAAACATGGCATTGAACTACATATGGGTTCGGAAAATCAACATACCTAGATAGGTAGCACGACGAATTGAAACCGTCTGGAAAAATTGTAGGAGCACAATTTCCTCGTTACGTAGAAACACGCACTGGTTACTTGCATCATGTAGTTCCTCTTTAAATATTACATCACTAGCTATTAAACTTGTACGTACT
Source organism: Eupsilia transversa (assembly GCA_914767815.1). Lineage (NCBI taxonomy): Eukaryota > Metazoa > Arthropoda > Insecta > Lepidoptera > Noctuidae > Eupsilia > Eupsilia transversa. The sequence goes on along the minus strand of OU611890.1, from coordinate 7,763,970 downwards.
AGCTCACCGTTGTCATGTCCATGTTTGTGTATGTTTGTTTTTTTAATTTTAAACTTCGTATTCTCCAAATGTTCGCAAGTTTTGCCTTTTAGAAGTACTTTCATAACGGGACAACCAAATATGTTTACTCTCTGTTCTAACTTTACAATATTATTAATTTACTATAACTCAAACTTACCTCTTTATTCCGAATTCTTTCTGCTACTGTAATAGCTGGCTGTTTTAGGATATCATCGTGTATGGGTGGTATCTTCTCTCCCTCAGCTCCATAATATAAACTAAAAAAAAACTTCCCGATACTCGCAATCACTAATCTCACTGCATGAAGCACTCTCAATTTAAGTCCCACAGGTCTGTCTATCTCGGTGGTAGACATGTTCGCGTTAACTTTAAATCACTGCTATTTATTAACTTTGCGCTTAGAGCTATCGCTGTTACCGCTATTGCACACTTTATTTGAAAACAATGTTGAAGTTTTGACGGCAAGCAAGCTGCGACAACGCCTGTGTCGCTCGTATACAACGAACTGTTCAACTCAATGAATGAGCGATATAAACCGAGGACACATCAGCTTGTATCTACGTCAGTGCTGCCGTCTCGCTCTGGCGCAGTAGTTCGAGTGAGGGCCGAATGGCGGCTTCGCGTCGGGTGTCCTCCTACGGCTCCTCACTGGCGTACCGGATTGCCAGCCAGTACGCTCGGTGCACGTTGTTTTCTTTATCACTTTTTTATAATCGACGTAATTGATAAATGAAGGCATGCGCTGGACATTGGGCTTTACACTAATCGGCAAGATTATTTTTCGAGGAATGTGCTTCATTCTACATTGCTGTTGAGGTGTCCGATCATTAATTGGAATATGCACAGAGCTCCCAGAAACATTAGGTACACCGAAATTACAGGTCTTATAAAGTTAGACAAGACGGGGTAGGGATTTCAGTTAACGGACACTTAAATGACTATTAGGCACCTGTAACTTAACGAACATTTAAATGACTATGGTAAATGAATTAATTACAGCAACATAGACGGTATTGCTGATTGTAGGTCTGTCAAAGCTTTCTTTTATTACAACATCAGCAGTAGGTGATGCTGATGTAGGCACCTACAAAGATTATCGGGTACATATGTATGTTGAGCACATTATGTGCGTATAAAACGCAGTAGTCTTATATACCTACCGAATAGGTATATGCCGAACCATTTCAACTTCAACTCTTGATTGTTAGCTTTTGTGAAAGTCACCATAATTTTACTGTGTTTCTTGGTCGAGCATTGTTTTCGTTTGTGCTCAAGTAATTTTGAGGTTATCCGACACTTGACATTTAAATGTCAAGATTATTCATTCTTAAATGAGGTTTTAAATGAGACCAAAAAGCTTTGATGTCTTCATGAAGACACAATAATATCCTGCGAAGTATAAAAGGGAAGAAATTATACTAGAAAACCTTGAACCCTTTTTATCAAAAGAATCTTAGTTATTTTGTATTAAATGTAATATGCTTTCGCAAAACATTTCAATGATTCTTCGGAAGATTCGTACCAGACTGAGTTGTTTGCTCTCAAAAAAAATCTCTAAAGTTAGACCAACATCGGCCTTAAATAGAACGACCGGTTACAAATTGAAATACAAATCTAAATGGTAAATATTGAACTCCTAAACTTTGAAGGGGCCACGACACGACATTTATTTTTTTGTGACGGATGTCTCTTTATACGCATTTGTCTGAAAGCATACCTACCTATTAGGTACCTATATCAAAAGACAAGCTGTTTTTGCAGATTGTTCATTTATAGTTTAAGGAAAAAAACCCCTCTTATCTTAATTTTCAAACTGTGCCAGCAGTATTATTGTCGTCAGTTTTGGATGAGACTGTAAGGTTTCGAATCAATACAATATTTGAAATTGGGCCAACATTTCTATAAAAATACTGAAAACGTGATAAATATTTATACCGCTTTGTTCTCTAGCGAGGTAAACAAAATTCGAAAGTATGTAAACTGTTGTAAACATTAGAATAAATATATTTATTCTACATTTTAAAAGAACAAAGAATCCATTGATAGGTTCCTGTTTGTTGTTTGTACTGACCGTTGTATTTCACTTACTGCTTTCATATATCACTAATTAATCACAATAACATACGTTTTCACATCGCTCCATGTGAACAGCCTGAAAATAGACCATGCTATAAACTCTGGATACAAAAAATATATATATTATGTACTAGACCTATACTAGACTCTGTAAAACTACCTACATATCACTTTGATCATGCAATACTTTTCGTTTGTTTTATTTCAGAGTAACATGGCCGACTCACCAGCAAGGGAGCAGAAATCAACAAGAAAAATATCGTTGCCCACAGTCCTCTGTACTCCCGAGCCTTCCGAGGACAATTCCGATATAGCAATCAAAGTTAATTCTTTCATTTCCTCGGATTCCAAGATGTCACTTCCGTCCAATTTGGGCACCCCTACGTCACCACTAAGATTATCCTCCCCAGTATCATTACCGACGTCGCCATGCGTGAAGACTTCCCCGACATCGTCGGCCAACTCGTTACCGAATCCGAATCCGAAGCCAGTGACGTCAAATGCTGCGACGAACAACGTGGTGAACAGCGGCTCGGCTACCGGTAAGTCATATACTGAACAAGTGCTGTAGCAATTAGCATACTTATTTGTTGTTGGTTAGCGATGAAGTGCAAATACTTTTGTCTTATGCAATCGCGGGAAAACTGGTGAATGAGACATTTTGATGATACGGTTTATTTAACATTGCAAGGCTTCATTCCGTGTTATTCCGTGTTATTAGCAGATACTTATTTGAACCATTTCTAAAGACACGGTTGGATATTATCAGGCGTTATGAGATGGATTATTTAAGCGCTGTGTGTAAAAGATAACGTAGAGTGTTTGAAATCGTATTAAAAGTTCCTGCGGGCAACTAGATTGCGAGTACGCTTGTCAATATTGATGCTCATGCATCGCTCGATGCGAACTTTATTGCTATAGCCAGACTGCCGATAGTTTTATAGGAAATTATTAGAGTTATAAAGAAGTTTATAGGAAATTATTCTTTATAAAATTTTAGTGAACTGGGTACTTTGTTTACAGCGTTAGTACTTAGATTATATTCATAATAAGTCATACGTTTTATTTATCAATTTTCGAATGGAATTGGTATTATTTATCAATTTATGTACCTTAATGTCCTTCACCGTGAACAATTTTCTCACAAATATAACATTCTAGGCACGTTACTCACTAAATCCAGTTTTGGATGAAAACTTAATAAAAGCTCACATTTTGTATTCTATTCTCGCATTCTGTTACATGTATTCAAGTTATATTTACCAGAATTATTACATAAGACCAACATAGCTGGTAAGTAGGTATTATAGGTACTTACATGAGCTCTCTCATTGTTCATTAATTAATTATTAGGCTGAAGCAATTGTTTCCCTTGCCTCCAAATTGTATAATTAAAAAAACCACCGGAAATTCCCTTCTGGGTTAGGCTACATTAATTTTAATTTGGGATATTAATGATTATAAATGATAGCTTGTATATGTAAAAAAATATTCTATACCCAGAATCGATTTTTTGTCTACGCAAAATCATTTACGTTACGCAGCACAAAACATACATTTAATTATTAGCGATATGTCAGCTAGCACACGCCAATACACCAACCAAAAACATCGAGAACTAATACTGAAGCAGAAATAAAAACTAAAAGTAAACAGTAAAAGCCTCCAGGCATAAAGTGCGTGCCGGCTTACATATACCTAGCAGTAAATGGAAGTCATAAATGATAAACTAGGACCATCGAAGTAAAGAAAGAAGAAAATAGTTAATTACTTACTTACTAATAACAATAACAAAACCATAATCATTACCTCTTGGACGTTTATTGTAGATAGTGAATCTTCTGTAAAGACAAGCTATGAGTGTTAGGGCGGATTCAACCAAACAGGAATAAATGTTATCCGCGAAATAAGATTTACATCGCGAAATTGTCAAAAATTCAAAAAAAAATCGGAAGAGAAGGCGGCGTATTCCGCGGATAAAATGTATTCCTGTTTGGTTGAATCCGCCCTTATACCTAAGTTTTATGGTGAAACCGAAATAAGTGTACCTACACCAGTATTTATTTGGGATCTCCAAAAAAGATAGACAGAGACACAGAGTAGAATTCGCAATAATACAAAAGCTTCTTTTACGTGTGCTGCAAAAGGTTCTTTTATATGTAAGTGCAGGATAAAAAAAGTGAGAAATATAAATGTTAAAATTAGAAAAATTATCACTTCAACACTGAGCAAGCCACGTACCCGTGTAATGAATAATTTACACACTATTGATTTCCTTAATGAATGCTTGTAATTAATGGTCGATTTACTAGCTTTTCTTTGAGGTGTATCGAGAAAAGTTCATTTTGCTAAAATATAAGCCATCCAAAGAGCTTGGCAGCAGGGCTGACCATTGCAAGTCAGTCTTTGGTTAAAGCATCAAAGAGTGACGTACTATAGATTGACTGACCAGGCTGATGTAGATTGATCCAGTGACTCATTCCAGCGCGGGAATCCAGCGACACTGCAGGATCGATATTTGATAAATAAACCATTTTTAACCCTGTCCAGCATCCAGTATCTGGCACTGGATAAGAATAAAGCAGGCGCTGGTTGGCTGACAGCTTATCCAGCTTCACTGAATCAAAATACTGGATCAATGTGAATCAGACTTTATAAAGTCGTCTCCTTGATAGAAACCCAAACTCAAGTAAGAAAGCTCGCAGAGAGCACTAGCATAACTTGAAGACGTTTGACATTTTCCCTCACTTTCTTGGAAAGTATCCGAAACCTATTTGAGAAAAGCTTCAAACTTACCGGTGGACCATTTTACTTCATTTGTAACTCGCTTAAATATACTCAATTTAAAATGTTCTCTGGTGCAGCGTCCGCTAGGCAGTCAAGTTTTTGAAAATGTATCGTTGGCGACAGACCTACAGACCTTACATTCTCTACATATTTCTACTCCATTTTTACGAACTGAAAGTCTAGTGAAGTATTTTTATTAGTAAAGATTTAATAAGTAAACCATTTGACCACAGTCGGTCATAAATAACGCACATTAAACTATAGATCAAACTGAATAGCCTTTCAGGCTTTCAGTATAATTATGTATGGGGATGAAATAGAACCTGCAAACAAAACTTGCTGAAAAGTAGGTACTACTTCGGCGGCCGCGGTAGGCAGTAGTTGTATTTTCCACCAGCACCCTAATTGCGTAATTAGCGATCAATCACAATCTGAATCATTTTGTAACAGATTGCTAATCCATTGCGTCATAAGTTCGATAAAATAAACAACGAATAAATAATCAACAACGTAAATAACGCAATGAATTTTGTTAAGCTGTCAAACTGAAACATTAGTCTTAATCGTTTACGAAAATGTGTTAAGCAATTAGATAGCAGGTTTTTAACAGGTAGGTATAATTTAAGGTAGGTTAATGTTAGTAACTATCTCCCCGCGTAATTTAAAATCAAGTCATCAAACAATACTTGGCATTTTTATGATAAATAACATTAAATAGCTAATGCACAGAGCATTACATATTACCCAATTCACCTGTGGCAACCTGCGTAATGAAAAACTCATCAATTCAACTTTGTAATAGGCTTGATTTAGAGAGTAGGTGTAAAACTGCCGGAGAGGGATAAAATATATTGCTTTTCGTTACCCTCAAAAGGAAACAAACAAACGTTGCTAACTTTGATATTCATTCGTATTGTGACCTTCTAAAGTTAACGATATTCGTGACTGTTTCCATCTAACTGATACAACTTTAGCAATTAAAGCTACGTACTGGTAAAAGATCGTTCGTCTACTAAAGTATTTATGTTTAAATTACGCTTTGAATGTAGTACAATCGTTTCGAGGGCTCCCTAATAAACAAACTTGCCACACCGCTATATCTCCACATTATTAAGACAAACGGCTCGACGAGATTAAGTCTGGTGTGAATTGGCTACTTTCGCACACTATTTCGTCATTATGGTCCATAATCCGTGATATTGAAGTATATTGTGGCAATTGAGTTGATACGCAATCCTGACGGGTACAAGTACCCTCATTGAACCTTTTGGCCTTCACGGGACCCCAATAAACATGAGGATTTAGCAATTTTTTCAGGACGCTAGAAAATGTGAAGCCCTCATCGACTTCATTCATATTCCGCAGTTGAGCGCAGAACGCGGCGGAGGGCGGGCGCGTCCCATGCCGCTATCCTCGACAATGCCGATACTAGGTAATTCGCTTTAGTTTCCTTATCCGAGTGAAGTGAAGTGGCAATTAGTATGGCGTATGTCTGTCTGCTAGCGTGGTGCACATTAACTATTGACAGTCAGTACAGTCACACGTGGAATTATAAACTCGCCGACAAATCAAAAACTTTGCGGATAATCGAGCTGATAAATTAAAAACTTTCTGAAGGAAAAGTTTTATCTCGTATGAAAATAAATACATACTTATATAATTTATGAATGTTCAAGATAAACATAAAAATCCGTTTTCTAGTAGTTACAATGTAGAGTTTTATTGAATAGAAAAGTTATTGCAACGAACAATGCTTGAATAAGGTTTTGTTGGTAAACTCTGTTGTGTGCCATAATGCGAAGATAAAGTTAAACAAGAGTGGTGGTGTGAGGCACCGGGATGCCTTGTTGTGGCTGCTGGTGGAATGGCAGACAGAGGCATCGACCCCCCGACTCCGACACTTCAGGTTATTTTCCACCTCATTTTCTTCACAAAATTGCTTGCTCTAAACCCAAATGGATATAAAACCAATGAATCGCGGGATGATGGATAAGCTGTTCTTTGTCCACTGAGCTTTTACCGCTCAACATTATTACTCCGATCTGTGTGGGTTGGAAATGTTGGTACTTTATGGAATTTTCTCATAACTTATACAAAAAGTTAGATAGCAACTCTTGGTTATCGCTTATTATCCGAGTGTCGCGTTTATATAATTTTATCTTATTTGCTTAATCATATCGTTCGCATTCGCATTCGCTAGGAAACGTGGGTTTTCTCATTATCTTTTATCACAATTACTAAAACTCGCGCTGTAATATTTCCATAGTTACCAAACTTTGCAAACAAATAGGTGGTCTACCATATGACCACCTATTTGTTTGGAAAAAAGATGTGCATCTTTTAACATGGGTAAAATAACCTTGAGTTATATTACGACTCCCATGAGAAAGTTAGCTAAGGTAAGTAGTAGTCCATCATTGAAATCGATGAAAAATAATTAGGTAGGTACTTAATTAATCTTACATAGATTTCATATTACTAAGAAATTGTCTCCAGTCTATGTATAGGTATACTACATATTGGTTGAATTTAATTATAACGAACCTTGTTCCATTAGCTATATCAAACGAAAATCTTCAAACTAAGGGTCTCTTTGAGCCAGATATAATTAATCAGTTAACATGACCATACACAGTACGGGAGCTCAATAGCACTTCGATGTTATCAAGAACCCTTTCTGCCAGACATACAAGAAACGGTTTTGGAGTTACTTACCTACATTTGACAATTTGACAAGAAAGGAGTTTCACAAGTTAATTACACTCGTACAATTTACGTAAATTGTCTTAAACTTTTGACTTGACAACTGTACGGACTTCCGGATGTGAACAATGGAACCCGTTTTAACCCTAAACTTTGACGAGTTTTTGATGACTGAAAATATACGGCCATTGTGCACAAACCCGGTTTAAAAATGAAAACATATCCGTAAAAAAGGTCCTGAATAAACAGAAGTGATTTATTTACGGATTATAAAATGAAGCGACATTTTCCAGGGACCCATGGACATCGCTGGGACTCGGGCATAATTGATGATTTTCCTGTAACAAAGTGTTTATACAATGTTTTTTTCATATTCTTGTGATCAAAATGAAAAGCTTTCCAACAAGATAAAAAGTTATCGTTGTAATCTACAAAACTGGCACGAAATTGTTAATCAAGTAGGAAGTCAGGGTCACGGCTCCTAATGTGATCCTAAATTTTGTACGCAGTGTAGCTTGAAGGCGCAATGAAAAATGTATTTTCCGGGGACCTATTTATTACTTAAACTCAAAGGTCTTCCCTCAATCGGGAGTGATATGAAAATTCGAATGACGTTATTGCGACGCACGCTATTTCGAAAAAAAATTAAGAGAGGTACGCCAGTTCGAAAACACATTAAGTCGAAAACCGCTATATCGAATGACGTTGTCGCGAACACGCTGATTCGAAATACTGTTTGAATGGTACGCTAGTATGAAAGTCTTGGCATTGGAATCCACTGTTGCGAATAGCATATTCCAGCCTGAATTTGTCTGGAGATCGAACTCGCGACCCCGATAAAGCCTTATCTTTGTATTGGGTTTGGGAAACAAGAGCAATGAGAAGTATTATTTTAAGTTAACTTTTTAATTTCCAGTAAGTATAGTAGGTACCTAATCAACAAAGAAATCAACAAATCAATATTATTATACTTATTACCAAAAGTAACAACACTGTCATATTGATGACAAAATCTTTTCATCAAACTAGTATTAAAAGCTACAGCTCTTATAAATTCAATAGTGCACATTGTGTTTTTCTTTTGTAAAATCGCTGCGATAGCATTTTCTCTCATTTTCTTTTTTTTTGCTGGCATCTGTGGGATATTAGCCAAAATTCTCTCAATTATGTATTCTGTTCGTCAATGAGCTTTTGAATATAGCCGTACAACCCAAGTTTTCGATTGCCCATGAAATAATTCCTTCGCCGGTGCCATGCTACCACGCTGTTTTGAGTTCGCGGAAGACGTAAATTATTATTTCTTTCAGCGGACTGGTCAACTAGGTGGAAACAAGGGTTGCAGTCGGGATACTGAGAGTTCGATCTCCAGACAAATTCAGGCTGGAATATGCTATTCGCAACAGTGGATTTCAATGCCAAGACTTTCGTACTAGCGTACGATTCAAACAGTTTTTCGAATCAGCGTGTTCGCGACAACGTCATTCGATATAGCGGTTTTCGACTTAATGTGTTTTCGAACTGGCGTACCACTCTTATTTTTTTTCGAAATAGCGTGCGTCGCAATAACGTCATTCGAATTTTCATATCACTCCCCCTTCAATCAACTTACTTACTTTAAAAAAAACTCGCTAATGGTCAAACTTTATGCCACTTTGGATCGTAACCGATCCGACGCTAAAAATAATGAAAAATTCTTTGTTTACAAGAAAATTTCCGCAGGTAAATCCAATAAAAAAATAAAAAAACCAAGCAAGCGACTAGCAAAGGTGGAAATAATTGAGACAAATGATTGGGGCTGGATTTTTGATTCTTACCCTCATGGTAACAGGGAGAGTTCTACGTGACAGGTAGCAGTACCCACTACCTGCACTGTCGTCTAGGCAATATCCTCGTAAAGTTTTATTGCGAGGGTGTGACTTACGGTATTTCCTTTTTTGATTGTAAAAAGACTTTCGGATCTCCCAAGCAGGAAGGGGCGCTCACATTTCTTAACAATAACAATCCTATAATGAGTAGCATTTCACCGAAATGTACCTACATTATTGAGAAGGGATAAATAAAGTTAGGTCTATGTCCTAACTTAAACGGTCACCAAAACGATCCACTTGTGGACCGTTTTGTATACCGAGGACACACCGGGTATTTCAGGTGACTGAAGAACTTTTTGAGGTGATTTGTGATTTCTTGACCTTTCCACTAAAGAAAATGGCTGAATACTATTGCCGATTTAATCTGGGTAGTGTTTTTGTTTATTTCTACTGCTTCTCTGTCTGAAGTAACGCAAAAATATCAAATAAAAAGCATTAAGAAGTGCTTTTGCTCAAATCCCTGGGATTTCCGCCTACCTGTGTGTTAACCGACTAAAAATGGACTAGGTTGGAGTAAGACTTAGAGATTACTTCAATTAATTGAAGTGGTATATAAGAGGAGAGTGCCACGGGTGTAATTTCACGCATTATGTTTCAAGTGCACAATCCATAAAGAACTGTTCTACACAAAGACACGTAAATTCTCTTACACACCGTACACACGTGATAATTTGGTATCCATAGGTTTCATCATCTGACATTTATTATAAGAATGTAATAGTGATTTTAAAGAAGTTCAAGTTTTATCAAATAGAAAAACGTATTTTCTTTTGTGATCGAACAAAACTGATTAAGAACCTACCATGTCTAGAAACGATAATTGGTTACAGAAACTATGTAATTATCACAACATTTGGTAGATATTTGAATATTATGCCACATCTCATTAGTTAAACTACGTATCGCATATACTCATGAGACATTTATACGGCATTCAATATCGCGGAAAACTTGCGGAAGGGTTATTTCAAACTTCATAATGTCACGTTCGCAGCCACGGGTGCAGCAATAATGTCGGCTTTGGGAATCAAATTCTAAAGGCAGAAACTAGAACGCTCCCATTAAAAACGAATGTCAGAACTATAAAAAAGCTAGTCCATTTAATAAAATGACTGTGTACGTTGTTAAAAAATCTGTACAATATGACAGAGTACTCAATTTGGTTGTTATGTACGTATGTCTATTTAAACACATTCGATGTAACACATTCAATCCTTCACAGTGCGTGACTCCATTGTATCATAAATCTGTGACGTCATAATATAGGCTACCACAGCCTTTTTGGACTAAGAGGGTCCCTGCATTTTAATGAACTATTGATTGTTTGTTAATTTAGCTACAAATCAGTCAGCGTCAGTTGGTCGAGCGGCCAATGCGTACCGCTCGAAAATTAAAATGTTTTGTTGCATTTTCACCGAAAAACGCGCGAGTGAGTGCTCCCATACGAACTCAGATGAAAGAGATGACAGTAAGTGAAAATATCTCGAAATAGAACACGGAATGTGCAAATAATATCCAACGAGATGACACATTAAGAAATTATTTTCCTCGTTATCCTTTAGATAATTGTATGGGTGGAAATATGAAATAAAAGCACGTAGCAGGTGCGCGCAAGTAAAAATATTCTCTTTAAGAAATTCTCGAATGTAATTAAAATTAAATTAGATGAACAACACAACCTTGGTACAGCATCTTACTTATTACTTTCGGGAAAAGTTTTCTAATATCATCTTGGGGCATTCCTTTATTTACAAATTGTGATTTAGGTACCTTTACCTGCTGAAGTTAATTTATTTTCTTAACAATTTCGTTGGGTTGTTGGGTTCACAAACAATGGTTTGTTGTTAGAAACTTCTTGTTTTTACAAACGGTTTTGGCAGCCTGTTGTGTTGTTGGTAAACTTTCTCAAGCTACTAATATCTACTAAAATACAAACTGTGCTGACCTACCAAAAATATGCTCTATAAAAGACGTGAACGTGATAATACCAGTCTCAAATCATTAACTAAATTATCCATTTGCTCCAATTACAAGCTCCGATAGGTTTTTTGTTTATTTTATTATAATGGATCGCGAGTTTTTGTGAAATCTATCGTAAATATTTATTTGGGCACTCTTTGTTTTACTAATAGATCCGCTATTGATTGTAATAAAACTACATATTTTATGTCGCACTTAGCTGATTCGTTGATATCAGAAACACGTATTTCATAACGATGCGAATTGATATCCAGTACGTTCTAATAACATATTCGTAGCGCAACGAAGTTAGTTTTGTTATCGAACTAATATAGTTTCGGTGAAGTATTCCGTGAAAAGGTGTTGGCGTTTTTCCTTTTACTTATCGATCTATACTAATACTCCCTTACTAATAAACGTATTTTATCAGGTGAATAGTTACACACTGATTTCTCTCTTTCAGTCGTCAGTAATTTGTCGTTCGAAAGAAGAAGACAAAGCGTTGTGTAACTATACAGACAGACGTTATACAACGTTTCTAAGGAAGATATAATAAAGTTGAAGAGTTTGTTTGTTTGTTTGAATGCGCTAATCTCTGAAACTACCAGTAGGATTTGAAAAAAAATATTTTTGGACAATTAGCCCAATTCTTGAGAAACGTTTTAGACTATTTAGGATCACGCTACAAGTTGCCATCGCTTAGGCGCCGAGCAAAAAGAAAACAAGTCAGAAAGAAGTGAAGCTAAGCGAAAACGAAGTAATAGCGCGGGCGGGCGATGCGATGCGTCTATACGTCAGGAAATATGATCGCTTCGTTCGTTCATTTGCTAGACAATGTCTTGCGGTGAACGAAGCTCGATGACCGCCTGATCAGATATGGTTTCCTTTATTCTCGGAACAGCTGTCGAGTCTCTGTGCCGGGAGATAATATTAACAATATGGCCTTTCATATTGTTATGTCAGGATATTATTACTTGCTTCTTCATGTAAAGGAAGATGGTTGGCTTTCTGGTGCTTTATTATTGCTTTTATAGATTTGTTTATTATTATTTGTCATGTTTTATCTCTTCGTAATGTAATGCGGTAAAAATCTCATATCTCATCAGGTAACAGGTCTCAGGTTTCGAAATAGGATTCATGGAAGTTATCACCGAATAAGTTATGAAAATACACCGTAGGAAAACATGATAAATCTATTAATAATAACAGCATATCCTTCCACTGCAGGACAAAGGCAAGGCAGGAGCATTAAACACCACGCCTAGAAAAAAAGTTTTCCTTTTCCGCCAACTTTTCAAATTTTTCTTTCCTGAACCTGATTCAGACTATTACGAACATTTTAAAACAAATAATTTCCAAATCGGTCCAGCCGTTCTCAAGTGATGCGCTTACCAACGAACAGAATCACATTTTTATTATGTAGTAGATAAAGTCATGAGGGATAATTACCTACGTAACACACTTACAAAGGCACAAACAATACCTATATCTTTTTCCTGTACCACTATGTTGGGTACATAATGTGAGTACCTACTAACTGCCAGTAAAAGAGTTTACCTGAATGTTATCCCTGAAAATATAATACTATAGTGCTGTATGAATATTTCTATCGAATAGCGATTATATTGTAACGTTTGCGAAGGCTTCGAATATTAAGACCAAGCTAATAGAGTTCATACGCGTAACGTGCCGTCGATATAACGTTGATAGTTAAATCGATAACACAATTTAATACAGATTAACTGAGTTACTCAGCGTTACCAGTTCGCGATAATGTTATTATTTATGTCGTGCCTATGATATGCACAGTGAAAACGATTCTTTTTATAAATGAAGTAAAATTACCTCAATAACTATGCATAAGATTTAGATATTTCTAAAGATAATTCCAAAATGATGAAAACATCAAAAATCTATTCCAAATTCATTCACAATCATTTCGCCTCATTTACCTTGATATGCTCAATACCCCTACACCCTGTATATCTATGACTAAAATGACGTCACATATAATACGGTTCACTTTCATTCTTACATTCCTTTCCAGGAACGCAGGCTACATGGATTGGTTATAAGTGGTCAACTTGCCGTATCGTTTGTAGCAACCAGGAATTGGGTCAGCACCGAGGTAGAACGATGTGCTGCTCCTATTTGTTAAGCCAGACTATTGAAATATCTAGCTTCAACTTGATTGGCCTTAGGGATGTCGAGATACCTTGTTTTGATTTAACTTCTGATGTTGGTGTGCTTGTATTCAGCTTTATGCTGTGGCTACACAGTACAGGATTTTCGAATGAGTTTTCCGGGTTTCAATGACGTCAGACGTGTATCCTCAAAGATTTGTTGTATTAGCTCTTATCTCGTGTCGTGTGCTATAGGAGTTTACAGGAGGATATATTATGCTGTGGTGCGAACATTAACCCAGTCAGCAGGGTTTTTTAGTGTTGTCACAACTTCACACCTTTCTTTCAGTGTGCGCTAACCGAGCTGTTATAATCACTGACATTGTTCTGCTTGCATGCACCTCCGGAACAACAATTTTCCACTTCTCAAGTATCAACTTGGTTTCAATAGTATGACGTTTTCAGAGTAATTTTGAAAATAGTCTAAGTCATCATTTGCAATGAAAGAAAATTGCCAACATGCAGTTGATAAGTAAATGAACATTGTGATCATTGCATCGTTCCTTCTCCCCATGAGTTTCATCTTTGCCTGCACTTTGAAAATATAAAACTGAAATTAATATGCATACACGAACTGAGGTTCTGACGTAGCTATGCAAATATGAATCAAGCTGAGTACAATACGTTTGCGACAATCAAATATGTCAACTTGCTATGAACATATAGGTCATGCTAACAACCTGTAACCTATAAGGTCTAGTGAGAATATATAGGTATATACGCTGTAACAGTTGTGCGGTTCAACTTGAGCAGCGAAATTGCTCGTTAGTTCCGTTTCCGGCTACACTTGGAGGGTTTTCCCTCGCTACGGTTGCTTTTTTGTTTCCTCTGTTTGAACGTCGAACATCAAATACTTACATTCAATGTTGAAAGCTCCTTACAAAGAAGGTATCTTTTCGCAGAATTCAATGTGATACGATCTTATTATGCCTCTTTATGTTTTCATATTGCTCTCATTTATTTGTCCCCAAGATGAAAGGCCACGACAAAATGTTGAGCCTGAGCAATTAGTAAATGAACGTGTACAGTATAAAAGATCTCGCTGTAATGATCCGGGTCAATGATACTTTGTTCATTAATTTCAAGATCACCGTGCGAGTTAAAAAAGAGATCAAAGTAAAAGTAATTACATATTATTTTGTACATAATACTGTTGTCAATGTGAATATTGCAATGCACACTTTGGCGACACAATACATTTTGCAGAAACAGTTTTAAAATGTCAGCCAACTCACAATTCAAGAATACAGCCATCTTTGTATATGCCGTAGACCGTGGCGAAGATGATATTGGAATTGTGCCAAAACTTAATCACAATTACAGAGCCTAGATTTGTGCTGAATAAAATATTTCGTCTTTATAATAATACACAAACTAGTGAAATGCAAATCACGCTACAAATATAACAAAATGAAGACCCAAAATGTTGAATGAAAATGATACTATTTGGTTTGCAAATTATGTTGTTTTACCAAATGATGTTATTAATGTTATTATGACAGGTATAAAAACTGGGTCATTGTTATCTCGTAAACAAATTTCTTTGATGGACGGCTGAAGGCGCCAAGTTTCCTGGAGCCGAGAAAGGAAGATAAACACGCTCCATCTTTGCCAAGCTCACCCCCACTACCACAGCCTGTCGGACTGATATAGGTAGTGAAGCTGTTTATGTACTGGTTATTAACACTTTAGGGACGGGCACGGCAGTAAAAAGTAACGGACCATCACTTGCCGGTCTCATGTGAAATTTCCATTAAGTTGGTACAGGTAAATACTTGTCTGTTATGACTTCTAATAATAAAGTTCTGAGTTATCTTACTACCACCCATACCGCTATTACTTCGGCGAAAGCTTCTTCTTATTACATGTCCAAAACGTCATAAAATAAAGGCATAATAACGGAAATATCTTTCAAACATTTTTCATTCTAATACGTACGCTTTTAGAAAAGTTTTGCTTTCCGACCGTTAAGTAAAAGTCTTGCACACCGACGTTACAAAAGCTTTCTTTGAAATATGGTAACTGAAGAACAACGCACTTTAAATAGCTGTAGCTGCGTCTATCTTGTTTAGACAGAAATGTTTTGATTATTAAGAAAAGCCGATAGTCTATAAAACAGTGCCGGGTAAACGAAGTACCTAAGAGGACGTAAATGTTTTATAATAATGTTTCCTCTATTAACTAAGGGCGAGTTGGTGCAAAGGTGAGGATACACTAGAACATTCACTTTTAACAGAACATCGAGCATTCGCAGGAACATTACATTACATGGTAATGCTTTTTTTTAATTCATCTTTTGCTTGTATTGTACCATTCTTACGAACGTTACATTACATGGTCGACAAAATGCTCAAATGTATACTTACCTTTAAACAAACAAACCATAATATCAGTACCGCAATGGAAAATGAAACCAACAACTAAACGTTCTTTTGACTAAAATCTTTTTCCCGATGTTCAGTTATCTCCCAAAGGATTAGCCCAAAACAGTTTTCTTTACACGTGCTGAATGTACTGATGACACACATTGTCTTTTTCCAAATTGTTATCGGATTTCCGCATCAACGATTGGACGATTATTGCGAATTTTCTTTTGGCAAACAAGAAGACTTGAGTCCGTGGGATGCCGTACATCGGATATATATTACAATTGAATGGGAGTCAAATGACTACATGCCTTGTGGTCACTACCTGAAATCTAATACGAGTTGTCAAAGAGGAGGTTTTCTATATTGAATGGGATCAATTTATTCCGCGTGAAAAATGATCTAATTTCAAAACAGTAACTAAATGCTTCTTTTGGCAAAAATATTTTTTCCTGATGTTCATTTATGTCCCAAAGGATTTGTCTAAAACAATTTTCTTTACACTTGCTGAATGAGCGGATGAGACACATTGTCTACGTCCAAATTGTTCTCGGATTTCCACATGAACGATTGGACGATTATTGCGAATTTTCTTTTGGCAAAATAAAGAACTCGAGTCCGTGGAATGCCGAACGTGGATATTACAATTGAATGGAAGTCGAATGACTACACGCCTTGTGTTCACTGCCCTAAATCTAATACAACGATTTGTCAAAGGGAGGTTTTCCGTATTCAATGGGATCAATCTATTTGAGCGTGTATTTTTCTAATGTTATTGCTTAATAAATAAATAAATACAAATGAAACTTTTGGCGTTGCTATGCTTATAGAAGGAAGACTCAAATAATAGTATTAGTTTGGTTTTGTATTTGGAATTATTAACAGCTGGTACCTATATTAAATCTACTACTTGAAGACAAATGTATGAAAGTAAACGAGGCAAAAGGAGTATGACAGAATCGCAGCAGGTGGCGTTCTGTAGTTTCTGCCTACCCGCATGGGAGAAGGCGTGAGTTTAAGTATGTATTTACTTGAAGACAGCAAAATGATAGCGAAATGAATAATTTTATTTTATTTCTGTACAAAACCTTTATTTTACGTAGAGAAAGACAACGATGATCTAGCTTACAATAATATGAGTCGCTACACTTACAGCAAATAACTCGTGTTCTGGTTTACCTCCATTTGTTGTTCCCCCTCGGGCCTGAAGCTCCCTTATTGCTTCAGTTTACTCCCACCCAAGCTTACCCAATGCCATCTATTTTCAACTGACAGTCTTCTAATTAGGTTTTTTAATAATTCATTATCATTATCAGGCCTCAGTTTATTTTAACATCAAAAAGAAAATCTCGTGTTCGCTAAGATACATCATAATTATTTCACGACGATAGTCGTATTTAACATTTGTTGTATGTATAATAAATCTCGTCTATCACTCGGGTCCCCAAGGACGGTCCTATTTCACAATTAGGCTCTAAATTCTCTAATATTCTCTCTAAACAATAAGCTTATTTAATAACGAAACTTCTCTCTCGTTAAGGCTTCATTATATTTCTTACGACTTTGGCAAATAGCTTAACAGGGAATGCCGCTACCTTAATATAAAGGCGGTGCCTTAGTTTATGCAGCCGTGCCTGCATTGTGACGGACTTGTTAAGATCTCAAGCACTCAACATACATACACACACATCCCTTTGTCTCTATGACAGAGCCAGCGGCTGCCATTGTTGGCACTCCAGCAAATCTTCACTTAATCGGTTTAAACGAGGGATCAGCGATGCCAAAACTGATTCGGAGATCAAAACAATTTATTCCTCGATATATTATCTGTCCATCTGTCAATCGATTCAGGCTTATCTCGTGCAATTCCAATTCCATTAGGATTTTCGCCATTATTCATATGAGATCGAGTGCCAAGTGTGCTGGATATTCGTATTTTAACCAGTTGAACAAATATTGACCCACATATTCTATGCTATTAATCAGTAATAGAAATAAAAGCTTAGTTCAGAAATAAATACTTAGTACCTACATCGTATTTATATAATTATGTCGTCAACGCTATGATAGAGCAAATAATATTGAGAACCACCACCCCCACAGGGCAATAAAGACGCGTAAAAGATAGAAATTGGTACGAGTTATACCTATGTAGGAGAGATCGTATACTTTTTTTTTTGGGAATTCATCAAGTAACTTCTACCGCTCTTGGTGCGTGAAAAATTATCGTTGTCCGTCATTGATTCTGGAATTTATAATTAATTAACTCAGTTTGAATTTCCGCGCATTATTTGAGAAAAGTACTTTACAAACCTTGGCCGCAACCTATTGATGGACCCACGTGTGTGTGCCTCGGCTTCGCCTCGGCCAACATTTTCACGGTCGTCTATCAATGCCCGAGTTGCAGGCCGCGACAGTAATGTACTATGAGGTATAGCTACTGCTATCTGATTTCGTAAGTCAAACTATCTTCGGTCGAATTTCATTAGATAATTATGATTTCAATAAAATATTCCAATTATTTTGATTGCAAAGCATAAAGGAGAGACTACGACCTACGGTGCATCGACACGAGTGCCCCGCCCTAGGTCAAGGACGAGGGTTCGATCCCCGATTCAGAATAAATATTTTGGTGGGATGTTTGTTTTAAGAATCGATGTTTTTGTTTATCATAATCATAACATAGTAATTTTGATTAAGGGAAAAAAATCGTTTTATTCTAGAAAAGTTTTTACTAGTTACACTCGCCATCATAAAAGGTGAAAAAAAAATGTGAATCTTTTTTACGTCGTCATCTTTTCATCCGAGGTTAGGAATAAAAAGTATGGTACTTTTATTTTTCTCACTGCACTTTGTATTGAAATGATATTATCATCACAATATGACAGTATAACAATGAGAATAAGACTGGAAGGTTATATTTAACACCCACGGGATTCTACACGTGGAAATAACTCAGTGATTGATGATAAAAAACAACTACTTATTATTATGTTGTTCAAGTGTTCGCTGTTATGAATAAATTATTGTAAATAGCTTTTATCTAAATAGACACATATTTCTAGGGAGGCACACTGAAATGACGGCTGAAATACTTAGATATGTATAAAAGAAAAAGATGTAGGGGTAGGTACTGCGTGGATCCCAAATTGAGCGGATGAGCGCAGGAGGATAATATGATCATTAAATGAAATAATGAAGATAATGTTTTAATTGAATAAAATCAGGATTTATTACATCTAGGTATTCATGCTGAAGATAAGCCGCGCTCTAATTTCTTTCAAGACTTTTTATGTCTACCATGTATCAGATTATACACCAAAAGGTGTGCTCAAACACAACGCATTGTGTTTGAGCTTCAGTGCGCCAACAAGTGTATTTTATTTACTTGTCTTATGTGGTTAACAAATATTGCGTACCTCCTGAGATCTCTATTTAGAGAATACCTACTTAATTAAGTTTTTGTTTTCATATGTATGTTATACATATTTTATGAGTTTCTTGTAAAAAAAATCCAAAAGAGTACGATTGATGCGAAAAGTCATGAATTTTCGTACTTGGTTTGTTTACTAAATAAGACACACGTAAAGGAAACACACTGTATCTACTTAGTGCCCCTACTCGTCTCTGTCCTCGATCGATGTTACTTATTACTTACGTAGTCAGCTTCTTAACTTCAGTGACGTTTCCACTTAATTAAGTCGAGATTGGGACTCAAATGGAAGTGCAATTGTTCTCCTCCATTGTCTTCCACATAAAACTTTTTGGTTACTTTCTTTTCATTTGCGGCAGAATTCTTGACCGTTTTCAATCGGCTTAGTCTATAACGGAACTTAATTGCTGGTCTTTAAAATTAAATTCCCGATAGAGTATTGAAGATCGTTAAAAGAATGTTCCACTGAAACCTTTTCATTTGGATTTAATTGACGCAAAATTCTTCGATACCAAAGAAAACATAATCTTTCGCTGGAATATTGATCATTAAGATGAGGAAAAAAATTACGTACCTATAGCTAAGTATTTTCTTTATAACAAAATAGTTTCCGTCAACACTAGCTAAGGAAAATGAATTAATAAACGGCTGATGGCGGTCGAGAGTAATTTGCTGACTGGCGCTTTCAAAGCTCGCCATCACTTTGCCAATTTACCTTTTATAAATAACATTCCGGTGGGACGCATAACATAGAAAATTACTTTATTCGGCCGAAAGTGGCCAAAATAATCAAAAGAGAGGATAGAATTTCTGTTTACGGAAATAAGCTTATGTTTTTCGTGCTGATTTAATAAACAAAAATGCTTAGCTAACAGTGCACATAGAAGTTATTTACAACGTTTTTTTGTATAGTTCATTGTGCAATTGGACATCATGGTTAAGAGTAGGTAAAGTAAGTAAAGTTAGAGACGTTTAAACGTCAAAAAAAGTATAGTTGCTAAAGCGCTAAAGTGTTATTAAAGTGTCTTAGCAACAAAAAATATTAAAGCAATTTATAGTAGGGTAACTTTCATTAAAGCCCAAAATAAGGGTAGTCCCATGCATAAAGATTTCGATATAAATCGTGCTGGAAGCATTTTATGGTGAGTAAAACCATGAAAGCGACTTACCTACAGATATAGCTAGAACATAGTGCCGTCAAGCAATCCGCGCCGTGTGAATCATTGGCTATATCGATCAGTTGCTATTTGACATTTCACGTAATAGGTCGCTCAGTTCTTTTTTTATTTGCTCAATTACTCGGCAAATACATAAAAGATTTTGTACCTTGTAAGGTGAACTGTGTAGACAAAGGAAAATCGCTGGAGCAAATTACAACGATTATAACAATACTTACAATTACTAGTGGTTTCACCGTGTTTCACAATGATGTATTTCGCATGTATCCTATATTGAGGTTGAGGTAGGTTTCATAAAAAAAATTATCACTAATGCCACTGGCTAATGTATAGATGAAATAAAAAGCCATATTATAGGGGATGATTAAATCGTAAAAAATAAAACTTTAATGGCCTCGCTCAATTGTTTCGGCAGCAACTGGCCAGTGGCTACTTTATTCAGTTAAAAAAAAATGTGAAAATGTTTCAAGCTTTGTTGCTAGTACAATACAAATTAACTTCAAACTTATCCTTGTCAGTTAAAATGACTAAAACTCGTCGAGAACTAAAATTCATTAATGAGCATACACGTACGAGCGCAGCTCTAGTATAATTTAATTCTTCGTCATGAAGTTTTGCATAGATAACACTTCGCAGTCTCGGAGCCTCTCTATTATAACAAGGCACACTGTCGCATGTCGGTGATTGTCGCTCGTTCTATTGTAGCGATATGTAACTGCAATATCTGAGAAACAAGAAATGAATTCATTTTAAATTCCATTTATTTGTAGCTTTTCTAACAATGTTACAGTTGGTTACAAAACCGAGAAAATTTGACAAAATTTTAGTCTTTTAGAGCTGTTAACCCGTGGCGGTAATAATGGTCACCAACGGCACCAACCCATGGACGGATCGCTGCAAGCGCAGCTTTAACTCGCTCCGACCCGTGTGGCAGTCATTTAAATCATGTAACCACAAGCCCCAGATCCAAAGTTGTTTGCCCGCACATATAACTAATTACATATAATATATAATTTATTTCTTTCTAACTCGTAACAGAGCGGCGACGCCAGATATTTTTGTTTTACACATTAGAGATAAAGGTCAGAAAGAAATAATGTTTCATAGACCATTTAAACGAACGAATAACTTGAAAACTCTACGTAAACAACTTACAGACGCCACAAAACTTATCGAAGATCTATTAACGTCTCTTTTTGCTACACCTAGAATACGTAACTGTGTGTTTGTGGTAATAAAAAATAGCTTACAAATGAGGACAATTTGTTTATGGAATGGAACCTTAGCGCAAAACATTTTTGAACATGCCCAAAACTTTTCAAATCTGACGACTACCCGACCTTGGTATTAAACCCGGCTCTTTAAGCTTTAAGACAATTGAAAGTAGGTATTACCAAAAAGGTTTAAAACTGGATTTTAATTTGACAGTTCGGTAAAACCCACAAGAAGTGCTTAATACAGCGACTGACCGTTTATTTATTTTATACTTTACCTTAGTTCTAACCGTTCATGTGTTTTTTATAAAAGGTTTCATAAATAAATAGTAAAGTGTGTATACCTACACGTATCTTTAGTGATGTGGCACACTCCATCCAATCAGTTCCACTAGAATCCTTTCAATCTCTTCAGCGTGGGATTGAATTTGGATCGAATTTGGGCTAAGCATGGGCGGACGAACGCCTTGTACTATATTTTGGAATTATTTAGGCTAAATAAAGATCTTTATCTCTGTTTTACCGGGAAATACGGGCTTTTTGCAGTACTTTGTAAAAAAAAAAATAGTAGATTTAATAAGCCTGAGACTGGAAAAGAATCCAATTTTACATAATATATATACTTCAATTAACTAAATGAAATGTACATCACACACATCATGGTTTAATGAACGCCAAAAGTACAACGATTATTGAAAGAAGTGTTTATCTGGATTACTCGCCTACAAATATGTAGATAAAGCGTTTGTTTTAGCTATTCCTAAAGATCATTCCAGTTATATTCACACCAAATCGACTCAACCTGTCTACAGATTTATAGCCGCATAGTCGGATATTCTGAGCAAGTAACACTCATTCCACAGTAAATTTTCTTCCTAAGATAATCCGCATTCACACGTGTTCTATGTAAATATATCTTATTACACATCGACTAACGATATTTAACTTTATAATCGCTATCTTCAGTAGGTATCCTTGGGACTTGGCAACTGAATAAACCTACGTGTTATGTTGTGTGTGCCACAGTAATGGATGGCGAAGATACAACTAACTGCACAACTATTAATTGGATTGTGTTTTGTCGTTAAAACTTTACGTACAATGTTAAATGGGAATGGGTTTAAGTTGAAGACGGATTTATGGTACGACACTTTGTAGAGAACAGTATTAAGATGAAGCATCCTAACGTAAAGCTTAACAATATTTGCATTCAGAAGCTGAAATCATGATCACAGAACTTAACAAGTGACATCACACAGACTATTGCCTGTAACGTAGTTACAAACAAATTCTGATGGAGATACCAACTTGGCCCTTGGTTGCACAGAAACTAGGTATATAATGCAGCTAAAGTGTTTCCGAGAGTCGTAGTTGTTCATAATCCGGCTTATAGTTAGACCTTAGACGCTTTGAGTACGTAGTTGCCGACAAGAGTTTCATCCTTGCAGTTTAGTTGGTATTCCGCTGTGAAAACATGGAGAGGAAAAGTTTTGGAAAGACTTTCCCGAGGCGCGTGGCGGGAAATGTGGGCGATGTTCCGTCTTCTTGCGTCTTCTCTCAGGCCTTATTACCTCCTTTGTTTTTGAATTACGAATTCTGATTTAGGTAATGAGATTCTGAGAGGATCATTATCTATGTATACTACTATAATAAAGCTGAAGAGTTTGTTCATTTGAACGCTGGAACTACTAGTCGGATTTGAAAAACTGTGTTTGCATTTGCTAGCCCAATTTTTGAGGAAGGTTATATTTAACATCACGCTATGACCTTTAGGAGCCGAACAAAAAGAAAAGAAGCAAGAAAGAAAGCTTGGTGAAAACGAAGTAACGAGGGACACAGCTATAGCATATATTTTATGTTAAAACAAGCACGCGGACGATGTCGCGGGCAGAAACTAGTTGCATATTTAAAATCTAGCGATGACAAGAGGTAATATAAGTAATTATATTCGAATCGATACATAATGTCAATCTTTGTTAGTTTTTTTTTTGTTTATATGATAAAAATATGGATTAAGTTTTTAAAAGCTTTTATTTAACTTCACTTGTATGTATGTCCTGGAATATTGCAATCAATATTTCACCCACTTCCACTGAAGTTATCGGGCTGAAATTTGGCATACGTGTTTGGTTCTCGTGAAGTCTTGACAATGCATGATAAAAGCTTTTTATCTTTTTTAAATTTTAAAAGCTTTTATGATAAGTACTAAATTATCTAACAAAGAAATGTAATAGAAAAAAAATCTTACTTTTGTAAGTTGATTTTATTGCCACGATTAGGAAATTCTCGAAAATCCCAGCTTTTGTATTGAGGTTAAGGTAATTGGTACGTAACTACTAAGTTATGGCCTCGTACCTCAGTGAAGGGGCTGGATGTATTCGTTCGTTTAAAAAATTCAACGAGATTTATACATTTTATGGTTGACTTGTCAAAGCTTTATGAACGGCGGAACAGATTTTGAAAAACATTAAAACGTATTATGAATGAATTTCTGTATTTCATCACAGGCTTCAATGTTGTGTATTATTGGAAGTCATAACTTCTATAATCTATAAATCAAAATCTGTTCAAACGTCTCTGGTACGTAGGTAATCAAACTTTTGCTATTTTGGACACCGTGATCTAAAAACTAATGTTTCTTAATTCCTTCCAATGTTAATCTCCCATGATAACAAAATGTTGTGCTTGATATCTGATTCTCTCTTTAAGTATTTATCGTAGATTGGCCAATTTCTGATTTGTCAGTATTATGCAATGAAGCTTAAATGACCAGACCCACAATCTACATAGAGATGAGGGCTTTCCATCTTGTTAGTGTTTAATTTACTCGGTAAATAAAGGCTCCGCCCGAACGCAAATATTCCAGTGTTTCACTACAACGTTTTTGTTTTCAATCTCTGCGCCTTTTAGGTGTTAAATTTTTCTCTTTGCCGATAAATTGGATATCGTCAATCCACTTTTTTTCGCTCCTGACAATGGAAGCAATTTGTAACATCAATCACTCTTCTTCAGAGTCACGTGACAATCCCCCGTATTTAATTACTTACAGCTCATGCTTACCGTTTCTCTGATAAAAAATGATCGCTAATTCTTTAAATCGATGTATGTTTTTGAAAAAGATTTACCTTTATACGTTGTTTGAGAATTCATCCCGAATTTGATTTGTGATTGGCTTGATTGTTTCAAAGTAAAAGCGAACCAAAATTGGTTTACGTTTATTTTATTGGAATCGCGTTAGCGTCCATGCTCACAGCAATTTATTTTGTGTTCCCACGAAAATAGACTATTGAATACAAAATCCCTGTAGGACAGCATTCACGTCCTACAATTGATCTAAAAATAGTACTAATTCAGAATTCTGATACCTGGTCGGGTTCTGAATAAGTTTATGCCAGATTCAATTAGTAAATGTTGAATGCTGCTAAATAATTTAGTTGCTAATCAAATAATAATATCCTTCGTTGTACTGAGTTATTTATGATACTAAAATATTCTACGGCGATGCGGTGTAGAATACTTAAACATTATACGAGCTTTTCCATTTTCTTGATACAAATTCAAAGGTGAATAACATAATTAAAGCGAATGAACTTTACATGGCCATGAATATCTATTATGCAGACATGGGTAATGGGCTAATGGGCAGTCTCCATAACTCATGCTGACCCAACTTCACCGTACTGTAGGTGATGTGGACATGGATAATCCGAAAAAGTACAAACAAACATCAAAACAAAAAAAATGAATAACACAGTTCACATACAAGCACTCGGTAAAATGTCGAATCATTCTCGTATGAGCTCTCCGCACAATATAATTCCAAGAGCTTTGGACCATTTGAAAGAGAGTAGCGATGAAAAAGAACATGCTCCGGTGACTCGAAAATTCAAGACTCAAGAACGAAGGAAGGAATCACGCTCAATTACGTCAGTCTAGCCTATAAGATGGATCTTTTAGAACAATGAAAGAAAAGGTAACAAAAAATCTTCTGGGGATTATCGTTATGTCACTCCGTCAGCCTTGCTAACTTCCTGGCGAAGGATAGGTCTAAGTTAAACGCGAACGTATTCCACTATTAAACTCTCTTTGGAGAATCCAAAGTCCATGTAAAGGTAGCAGAAATATATATAATACAACGCGATAGTTCACGTTGTATAGGTACGTTTATGCTACCTTCACATACTTAGTTGTGAAGCGCAGAGCTTTTCATGTTTCCACTTCGCTGGTCTCAGCATGTTTCAATAAAATCTTTAGATGTTACTTCGAAGGAACGTTGCCAGCGCTTTATGTGCTTCAATCATGAGTAACTGCTGTATTGTATTGTATTGCACAATTTAGAAATTGTATGGTAAAAGTTTCAATATAACAGAAAACAATGCGATTCAATTTTGAGCAAGACTTGTTTTAAAGGATTTCAAATTCTGTAGTTCATTATACGCGCCGGATGCTCGATGTATAAATTGTTAATTCACTTCCCGGCGCTCTCATAATCTTAATCCGCTTTATCTTAATTGCATTGTTCTCGTTAACCGTGAAGTGGCTAGTATCCTACTCCTAATTTAATAGGAAGATCGGAGCTGTTCAATTTCGGAGATAAACGCTCGACCGACGCCGATCGACGACGGTGCGGCCATGCGTATTGCGAACCTTTACTGCCTTTACGGCTGAGCTGGTGATACTAACAACGCACCTCAAAATGTTCTAGGAAACCATGAATGAATTTATAAATACAAAGTATAATAAAAACCTGTAGGATACAACTCGATGGGAAAACTTTAACATAAGATAAAGGGATTTTTTGGGTCCGCTGGGTCTTGAAGGGAATAAAAGGAAAAGTAAAGTACCTTATATCAAATCCTTGTGCCTCGAAAAATGCTCCTGCGTGACTTTGCCCGCGTTAAGGTATGATTCCGAACAACGCTGCACTACTAGCCCCCATACATTTTCTATAGGTTTATATGAGATTACATTCCGAGCATGGCAGCAATGCTGCACTCACAGAACAAAAGCCTTCCTCAAAAATTGGGCTATCAAATGCAAAATGATTTTTTTTTAACCGACTAGTAGTTCCAGAGATTAGCGAGTTTAAACACACAAGCTCTTCAGCTTTATTATACTAGTATAGATAAACAGTATGTATCCTTAAATATTGAACTTAGCTTTTAATGAAACAGAAGTAAATTCTTTCTAAGGACTGCAGGTGGTTCGAATGTCCCTTGGGACTCGGTCCTAAGTTTTCTTTACGACAAAATAGTAGGAGAGTATAATGTAAGAAGTGAAACGGATTTGGATCCGATCCAAATAAGATTTACAACTATGTCTCAGGAGTCCGATATTCCGTAAAGTCAGAGATAAGCAACAAGTACTTCTTTCTATACCCTTTCTTTTGGTTGAGATAAGCCACTTATATGTTTTTTTTTTCTTTTTATACACAACCCTAACGTTCTTGACCGAAAAGGGTTGAAAGGTTTATTTTTAGTTTGGAGGTCTATCTGTAAGTCAAACATCTTTATCCCCTTTAGAGATCGTTGGAGAATGCTAGCCAACATTTGTAATGAGCGGATTTAGAAATAAATATACCGCGACGAAACCCCTTAATACAAAAGTTATTTTTAGGTTTGTATAAAGCTGCATATTTCCATAAACATATTGGCTTCTAAACTTTTTATTAGTTTAAAAGTCAATAAGATTCTGGGTATACATTACGGGGTTATATTCTGAGTATTCGCTGAGAAGACAAACAAACTTTCTCTTCTCGCGGTCAGACTTATGTTTTAATGTATAATCTGATATCTTATAAATATTCATAACGTTCCATTTCTACATTAACGTTTATAAAAAAGGTCCCGTGTTCTTTTATGTATTTTCGATGACAAATACTAAAAAGAAAAAATAAGTTGTTATTTTAGGATGAAATATCAAATGTTGGACTCGTCGGAAAAAGAAACATAAAATAATATTTTCGTGCTCGGGCGTCCTCGTTTATTTAGGCGCCGTGAGATATTATCATTTGTGATTCGGAAGATGAGTGGCATTAAGACCTGTAGTATCATTCCAGGTGTAAACTCACTCATGTGTTTCTCAATGTAACAGAACTAAGAATATGCCCGTTCTTATACTTATAAATATCTATCACTTACAACTTAAGATACAGATTAGTTACCTTACCTTAAGTGGTTCGATTCAGTACCACCTAAGTCCACCTACACACCCACATTCTTTACATAAGACAAGATTAATGTACACTACACAGTACACAACTTAAACGCTAGCCATAAACATAAAACCAACAACCTTTCTTTGTCTATTCCCGAGCGATCAATTACCGATATAAAACAGGGATGTCCTCACTAATAGAATTAAGAGCTTTGCAAGTGGATTGAACAGCGTCGTTACGAAACTAAAGTACTTGTATTTTTATAGATATAAACCTTTGACACAATAAAGTGAAGCTACAATAATTGACAAAATGGGATCACTCTCTCCGAAGCCCGTTCTATTGAATAGCTACAAACGCCCACGAATGTGGCTGCGTGTGCTCGCTGTGTACCTATACATTTTTTTATTCACGTAAAACCCAATCAGTGATATTGTTCGACACATGCTTTGAAAAAGCAATGAACGGGTACTTTGTTTTTACTGGTTCTATATGTGCCACTAGAGAGGGATAGAATAGTTGAATGAATAGTGTGAAGGATGAAATGAATTAAAAGGTGGTGACGATTGATGGGGGAGAATGGAATGGAAGAGAAAAATATTTTGCGGCAACCCCAAGTATCATAGGACAAGAGCGGGAAGAAGAATTTGTGACAGAGCCCCACTTTTTCTTCTTTTTTCACTTTTTTGTTGTTGATGATTTCAGGATCCATAAGTACAACTTGGACTGTACGATGATTCCATAAACCATAAGACGTATATGTCTTAGTATTGCTACGAAAGTATAATGGAATGCTTTCGTACCTCGGTATGACTCGACGTTTTTCCTGTTTTGTTCTTATTTGCCTAAGCCTAATTGCGTCGTTAATGTAAAGTTTTCTGACGACAGTCCATTAAAGATATCTCGACCTCTTACATAAAGTCGTTAAGAGCTGCAAGCTTGCAGACTCTAAATGGCGTCAAGTTGACGTGTCAAATTAGATAAGAAACTTCTCAACCAAGACAAGGTAGACGCTACGAGCTACGATACGACTTGAACGTTTATGTCAGAGAGAAATAAACTTTTAGTTTTGAACTAAAACAAATTGACAGACGCTGGTTGCCGCATCAGGTCAAAGTCATCAATGCATTATCTTCTTTAAATGTCTGTAATTTTGTGGAAAATGCAGCTTCAATACTAAGCTTCATACACTTTCAGCAGCGACCAACAGTGCAACTGATTTTCGTTAGGTATTCGCCGAAACTATATTTAACTGCGCTACACAGATACCCCCCTGCCAAGGGAGGTGATTCCCGCCGGTCTTCCGCCCACCTCTAATCGTCCGTTGTAGCGTACTATGACGCGGTCCATTTCAATTTATTAGTGGACAGCCGCTATCGGCTGACCACAACTGGTTGGACCGATTGCAGACCACAGATAGAGGAATGATGATAGAGAATGAAACATAAAAGTACTTGCAGCAAAATCGGTTATTTCGTAACACCTTTATGAGTCGGAAGAAGATTGGAACAGCGCGGGTAGTCTTCCACATTTGCAAGCTCATCTTTTATTCACTGGCAGAGGGGTCGATCGGTCGAAGAGACTAAAAATAGGATAATTTATTAGTCACGGAACCCTGGTCTGGTACATTGATTTGTTTCCCAACTCTAACCTAGCAATGTAAATGGAAAACTTAATTGTATGATTGAAGAGTTTGCTTTAGGTATTTTACTTTTACCGAATTCGTAATTTTGAATTTGATTTGAATCGATCAAAGTTTTTGTTCAATCACGGCAAAAGTTCGTTCAATCATTCAGATATTTTTTTCTCTAAGTACTTATTCAGTCGGAATTCGGATTTTTTTAAGTTTATTGGGAGCAGTTTCGCAAATGGTAACGTTTGCAAATACTATTTGTATGTAGGTATTGGATATAATGAAATGGCCTATGCTAAAGAGCAAAGCTCATTCAAACTCTAAGCATTTATTTTAAATAAACCAATTACAGGCACTTTTGAATTGTCAAGGGCTCGGTCAGTCAGAAAGATGAAGCTAGTTGTCCATTATTCCAAAGAGTAGTAGATACCATGGAGAACTAAGGGCAACTCCACTTACTAGTTCTTAAGATGGCTAATAAAGGCGATTTGAAATTTGATAATTGGTTAGTGAGCATTTCCTAAAAAAGTAGATACTTACCGCAAAAGTCATTACCTTCCTGCCCTTGTCCCATATAATTTGGGGTCGATGCAAAATGTTTTTTTTGTATTTTCCAACGTAACTGAATTAACCCCTTCATTATTCCAATATTACGCTTTATTTTTTTTCCTTTGTTCATTTGCTTCTTTAGCGGATTCCCACAAATAAAACGGTGGTATAAGCACTTCTTTCGGGCTGTCGGTCGCGATATCCTCATTAGAGCCCGCCCGGCGCTCGAAAGGGTACTTCTCCAATATAGCGCTGATGGTTTTTGCTTGGCTACACAAAGCTGCGATCGCAAAAACTACCTTCGTGGGATAAGGATAACTAGATCCGATCTGAAACACGGTTATAACCGATGCTTTTTGCACCTTGTCCACAATTTATTACCACTTAACAGGATTATAGTAGTTTCTAATGTTCCCAAACAAATTACTGGCGTTTTCTGCTTACTTTATCTTTATTTTGTGATCTTGTTAGAAAGGTCTAAGTAAATGTTAAAGGCAAAGTTCAGTGAAGAGTACAGAAGAACAGATATACGTCACTAGACAGTGAGAGTTATATTTCATTTCAAGTCGCAGAAGTTGATCGGGATCGTTAGCTTTCAGTTTCAAACTTGTAATGAAGTTTGAAAACGTGGAACGGAATATATTGCAAAACAAACAAGCTCTTGGTATTTTTTTTCCTCTTGTTATCTTTTTTGCGCTCGAGGGAAAACGCTAAAATGTACACAAATTCGCCTCCGGTAAATGCTTGATGAATTTTTTATCGTTCTTTAATTACAAATAGTTTTAATACGCTAGTTTTCAGTACAAATGAGTTAAGCATCTGTAGCCGAACTAGGCAAAAACCTGTATTTCGGCTATCAGCGCCAATCCCCTCGGATAATTTTACATTTATCATAGCCATTTTCTTTTTTTCCTTTTTATTTATTTACAGTAATGTTATAGTACACATTTATATAATATTTTATTATAATATGTAGAGTATGAATGCGAATTGCATTCGGCAATCCATTAATTTCCTGAACCATTCTACAAAAAATAAAACGAACAAGATCCAAACATGACTCCGTTCGAATCGACTGATTTAAGTGTATAAGTACGTAGTAATAATTTTCAAAACATTGGGAAGGCCATAGAAGTTGGACAGTGTAGACTATTGAAGAAGTTAACGATGTTTCCCTTCTTAGAAAGTGAGTAATGTCCATGAAAATGGTTTAGTGTTCAGTGTTTAGTCATTAAAAAGCCTTTCACGGTACCTAATACCCAGAAACTCACCCAATGACTTTGCCTTTTCTACGAACCGCGTTTTTCTTTTCGCGATAAAAGCTTTTCCTTTTATTAGTTAGGCAAAGCGTGCACATTAGCCTTGTAAACAGGCATGTTAGGCGCTTTTCTGGGAATTTAACGCTCTCTTACTTCTTTTATTAATTATTTACTGCTTTATGGAAGAAACGGCAATGTAATTACCTCGGTTGGTATACAACAAACAAAATTTTGCTGCCATAATCGTATTTTTAACTTGAATTCAGAAGTTTATTTGAAAAAAAGAAAGCTCGCTTATAGAGTTTCGCAAACAATGACAAAAAATCTCTTAAGTAAGAGACAGCCATGATGTAGGTACCTAATACAGGAACAAAAGATCAATATTGTTACCTATTAATTTTATAAAGACGTTACATAGGCTCTATTTGATTTTGACTGATTATGAATATTCAGGATACACACTCCTAATAAAGCTTTGTGTAGTTAATGCATTTTAAAAGGTTTAAACCAACATACTAGAACATGATTCCAACGCAAAACCTTGATTTACGCTGCTATCAGGTTTTACACACATTTTATAAATGGCGTCACTAACAGAATATTTGCTTTGTGTTAGTATAATCTGTGGTTCAAGCATTTTACCACTCAACTTTCAGCCACAGACAAAATTCTGTCATAATTTGCAATCCAGTTGCAATTAACCTTCACCCATTTTCAGCCACAGGCAAAATTCTGGCATGATTTGCAATTCAGTGGCTATTTTTCCAACAAATTGAACATCTGCACCGGATGATTTTCCATTTTCGTTATTCTGGACAAAAAGTAAATTGAAAATCGACGTTCGTTATCTGCGACCGAGAGGTAAAAGTCGAGAGTACATTTTGTGCCGTAGTTTATTTACTCACGTTAAAAATCCGCCCTCGGTGTTTTATTCTGAAACTTTGCAGTGCAAAATATTTCAGTATTTTCAGTGTAACTTTATAGTCTATTGCGCTATTTCATCAACCTCGTTGCTTTCAAGCTATCTTTCAAATTGCAATGGAACGCGATCTTTAAAGAAATATCTCGTTTTCGTTGCCGTAGGTGGAACGCTGAACACTTAAACGATCTTAAGAAATAGGTTAGTAAATAGTGAGGCAGCGAATACTCCACTAGCTTTGTAGTTACTTGAAACGATTAAGGTCTGTTTCCATTGGGAGAGAAATTATATACCTACTCAAATGTGGCTATTAGAGACTTACTATGCCATTTATAGGCCAATTTAGATGCCTCGTTTGGTAGTTATAGTCTTAACACTATTGTACTGGTACACAACCAGAGCTTTTACATTGGAGGACTTTCAATATGTACTCAACCTACCAGCAAAATCTATTAAACTACTTAGGTGTTAGTAGGTGCTGTCCTATTGTCTGCATGTTATAGGAACTGACTGGACGCTACTGAAAGCGAATATTTATTTTATAGCCATTACAAGATGAAGAAGTATGTACAAATTTTCTCTGTTTTTAGCGAGCTTATATTAGTGCATACTCGCCGTGGTAAGAGCCAGAAAGCAGGTTGATAGCTCGGTTGAGTACCTTCTAACTACCCTAGGGTGCACCCGAAAATGTTACACATCACAGCAACACTCTTTTATTTCACTAGTGTAACAAGACTTTAAAAACATCTTACTTGAAGTAGAAACGAAATTCCTTGTTCACATACCGCCTTTTATCTTATCGCAGCTCGTTGGCTTGAATTTACCAGCAAGACCTTTAATTTTCTTAGAACCAACATAATTTTAAGTTGTGTGTCTTACCTATCTGTGGACAGCGGATACAATAGAGTCCATGTAGCGCCCTCAAACTCGTTTTAACTACCTACTTTAACATGATACTTAACTTTTTTCTCAGTCATAACCACACAGTCAAAAACAAAAAGCACTGCGTCTACCTACCCATGTAGCGAAGCTAATTAATTACTCAATAAATTAAAATTACGCCCCAATCCTTAATTTCTAATCATCATCATCATCTGCCTACAGCTGTACACTGCTGGACATAGGCCTCTGCAATTTCACGCCATTCTGCTCGATTCTCGGCAACTCTCATCTAACTGCTACCAGCCACCCTACCAAAATAGTCGCTCCACCTAGCCTCAGGGCGTCCTACCTTACGTTTGTCGATCGCGGTCGAGTCGCGGTCTCCACTCAAGAACACGTCTACCCCAACGGTCATCGGTTCTGCGGCTAATATGGCCGGCCCATTGCCACTTCAGCTTGCTTATTCTGTGAGCTATATCTACAACATTGGTTCTCTGCCGGATTAGCCACTCATGAACACAGATGGTAACTAACTTTAATATAATGTCTTTATGAGAACCCATTTACAGATAAAACAAAGATGAAATAAATTTATCTCTGCCGCACTAAAAAAACCATGAGTAGGTCTATCATAATAGCACCAAAGTCATTATTATCGTTCGATACCTAGGTACCTACTTTCTTTCTCCTGTAACTTAATTATTCCGGGTAGGTAATTCAAATGACCTTATAATAATAAGAACAGCTATTATAAGAGAGATCCAAGAAAATAAGTAGGGCCGTCGACGTAAATACCTAAGTAAATAATTTAAATGAAGTCTTGTCGTCGGCCGGAAAATTAACGTGGCCGCCTGAAGATTAAGTAATCAAAGTAAATTTTGTCGCGCCATAACCACCAGGTTCTAAAATAACTTTCTATATAGAATTATTTTATATAAGTACCTACCTTTATCACTATACCCCGGAGTTACTGTTCAAGGATTTAATTTGCATAAATAAATAATAATCTCCATGAAAAATAGAATCGCATAAAAATACAAAACAATATCACAGACACCAGTTGTAATGAAACAATTTTCTTCCATTGCCTTTTGTGGATGTTTATCTATAATTGCCTTTTCCGAGTTCGTTGTTGCATGAAATATTTAAAAAATATTTACGCTTTATGCATCAGTTGGTTTGGTCTACTGTATAAGCAAGGCCCAAAAACGCTTTGCTACAAGATCAAAGATCCCCTTTGCACACTGTACCTACATTTTATAGGTGACTAAATTTGGGGCCTATTTTGCATGTGAATTGATACCTCGTATGTGTCGTAGTAGTCGTAATTGACTTCTGGCACCAAGCCCTGCTGATCCGTTTGGGGAATTTCATTAACGGCACTCGCCAGTCCAATATTTGGTTAGAATATTACAATGTCGCTCACGCAACCACTAACTTTATCTGACAGCTTCGGGGATTACTGCCCTAATATTTACCGATTAGGTAGTTTTTCCCTTGATATCTCTATCCTTCATAAACTCTCCCTTCAACTTGTATAATAAAAACCAATATTTCGTAGGAATACAAAAACAAACAAGATTTCCCTTCTCAACAACTTTGGACATCATAAATAAATTAAATATAGGTAGAAAACCTTTTTATAAAATATATTTTCTTGCGACAATTCCTCAGGAGGCTATGAGCCGAGCTGCCGAGGTCCCCGAGCTGTACTTTGCGCCATAAATAAAGAAAATGCTAGAAAGAAAGCACTTCTTCTCTTCCCTTACATGTTAAAATTAATTAATCCAAACCTTGACAGATGGAAATAGTAACGAGTTAATATCGAAGTCTGTTGACTTTGTAACAAACATGAGATTCTCTGAAAGTTAATACGAATTTCGAGCATTAATTAAACTTTATTTTGGGTACATCAAAATAATTTCTCTGACGACATATTTCATGTAAATGTGTGTTAGAATATTTAAACACACAGTTTGTAGTGTGTGCGTTGGATGAATAACAATTAATATTGCTTGGAACACTTAGTAAAGCGGGGATGGAGCTGTATCCGTGAAACTGTGGTTTGAGTGGAGGGTTGTTGTGTAAACATGTACAGGCAATGTGATGAATTAATTAAGTCAATATTGATTTAACAGAGGCGGTTGTACTGCCTGCTAAATAGGGCAGTCATGTACAGATGATTTTGACGTGCATATCGTACCTACTAGACTGACATGCTGGACGGAAAATTAATTAGCGAAGTAAGAATTCATGGAATGGATATTTTCCGTATTTTTTATACCGACCTAAACTAGCTTTTGCACGCCACGACGGGAACGTAATATCGGGATTAAAAGTACCTTATGTGTTAATCCAGATAAACAATCTATTAATTCCGTAATAATTTACACAATAGTCTAATGAATTATACACCTAAACCTTTCTCATGAATCACTCCGTCTATTGACCGTATAGTGAAAACCGTATGAAAATCCGTTGGGTAGTTTTCGAGAACGCGATACGTTCAGCCAGTCGCGGCGTGGACTTTTTATTATAATATGTAGTGATGCAGTGAAGTGATAGGTATGTATCTGTACACAGTATTAGTAGGACATAATTTTTCGTATAAATGTAGGATATGATACCATTAGTTGTAAACCTAGGCTCGTAAAATATTATTCTTAGAGTGCCACGTCTCGATTCTGCAACTTTATGGATGTAATTCCGCCACTATCTAGGTTTTACTATCATTTTAATGATATTTCATAATAAAAATATGTATGGTCTTGCCAAGAAATATTTTTATTGCATTTTCTCGATTTGTTTGACCTTCATTTTATTAACCTATAAAATAATTCTTGTTACGTTATCGATGCGATATTGTTATGACAAATTGACAAGCAAAACGCAAAAGAAAACAAGACTAAGTAAAAATTTCAGATCGTAATTTAAACTGCGACGGCTCCAACATTTCGCTGGCCAGTTACTCGGTTCAATCAATCTCAACATTTAAAAAGTCATTCACGTTTTATTTTTTATTCAGACGGCAATGCAATGGAGCAAAATCTCTGAAGCTTCAATTGGCTCTATAGAGATTTGAGGAACAGGGTGTAAAGTTCACTCATCCTCTATAGAAAAGGAAGTATCCTCCAGACAGACGGGTGTCGTGTCTGGTCATCTGGTGGGCTACAGCCTGACGATTGATGTCGAGACGTTGTTTATAAACTCGTCGCGCGGTTAACCCTGCTTGCGCGATGCATGATTTTTGTGACGTCAGGTCTTTGATACGTTGTTCGCATGTGGAGTTGTAGATGCCGCCACAGCTCTACCTAAAGTCCCTGAGACTTTTATTTGTGGAATCTGTTCCATCCTTTTTTTTGCTATGACAACATTGGGCCAATTTCGTCTTTCGTGCCAGCGTCATGTTGAGGAGTCCATTTCATTGATTCGTAAGCAAATTGAAAGTAGATTAGATTACTTAACGTAGGGAATTATAGATCGGACAGTTTCCAGAAGCCAAAGTTTCTCCTAGGCTCACACACACAACTTTAGTTTTCAACTGGATTTCCCAGCGTTTACAGACTGCGCTACACATATTGGCATGTCAACTACAACTAATAAGCTTTTCTCAACTCAAACTGCACGAACTTACTAAGCTCATTAAGACCTTGTATTTAGCGTTTAATGACTCGTACGGTGAGCTACCTATTACCAGAAGATGACGAAATTATACTTCTTGAATGTACTTGCCTATAGGGTCATTTATACATACCTACATAGAATAGGTATACAGGAAAGGTTACATTTAATCCGTCTCATTAGAGTTGTGATTAAAGGGATCCGTTCATAGGATAATTACAGTCATTTCTGAATTTACGAAAAGCTGCAAGTTTGTGTTCGCAATTAAAGTATCGAATGGAAGTTTTTAACTTATTTAATGATAAAATAACAATGTTTTAGCAACAATTACTTTGTTTCGTAAATTATTTGAATCAAACTCGAGCCATGAAATATAAAATAATCCGAGTCTTGTAATTTGCTCTTCCTACCAGTCACGTATAAGAGAACCCATCAAACGAAATTAGGGATGATAATTGTTATCTTAAACTTAATTTCGGTCGTAACAGTTGGTGGAAATACGAACTACCGAGCAGACCTACTTAGTAAAGGTACTTTAGGAATTACAGCTAGACGGAGGAAGTTAAGCCGTCATTCTAACTTTAATATGAAACTAGAACAACTAATTTAATCTATTTCGCTAATTGTGCTTATCCATTAGGTTCGTACTTATTCAGAAAACTCATTCTTGTGCTTGCCGTGTTAAGCTCTGTGTATGTTTTAAGCAAATAAATTGCGGAATACGTAGCAATAACCTGTAGGACATTTCCCATAATTTTTAAGAACGTTCGCATTCTTCTCATTCGCAATCAAAAATACAATCAATTTACCAACATTTTTGACAAGTTTGATAGATTGCGACTTCAATGTGAACTTTTTTAAGAACGAGAATTGGACTTCAGGTATTATCATAATTTCGCCGCGGAAAAGACTAGTGTGTCCATTGTCTACGTCTAAATGACGAAAATGGTTTACCATATTATTGATCATTAATATCCATATTCCAGACCAATTAATGATCGCAAGTAACTCTTTAGTAACTGTCCACCTCTTCAAGCGAAATGGCCGTGTAGGTACTGTAATGTCGCGTTTTACGGCAATTATACTACCTTTCAGATCCTTAAGGTAAACATAATTGAAATATTGATTAGTAGGTAAACAACGTGGCAGGCTGCTGCTGCTAACTTAGTTTTGGAAGCACGAAGCATTGTTTAACCTAACTTAACTATTCCAACACGTGTCGAATCCAAATTACTTGTGTACCATGCATAATTTCCGAAACTCTTGTAAGCTAAGGCATTAAATACAATGTTCCCTAAAATAACATCGGGTCCCATTATTAGAATACGAAAATTAGAAGCTTAAGGCAGAGTGAAGTTATTTTATTGGCATCGTGAAGAAAAAGGGAAGGCTCCCAACTTCGAGGGTTCGTAACTTTAGCAAGCTTTGATTTATTGATCTGTCCCTCGGCGGAATTGACGCTGTTTTCCTTTAAACGCTAGTTGCCACTATCTGTTTGTGTTAGAAGGATAAGCTTCGGAGCTTTTGTCAACAGACTTGTTTGTGGACGTTGATGATAGGGGAAGGTCATCGTGTCATCTACATAGGTTGGTCCCCGGCAATACAATGACGGTTGGGAGTATTGCCATAATGCAAACGTATCTTGTTATATTGGCCCACAGGACCCCTTCACATTGTTATACCTTAGTCGCCTTTGATAATACCCACGGAAATGTGGAAAGTGGCCTATTCCTTGTCGGAAATCACATGGGTTTACAAACACCAAAATAAATCGAAAATTCGTTCCCTCGGTCTCAGCGGTCTCGCTTGGGGTTAGAGCTGTAGTTTCGCATATTAAATTCAATAAAG
The DNA here is from genome assembly GCA_914767815.1 of Eupsilia transversa. Lineage (NCBI taxonomy): Eukaryota > Metazoa > Arthropoda > Insecta > Lepidoptera > Noctuidae > Eupsilia > Eupsilia transversa. The sequence goes on along the minus strand of OU611890.1, from coordinate 7,725,314 downwards.
TACGATGTCGAGGACACAAAAGGGGTAAGCGTCGAAAACAAAACGTAATTACGAGATCATGATTAGAATACCAATGTTTTGGACGACCGTTGCATATCGCGTACCAACTATACCGTACGCAACCTTTGGTAGGTTGCGTACGGTGTAGTTGGTACGCGATTAGAAAGCTATTCAATTTCAACATCCATGCAAAAACTCTGAAACTTTCAGTGAGGCATGAATTATTTGTGTGAACGTAAGTTATAACGTATCTATCTCGTACAAAAGTAGCGGTGGGCACTCACAGAACATCCCTCTACCGTAAATAAAATATAAGCTGTTGTACGGATTTCACGAACAATTTATTCACCTGAAAAAAGGGTTCATGTATTTTTTTCAAGATATATAATATTATCTGCCTACTAAATGTATTGTGTTATACTCTCCTCCCATGTCTCCGCAATAGCTTATATTTTTCTGTGTGAGACACATAAGCCAATGTGAGTCCCTTGAAACGTTTACGAACACTATTGCAAGAATGGAATTTATGCGAAGCTACGAATGTGGCGGAAATGTGAAATATTATCTAGGAATATATGGGGCCAATGGAACTGTGTTTTTGTATGATACTGATAATATTTTTGGTACTTCTTTTAGTAACTTCTCTTTTTCGAATATGTAGGTACCTATTATTGATTTAAATAGTAATATATAAGTCAATGGTACCTATAGATAGGTACTTACAGAATTCTATTATAGAAATTTTACTTATGTTTATAATAATAAATCTTATAAATCAAACAATATTACAGTCCATATTATCTCAATTTTAAGAATAATATTATAGCATTAAGGCTCCCGCAGACAGGTGCGACCCGACACGGTGACGCGACTCTAGTAGAACAATTTCTATGAAAACTTCATGGAAAACTTGCAATAAGTATACATTACACTATAGACTAGGTTTACTTATCAATAAGATCAATTTATATTTTGAACGGAAATGATGATACTCTGACACCTACAATAATATATCAAATAAAATATCAAAACAATGAGATCGAGTTGTAGGTTTAAGGCACTGTTTGACAATAAAACAACAAATCAATGTTCAGCGTTGAGAACCTGCTATTTATTTAGTGAAAGGAACGATAGAATAAGGAAAAAAAAAAAAGTTAGGCCAGAATTTGACTACGAATTTGGCACCTCCACCTTCAGTAGCCTGCATCAGTTCCTGTGAAGAAGAATGAATGCTGCGATCATAATGAGTTGTAAATGTCATCGATATAATTATTGAAAAAGTTTTAAATGTCGACATCAAAGACATTAAACATTTTGTTTTGGTCTTTGACCACGTTAAAAAACACCAATGTTTTTGAACATCAATTTGTAATTTTTTCTATCAGATGTACTACAAATATCGCTGTTCTTATCACGACCGCGATTTATTATTTGAAACTTGGCCCAAATTAATTTTAAAGTACTACTCTACAATAATTAATTATCGGAATAAGTAGGACATAGTTAAGTGCTGAAAATTCAATTATCCACCACGTTTTAGAATATGAAATAGTTAGGTAGGTACCCATTCCGATAACATGTCTTTCGGTATGTACAAAATATTTGTTTTAAACATATCCTTACGTTGCTTTTTCACGTGTTTTTCAAAATAAAACCGTAAATATTAATGTCAACTTCGTGCAGTAATGCATGTTAGCTGCACCACTTACATTTATGAATGGTAAAAAGAAAACATACATTATTTACGAGTATTACCACCAGTAGTTTGATTGGGTAGTCAGTCTGTATGTCCATGTAGGTAGCTGGGTAGTAGGTACCTACCCAGCTACCTACATGGACATACAGACTGACTACCCAATCAAACACTTATCATAAGTATACCTATCTGTAGCATCTTTTTTGTTTCAGGCAACCCCCGGAACAAATGCGCTCTGCAGCCGGGTCACAGTTTGATGGATTGGATCCGACTCGGCAACTCCGGAAAAGACTTAACAGGAGTCGGCGGGAGGATACGTCCAGTTTCACCGGCTGAACTGTCTACACACAATACACTAAGTTAGTTCTACACTACCTAGCCAGTAATGTGAAAAATATCGCTTGAGAAAAAAAATCGGCTTTGTAGGGCGTCATACTGCCACTCACACCTGTATGACAACTTCTTTCTATACACTCAATGTGTCATTACCAACCGAGTTCTGTATCTACCTTACTTTATTTGGCGAAATAATCTTGAAAATAACATAAAACTCTCTTGAGAAATAAATAAACTACAACATACATACTCACGCTACACAAAACGAATGTTAATACGATAAAAGGTTGTATTATTTATTCACATTTTAAGTATTCGCAAAGATTAGCATCTAAAAAGGATAAAGAGTTCCCAAGGTCCCAATAGAGCGCGCTGGGTTTTCATAACATTTTCAACAACGATTACCCTTAGAATACAATATACCTACACAAATAAAAGTCAGCGCCTCAATAAAATGTTTCATAAGGCACTCTACTTGAACTGAATATTTCAGACGACGCCTGGCTGGCGATACGTGGTCGAGTCTACAATATAACGCATTATCTACCCTACCATCCTGGAGGTAAGAATGTACAGTTTAGATACGACCTTAGGGTTGGTTCCAAATGTCTTACAGTCATGTACATTAGTTTTGTTCGTACCCCAGGACCCGAGGAGCTAATGCGAGGTGCAGGCATGGACGCAACACAACTCTTCGACAAAGTACATCCGTGGGTCAACTACGACTCTCTTCTCGCGAAGTGTCTAGTAGGACCGCTCCGGTTCGAGCTCCCTGATGCGGAGGAACTCTTCGACTCCTCGAACCCATCGCCCAAATCCGACCGTCTCAGAGAACCGTCTAAAGCACAAGAATTAGTTAGAAAGTCAATGGAGAACTTAGCTAATTGTATCACACCGGTTAGAAAGAAAATTACTAAGGCTGATGATAATGCAAAAGGGAGTCCGCCTAGCAAAATTATGCAGAGTTTAGTGCAATCAGCTGATTTACCTATGTCCATAAGTCGAAGAGCAGCGTCAAGCCCCCCTGTGAAGAAAACTGACAAAAGCCCAGATTCACCGTTACCTCTCCGGTACGACTGGATACAGACATCAACAAAACTAACGATATCCGTGTACACGGGACACCTGGCCAACCCGGGGGGATGTGCGAGGATTACCGAAGGATTTCTGTTGATTGAAGTAGCGACCAACGGCTGGTTGAGGACGCTCAAAATAAAGCCCGAGGCTAAATTAAAAGAACCTTTACAGCTACGTGTGTTCGCAGAGAGTGGGAAAATAGAGGTTAGCTGGAAATCCAAATTGCAATGACAATTGATATTTGTTACTCGAAATAGCTATTTCAAGAGATCCTCACGAATGTGGAACTATTTTCATAAAATGTTCTGAAATCGTGAAGACGTTCTCCTAAAAATAAAATGTATTGTTAATTGTCTCTATTTTTGTAGATCACCGCACTCAAAGTGGATCCGAGTGTGTGGAAGGGTTGCGGGGACGTGAGCGTGGGGGCGGCGAGCCGCGTCTCCTCGCCGCGGTCCGTGGAGTGTCGCGTCATGGAGGTGGGCAGGGTCTCTCATGACACCTCGCTGCTGTCCGTGTGTCCGAGAGCTGGGCCAGTGGTCGTGCCGTTAGGACACCACGTACGAGTACATAAAAGAATCAAAGGTGAGAACAACATATTTTTTACTGTCGACATCGATCTATCTATTTAAATAAACAGCTGTGTTTTCAAGTAGATAGGTAGATAGATTTCAATATCTTAAAGAAATATCCTTATAAAAATAAAATTCCTGGAAATCTGTCTATAAGCAGTTTAGTTACGGCGGTCCGTCTTTTCCAGAACGTCCGTTCCAAGTAAATATATTTTCCGATAATTTAAAAGGAAGTGCAAGAACTTTCCATTAATCTGGCGAATGTCTTTGATAAAAACTGCTCTCTTTAACAAAGCCGTGGGTTATTTACAAAATAAATACTTAATTACTCTCGAAGCAAAAGATAAGCTTTTACTCGGTAACTAAGTTGTTGTTAAATATTTATCCGTGACCGAAGTAACTGGTCTCTAGAGAAAAAAATATAGAGTTAAGCTCGATGGATGATTAACGAAATGAGTTTTCGTCCTTATGCTTATATCGTTGTCTCCTCTTTCAACTAGAGCGTATCACATCGTTACGACGCAAAATTATGAACGTAGCTAAACGAAATATTACAGAATTTGAAATTCCATTAGGTAAAAAAATCCGTATTCCATTTTTCAATTTTCCAGTTTGATGACTTATCAACGTATTGACGACCAAATTTCCTGGAAAATTGAACATTTCTCGTAAACCCTTCTTGAAATATGCCCCCTATTGTATCTTGTATGATAGGTAGACACCTGTCTCGCGTGTCAAGGCAAGATCTTTTTTGTATTCATAGAATTCATGCTATTCAAATAAGTTCCTTTCATCCCGCACAGCGTGGGTACATGTCGTCTTCATAATTTTAACGAGTGCAGTGAGTGGGTGGCTACTTAGATACACATAGTATCAAGTTACTTTGTGTTTCTGAAGATACTTTGGCAGGAAAACAGTTTTGTTGAGATGGTAGCGCGGAAACATGAGCTTATAATAACGTAAACAATGCCATATTTCCGTTGAATTTTCCTTCTCTTGTTACTATCTCATTGTAGGTATCGATATATCTTTTATTGGATATTAACTTCCTGTTTAAAGCTAAGTTATATCGTATAACTATAAGACATGATGTTAGTTCCGTACCAAGTCGAATTGCAAACACGGAAATCGACGGATGAAAACGTTTTTTATTAGTAAGATCCTAATTAAGCTTTAATACCTACGGAACAATAAAGAAATAACTAAGCCTTGATTGAAATGAAAACGTAAAAGTACCTACTTATCCCTATTTAAAACCGTAATTAATGAGGCGGAGTAGATACTTATACCTTCATTAGTGCGATGTTGACGGAACCTTATTAGTGGGCGATGAGGTAAAGCCTCTTTTACCTTGGTACCATTAATATTCCATTATACCTATACAGGTTGAAATTTTAATCACTGTTTTCCTCTTAAGGGGTCATTGTACTCATCATTATGAACAACTTTTACTATGGGACCAAATCTGAAATCGTGACACAAAAATCAGCTGTTCCCTACATTTTGAAGAGTTATGCGAACATAAATGTAGGGAACAGCTGTTTTTTTCATAATGATGATTACAACGACCCCGAGGAAAATGGTGATTAAAATTTCTCCGTTTATATAATAAACATCGGTATTGGAAATCTTATCTTACAGAATCTAAAAATAGCGTCAGCGTAGCAAGTTATTTATTTGATGTTAGTGAGATAACTTTAATACAATTTTAGCTTTTGTATTTGTATTTAGCTAGACCTGCTGGATTTGTCAGGTGATTAACTAACCTTAGGCTTGATGAGCCTTTCAGAAAACGACGATTAATTGAGTAGTTAGGAAGGTAAATGCTTTTAGACGTGAAAACATCAGTGCCGTGTCAGGCAACGCGATAAGCTAGCACTCCCTGTTCCGGCTGTCCTGTTTACTTTATCGTACCTAAGTAAAAATAATTATTAATGGTCGCGTCATGTAAGGTGTAAAAATGGAGGTATCGGGGTGGAATTATACCGAGCACAACCCAAATTTTAATAACGAATTAGGATCCGAAGACGGCCTGGTTCCAATAAAAAACGTACCTATTACATAAATATGTAATCAGGATTTGATTTCAATATGTACATACTACCTACGTTTATTGGCGGCAAACATGACGCAATGAAAAAAAAAGTACACGAGAATATCAAGTTTGCGTTCGCGTTGTTGGTGTAATTGCAGGCAAATGAAACTCTTGAGCATTGTCATTGGTGGCAACAAAACAGCTCCGATATTGCAGAATATCCATCGGCTACTTAGGCGCAGCGCCCTTGCTAACCACCAATTTTCTTACTATTTAAAATTCTGCTTTTTTTTAGGCTCAGAGTGCATCCGTTCCTACACCCCCGTGGGCGAAGGCTGGGGCCCAGCAGACGGTACTGAAATCTTCTCAGCTCTCCGGTTAGCAGTTAAGCGTTACGACAGTGGCGCCCTCTCTCCGCACCTCACGGCGCTCAAAGTCGGAGACCTCATCACTCTCTCCGGTCCTTATGGCAACTTTCAGTTGCAGAAGGTATAGTTTTAATTGTTTTACCTACTCAACTTTTCTAACTTCTGGGGCAGTTATTTCATTTCCTTTTTAAAAGTTGTAAGTAGGTAGGTACCTCAGGTAGGTACCTACCTAGATGACAAGTGGCCGTGACTTTTCATTGCTTCACCAGATTTTTTGCTGTCGGATTATTTTTCGAAGTTTTGTTTACCTCGATTGAAAATAAACTTTTGAAGTGCTGTTACTAACTTTGGCTTTTTCTTTGAATTAAACGATTGAATACCTAGTTGTGAACATCTGATGCTGATTACTCGTATACCTACTATTATTGCAATATAAAGCAAATGTGCTAGCGTTAGGCACTTTAGCCAGTAGATTCAACACAATAGCTCGAAATGGTAAGGGTCGACCTCTTTACCTTTCAAACGGAACTCCTTATCTTTGGCCTGAACTTTCTGAACAAAGAACTCATAAATAAAATAAATGGTGACCTTACACCCATAAAAATACATCTATTTCCTTGACCAGCATTTCTTTGTTTAACATCGTAAATTATATTTATAGACATAGACAGACATGGGAAAGCACTTCTCCCTGATTTATTGTCTATTGTTCATTTCAGTTGAAGACAGTGAAGACGTTGTATCTGATAGCTGCCGGTACAGGGGTCACACCTATGCTCGGCCTGATCAAGTTTATGATATCAAGATCTAATCCAAGATGGTAAGATTTCTTATTCTAAATAATTATACCTACATTTTCACACTCAAACTCTTGCTAAAAACTCCAAACCCGAGGTATTTAAATAAAAATCTGTGGGTTCCTAATACCTAAGGTAATTTTTGATATACCTATCTAATGTTCCTAGTTTTTACCCGGGGCTTTAATCTCATTTTAGGGGTAAACAATAATATAAAACTCATGATGTTCCAGGTTATCTGTGTGCCTTGCCTCATCTTAAGTACTTTATGTGTTTATTTTGAGTATCTAAAAAAGTCTTCAGGAGATTTTACATTTTATAGTAGATATTAGTACCTCGGTGGGATAAATATAAATGAGCACCCCTGCAGCACGAAATATCTCGGAAGTCAGCTGTCGGCTTTAAGCAAGGCCACAACATCAATCATTCTCGCTTCTCCGTCATCATTAATCGATAAGTAGTCTCGACATTCGAGCGAGGAAACTACTTCAAGCGTCACATTATTCTCTGAATTCATAAGAACACTTCCTTTGATCTAGATATTTGTCGTAATTCCAATAGGGATAGTGAGTGGGCAACAGGCTTTTGAATAGTTTTGAATTTAATTATTTGTGATAGGTAGGTATCTACTTAATTTAATTTGCGAAAAATTACGTTTCAGTGAACGGACGCACTTATTGTTCTTCAATAAAACTGAGGAAGACATTCTATTTCGTGAAAACTTCGAAGAAATAACGAAAGAGGATGACAGGTACTTAGTATTTTTATTGCTTCAAATAGGTTCTTGGCTACGGATTAATGTTTTCTAAATATAATAAACCGCCAATTCTTTTCTTTTGGCTACTTCAATAAAGTCGACTATGGGTCGTTAACGAGTTTTACATCATCACAAATCTCATTACCAAGTGTGGTGATTAAATTTGTTTCATCATAATTACATCTTGATAATCATGCTGTTTAGATTAATCTATGAGAAGAGACTAGACTTATTTGCTGGAATATAAGAAACCTCAAGAGAAATTTTGGTTCAGTCTATCAACCTGAAGTGATAAACGTGATATTTTCCAGGCTGAAGATCACGCATGTCCTATCAGACGCCAGTCCATCCTGGTCGGGTCACAGAGGTCGCATAAGAGACGAACTCCTTGCTGAAACGTTGGGCGACGTGAAATGCGACGACAGATGCTCGCACTACGCCTGTCTGTGCGGCCCGACGGAGTTCACGTATGCTGGCCTCGATCTACTGAAGAAACACGGCTTCAAAGACGACTGTATTCACGCTTTTATGGGATAAGGATCAAGGCAGACTGCGCTAAACTTCAGTTTGTGCAGTGGTTATTGATAAAGAATAATCTGTGCGCATCATTCATTATCACAAGCCTCTGAAAATGAAGCCATTAACTACCTACTTATTATAGATCAATATCACGACTGCGCAAGAGTAGGTACGTCACATGCTCAACAAAGTCGCCAGACAGTTTGGCACTAACATCTAAGATTAATCCACAAATTATCCACTATTACGATTGGAAATTCCGTCAATGGAATTTTATACAGCACGTAAAACCTTAACCTAGTCTAAAGTACAATCGATGTCGACACACTTTATAGCTTTATAATAAAGAAGAAATAAATATTTTATTCGAAAGAACATAACTGCCCAATAGAAGAGCAATTGTAAAAACTTTATGGATTGTATATTGTAGCTTACAAGGAAGCGTCGTAACATTTAAAAAAATAAAGTTTAGTCAAAGAGTGAGAAATCTATTAATTAATATGACCTAGGTATTTGTAGCTGTAATAACTAAATAAAACTACTTCGTAGAAACTGTTAAACAAGTTTCGGCCAAATTCTCGCACTTACGATAACTTTCAGGAACAAATTAAATGTGTATTAGTTTTAAAACCAAAGTGTGATAAATTAGCTTTTTTAGGTACCTACGTCGAACATTATGTTAGTAATTTGTGATTAGAATATTTGTGATTGAGTAGATTAGCTCAATGTACAGAAAGACAAAAATAATAGTCATAATTGTATGAAGTAAATCCTGGTGGTATCTATGTACCTATTCCATCCATTATTAAATATAAATTATATTCATATTAAGTTTATAACTACTGTTAGCATTTTTTTACCAATCTTATTTTTATTATAATTACTTACTATTTGGTACTTACATTGCTACCAATTGAAATCGAGGAATATAAAAATAGTGTTATGTAAGATACTAGCCTTCACCCGCGAAATTTCGCGTATTTTTTTAAATTCATATTCTATATGGCAGTATGGCACCTCTCTGGGTCATGAATATCTATCCGAATATCAAAAAATATTTGGCCTAGGTCTTAGGAGAGACGTGAAAATTGATTCGCTGTTACAATGTATAATAGATTCCAATTCTTGAAAAGATATATTTCTAAATATTAATAAAAACTTTCACATGCCTTGTAACAATTGTTTGGACCTTTTTATTTTGAAGTCTATTGTTCAATACAAACCGTTTTCTTTAACAATGATCAAACAGTTTTTTTTCAGTTCATTAAACTAATTCTTATTTATTCCTTGTTTCTGCTAAGAAACTGTATATTTATTAATAACATGTGTTTTAATTGTTTGAACATCCTCGCGTAGTTCTGCAAGTCAGCTGTTTTCATTTTAAACATATCTCATACTATGTATTTTCAAATAATGTACATAACAATATTTCGGACATCATGGTAATATTATAATTACAACATATCAATCAATCCTTACATTTTGTAAAAGATACAACAAGGTTTTTATTTATTTGTAACAGAATAGTATTTTTTCATAATACTAAACGGGTACTACCATTGAAGTTTGCATTGAAGTAATAGTGTAAAATTAAAACTATGTATAGTACTAGGTGTGTGTTAAATATTTAAAATGTTATTTTAATTGTATTATATATCATTTTGTAATCTATGTATCTTTTCATTTACGCTTTTTTACTTATATAAGTGAAATTGGTGAATGTTAAAAAGTGCCTACATTCCATATGGTGTTTTGTTTTTGGTGAGTTGTTGACTTATGGGTTTCTAATAAATAATGTAAACAACAATAGAGATTTCATTTAAAACATCTTTGAAAATAATAAGGGAATCGTTAAAAGTAGTTATTTAAATAAAAACATTTATTTAGGAAGAAACATGACTATAATACAACAAAACAATATAATACAGTTCGTTTTTTTAAATAAATGCATGTGTTTGACCCAATGCGCCGCATCTTTGCAAAGAAAAAATTCCATTCGTAAATACCTTTTAGTACTAAATAGTTAACAAAAAACCCTAAATACGAATGCTTTCAAATAGGATAATTTAATTTTTTTTAAACAACTATACAATAAAAACAAAGGAAACAAGTAGCAAGCGATATTTAACCAAAATTCCAAGAAAAAATAATAACATTATGTACCTTGATCTATTTAACGCTATCTTATAAAATATCAATCATAACTTACTAATTATAGATTTACATACTTACCTAAATAAAATTAGTTTTGTTCCTCATCTTTCGCTTCATCCCTCATTTCGTGGCATAGGCAAAAGTTTGTCAATGGAAATTAAGTATAAACCTATCCGCAAACTGGCAGCTATGTGCTCTGGAGTTTCCTTTATTTGCCGCACAAAAAAACACCGTATTCTGAGCATAGTCCCTCAGATCTGGAATCAGTTTGATATAAAAACAAAACTAATTTTAAATGGTTATGAATACACGACGGAAAATTTGTTCAAATCTAGGAGGACAGCCTCTTGGAGACTTGTCATAGTAGATTAACAACTTAGCGCTGAAATTTTAGGTGTCCTCCATTACCACATTGTTATCACAGGTATTTACAACTACGGCACGATCGGTTCATCTAGTATGAAACCGTTCTCAAAATGATACCGTGGGTACTTGACTCGTAAGAAATCAGCGACTCAAACAAATCTTCGCCGTGTTTAAGTAGGTAACATAGTGGACACAAAACCTTTGTCTTTACTAGCGCAAGAACAGTTCTTACTTACCTATAAAAATAAAAGCAATATTCCGGTGTATAACAGAGTCGTTAAAGTGTAAAAATGAAAATGTGATATGCAATTATTTCACGCATCTTCCAAATAATATTATGTCTTAATTCCAGTTTTGGTTTAGGATACCTACACAATATTTTAGCACATACAACACTCCAATATCACAATAAGAGGGAGACAATCACCCTTATAACTCCAAAAGTATTAAGTCAAGAGTGTTCCTTTGAGTCATAGAACACCGCCCAATATTGTACTAATACACATACATTCTTTGAGCATCACAATATGCGAGATGGCAAAGTGCGATTTTATTATTCAACATACGATCATCATTTGACTTGATTTATTACATCATTACTCATATCTGGCTATTACAAATATTGTGTCTAGAAACATCAACTGCTAATTTTGCAAGTCACATTATCTGGAGTGTAAAGAAGCGAGCCCAAGTAAGAAGGCCATTAAATATAGCGAGGCTAGTCCTCAATAATGACCCTACTTGCATGGGTTGGATATAGAAGACATTCAATTGACATGCATTGGCAAAATTTCAATTAAATATTGACAAAGTCCAATCTCCTGACCTTCTAAATGTAATTATTATTATTTCGTTAAATCTACCCAAACTACAGATCATTATTATAGTTCTATATTGTGGGATATAAAATAAAAACAAATCTTGCAATCGTCCAGCGATCACAAACGCCAATATTGCAACACAACTGAAAATGGACCCTATTGTACTGTTACATTTAAGTACAAAATTAGTATTACCCTGTTTTGCAGGGTGTCCTAATCTCGATATCAGCAACATCCCAGCTCCACACACTAACCCCAACATTTGTTGCAATTTTACAGAAGGTTGGGTTAATCAAGTCAATATTGGCTCGGTTTGTTGGGACGAGTGAGTGGTGCCAGGTCCAATAATACCAGTTTGGCGTAACCAGTATAAATAATTCCACCAGTGGGTAATCATTTTGCCAGACGGACTTTTCGACATTTTAATAAATTCACAGAAAATATAAATATATAATAATATATAAATTCAGGATCATAACATGAGTTAAATAATACATTAAAATGTTGAGAAAATGTCAATTAGTACCGTGAGCCCCAACTATTTCGTACTGCATAAAGTTCCTCTGACAAAAGTGTGCGATTGCCGACTGTGCAGAATTAAAACCAGAGTATTCGAATGATGTTAATTCGTTGAATGCCAATTCAGCATCCTAATTGCGGAACACGATTGTGAAGCAATGTATTAGCAATATCCTTCAAAAAGATTCAGATTATTTTTACGCAATTAGAGTGCAGGTATTACTACAATCTGGTTTATCTATTATTTTATTTTATTATTGAAATTAAGTGTCCAAAACCACCCGTACGAGTGGCGTGTCGTAATAAATATACGACTACTCGTGTGAGCAGTTGTGTGTTTGTTCTGAATAAGATACTTACATTGGTCATGAGTTAAGTGAATGACACAACTTTACAAGTTGCCTGTTTATTATGTGTATCTTGTTCAGTGTATTATGTACATGTTCCACTACTGACCGGCCGATATTCGACGCGGTAGTTACAATTAACCTTGAAACGCTTATGACCACGGAGTAGTGAGCAAATTAAGTGTTCACACCGTCACACGCCTACATATTACAATCCCAATGTTTTTCACCGCTTGCCTCACATAGCTTCGAGATTTTAAACCCGTTGTATAATAAGCCAGTAGCCAAACTAAACTATTAGTTATCGCCACTTGGTCACTGCAGACTGCGGCGATTCCAGCTCAAAGTATGCGAGAAGTTCATAGAAAAAACCCGACAATTTTAAGTTTGTGGGTTAGTACGTGGCGGCATTAAATTAACGACTGCCAAGCAAATTCAGTTCCATCCATTTGAACACCACTCCATGTCAAACCCAACAAGATGTTAAAACTACGCATAAGAGACCACTAACGCATTTTATGCGTTAACGTCGCTGACGAACAACACGTCCCTGTCCTTGAGACCGACGTCTATCAGACTGCTGTTCCCGCGCCCTAGCACACGCTTCGGAAAGTTGGTCGTGATCTCGAACTCTTCAGGAGACTGCGGGTGACTGAACACGAAGTCGTATAGATCCTGAAACAAATATAACAAATCATTAAAGACAGGGTTAACTATGGGTGCGTTCCGAGTTACGATGAAATCGATTTGAGCGCGCTAAAACCCGTTCCGAGTTAGCGTGAGTGCGCTAACTTTGGTCTGTCAATGGTCATAGATGACGTCATGACATGCGCCATCTTGCGATAACGCCGACCATGCCTTTTACTAATATCACCGTGATCACTGTCAAAAATGACAGTTGACTGAACTGTCATTTTTGGTAGCGCTGTTGTTTTGAGTCGCATCATATCTATAAACTAACGTGGCTTTTTCTAAATTGTGCCTCTGGCTACCGTCGCCACATAACCAAAGAAGAAAAAGAAATGTCTGATGTTTATACATAGAATTAAGTAATGTTATAATTTTGACGTTGAGCGAGCACTGTACGCGCGTTCACGAGCGTTCCGAATTGATGACAGACCTCAGCTGTCATAATCGTAATCTAAATCGGAACGCAAAATATTGATGTCAGCGCTGTGAGCGATTATGGCCTAACTCGGAACGCGGCCTATGTGTCGATTTTGATAAAAAGCGCTAATGCGTTAAACATCGGCAACAGTGAATTTAATTCATGCTACTCTCATAGATAACCAGGTCTGGTTGAGCGTGGATCTTCGCAAGGTGGCTGAATGCGAGTAACCAAGAATCCAGTGGCCTTAGTCTACTAATTCATAAACGTTACAATGGTCTCTCAATGGTGAGTTTTTGACAGCTGTGCCATACAAAAACTGTCAAAAACTTACCATTGAGAGACCATTGTAACATTTGTAAATTAGTAGACTTAGGCCCCAGTTGAATGGCGTGCGATTGTGTAATAATAATATCAGCCGATTATTGTCCCACTGCAGGACTAACGCCTCTTCTCATACAGAGAAGGCACGAGCATCGATCACCACTCTCGCTCAAGTCGTGCTGGTGGTTTCAGACTTATATAGACTGCTGATGATGAACTAACCTGTGTGGTATGCGTGAGCGTGAACCGGCGCGTGAGTCGCTCGCCGCCCGGCAGACGTATGAGCAGCACGACGGTGCCGAGGCCGGGCGCGGGCTCGGGCGCCAGGCGCGCCGCCGTGGCCGCGCGGGCCTCCACCAGCTGACGTATAGACTTCAGTACAATTGGAGAGCTGAACTTGTAGCAGCAACACACACGTTTAATAGATGCCTCGTTGGTGTAGTTGGTCAAGTAGCATGAGGTCCCGGGTTCGATACCCATTTTGGGCAAAGTGTTATTGGGTTTTTCCATCAGGGATTTCTCAGTAGCAGCCCGGAGTCTGGATTTGTGTGCGGTTGAAGGTCTCGCCCCCTATTACATTGGACTTACCAAACCTGGCAAAATGTGATTGCACGTGTACTATTATGTACACCTTAACTCTTCGGGTATTTCAGGTGTGATCTTTAATAGATTGTGTTTCTATTTGGGAAATGGTTTCCCATTGTTGTTGGAAAGACGACGTTAATATTGATAAAATTATTTGTTGTGCCCTTACTAAAAATATTCTGATCATTAAATTACACCTACTAAAAATAGGACTACATGTTACAATGTTACTTACTTTTATCAATCAGTACTATAATCAATACTACTACTATAAAAATTAAGGTCGTAAAATAACCCAAATTTTTAGTGTAACAATGTTTTTGTTTTGTGACCATTCCCGTTTTTACGAACACAGGTTGTATGTTGATTAAAATATGATTCGCGACCTTCGCGTAAGTTGTAGATGCTATTACAAGAAGTTTTGTTCCATAGTGTGCTAGAGCTCGGGTTTGGTACTTACATCCATCTTGTGCCTCTCTTCCTGCTGCCGCCGCTGCAGGTCCTCGTGCTCGCGCAGCTCGCGCGCGGCTCGGTCGGCGGCGCGGCGACGCTCCTTCTCCTGGTCGGCCGCCAGGCTCTCCGCGTAAGCCTCGTCCTGCGCCGCGCGCAGCCTGGCCGTCACCTCGCGCTCCACTCTGCGGGGACATCATTATGACTGCTTGAATGCCCAAGATAATAATATTATGATGTTTCATTATCGTTAGTATCCCGACCGAAGATTCGATGTCGGTTTCGGCCAAAAAGTAGCCGAGCGTTAATCGAATTACTGCATAAAAACCAACGGAAAACGCTGGTTCTCAGATTATAATGTCGAATTTAAAAAAAAAAAATGTTTTCTGTCGAAACTATAAGAGGAATAATCTTTTACGGTTTCGGTTTCTGCTGAAAATTGTGTTCGGGCGGATACTAATTATCGTGACTATAGCGGATACGTCTGTTTCTAACAGATGGATTGAAGTCGAAGTAATTTTCTAAATAAAAACTGACTAATGATCTTTATTGAATCTGATTTATATTAGAGTTTTGAACTATTAATTTATTTTAAAAAAATTGTACACCTCATAAAATAAAAAGGACAAACATCTCTCAAAGGGGTCTTGGAAGATACTTATTTAAAACAAAAAGATTTTAACGCTTTGGGATACAGAAGCTGATGCGCGGAGCATGATCCCTCGGACTTCGTCACCACGGTATTACTCGCACACGAATAAAAGGCACTAAAGCCTTAAGTATAACAGACAATACCTGTCGGCCCTAGCCGCAGCTAGATGTGGTTCGTTATCCGACACGACGCGTCGCAGACGAGTGAGCAGCTGGTGCGCTGAGCAGGAGCCCTCAGACCTCGCCACCACGGTCATGCGGTGCTCTCGCACGCACACGACGCACAGCAGCGGGTAGCGCCGCCCCCCCACCGACTGCGCCACCCGCCACCCCTCCGCAGTGTCCACCGCACAGCCCCAGAATAGCGCATGTGTGTTTATGTACTGGATCACGTCTTGATCGGCTAGGGTTTGCCTGTAAGCACGTTAAATGTTATAAAAGACCGAAGATCAATGAGGTAATTCGGTGCACATTGTCCAATATAAACACGCTATTTAAATAATTTTGACTGTGTGGAGTTTCTTCATCTTATGAAAAACCCTACCTCAGTTAAAACCTATTTCAGTGATACTAAGTAAATTTTTTGAAAAACTTGTTTTAGATCAAATGTAGATTTTTTTATAAACATAAATTATCGCATAACAAACAGTTCATCATTATCATTAAACATTCAGTTATGGATCACAAATGTATTCTTATTCTGAATAATGTAAGGTTCGAATTTCGCAGGTCACCCCCATAAGTAGTATAACATCTCATCAATCTAGCATACTTACTAACTTTCAAAAAAAAAATTGAATGGTAACATTATGATTTATTGTAATAATAATCAGAAGTAGGTACACTTTGAGGATTTTTTCAATACCTGCAGAAGTTTTGTGTCTCCGTGGCCGATTCGGAGTGTAAGTACACAACGAGGAAGCGTAGCTCATTCTTAGCATCATTAAGGGCCTGTGCATAGGTTCCCTGGTAGAACACTGGGTGAGGGTTGTACCGGGATGTATAATTATTGATGAAACCCATGACATCCCCCAGTGGGTCAGTCACCACTAGAAATTAAAATACACATACAATACTATCAAAAGTAAGGAGAATAAAATTAAAAGGGTCATATAAATACATAAATTATGAGACATTGAGACCCAATTTAGAAACTAGAACATTTTTGTACTTTGTTTTACTATTTATGCATACTCAAAATAAAATAAAGAATGGAAATGTAGTCTTGCTTATTTTACAGAAACCTTTTAGCAGACCTGATTTGCATTGACAAAGACATTTAGGTACTTGGTAAGTAATATTTCCTGACGATATCAAATACTTTCAATTGCACAAATCTGCTCTATTTACAATTTAAAAAAATATAATTTATAAATATTTCAATCAAATAAAATAATTAATTTGAAATAGGGATACTTACATCTTCTATCTTCATTACGTACAAAACTTAGCAGCAAGTTTAGCACAGACGTAATTGTACTGTAGCACATAGATACTACCAGGTTGACTACATAGCGGAACAGGCCTCGCACTCCACCTGGCCCTTCCGGGGCCTCATCTGTGAACACTTGTTGTGCTATGTGGTCGTGTACCACGGGTGGTGCGCGGGCCTCTGTCGCAAATACTGATGGCCGACCCTCTCTTATATTCAACTGCTCCTGGATCGCCACCTAAAAAATATTAACAGAAATGTGAAGCGGAACTCATATTTTTAACTTATAAAATTAAATCAAAACAGCACAGTTTGTTATCATTATTTTCTACTTTCGGGTGTAGCTAATCTTGAGCCTGACATACGGGAACATCGTTCACCATATCAATAAATTGAGATAGATATTACCTCTAAATCCCATTGATGCCTTTGTAGAACGTCTCTACATATTGACATATCTTCTATTCCGGTTAAATCTTGAAATTGAAGTATTTTATCCGTTTGTTCGTGGGTTAGACCCATAGCATTGTCCTCAAGATCCATTGCCCTAGTTTTGATACCTAATTATTTATATATATGAAAATCAGTCACGCCAACTAATACGTGTATAAGCTCATACAATCTTATTAATACATATTAAACACGAACTTGAACGAAAAAATGTTTAAATCAAAATGTTTTGCATCAAATTGCTACTCATTGCCTACAAGAGAACGACATTTCTGATGTCATGTCATCCATGAACCGCAGACAAAGTAGACCTAATACAGATAAAATAAATCATATAGATTTGTTTTGTTTCGGGAATGATGAGAGTAAACTCGCATTTTAGAGAATGCATGAGCAAGCATGAAAATTGGAGCTTTTTTTGCATAGGACTTGAGATAGTATATTTTTACCCGACTACGGCGAAGCAAAAAGGAGGGTTATCGGATCTTTTGGCACCTCGGCGATAGTTGTTGTGCAGAATAATATTTTTATTTGGTCTGTTTTGTGCACACAGAAGTCAACAGTCTTTCCGCACCGCGCAGTTAGTCAAGCAGTCCTACTGCTTGACTTTTTTAATCAGCATCAGAGATTAATACTAACGTAGGTTGATCTATGTATAATGAGAAATAATAATTATATTAATTTTTGGTTAGTGGTCTGAGTTTCATAATCCACAGCTCGATTTCATCTTGGTAGTCTCTCTCTGCTTTTGCTAATCTCATTCAAGTTCTATCCACAATGTTTGGTAAGTGCGGTTAACTAAGTAACAAGTTTGTAAAATAATTTGGCGCATGAAATGAAACGAATGAAGACTCTTTTTCAACCGACGAAGTCACTTTATTAACAATCATTTAGATGTAATAGTTAGGTACTGTAATAGGTATTATAATTGTGCAGAATAAATGCTGGTCACTTCTTTTTTTTATTCCCTTTTTCTGGTTTTGAAGGTGGCGGCGGGGGCGGTGGCGGCGGCGGCGGCGGCGGTGGTGGCGGTGGCGGAGGTAGTTCTTCGATAACGGGTTCTGGGGGCACCGATGGGTCTTCGTCTGCATTTTCATACAGAAATTCAACCTACCAAAAAAAAAGAATAATTTAGCATATTTGGCATTTTTTAAGAACTTCACTCGAATAGTGTTTAGTGGTCAAAAAATATCAAGGTGCTTACTTACTTTAATGTCATGTAATTCAGGGGCCATGCTAAATAAACTTTCGACGAAATCAGCATAAACTACATGCCCATCCCCATGAACGTTAGCATCACGCATAATTTCGACCGCTTCAGCTTCACTGAAAGGATCGTCACCGTAAGACATCACAATATCTTTGATTTGTTCAAGTTCCAAGGACTGTCTTTTTTCTGTATCGAAGACCTGTTTGAAAAGCAAAATCAGATGAGATATTGGCCAAGCGCGAGCTTTTCTAATAAGTATACTTAACAGAAACATTTAGTCTAACCTGAGCAGGAGTCTGTGCAGTGTAAAAGAATTAAGTGGGCAGGTAAATGTAGCCGAAAGGCAGAACTCAAAGTGCATCTCTTTATGGCTCACCGAACTTACTTTTTGATGACTATATTATATTATCTGCCTAGCCTTTTCCCAACTATGTTGTTATTGTAGTATTTTACATGGAGCGCCTGCCTATCTGACCGCCACAACCCAGTTAGTGGATAACTGGGTAATACGATACCCCTTTGGTAAGACTGGCTGTCAGACTTTCGGGCTTCGAACGAGAACGACCCGTAACGATTGCCAAAAACCTACGAAAGACAGCCGGGACCACCGGCCGTGCTTTCCAATGCAGTTTCGGGGGCAGAAATCAGAGTTGACGTTAGAAAAACATGGAGTAGAGCAAAATCCAAATCTGACGTGACGATTGTAACAGGTAACTGAACAAGCGCTTAGGCAGGCAAAAGATACAGCCGTGTAACAGACAGACAGGCTGCGGCCGGATGGCGGCGTAGTTTTAGTACAGTTCGATTCAAACTTAATGGCGGCTCGGAAGTTAGCTATTCGCTGCGCAGTACCCCACCCCTCACACCCGCTGACACATAAAATTTTTACTGCGCAGCGACTCGCCTCATGTTCCGAGCCGCCATTAAGTTTGAATCGAACTGTAATAGGGTTCCGTTGGCACTCTTTGGGTACGCGACCGGCAACCCATGTGCTAACCAAAAAATATTTTTTAAATATAAATACGTACTTCAAATGCAAGTTCTAATTCATGTTTTATTTCTGCTTCCACTACCCAACGATTTAAAATATAAATAAATTGATCCTGTGTTAACATTCTAGTGATCCCTGCTTCCAATTTTTCAGCTTCAGCCATAATTTCGAAATAAGTAGGGTACTTGAAATGTCTCCTATGGAATCTGTAAGGTAGGTAAATAGTTCATTATAAAGTCCAAAATCTCAGAGACACCAATGATATTCTAATAAACAGATATGTTATACACGTACAAAACAACAGAAAAAAGTGTTCCGCGCCGAGCGGCACACTCGTAAGCGTGTGTGGCTCAGACTAAAAGCAATATTTCCCAATTGGGTACTTTTCTAGTCTTCACGTTTTGCGCGGTCATAACATATCTGTTTACTAAAACATCATTGAGAGACACATAATGTTTTTTTTTTTTATCTAAATAACTTAGCCAAATTCATAGTGAAATTTGGTACTGTACTTTTTTAACTCCAAAAATGATATTAATTGTTCGATAGTTACTACATTTGTTTTTTCAGGAGCATCATTTATTATCAACAAAGGCTTTGCGTGGCCGTCAAACCATTGAATCATTTCCTCTAACTGTTCTTCAGTAAAACGTGGTGTTAGATTTGCAAGAGGGTTTAAAAAATCAAATTTAGACATTTTATACAATTTTGATGTAAATCCTATAAAAATAAATAATATTTAATAAACAATGTTTGAAAACATAAAAAAAACGCTTTATAATGACATTGACAACATGTTGACAACAAACTTTATTTTATAAAATTTCGATCTTTTCAATCAAGAATCACAAGAAAAGTAAAGTAAATCAAACACAAGACCACAGATAAATCAACAGTAGGTGAATCGTTCGTAGTTGAATCAATCGAATCGTGCATTAGGGATACAAAAATAAGTGAAACGATCGTTAGATATTTTAAACAGTAGGTAGGTCTTTTGGCCATAGTTTTATTGAAAATAGGTATAATGAAAATAGGTATTATGATAATAATATTATGTAACCGCACGCAAGATAATGTCTGCGCGCGACTGGTGGCACTGGCGTGCTTATTCTATATTGTATTAAATTATTATATCTACACGGTGAAATTTTAATCACTTTCGCATAACTCGTCAAAATGTAGGGAACAGCTGATATTTTTTTCACGATTTCAGGTTTGGTCCCATAGTAAAAGTTGTTCATAATGATGAGTACAATGACCCCTTAAGAGGAAAACGGTGATTAAAATTTCACCGTGTATACAGGGTGACAGGGACATTGACACGCAAAGGTCTTGAAAAGGTTACATTACACCTAATACCACCAGCCTCTAAAAGATTCGGTGAGGCAGCGTCGGACAGGAAGGTTCACGTGTGAGGGAACGCCGTCGGCGTCGTGTTGAAAGCATGTCTGCCGGAACTGGTGCAAAGGTTCAGGTCCGGAAGGCATTTTGATAATAAAAAAGTGACTATCAATAAACTTCTACACATCTTTTTTTTTTTAAAGCTTTAGAAAAATAATTATTCCTCATATTAAATTTAAAATAAAAGTAGAAAATGCGACATTAATTTATGTAGACGAATGCCTAATGTTACGTGTCTGTTAGATTCATTGGTAAATTAAAAAAAAAGTGGCAGCACCATTTCAGGCCGCATTCCGAGTTAGGCCACAGCGCTGACATCAATATTTTGCGTTCCGATTTAGATATTACGATTATGACAGCCGAGGTCTGTCATCAATTCGGAACGCTCGTGAACGCGCCTACAGTGCTTGCTCAACGTCAAAACTTATAATAATTATTACTTAAATTCTTTGTATAATCATCAGAAATGTCTTTTTTCTTTGGTTAAGTGGCGACGGTAGCCAGAAGCACAATTTAGAAAAAGCCACGTTAGTTTAAAGACATAATATGCGACTCAAAACTACAGCACTGCCAAAAATGACAGTTCAGTCAACTGTCATTTTTGACAGAGATCACGGTGATATTATAGTAAAAGGCATGGTCGGCGTTATCACAAGATGGCGCATGTCATGACGTCATCTATGAAGTTTCATGGGTCAGCGTTATCGCGCTAATGCTTATTCGGAACGGGTGTTAGCACGCTCAAATCGATAACATCGTAACTCGGAACGCAGCCTCAGACAGTCTCACAGTGTTGCCATTGTTCTGAGGTTGCCACTCTGAGTTGCCACTTTTTGACACTGACAGTCTGAGACAGTCAGGCTGCGTTCCGAGTTACGATGTTATCGATTTGAGCGGTGCTAACACCCGTTCCGAATAAGCGTTAGCGCGATAACGCCGACCCATGAAAGTCCTAGATGACGTCATGACGTGCGCCATCTTGCGATAACGCCGACCATGCCTTTTACTTATCACCGTGATCTCTGTCAAAAATGACAGTTGACTGAACTGTCATTTTTGGCAGCGCTGTAGTTTTGAGTCGCAAATATGTATAAACTAACGTGGCTTTTTTCTAAATTGTGCTTCTGGCCACCGTCGCCACTAACCAAAGCAGAAAAAGAAATTTCTGATGTTTATACAAAGAATTAAGTAATGTTATAAGTTTTGACGTTTAGCAAGCACTGTAGGCGCGTTCACGAGCGTTCCGAATTGATAACAGACCTCAGCTGTCATAATCGTAATATCTAAATCGGAACGCAAAATATTGATGTCAGCGCTGTGAGCGATTATGGCCTAACTCGGAACGCGGCCTCAGTGCCAATTGCCAATGCCAAACGATTCTATAGAGCAGCACTTTTTGGCAGTTTTTTGGGTTGTTTTTGTTTGACACATTGATTTGCTTTCATTTTACTTAGTAATTGCTTGCTTAGTACATTATAACACTAATCTACCTACTGGAGACAATTGTTTTATTTAATACCGTTAACTACATGTGTAATTATGTTTGAATCGGACGACTTTGACCAGGTATTATAAGAGGCTGCATTAGTACCTGGCGTTTGTTTTTGTTTTGTACTGATCTCTGTCTGAACTGGAACCTGAAAATTTAAATTGAGCCTGATCGACATTATCATTGTAATTAAATTTGTATGTTTCCATGTAGGTGCTGTCTCAGTTTGAATTCCCAGATGATACTACAACGGAAAAGAGAATTATAGAAGATAACAAACCTGATTTCATAAACAAAGTATCTCTTCCAAAAACTATACAAACAAGTGGCGTGGAAAGTATAGAATTAAATCAGAATATTGCCACGAAGAGTCACAATACTAGGAATAATGAAAATAAGAATATTGAAAACCACACTAATGAGAATGTGGTTGCAAATGTAAATAGTATTATGTCACCAAAGCACACAAAAAGAAAAATGATTAATTCATATTTCGATCATAAAAGCAAAAGAAAGTTCCCTGGTCCAGCTGGTTTACTCACTGGAGGGTTTGAAGAAAATAAAGATGAAACTATTTGTCAAATAGAATTACTTTCACAGGTAAAGGGGTAATTTATGTAAATAATTGCATATTATGAAAAAATTCAGTTTGTGATGTACATAATATTTATTTCTTACAGGATGTTGATTTTACTCAAAATAGTTTAAGAGGAGACTTATTTGAGTCTCCATTATGGGCAAGGTTGTTAGATGACTTAAAAAGTTGGAATTTAAATGACATAGATTCTATAAAAACAGTTAAACAGCAAGCCATATCCGGAAACTTGAAAAAAAGGAAAGCCCACACAATAACTGCATTTGTGGAGACAGTTGACAGATCTGCTACAGACCCTTTGATTATTATGAGAGATACAACTGGTGAGTACCACTCAGTGCCGTAAATAGGGAGGTGCCACCGGTGCCCAGGCACAGGGCGTAGACTCTGGGGGCGCAAAGAATGGCCAGACCAGGCAGGACTATTATGTTTTCGGTTTGCTCCTGATAATTTCCCGTCTACGCCCCGAGTGCTCGACTACAACACATACGGTCGGTGGGTCGTCTTAGGGGTGGATATTATGCTACCTTCCTTATTCAAAACTCTACTATACCAAGTACTTAAAAAAAACAAGGGTGCAGTTATAGAAGCTCGCACAGAGCGCAGAAAAGGCTATTTACGGCACTGGTACCACTATATTTAATAGAATTCGGTTGAAATGAGGATACCAGCTCCAACTTTGTATAACCAAGGATCTGTTTTATTTAATTGCTGATGTGATTGTAACTTGCTGCAAAATCTCCATCTACATAAATAGTTCAGCAATAAAAATGATAAATTTCTATAAGTTTTGTGTTCCTTAAATTAAGAGATAGAACTGATATTGAATTCAATATTTGTTTTCCAGGAAATATTAAGGGCACACTTCATAGAGATGCATGGTCAACATTCTCCAAATACATTGCCTCTGAATACTGTGCCTTTATTCTTTGGAAACCTACAATACTCACAACGGGAAGTGCTTTCAAGAAGCACTATCTTAATATAACACTTAGCAATATACTGGCAGTCTACAGCTCAACAGTACTGACTGATGATGCAGATACTAAACCATTACCTGATGGATATGCTGTAGTTTATGAAGAGGAGTATACTGTGATAAAAACACAAAAGAATTTAAACAACATAGGTGAGTCAAGTTATTTTATTTAGGACTATTTAATAGTTTCTGTTTGATCTTTAGATCACACAAAAAAAAAAACTGGAAAGTATTACTGACATAAGAAGTGTACTTATTTACACTGAGAATGTAAATCATATTTTAAATAATTAGTGTGTCATTCATATTTTATTATGATTCCAATACTTTGCCAGTTTTCTATGATTAATCACCTTGATTAGTGAACAACGGAACAATAAATTCATGCAAATCTTTAATCAAAACTGATTGAAAACATTGGAAATACATTACATACATTATAAATATTTTTTTCTGTTTCAGGTACAGATGATACAATTACCAATGGAATTGATAATACTGCTAGTGATTTGTTTGATGAACTAGATACCATATTTTCTGATGATGTATTTTAATGATATTTCATTGTCTATGTATTGTAAATATTTATTTCTACATGATCTAATAACAACATACCTCACAAAACATTTTGAAGGTTTATTGTATAAATAATAAATACCTTGATTACCTGAAAATATATACATACCAATGCTTTTAGGAGCAGCATTTGAACATGATTGGCAATATTTCTAGTGGTGCTATAAAAAATAGTGCTATTCCTATTCAATCAATACATATTTAATTGCGGATCACAAACTGTGATATGATTCTTAAATACAACAATAAAAACAATATTTTTAGTAAACAATACTTTTATTTGATTTCACTTTAATATGGCTGGTCACTATGTGTTTCGAAAGGGATGCGGAATGATAATAAGTGCTGGGACACATTTTACACTTGTAGATTTTTGCAGATTGCTTTTTCGGTTGTGTTTCTTGGTCTGTTACTCTGTTCGTTTGTAATATCTGTTGACTTGTACCTTGGTGCGTTTTCATGTGCCGCTGTATGTTGCTTAGTTTTGTGAATTTAACCTGAAAATAAACATAAGTAATATTATTAAAGTCCCATCAGCAACAGGCCTATCTGTTAAGTATATCATGTTTTTTCGAATTCTCAATGTAGTTTTTTTATTAAATGAAGGTGGTAAAACAATAAAAAATAATTTAAAAAAAAAATTACGTACATTGCATTGTGCACATGAAAATATTGTTTCCTTGCCAGTTTTCATAATGATCACATCATCATCATTATTTGAATGGTCAGATGATTCTTCTATTTTTATCATTTCGTCAGTATCCATGCATGCTTTGTTCTAAAATAGATATTAAGTACATAATTATATAACATTGAAAATTAAAAAAATGGGGACACGGCACGTCGTATGGCATAAATCGAACAGGTAACGTGTGACTCCGGAATTTATTGCTTGTTTATTTGTTTATATTAACAATAATTATTGGTTGAATTGCATAATTTTTCGTATTTTTTTTGTAAATGTATTCTTAAAAAACAGTAATTATTCATTTTTAAAGTGTTCGTTATTTCATTTTAGAGATATCATCATTTTAATCTCAAGTGGCCCCGCGGGATATCGGGTTACGGGACCACTCAAAAGGCGCGTGTCACATTATACATGTCACATAGCCTTTCAGCAGACGACCAAGATGCTTCCAACGATACCTCATTTGTCAAATAAGTCGTTTAGAAGTTATGAGGGAACAGATCAACATACATACGCCTACACAATAGAAAATAACAGTGACAGGAAGTTATTATATAAGTGGAAAAAATACGTCTTATACAAGCTAACTCAAAAACTACCCAAAAACTATATACAGACGCTTTGAATCTCCTCCTGTTTTAAGAAGTCTGTTAAAAATAGATGATTGGTGATTACAGAAATCACCGACTGTTTTTTTTTAGTATTTCCATGGTATATACACAAGGTATGACATCTTGGGAATATTTACCTCTTGGTGTTCTTTCAAAGCTTCCTCAGATTTGAACAGCACTGCACAACTGCTACATCCGAACACCGTGGTCGGGTAACGTTTCTTCAGATCAAACACCAAGTTCAGTGGAAGTTCTGGAAGTCGTAAAAGTTACTACTAAAATTGGTTATTTTAATTTAACCAATCACTGCAAAGCAAACATAATGAGTTTCTTTTCGTCTATAATAATTTACCAAAATATACATAAAATAGTTGTATATCATACTTACGCCGTTTATTTAATGTAACAGACACTCTGACAACATTATCAATGCATTTCGTTTCTGCGATATGGACGTGATATATGGTGAAATTCTCTTTGGCCTCTTTTTCCTCTATACAGCTGAATACTTCATCGTTTTGTGACACGTTGTCTTCTTCTGAAATTTGCAACAGTACACATAAAAGTAGAACCTCTTTGTCCAAATTCCGCTCGCAGCTTCGATCGATAATAGCACTAGATGGATTAGGCTCAAAAAGACATCGCTCAAGTGGCCGGGATTGCATATAACTTTACACTAAACCTTAACACTCAGACATCAAGTTTATTATCGTTTGCAATATATTTATTACTTCGATTGAAAAATAAGAACATAAAAAAAATGGTAAGTAGGTATGTATTTCTAAGCAATAAGGTTGAAAATACTATGTTGTAAAATAAGACCACAAAATTATTGGTCTTATTTTTCCAGCCGTTTTTGTTGCGCTCATCGGAACTCTAGTACTGTTGTTGATCGAAGTCTGGCAGACTTATAGGATTATAATGTACGGTAAACGAGCGAAAATGTAAAGTAACCTGTTTTCGAAATGTCATTTTCATCGATATTTAATCGAAAATATAATAAGGTGCAAGTACAAAGTTGCTTAACATTTTCATTCTTTGACTGTACCTAATGCAAGACAGCACTGCGGGTACGTGTAGGTAAAACGTACGGAGTGCTTTGATTGGCAATCTCGCTGATAAGTGAAAGTGGAGGTAATACCTGCTTGGAATTTAATGGTCTGTAATAAATTGGGTATATGCTCAAAACCGTATGCCCCCTCTTTTTCCTTCACCCGGCCGGTTATAAGTGTAACTTTGTTTCTATTGTAAATTGTACCAAATTCGTCCTTGTTATTTGTTGCCTGTCAAAAGATAAAATTAAACAGTTGGAATTAATAAGACTAGTATCGGGTGCGAGTTATGTTATATCCATTGATATATTAAAAGGAGGAAGATATTATGTTACGCGCTAACATCGTAATCAGTAAACATGGGTTCGGCGCACGACTACATGCACCAAAACTCACACATCTGTGATCAGTGTGATCACAGTGGCAAACCTACAGTGACCGATAGACAAGAACAGAGATAGGAGACGGCGCTGTCGTAAGAGCGAAATCGCGTTAGCTACCGAATACTCGTCGTAATTACTCGTCGCCAATGGTGCCGAATCCCTTGTTCACAAACTAAACTAAATTTAACTTCAGTGCATCTTTTTCTTTCTATTTCATTAAGAAAAGGACAGAAGATACAATTTAGTTTAGTCCTGTCAAATCTGTCACTACTCCATACAAGTTTAGACGTGATTAAAAACTTGCCTACTAAAATTACGTCAATTTACGTCAGGCGCTGATTAATTTGATTAATTTTGAAAATAAGACACACGACATTAATAAATTACCACTCGTAAAGTGGTAATTTATTAATCTCGTGTGCCTTATTTTTGTTCCTTGTATTATTAAACACTGTTTAGCTGTCAAATCATTTTGATGCGTATTTATCACACAAAAAACTGTAATTATGGAGCTGTTTGATCAACGATATCCCGTGCGCGACTGACTGCCTACTAAGGGCCAGTACGAGCATGCACATAGTTTGATAGGACTAGGCGCTGTTACTAAGTCCCGTATCTACCGCTTTTAATACCTACATCAATGGGTATATCCATAATCATACCAAGTTATCCAGAATCGTAACAATTCATCCAATCCTATTGCTAGTTTCAAGTTGAGTCTTTCCACGAAAACCATATTTAATCAAATATGGAACTTATTTCGTAATACATAAGATGCACAGTCCGTAAAGGCTTTTAAATTTTCTGCGGCGAATAATTAATTTCGTATCGTCTTTACTTGGTGATGCATCGAGTTCTTAGGGCCGCCATGCTATCCAACCGCGTTCTATATGGCCGAGAATTAAAGCCATAGAAACAATATCTCATTCCATACCTTGGTCACAATCAAATTATGTCCAACAAGGGATTGTTTCAAGTTGGGCACTTTGAGTAGCTGCGAGATGACTGTGTCGGCTGAAGCTATGTCTCCCTCGTTAAAGCTGCTTCCAGAACGCAGCGTCGTTAGTATGAGGCTCACAAAATCGACTTCATGCAGACCTGTCATACCTGAAAATGTGTTTGTCAGTATTTCAAAAATGTTGAAGGGATATTATTAATAAAAAGGTAAGTAGTGGACTGGAGAGTTTGACTGAGAACAATATTGCGATATAGATGAAATCGTAAATTACTTTCTCTTGCTAAATGCGAATACACGCTATATTGTAATTGAGAAAAAACAACAACATAATATAATTTTATCTTCATCGTTCCCTTATCTCAATTTACTTCTTTTGTTTTTTCTTCCATACATCTCCGTCGGTTTGATCTCTATAATTTGTAGGGCTCGCCAAACAAAGTTAAGGCTAGGTTTTCCGAGCCTGTAGGCCTTATTTATTTATGATGTATTTATTTACGATACACCGCCGACCATTTCGCGGAAAATCCATGCCACAGTGCAAAATATTTGCAGTTGATCAACTGTTTTTTTTTTATAGGTTTGATAGGTTTTTCCTTAGGTTTACATTTAATGGTACGGTCAGCAACACAAGTCTATTACCACTGACCCTTTTACTTATCATCACAATTTACACTAAATGGTTCGTTAAAATGTTTTTTAGCTTTTCATATTATATGCTTAGAGATTTTTTTAATTTTACTTCTGTTCCAATTAAAATAATTAGCTCAAAATTAAGATTAAAAAAACTGACGTGTTAATTGACTTTTTTTGCTGACAATGGTGCGGGCTGTACCAACGCGTGTAATGAACTTAAATTATTACTTAAAATTTCCTGTGTAGGTAGCTACTGGGCGTTTTCACATTATCAGATAAAAACACTAAACCGATACCGATACCTATGTCGACAGCTACACCGACATCCGACCGATTCGATACCATAATTATTATCAGCCTGATGATATTGGTGAATATCGATGACCCGCGACGCATTAAACCACCACAGTACTAAAGTATCGACGTCTCGAAGTTGGCACTGCGATAAATTTTATGCGATTATCTGACCGTCGATATATGTGCTGTGTTGTAAAAATCAACTAATTTTATTAATGAAAGAAATAAAATGAATTTATGAATTTTATCAAATATACAAACCCCGCACCCGGTGGTATTTCCTAGTGAGTTGCATCACTAGGAAATACCACCGGGTGCGGGGTTTGTTTCGCGACACGAATTGGTTGGGAAAGTTGGAAAATATTTTAGATAAAACCTTTATATACTATTTATAACAACAGGAAACATACAAAGAGAAAAAAAGGAATCGTTGGTCGCTAAATAACTTGCAACTATTTTTTTTTTTAAATAAAAAATCACCTGTAGTTTAATTTTAATTATTAAATCACATGTAAATATTTATTCGTTGCATCATTAGGATTTCCCATCGACAATTTTCATACAAACTTTCATCCTGTTCAACCCATTGAGTGATTTTATTTTCAAAAATTCTGGAT
Organism: Eupsilia transversa; assembly: GCA_914767815.1. Taxonomy (NCBI): domain Eukaryota; kingdom Metazoa; phylum Arthropoda; class Insecta; order Lepidoptera; family Noctuidae; genus Eupsilia; species Eupsilia transversa. Next base: position 7,695,470 of record OU611890.1, on the reverse strand, counting down.
ATCATATTTTAGTTAAGTAAAATGGGCTAAATATGGTCTTACTGTTTTAGTGTTTTGCTTAAACTGTAACCATATTCTTTTGTTTTTGTTGTTTGCCATCGCTCATGAAGATCCGTAAATATTGACAGCCACATAATGAAGGAACAATATCCGTACTTTATTGGCAAGTGACGTACCCACTGCTACAGATTTATTTTATCGAATCTATTATTTTAGGACATCAAAAATAATTTTGTATATTATTTAAACGTCATGTCGGATTGCCGTGCCATCGGACTATTTACTATTTGAATTAATTTCCCTAAAACAAGGATGTATCTATGACATATATCTTTTTCAGCATTAAAAACACAAATTCGACCATTTCAAATTGATTCTAAAACAGGCAAATTCGGATAACCCCCCGTTAATAATCGCGTCGATCGCGTTCGCGTACTCGCGCGACGATCGCTTTCTATTAGGACAATCATCTCAGTATTCCGCAGCACCTGGAGCGTACTTACTATAATGTTCGTTTCCCGCAACCTGTTTCAAAACAATATCCTCAGGTAGTGTATGTTTTGCGAGCTTGTTTTTATTTGATTGCAGTTTTACTACTTTAGCTACCAATCGCTTTCCATTGGCACATTTTCCCAGTGATATTTTTTCAGGAAGATCTGGAAATAAAAAAATAAGATTTACAACATAACATGTTGGTTTTACTTATTATAAATATCATGTGTTTTTCCTTAAACAATTACTTAATTTATTAGGTACCTTTGAAATTAAATTTAGTCTTTATTTTAATGGAGCGGGTATCTTTATCATAATACGTCTCCTGTTTCGGCTGTTCCAGTGTTTCAGGCTCTACCAGCTCAGTTTGTGATTCGAGTTTTGCACAGTTTACCTCATTTTTGTTCGTGATTGTTGTAGCTAGCTGTGGTACAGTTTCTGCAAATATAAATATAATACTTAATTACTTTAGGGTCAATTTATATAAAATTTCCGCATAAATAAAAATAAAATGGTACAAACCAGGGACTGAAACCGGTATGATCAATACTTTCGGGTATTTTTTCGGTTACAACATTTTTTTTTTAAAGGTTACCTTAAATTGTATACAACCAGTATTAATACCGGGTACCGAAATAAAAATTACCTCTATCTTACACGTGCCATCGGCATTAGTCATAGGGCGCGCATCGCATGTGGTGTGGGACCGGTATTAAAACGGTAACCTAAAAGATGTAACATGTTTCTTCTTAGGTTACCCAGATAGCGTAACCTTAGTCGTAGAAGTAACCAAAATTCTTTAAAAAAATTATAAAGGGTTTTGGTCCCAAAGGGTTTGGGTACAAACTAGTATTTGTATAGCATTTTGAACTTTATCTCCATTGTGTAACATACAAACTAGATAAAAAATGTAATTAATTTCCATGCAAGATCATTCTATACCAGCTATAGATCATGAAGTTATTACAATAATAAGAAATTACCTTTATCATCATTACCAAAGAGTTGTACACATTTTACATTCCCATTTTGTTGGTTGTCAGCATTTATCACGAACTCCACTGTTTCTTGTTGATTGCTCAGCGGCTCGGAGACAATGTTCGGGAATGGACTTGAAACACTTTCTATTTTAAGAGTTCTGTTGGTTACAAACAAACTTTTATTAAATTACGCTCTAGCGTTTTTGAAATGCAATAATAAAGCTATAATAACAAACTATAAGTACCTGCCATCATTTTCCGTAATGTTGTTATCATTTTGAATCTCGTTTCTCAATTTCTGTATCAGTTCTAGAAGAAATAAACATAAACATTAGCAAAAGCACAAGTGCAGTAAGTACCCTTATTATTTTTTTGTCATCATTATGTTTTTTTTTTCTAATATAAGTAAATAAAAGACATACTTACTATCATTGTTAGTTATATCGTGAAGACCTAAAGTGTTGAGTACAAATATTTTGTCATTGGACTCCAGTAATATCCAGCCTTTCTGTTCCAAGGTTTGGTACTGTTCATCACTTAATGTTATCTACAAAATAAAAATACTTTTTATTAATAAACAGAATAAACTAGAATGAAGAGTTATTAAAAAAAAAATATACAGGATGTCTTCCAATTCAAATTATTTGTTTAAGGACAACTAATTTGCAAAATTTATGCACCTCATAATTATAGCCAGAGCGAAAATCCAAGGGATTCAAAAAAATCGAAGTTTTGTGTTTCTGTTGTCTTTAAATATATTTACTTTTTCTCTAAACTCTCAAATTGAAAGGCCGGCAATATTATTACATTTTATTTTAGCGAATACGGGAACAAAGCTTTCGAGGTAAGCAAGTGTTCTAAAACATGAAACAGTTAAAAGATTTATCAATAAGTTAATTTACCATTTTCAAAATCATCTACTCACACCATTTATCTCAAAATTGTACTATGACATTGATACTATGATATTAAGCGTGCATATTAGAGGGCAAACATATTTATTTAATTAGTTATCGACCGAGGGGCAAATAAAAAAATAAGGTGCCCACTGCCCATGAAACAGTCGATAATGCTGGCAAAAGTCGAATTGGCCAATTGTTGAAATATTTATAAATTATGTGATAATCAAGTTAATTAACTGGTTTATGCCATCCCACTACTTCCATACCGTCTAGCACTCCTTCCTGCCGGCACCCTAATTGCGTAACACACTTTCAATCACAATCCAAGGCTTTATTGTATAAAATTGTTGTGCCCGACAGGGTCCATGGGAACTAAAACATTATTATTAAGACCTTGTAAACACATGTGATACGCAATAAAGATTTGAATTTGAAGAAGGCACCGAAAGCCTTTATAAATTACTCTACAGGTATCGAAGAATTTTGATTACTTTTACGACTAAGGTTGCTGCTATTTTAGGTTACCGTTTTAATACCGGTTATACACACACAAGCGATGTGCGCCCTTTGACTATACCAACGGCACGTGTAAGATAGCCGGTGAAAATGGAAGAAGATATTTCGATATACTTTAAAAATACCTGTATAAAACATAAAAGTTGTAACCGAAAAAAATACCCGCAGGTATTGATCATACAGGTTTCGGTCCCTGTTTTGAAGGATGTTCCTAATCCATTGTTTCATAGGTTTGAATAATTCGTCTGGTCAACAACGTAAATAACGCAATGAACGTGGCGATACTGTTAAAATGAAAGGCATTGCATTTATCCCGCTGGTCGTAAGTTGAGACTTGAGAAGCCGCTTATAAGTAGTTAGTATTCTCATATTAGACGCTCTGGTCACTGCCACTTGTCGCTTCGTTCGCGTCTTTAAACTACTGTGCACATACAAAACCGTTTGACCGATCACCATGAAAGTTGGCACATAATAATATGTAGGTTTTAGGGTTCCGTACCTCAAAAGGAAAAAACGGAACCCTAATAGGATCACTTCGTTCTCTAGATCCTTTTTTTCAGGACCGCTGGGCGGTATCAGGTTGTAATCAATAGCAAATATGAGGACCTACGGCCCCTGGGAGCTCTAAAAAAATAAAGCATGGACATTTAGTGACATATTTTAATACCCGCAAATAAATTAAAACCTGTACTTTCTTTAAAAAGTGTACTTTCTGTTGACCTACAAACATGATATTCGGCAAGAAGCAAGGTCTCATAGCACAAGTTAAGGATAAAGTCCGAAAATCGTTAAGTTTTACCGCTTATTTATTTGTTTGCGATTACAAACTACATTTGCAGTTGGAGAACTGACCGTGACGTATATCAATGTATGGGAGAACATGTTTTTAAATTACAATGTTAAGTTTGTTTTTGAGATAAATTCATCCCAACTACGGCAATCTTCATTGTGAGTGGTCCGACACGCACTTGGCCAGTTTTTTTTGTTACCAAAGCAGGCGAAGCCGTAGGCAAAAGCTAGTAAAATATAAAACTACACCTCAGTAAAATTATTCCCTTGTTTGCTATTGTGTGTCACTACGTCAATATTAACATCCTGTGTGTTTGGTTGTTTATATTGGTCAACAACAACATCTTCTTCCAGCTGAAAACAAATGTTGAACATTTTTAGCATTATTGTATTTATTTCACTTACCATTATTATTACTTATTATATAAATAGCTCAGAATCAAAGTAAAAGTTGCAAAAAAAATCTGTTTAATGAAATATTGAAACATAGAACTATTTAACATGTACCTGTTCTGTTGTGGTGCTTGAACTGGGTTGCAAGAGGTAACTATTAGTATACAGACTGCTATCTCCATCAGGAAGTATAAACTGATCTGAAATTATAATGATGTTGTACCTGTATGTATTTAACTGTGTACATAAATAATAATAAAAAAACTATTCAATGGTTATTATATTACATACTATCCCAATATCTATACAAGAGAATACAACATAACTGGATTCATATGAGAAATTAATGGGTTACTGTTACTGTTAGCCTGTATCATCTCACTACTGGGCAAAGGCCTCTCCATATGACTACTTGTAATCCAGTGCTAATGTGAACCATGCATAACAAATACTTACATCTTTCCCAAACCATGTCCATAATGGAAACAATTGTTTAGACCACTGAAGGCAGTTCCCAGAAATCACAAATTCAAAGATCAAACTCACCCGCCACAGATATGAGTTCAGCAGAATTGTCAACATCAACAAAGAACTGTTGTGAAGAGACTCCATAGACAGTGCATGGCTGAACATCTTCCATTGCCTCCTTTACATCTTGCACCTGGGCTACATACTGGATCTGTCTGTTTACTGAAAAGTAAGTTGGTGCATTGTCTTGTTTTGGAAACAACTTTTAAAATCCTATATTTATCCAGAAAAGCCTTAGATGGACTTTGTTTGAAAACGCTGTTTTATTTATTACCCTCCTTGATTTTTTTAAAGCATATTTTGTTGACTGCCCTCCAGTTTATATAGATTGAGTATTTGTAGTGGAATTACTATGGCAACTATATCAATTATTTGTAACAAACCTATTAAAACAGAACCTAAAGAATATAAAACATGCGTGGTGCAATGGTGGGACAAGTTGCATTCGCTATGATGAATGCCAAGTACCTATTATTGAGGAATAATGCAGATTATAAAACAAATCAAAGAATTAATAAATTTTAGTGTCTTGCCAACTTACAGAGAAAAGTGCCATCATCTTGAACCACAAAGAATTGGTCGTGTTCTGATTCACTTCCATTCGTTGGTAGAAACTCGTATGTTTCATATGTGTTTTTATCCATAATGCTAAAAAATAGTAGGTCAATAAATCTGTCTTACATACTATAACAGTGTTTGAAAATGCACACGCAAAACACTCAAAAGGTTTGTGATCATTACCTCTTTTCAATAAGACAATTAATTATTTATTTATTTATTTGTCATATCGGCTTTTCTTTAATTTTATTGAGACACCCTAGCAGAGAGACATTTTTGTTTACTCTTTTCTGTCATAATGACAGTGCCTGTCATCTGTTCTTTTTTTTAATTTTTGGATGCATTCGTAGATACAGCTGTAGGGTATTTGTTTATATGAAAAGCCATCAGCATGGTAATGTCAAATCAAAAACATAATTGACCGTTGTGAATGCTTCAGAATGCGGAGTATTTTTAAAAGCATGAACGTAATCTTTCATTTCTATTGGTTGATAAACTGGTGCTCTAAAGGTACCCACTACCATTTGATAAACTATATCTTTGTACATAACGTCTTTTTCAAGGCAGCTGGCATTAGCTTCCCAATGATGAATATGGAATTTACAAAACTCGGCGTCGCATCGCAAATACCGCTTCACCATCGGTAGATGATATGCACACCCATGATAAACTATGACTCCATTACGGTCAAGTATTTTTAGCAAAACATCTTCATATCTCCCACCTAAACAGTTCAAGGCTAGCGTAGGTCTGGCTAAAGAAGTGTTGAAGGGTGTAAGTGCTTCAGCTTCCTCTAAAGTATGCACTTCAGAAGCTCCTATTTTAAGTAGATAAGTCTTAACAGATGCATAACCACAATGACTGGCAACAATATTAAAAGTGTTTATGCCCCTAGCTTTACATAACTGTATAACGGATTGACCACATGGGGTGTTGGCAGCATTTTGCATGACTGTATCACCAGGTTTCATTTTTCTAAAGTCATGTAGCATTCTGTATGCTGTACAGGGGGCTATTCTTAGCATCGATGCTTCTGGAATTCCGACATTTTTTGAAATAACATGAACATCTCTTTCGTTATAAACACCATAGAATCTCCAAGAACCTAGTAGTCTGGATGATAGGACAACTCTGTCACCAACGGCTATTTTACAGACATGGTGTCCAATTTCTACTACATCTCCAACTCCTTCATCTCCAGGGACAGTTGGCAATGCAGGCAGGTGTATGTTCCTTCCTGGAATTAAAATAAATAAAAGATTAGAAAAGTTAGATTACCTAACATCACATAACATAAATAGGTAAGATTAAGGTGGATGCTCCGAGGTAGCCCGCGAAATTCAAATTTTCTTGTTTTTTGCAATTTGCAGGTCAGTGTCAGGTTGTATGTTGATTAAAATATGATTTGCGATCGTAACAAATATGGCTTTATAGAATTATAATCATTAGAATCAGCAATACAACTCCTAAGTTAAAATAATCCTCAAATGTCATGATTTCATGAAATAGTCATTCAATAGGATTATTTATGAACTTAGTTGTATTGATGATTTTTATGACTATAATTCTATAAATAAATATCTTATACAGCCGCAAATCATGTTTAGATCAACATAAAACCTGACACTGACCTACAAGTTGCAAAAACCGTAAGAAAATTTGAATTTCACTGGCTACCTTTGAGCATTCACCTTAAATGGTATCTGGCAATGCAGTCAATTTGATATGTTAATGAAACAAAATTATACATTTTTAATAATTTATTATAATAAACAGTCTGAAATAGCATATCAACACATATTATGTTAGAGTTATACTTAGCTAAAATCTAAAATATATTTACATCCTTGAAATCCCTTGGAGGTGAGAGTATTACCAATGGCTTCTTTAAAGTTGTCAAATTTCACCATCTTGTGTACAGGAGCTCTAAGTTTCTTTTCAGACATCAATGAAATTACTTCTGACATCATTTCATCTTTGGCAGAGTTACTAGCTTTTTCATTCCATGCAGTCATCCAGAATCCATAAAAGGCTAAATTTTTAAAAATAAATGCTGAAGTTGGAATAGTCACTGGCTCTCTTGACATTCCCCCATAGGTGACCATACACCCGGACGGACCTAAATGTCTCAACATTTCCAATGAACTTTTCCCTCCAACACAGTTTAGGGCTAGAGTAGGTTTATCAATTTGTTTCTCTCTAAAAATAGTTGTTGATCGCAGTTCTTCTTCTGTTAGAACATAAGTAGCTCCCAAGGATTGTAAGTGACTCTTTAATTCATTTATTTCAGGCCTATTTCTCACTATGTTGATATTTTTAATGCCCCATGCTTTGCAGATTTGTATGACATTTTGTCCGCATGCACTGTTAGCTCCATTCTGTATGACTACCATGCTACTCTTCCGTACTGGTTTGAAATCAGTTAGCATTCTAAAAGCAGTGCAAGGATTAACTGTGAGTGTTGCAGCTTCTGCTAATCCCAAATCATCTGGTACAACTTTCAACATAGTTTTATTGAATGTGGCAAAGTCCCTCCAAGTACCTTGAACTGGCTTTGTAACTATAACTTTATTGCCTGGCCTTACATCACTAACTTCTTTTCCAATCTCTTCAACAACTCCTACGCCTTCATTACCAGGTATACATGGCAGTATCACTTTGACTGGGTATTTTCCTAAAACAACAATAATTTTGCCACATTAAGTTAGATGTTTAATAGAAAAAGTAATTGGTAATTACAGTTTAATATTATTGTGATATATAGTAAATGTTTAAAAGAAATACCTGCATTATTCGGAATCTTGACTTCAAACGAAATAGGAATTAAAATATTTATTGTCCAGGTAATGTAATTCACAGGTACATAGGTTGAATGCGAAAGTTTACACGCTATAATTTTAAAGTACTTACCTAAATCATCAAAAATGTTATCTTATTTTTATTTTGTTTTTTGTAAACAGTTTCCACAAGTAGGTACCTACCTTGAATAGTGTTTATATCAGCCGGGTTTATTGGTGCAGCTAGCATGCGAACCAGAACATCCTGGCAGCCTAGTTGAGGAACTTCGGTTTCCCTGACTTTTAACACATTTATAGGATCTCCAAATTCGCTGTAAACTAGTTGTTTTGACATTAAATGTCTCTTCGACCTAATCAAGTTATTATAGTTTTTTGCATAACATTTTGCAGCCGTAAACAAAGAATTCGGGCGAGGTAAAAAGGCCATAGTGTCTCTTTAGATAAATTTACAGAAATGATGTATTTTTCTTTTATCGGAGTAACTTTAAAAAACTACTGATAATTTTTTTGTGTAATCAGCCAACGAACGACTGTCAAGCACCTGTCAATAGTGTCAAGTCAGCCAGTCGCTGGTCAAATGCCGTTTTTTTTTTTTTAAATAATGTCCCCATATAGAGTATTTTTGTTTGACATTTGTCAGCCAGATTGCCTTGTACTTTGCCTTCTAGTATTTGTACCGTGGAGGGAATATCGGGAGTGTCTACTTGCACCTACTCTCTGTCTGCGCCTTGTATAGTGCAGCAAAAACAAATAAATAAAAATAAATACTATTATAACCCAGACCCAACTGGCCCGGCGACGTCGGCGAATTAAAAATGACATGACAGACCGTGTCACTTTTCATAGTGATTTCGAGCTAGCCCGCTACGGTTCAGTCCTTTAACCCTTACTGCATGCATTATGAAGGAGGTACGATATTTTTTAAATAAATAGAATATTTTTTCCGCGTAAGTTTGTTTTATTGGGCTACAATAAGAAATATAGAAATCTAAATCGAAAAAAAAAATACAACGGTTATTGCTGAAATTACAGTACAAAGCCATTTATGGCTTGGTATGCACTGTCGTAAATTATGGTTCATGCATATGTAGCTTCGCATGCGTTTAGCAATTAAGTATACTGTATGGAAATCTTTGAAACAGTTTCGTTTGTCATTATAGCACAAATAGACTTCACATTTTTCACACTTTGTGAAGGAACGGAACTTTGAACAGTTTTGGCATAACGATTTTTCTTTCATCCTCGTGGGGAAATGACTGATATTATCAACTCGTACAGAATTCAGCGGCACGTCTAGATGTCTTTCATGAGCTTATCGAATCTTTTTCTTGGTACCGGCGAATCGGGCAAGCTGGATGGAGTGCCGCCTCGGCTTGTCGCAGTTTTTATGTAGATAGTGCCTGCAAGCTTTGTGAAACCATATTATCATTGTCGGACCCATCAGATTCACGTACAACAATATGAGTTTTTTTTGCCGCACGACTAGAGATGTGTTCGTATTCAGGGTCGGAGTCCGAATCAAGGTCATCATTACTCAAGGACCCATCACCGGGGATAGAATTCACATGCCGCCATGCTTAGAAGCACCATAAAAGCGTGAAACGTCCATTCTTGGAAAGAAATGAAAGCGTAAGCAGAAGGCAAGCAATGCATAGATACGAATCCAAATATGGCAAATAGTAGGTATGTAGGATAGACTGCATACGAATTCATACATGGATTTTGATAGAAACGGTTCAAAATTCGAATAACAATAAAAAAAAGTGCCAACGCATAATCCATTCCCTGCATAACATGATTCCAAGAGTTCTAATTGATTTTAAAGTTTTTACTCACCGTTTTACATATTTTTTCCACTGTCAAAAGTACTAATAATTTAGCTTCGCTTCACTGATCGGACACGCCGCACATATCCTCTAATACTTTTGTCAGACTGCACATACCATAGACGAAAAAAATACGTTCTTTTTACGAATAAATGCTTAGGTACATATACAATTTAATTTTTCAGTAATTGATCATTTGTTAAACTGTAATAAAATTAGAAACTTACGAAGCCATGAATGGCTTCTTAAGCGGAAAGGGGTTAAAACCATCCACAGATTCACAGATATTTCTAACAGTAACCAAACAGCATTGTTAAGACAACGAGAATAAAGATCACTGTGATACCTAATCAGAGGTAAAATAACAGGGGATTTATGAGATGTAAGCAGTAAGGGCAGTTACCTTAATCGTTGTAGGTACCTAGAAGAAAACGGTCTTAGGAGACTATTCTCAACTTTTTCAGAAATTTTGATCTGCATTCACAGATTTCGAAAGAAACATACAGTCAGTACGAAAATGGGTAATTTTCGCAAAAACTTTTTTTATTGCCATACGATCCTGCAGGATCAAAAACCTCTACCTATTGCACGAACTGAGGTTTGAGTAGGTACCTACCTATTAGAAAAGTCTGAAATCGCTATCAGCGGTGTCTTTATAGGTACACTATAGATTACATGAAAACATACTCATAAAAGTAGATCCTCTAAAGTACCTATCTGAATTTAAGAATAAATAATTTTGGTAGATAAGTACTTGGCAAAAATTCTTATGTAAAATAATTGAGCGAGCGCGCGAAGCGTCTCTGCTTAAAGTCTGGCAAAATTTGCTTTCGTGGGTCAGTTTGTTGTTACTTCTCTACAGGTTTTCTCTACGTTTTACAACCGATCTGGACGAGACTTGGTATACAGGTTTTACGATTTTATAGATTTTTTTGTCCTCGGGGTTTTTGTTTGGAGGGGTAGGTACTTCGTCCAAAAAGGGGCAAAAAAGTGGCTGCTGGATATCTCCACCTTATGAGATCTGATTTCGATGGTTCTTTTTTTATTTGAAAGGTACTACTTTAACTTGGTCTCATAAAACATTGGTGAAGATCTGATGGGGATCTTGTGTGATGAGCAGAATAGCTCCTCAAGATGTAGTTAGATTTCCACCAGTGGGAGTTAAAGGGTCGACCCCTTTAACTACTAAGTAGAGATTGATTGAACACCTGGGACCACGTACTCACTCATCACAAAACTAGAGACAAAACAATCAGAATTCTCGTTAGTTTTACAATAAGATCAATAGATGGCGCTACTTTGCATATAAAAATTTATCAAATAGTCAACGGTACTGCTGTTACCCTGCCAACCAACTCCGTCCCGCCCGCTAGCTATAAACTTTTCCATTGTCTTTCTCGTTTTTCGTTAGATACAGAAATTATGGTCAAAATACAGTGCGACATGGATCTATGAACTATACAGACTGGTTGGCAGTGATAGGTAAACACGGCTACATATCAAGCTATACTTTTCCAGTATAAGCTGACCTCTCATTGTACTGAAAATGAAATCCTATTTAATGCGTGATCAGCTTAAAATGGAAATGTATACCTAGCTTGATGCAAATTGCAAACTTTATGGCGGCTCAAGGCGAGTAGCTGCGCAGTACCAAATTCATGAACCGCTTTAAAGTTTCAAGCTCCCTGTAATTGGTGCATTCCTTGAAACGGCTGTTACCTAAGAGAGTTAATTAACAATTTAAATAGAAAATTACACTTTCAGATGTTTTAATTGCATAATATATGTAGTAGGTAAATGCAACTAATACATTAACATTATCTATATACATACAATTTTGGCAACATGGCAAAAGAAGAAGAATAAAACAAGTTAAGAGATGGTCTGATGACATTGAGAATGGTAAAGGTGCAATCTGGTTAAGAGCCGACAACTGGATGGAATTGGAACAGATGGTAGGAGCCTACGTGTACAGGACATGGCACGTTGATCACTAAACCGGGAAATACCAAGTATTATAGGGTTAAAACCATAGGTACCCAACCAGGTAAGTTTTAAAACCATAGTTTGTATTACTTACACTGTTTGTCTTTGCATCAGCCAAATGTTGACGTGTAGAAAATGCCTATGTAGGTACATTTGTGTTCTAGTAATTTGTGTTCTAGTATTTAATAAATAAATAATAAATAATTAAAATATAAATACTTAAATAAATATTATAGGTACAAATCAGGGAGGCAAACGTGGCGATAGTATCGTGGAAAAAAATCGTCTTCATATGTTTCCATACATTTTACTTCCATGTGTTATCGTGATGCCGTGACGTGGACTTGGACGTCCACGATAATATGCCCACGTAAGAAATATAAAAGCGCACAATGACTGCAGGCTTCCATGATCGAGGGTTCGGCACAGATGCAATGGCACTCGATAAACAACATTTAATTAGTCAAATAAATATAAGGTTTATTATTTTAAGCAAAAACTAACAAAAATCTAAAATATATTTATATCCTTGAAATCCCTTATGAGTTCTACATAAAGCTACAGCGAATTCGTCGAATTTCACCATCTTGTGTAAAGGAGCTTTAAGTTTCCAGTCAATCATCAATGAAATTAATTCTGACAGCATTTCGTCTTTGGCAGAGTCACAAGCTATTTGATTCCATGAAGTCATCCAGAAACCATAAAAGGTTAAATTATTAAAAGTAAATGCTGTTGTCGGTATAGTCACTGGCTGTCTTGACATTCCCCCATAAGTGACCATACACCCGTAAGGATGTAGCCATCTTATCATTTGCAATGCACTTTTCCCTCCAACACAGTTTATGGCTAGAGAGGGTTTATCAATTTTCTCCTCTTTAAAAATAGTAGTTGATTTCACTTCATCTTCTGTTAGAACATATGTGGCTCCTAAGGATTCCAAGTAATTCTTCAACTTATCGATGTTACGCCTATTTCTCACTATATTGATATTTTTAACGCGCCATGCTTTGCAGATTTGTATGATACTTTGTCCACATGCACTGTTAGCTCCATTCTGTATGACAACTATGTTACAGGCACGCACTGGTTTGAAATCAGTTAGCATTCTATAAGCAGTGCATGCATTAATAGTGAGTGTTGCAGCTTCTGCTAATCCCAAATAGTTTGGGACCACTTTCAACACACTTTCATGGAATACGGCACTGTTCCTCCAAGTTCCTTGAGCAGGTGTCGTAATTACAACTTTATTCCCTGGACAAACACCGCTCCTCACATAGCCTCCAGTCTCTTCAACAACTCCCACGCCTTCATTACCAGGTATACATGGCAGCGACAACTTGACCGGATATTTTCCTAAAATATATAGTTTTTAAGTTATATTCCCAAAAAATAATATGTAAAAGAATACGGTTTTTAAGCAAGCATATGCAGGGCCAAAAGTTGATAGCTGAGTAGGAGTGGCATGATGAGAGAACACCGAAAATATATTTGTAAAGTTTCAGATGGATGGAGGAGCCCCGTGATCACGAGTCTACTTTCAGATTACGAAAATGGACTAAAAATAACGTGACCTTCAGAGCCTTTGATTTTGTTATGATCGTGTGCGCTCTAACCCATAATTAAGCATATCTGATGATGAAAACGTGGGGTTTCCCTAAATCTGACGACTTTGAATACTCAGATTTGGACAGTTTTTAAAAGGATATTCAGGGCGAATAAAAGTTATTCTGTGCAATAATGTAACCTAATACTGATAATTTATAACCTTAGTTGTAGGCATTCGCTGAGGGATACATTTTTATTTAAGGAAATAAACATAACAGTCGCCTGGTTATGCAGAAGTGGCTTATTTATCTGAAACTTTTCAAATATATTTTCGGTGTTCTCGCATCACCACATCAACTCATCCTCAAGAAAACGCTTGCTTAAAAACTCTCTAGGCTGCCTTAAGATCACACCAGCCCCGAAGAGTTTTTTAGTGTCTGTTTTAATAGGCGCTATCCCCGAAAATCTGAGCGAAATGTATGAGATTTTCTCGTCAGGGTTATTGGTGTTACTTAATTTGATTTCTTTCAGGTTTCCATAAGTTACGTACCTACCTTCAATGGTGTTTATATCAGACGGATTTACTGGTGCAGCTAGCATGCGAACCAGAACATCCTGGGCGCCTAGAGGAGGAAGTACACTTTCCCTCATCTTTACAACTTTTAAAGGACATCCAAATTTACAGAAAACCAGTTCTTTTGACTTTAAATATCGCACCGACCCTATCAAGTTTAATACAGTTTTTGCTTGTTGTTTAAGGTTTTTACATAACATTTTGTGATTTGTAAGAAGCGATTTTTGATCACCACTTATACCATAGTCATTTGTAGCGCAGTTTTAACCATATATCTATAATTATGTTTTAACTCCAACTTTAGTTATTGATCTGAGACTCCAACTCTTCATTAATGGCTTTTGTGGAAAACAAAAATGTGAAAATCGCTTGACACTCATAAGTATGACACTTTAGTTTTCTGAAGTTTTCTGTCAATTATTGAGTGCATGAGGCATGAGTGGATGCGTGGATTCGATCAACAATAGTCTATTGTTGATGGAAGATGCGAGCATTCTAATATTCGTCTACGATCTACGTTTATTAGGGGGTTCAGTCCACCCTTAGGTGGATTCGCGGAAGCGTGTCCTAGAATCAGGCAATCTAGGATGGACAATAGGAATTTGATATAAATTTTCTTCCAGTTTCCCCCCCGGGCAATGTGTACAGCCACTTCAGTTTGACAAAGCGGAATAATAACCGGAAGTAAATTCCTTTTCTAAAATCTACCCAGAGTAGATTCTTGGACATACGTTTCATCGAATCCACCCATGGGTTTATGTGTGGTGGATAAACGAATGACTCGCTTTCCAAAAACCCTAAAAATTTAAAAAAAAATTACGACGGAGAAAGCAATGTACAGTGAAACTGAAGTGGGGGCAATAACTTCCCAGTCACAGCTGGTGGCGACTGGGAACTTTTATTCCCATTTGCCTCCGGTGGCAATCCCCGCGGGGGCGACTGGGAATCAACGTAACGTAACGATCGTGCTAGGTAAGCACGATGGTTAAGTTTAAAGGTTAACAGAAACTGACAAGGGGTAAGAACATGATGCGTTTTAATGTTAATCGGAATCAAGAGTAAGTAATAAAATGCAACTGAATTTCGGGTTCATCCGTTGGGAAACGTCTAGAATATTTTTAAGAGAAGTGTGATATAAAATTTTGTTTTTTAACTTTGCAGAACAAATAAACCCTTTCTTGACAAGGTTTCAAACAGGTATAGGTAATTAATTCATTATTAAAATAACAATGGTATATCTTTTTATTCAAGTTTTAACAATCTTCATCACAATTTTGGTGATTTGGAAATTAGGAAGTTAAGGTTTTCGCTATTCCTTCGTCTCTTAGAAATCTGTTAACGCGAATATCCAAATCTTTCCGAGCCATTGGTGCGGTGGAACTGAGGGGAGCGATAGCTTCTGGGGATGGCATTTGCAGTTTTGGGATGCGGAAGCGACGGGCTCGAGTGAGCTGCCAGGCTGCGCTTGAGTTTCGCATTGCTCGACCAATCCCTTTACTTTCATCGACGGTTGCCGGAAATGGGCGCGGAACACTGAAATAAACAAATAAGTTTTGTGTTTAAAGATGTATAGCTTAACTTTGATGAAAACAATTGTCAATCCTTCCATAACTTGCAAGTTGCAAAGGGCTTGAAACTGGCTGGTAATTACGCTATACACATTGTAGTAATTAAGGTAGGTAGTCCTCAACTTACTATGCCCTTGTGATCGATGCGCGTAATCGAGCTGGAGCGATCACAGATGGTAATTCCGCTGAAGAATTTCTTTTTAATCCTGGGAAGAAGATAATGAATATGATAATTTACCAGTAAAAAAAAAAGTTTGTTTAAAAATGAGAGAACGGAACAATGAATTACAAGTCGTACTAATAGATCTTCAGGTGGAAAGTCAGCCCCGTAAAACGAAGCCCGGATCACCGATGGTGTATCCTTATGATACATGGCATCTAAAGGATTGAACTGGTGACGACACTAATTAATAGGAATCATTAGTGTCGTTGCTACATCTAGACTTAGTATATCCAGCGCGGCGTGTGACCAAACTGAATGCCAATATTCCTACAGGGCTGCAGGGTGACCAGGACATTGACGTCCAAACTACAAAAATAAAATTTAGTTCCGAAATTTAGTTGGGGTATCCGAATCACCCCCATGTATGTTCCGCGATTTTTAATAGTTTTCGAGTTATGACTTTTTCAAATTCTGAATTTAATAGGAGATGCTAAATAGTTTAGGAAGAAATACCAACCAGAATATTTCACATTACTTATAGATGATTTATCTCTCCACTTTTGGGAGCAAACTGGGCAAATTGATCGACGTATTGACCATCGAGGAATATTTTCATTTGGAGAAAGATTTACTTTTCGCAGTCCAGGAATTTCCAGTGGTACCTGCCAGGATGAAGTTATTATTTAACATTGGTTGCTTGTGAGTTCATTTGATATTTTAATGTAAATGAAGCATAGGGTTAAAATCTGTGAAATGGATTTTCTTTTAGGTTTCATGTAAAACTAACCGGTGCAGGAGTAACTGATATTTCGAATGCCAAGATGGAGGGAATGTCCATGTCACGGCGGGTAGATATCCGGGAGAATCGCGACCGGGAGACGCTGCGCTCTGTCGTACGCATGCTCAGGCCATGCACACACGCCTCGCTTGATTGGCTACCGAGAAAAATTTACGAAACCTTTACTCACTGGTTGAAACCCTCATTACCAGTTACCCTACGATTCAAGTAAGAAAACTAGTTGAATGGACTGGATTAGGACGATAACAATATGACCATGAGCTATGGTCATAAAATGAGCTCACAGACATTATGTAACTTGGTATAAAATTAATCCAAAGTCAAAGAATAATCATTGTGACAAAACATTCATAACAGTGACTTATTCGCCAAAGAAAAGTGTGAGAAAGTCGTACTTAATAGACAGAATTGAATCGAGAGTGAAAGTTTAGTGGGAAACCTAACATTTTTTTATAAAATGCTTCTTTGTCAGCTTTGGTTTTTGTTATGCTATTGAAGACACCAGGTGTATTGCATAGTTTGTTGATGACTTAATTGTTACCATCTATCGGCAGCTACATATCAAAGCTTGCTGCCAATATTTTTAGTATTTATTGTTTTATTGTGTAGGTATGTAATGTTAAGCTATTGTTTGTTTAATTAACCAACTCATCGGAAACGTCTTCTCGTGGCAGTGCCAGCGTTTTGTCCTGAGCTTCCTCCTCAAGTTCCCGGCTTCGAGCTCGAACCATGTCTAGAAGTAATGTATCGTTGCCACCCAAGTCGTCTGACCTGGTGAATAAATTAAGAGAGAACGCCTTCATGAATTAGAGAATTGAAAACATTTCGCATCTATTCATATCATGCAGTACTGTAAATCTATTATCTTCATCTATTCCTAAATAATAAGGTTACGTATGAACGAGAGCATTCTCATGGTGGTGATGAAGACCCCAGATTGCAAATCATGGTTTACGAACCGCTCGAAATTTATAGCGCTCCCGTAGAACTCGCTACGTTGTGACATCAGGGTGTTAATGTCGGGAGGACTGGCGACATCGAAGCCATGGGTCAAGGAGTCCCGGTTCATTGCGCGCATCCTCATCAACAGCGATGTGTATGGAGTCGAATCGTTGCTCATGAACGAAATGCGTCGCGGCTCCTCTTTTTGGGTTCTTTAATGAAGAGAAATCGTCTCTGTTAAGTTTACGAGAGATGGAGGTGCCTGTGAAAAAGGTAAATCTGGGGATGGACCTTTTTTATATTTTCAATGTCTAAGTCAATGCATATCTTCTTTCAAACAAGTGCGATTAAAAACGATACGATAGATTGTTGTAGTAATGAGGCAATTATAAAATAATACAAAAGGGTAAAGTATTGAAATTAGAAAATAAATACATCAACAATGGTTGCTAGCGGTTTATGGCGAATCGCGAGAAAAGGAGTCAAGATGAACGAATCGGAGGCTGGCTTTACTTTTTCACCGGTTACGTGAGTCATGTAGTGACTCAGTGTAACTATAAGTATAGAAGGTTATGTTTAAAGCCAGACCGTGGCCAGTAGCGGTTGTATAAATGCAACTTGACTCCTAACAGGCCTTGAGACCTATGTCGATGTAACGAGCTTCGTTGCAGCTACATATTTTGAATCTAAAGACTGCTCACCATTTATATCTGAACACGGAAAATAAAATTTTAAAAGTCCTACTTGTAATTTATGTAGCTATTGATAAAAGCCTAAAAGGCGATTAAAGCTGGTCAAAATACACGGAGGATTCAGATGAATTCCAAACATTTAATAAAAATAAATACTTAGAAGATATTATGTATTCAAGGAAAATGGGTACAGAGGATTTGGAAAAATAGATGTTAAAAACAAGTCCACTTTTCGCTATTATTGTAAGAGACAATGCGATCATGTGGGTGACTAGCTAACAAAATTTCATATTTCTAGCAAAACTAGAAAGTGTTTAAACGACAGCTTGAAATACTGTTAATGGAGGAATACTAAAGAGGTTTCAAAAGAGAGAGATAACTGTCGCGGTACTAACCGGAACATGTAGTGTGTAGAGTATAATTTCGAATAGCGATCTTTCCAGTCACTATTTATTTTCGAGGCTATTTCAGATTTCCTGAAAATATATTTGATGATTATTGTGAATTATGGCATGGCTGTATATTGCTAATCCAAGAAACTATAACATATATTTATCTCTTATTTTATATATTCCTTAAAAACATTGGTACTTAAAGATTTTTTTCCTATAAACATAAAATCAAGAGAATGGGCCATAACTTTACATTCTGTGTGGTTAGTTAGTCTCTTTTAAAACTCTTTTACTGTAGCTCTTTTTGCCACAATGTAAAGCCAATCGATACAATGCAAATAAACACGTAATGAGTTGACGGCCATGTCTCCGTGGTGATGCCAAGTTGTCATCACAATAACAACCGAGATGAAGAGTCAAATATAATTCTGTAGTTACTGCCCTTTTTCTTGTGGTTATATACTTTTTATTATAAGAGGTAGGTATAAAGAACTATCTATCAACAAGTAACTTAAAAATCAATTTATAGGGTCTTCAAATGAGGTTTCAACTTCAACATTATCACCAACTAAGAAGATTTTATGCTATCTTATACTCTTATTTGTATCATATACTCTTATGATCTACTTATGAGAGGCTTGTGGCTAAGTAATAACAGCCGCACGGTTCGATCGATCGATAAAGCTACGCTTGCCGCGGTTGGTCCGTGGATGGATGATCATCTTTAAACACCAACCCCTCCGTGCCTCGGAATGTACGTTAAGCCGCTGGTCCCGGCTGTCATTCGTGGATCTTGGATAGTCGTTACGGGTCGTCAGCAGCCCGAAAGTCTGACAGCCAGTGTTACCAAGGGAACCGTCTTACCCAGAAACTGGGTTATGGAGGTTAGGTTATAGGCAGTCGTTCCATATAAATGACTGTTGTTCAGCTGCATCCGGTTAGACTGGAAGCCGATTCCAATGTAGTTGGGAAAGGCTACCTAGCCAGATGATGACGATGACTTTTATTTGTATTTAATCATAGATTATTACTCTACTTACGGCATTCTTTATTTATATTCCTGGTTGATTTAATTGTAATAATTTGAAGAACGATTTATAAAATATATTTTGATTTGTTTGATACGATCTATGGCTAAAGTTATCTAATTTCCATTTTGACATTGACGTTTATTTTGCTGCCGACTAGATTGGTTTTTAGATGTTTATAGATTCATTTTGGTTACTAAAGGTTCTAGTTTATTTTGAAATCATCTATGACTTTTGATTATTTATATATTTTGTAGTTAGGATTTTATATATTTTTCTCATTTTTTATCTTTACTTCGGGTGGATAAAGTGAAGTATAACATTTTCACTTTCATTGATGTCTCCATTGAACTACGAAAGCCATAGTATTTATGTAAATTTTATGCAAACTGAGATATTTTTAACTCTTTGAAATATCGTTTCTCTAGATACGGCCTACCTTGTGGTGTTTTGATGACCTAGTAAAATACTCGAGAGTTGTTGTGAAATTTAAAACATAATGTATTAATGTACAATATTTTCACTCGCAAACTTATAACTTCATACCACTCTACAGCTACACCAGTCATCCACAATGGGTCTTATTCAGAAACACGATTACCTTGAGATCTATTGACCTGTAACGAGCGAGCTAGTCATGAGGCACCACTCATTAGTTTAGATATTTATCTCAAATAAATAAATTCAGGCATCGGATAACAAAGAAGTTTAAAGGAGTTCATTAAGAACGTCTGTAACGAGAGCAAGTCCCGTTAAACAAATGTGAGCCTCGAGCCTGTAAGCTGAATCTGTGGTTAATGTCCCGATTAATAGTCGCACATCGTGGGAGCGCTCTCCAGCTGAATGCGAACTGTGCCGAATATTTGTTTTGTGTCAGAGCATTTAATACTACAATGCAATTCGAAATATAATTTGATTGAAGTTGTTGTGACGCTGTCAGCGGAGGCGGGGCGCCTCGCCTGTCTCCTGGCCCGCGCTGCTGCGCTTGTCTCGCCTTCAGTTTAGTCGCTCCGACCGCGAACAGCCGCGCACACGTTGCGCCTCCGCGCGCACCAACTCTATGCAACACGCTCGCCGATAACGCGCTCTATTTGAACGTAACAATCACTCTAACTGCACTATTGAACCCATTCACACTTACTACGGACCATTATCGAATTACGTTTTACGTCGTCCCAAATTGTAAGATTCGTTGGAGCGGTAGTTCATAAACCGGCTCCGTGACCATATGATCCGCACTACAGTGGAACTGTTGCTGTTGCCTGATTTCCGATATCGGTGAGCACTCACGATGTGGATCTTAAACTGAAGTGCACTCTGGATTTTTGTGTTATAGTGGACGCAGATGGAGACTAAGTGACAGAAGACTTTGAAACAAGTGTCTGTGTTTGTTTAGTGACCAAATGTGCTGGAGATGTGAATGTTGACGTTGATTTTAATGTATTAGTGTTGTTATTAAATAAGTGCAATGGCTGGTGCTAGTGAGGAAGGTGGTGGTGGTGTGGAGGAGACCACGCCTGGCTCCGCGGTTGAGGCGCGCGGCAAGCGCGGGCTGAGCGGGTCCATGTCGCTGCGCACGCGCAAGCTAGGCCGGCGTCTGTCACGCAGCATGTCCATCGTGGCGCTGAAGCTGCCGGAGAAGGCGCAGAGCATCACACGCTCGTCCTCCAAGCTTATTAGATCTGGCAACCGTGACAAAAAGAACAGATCATTCGAGCTCTCCATAATATTGCCAGATAAAACACAGAGACAGGTAAAATGACGTTGTATTGTTATGAACTTATTGAGGTGTTCTTGGTAGGTGATAATTGTTTGATAACGACATACATAGGTATTGGGTATTAATAAATATTGACGAAATAAAGAATCAGATAAAGAAGTTATTTCAATACTTACAACACAAGATAGTAATGTTGTTTAATTGGAATGTTGTTTGTTGAAACATGCCAGGCATGTTTCAGAATAAAAATTACCATTTTCTTAAATTGCGAGTAATTATTTTGTTTTTTTTTTAATGAATAGCACATAATTGATAAAGTCACAATAGTCTTAGATAAGAATAATTAAACATCAGAACCCTATTTGCGTAACACACGGTCTTTCACAATCTGTTTCATTTTGACAATTCAACAACATTCAGTGCGTTAATTACGTTGCTGATCAGACAAATTTCGAACATTTAAGAAGCAATGGATTAGCAATATCCAACATCAACATCAATATCGTGTGTTATGCTATTAGGGTGCTGGTCATGATAATGGGTAACGTGTTATTATTTGTACAGCACAATAAGCAACAACGAGTTTGAGAGTGGCAAAAAGAAGAGCCCATCCATAGATTCCAGGATGTTCAAATATTGATATTTTAAATAGTACGGGTTCTTGTAGACGCGTCGCTTATTTGAGTTAAAATGTTTACTGATCGCTCTACCTTCGATTTTGTAGTTGTATTTTTTTAAACAAGTGCTTGTAACAATAGATTTACGATTTAGGCTCCGTGTTTGGAAGGTTCACGTTTAACGCCATGCATTTGAATGTACTGTTTACTGAGTCACTGTGCAGTTCTATCGTCGTTAATGTTTCGCCACTACCTCGCGTCGCCCACATCGCTGATTTCTCCATTGATATAATAATGAGGTGCAATTGCCTTCGCGTTCAAATCGGCAGGCATTGTTTGCTTTTGTCATTGAGCCGGAGAATGCTCTTTGAAGCCGGATTGTTGAACTACCGGATGAAGTTCCTCTGTTTTGTCCAAAGCAATGACTTTCAGTCGATGCTGTTAACTGTTTATATTATGATGCACGATATTTTTTTCTGCCCGACCAAGATATTCTCAATTGCTAAGTTAAACTTTACAGTCAGTTGACTACGACTTGGCCTGATTATAAGTAGAGGCACGTGGTGTAACAGATTATTTCAGTAACTGAGAATTGTCGTGGTTTGTGGTCTGAGCTCTCGCGATTAAAGATCATGGCTGGGTAATTTTACTTTTTGTAGTGTACCTCTTTACTCTGAACTTCCTTAACTGTGAAGGATATAATCGGTTCCGGTGGTAGGTTGCCTAATTAATTCGACAACTAATTACCGCTAACATTGAAAACTGCCGTTCGACATTTTCATACTACGTGTTTTATTGCGAATTTTCTTAAATTTTATTATCCAAATAGTTCACACAAAGGTATTTCAAAGTCGTTCTCATGTTTTTGTCGTTTCGTTACAGAGCGTGGCGGTTGGTTATTTATTATTGTTGAACGGTGAAAATATTCACATAAACATATGTTGCGAAACTAATGCCATATTTACGTAGTGTACATGCGAAGAATGTTTGTAACATAATCTCTGTGTCTGCGTTAAAATATATTGTCCTCATTCATCTATTAGACATATCCCTCGAGAAGATAATATTGCATTCTGCTTGACTTGAGCACCCGAAGCTGAGTTTAGAATTTTTGTAATTAAATATTTCGTGTTTACTTACTCCCGTTAAAGTGAAATAGCATTATCATTTAACTTTTTTCATGCAGCTTCCGTTTTAGTGATTTGAAGCAATATTAGTTTGGCTTCTCCTACAAAGCAATAAAATCAAAGCAAATGGCAGTAGTTATAGACTGCAGACTGCAGTTCTGAACGTCAGTGCTCTAACTGGCTTATCAGTTTAAAGATCCTTAACCCCTTAACGAATCTGGCTGATATTGTGTTTGTTTATCAAAGTGATGAGTGGGAGTAGTGATTTTGCAAAGGACACACAGTCTTTGTTTCTGCCTGTCATTCCAAAACCTTGAAAGAACAATGTCGATTATAACGGATTTGTCATTTTAGGCGTTGCAGGAGAATAGTATATTTGAATGTGAATAATAATTGGTACCTTCAGCTTGCCTATTTGTGGGGAGGCGAATGATGAATATGAAAACGTGTTATAGTCTTATTAAAAGGGGCTCTCACATTTTGGCATAACATTATTAGGATTGAATTAAGGAAGATATTATACCGGTGAAATCATTCATCTTTAAATATAAAATGAGAAGCTGACTGACTGACATATATATCAACGCAGAGCCGAAACTACTGGGACTAGGAATGTGAAACTACTAGGAATGCACACAACCTTTTATAATGTAGGGCAGCACTAAAAAGGGATTGTTTCGAAATTCCACCTTTAAGGCGGCGAAAAGGGGGGATTTACTTTGTATGAAAAATCTTACTCCTTGAGTTAATAAACTGAAAACTCAGCACGAATACATTTTTCAAAAGTAATCTAAACATTAAATGATGAAACGCGGAATCCACGCGGACAAAGTCGCGGGCAAAATGCTAGTGATAAATAACTTCTTGATATTTTCAAACAATTGCATGCAGTGGATCTATATTGACAAGATTGGTTATGATTTTTGCTGGACATTCGAAACTAAAGAAACATTATGGCGAGGCTTTCCGAGCCTGTAGGCCTTTGAAACGCTTCCTCCGCCCAATTATTTACGATATGCTGCCAATCATTTCGTGGAAGTTGCATGCCACAGTATACAAGATTTGCAGTTGATCAACTGAATTAGTTTTTCTTAGGTTTGGTTTTTTTCCTTTGGTTGACATTTTATGGTACCTACCTACGGTGTAGTGAGTTTATGTCTGTAATTTTTATGGTGTGCATGAGTTCAGCATTTGCATGAGCAGCATCTATCTTCTTTACTGTCATATTATATCTATAATAATAAAAAGAGATATTACATAAAACAATTCAGCAAGGATTTTCTTTTGGAATTTTAATTATAGTCATGTCTAATGTATATTTATATTCTGACTGTGTTTCTTTTTATATAATAGAAAATAGATCTCTAGACTTTTAGAACTATGTTAGTATTGAACAATATCAGGAGACTCGAAGGGTAAAGATGTAAATGTTCCTATAAAAGAACCGATTTCATCAATGTGTTGCTAGTAGTTATCCTTCTATTTTCTTACGTTAATAAGGTGACACAGAATGAGATAACATTCATTGGTCCCTCTAATACGCTAATGATGCGGGGACAGACAATATTTAGCTGCAATGAGGATGAAGCCCACGTACTGCACCGACTAATGCAAGTAACGGAAGCGAGGATCAGACGGTTCATGTATGAGGATGCTCTCAATTCATTAGCAGTTTCTTTTTGCACTTTGAGTACTGTCTTAGATTCATCATCATTCATTTCTATTATTATAAACTAGCTGCTGCCCGCGGCTTCGCCCGCGTGAGTGTCGGAAATTACCCCATACATCCCCATGGGTTTTAAGTATAAATATTGAGTTTAGAGTTAATCGGACAGCGCGTTAAAATTCTTCCATACAAACACTGACACCCCCCAACCCCCCTTTAGGGGGTAATTTAGAAAAACAAAAACTACAAACTTTATAATTTATTTAGATAACTATTCGTGCGAAGTTTCATGTTTATTACCTCAAGGAATAAGATTTTTCCTACAAACTTTCATCCCTTATTTTACCCCCTTAGGGGTTGAATTTCGAAAAATCCTGATACACGTTATTCTTAATTTTTGGGTTTAAGTATAAATATTGAGTTTCGAGTTAATCGGACAGCGCGTTAAAATTCTTCCATACAAACTTTGACACCCCCCAACCCCACTTTAGGGGGTAATTTAGAAAAACAACAAATTACAAAGTTTTTCATTTATTTAGATAATTATTCGTGCGGAGTTTCATGTTTATTACCTCAAGGAATAAGATTTTTCATACAAACTTTCATCCCCTATTTGACCCCATTAGGGGTTGAATTTCAAAAAATGCTTCCTTAATCCTTGCCTACATTAAAAAGGGAACCTCTGTGCAAAATTTCAGCTTTCTAGGTCCAAGGGTTTGGGCTGGGCGTTGATGAGTCAGTCAGTCAGGACTTGTCTTTTTATTAATAGGTATAAATATAGATAGTAGGATAGGATACTTTTCCGGGATAAAAAGTACCCAGTGTGGTGCCCAGGATATTAAAGAATAATTATACCAAGTTTCATCGTAATCGAACCGGTAGTTTTTGCGTGATGCCTGAACAAACAGACAGACAGACAGACAGACAGACAGACAGACAAAAAAAATTCTAATCAAATTTTTGGGTTCGGTGTCGGTCTAGTAACACCCACTGCCATTTATTTTTTTGATATTTTCAATGTACAGAATTTTCACTTCTACAGATTTATTATAAGTATAGATAAAGTACAGTGTTGCGTTGATTGATAGCACATATGGGATCTTGTTTAGTGGTGTTCTAGAAAGCTGCACCTAATGAGTATTTCATTCCAAACATATTGGCAACCGTCAGTACATTTTTCGCTATTTTCTTACTTGGCGTGATCAAGACCACCTTTTGCCAGAGTCTTGTAGGTAATCAAGATTCTATTGATTTTTGATTTTGATAAAAGTCATCCACATATGGTTGCAGTAACATTTTTGTCGGTACTATCAACTTCACATCTTTTACTTCGTTTCCAAACAAGCACGCTAAGAGATTAATCTCCTAGCCGGCTTCAAGTAACTTCTAATTAAAATAATTGTATCAGAAAGTTAATCTGTACTCGTACACTACTTTTACGTCGTTAGTGACAAAGTGAATTATAAGACCTACTTATCTACGGAACCATAAAAACAAACATCAGTTACTAATGCTCATGATAGATAGAATGACAAATTGCGAGAGAAAGTGATGTCGCAACAGTATGCGTTAGTAGGTGGACGATTAAGTGGCGTTCCATGCGGGTATCTTGCGGTACTCCATATAATTGGATACACATTCGTGACGTGATACGTAAAATAAGTCGTAAAACAGGTGCGTCCATATTATTAGTGGTGGTTGGGTAATGATGACTTGTTGACAAACGATTTGGCAATAACAATCAATGTCTGCAATGAGATGAAACATGCGGTGTTATGAAGCAAATAATGATTGACACACCCGGCTAGCGTGATTTAGGCCGAAGACAAATTGACTGGACTTGCTAATTGTGATACAGACAAGATTTATACAGGCTATTAAATCGGAATCACACTTTAAAATATGTAAAGCACTTACGAACTATATTTTAAAAGTGTTATTTAATAGACATTCATGTTTTGACATTGCCCCGATTTTTTCTCTTGGTCTCAGAGGCGTGTGCCAAAACCAACCAGAGGTGTGTTTTAGCATCATCGTTCATTTTTATGGCTTGTGTTATGATGTGATAATCACCTAAAACATCATGATAGTCACTTGTTAGGAATTGCGTGTTTTTAGTTATAATGCGTCAATTAAAAAAGTTTTTTTTCAAGTTATTTATTACGTTTAATTCTTAGATTTACGTTTCAATTTGAATGTATAATACCTACAGCTACAATAGTATACAGATTTACAGTTCTATAACTGCTTTTCACCTTTCATTTTGTTCTGCAAATTCAACATAGCCCCCCCTAACAGGCATACACTTACCCCTAATTTCGTAATTCAATTTTCAATGTTTGTAAATAGCGGACTGCGGCTTGGATTAGTGTCATTTCATTGATAGTCATAAAGACGACATCATTGTCTGCGTATAATGTTTATAGAGGACGTTAGATTCAATATGAGTCCTAATGGAATACAGTCGATCATAATTTTATTGTGATCATAGTAGGTTACGTAACAGCATTGAAACTGTAATATTTTATTTCCATAAAAGGATGATCTTAGTCGTTAATGGAACTTGTACGTATTAGGATTCTTGAATCAAACCTGAGTTTACATCTAAATTTAAGTGAGATCTGACTTAATAAAATCGTTTATATACTAATATACTAAAATTGTACAGACATAACAGCCACCAAGCAAGTTACGTATAATTTCAGACGATCTAACGCTATAAAATCAGCATATAAAACTGAAGCTATAATCAATATTTGTTATTTAAATTCGATTTCATAATCTTTTCATCTATGTAACTTCCGCGATTATGTAAAAAATATATCTTTTTTGGCAAATGTTGCATTTCGAATATTGTGCATTCATGAATATTCTTTGAAACGTTTTAAATTTTAAAAAGTTCTTTGAATTAGTTATTTCTAATTAATTTGATTAAATAATATAAAACGTTCTAAATATGTTACGTCGAGATGAAAGAATCAGTCTCTACAATAATTGGAATTTTACTGTCAGCGAAATTATGTTCCCGCATAATTAACCAGACAATGACTTTTGGGGCATGTTATGAATTAATGTCCGTTTGAATAGACAAGACAAGACTATCGAAATGTTTAATGTTTATTCGTTAAAATGCTCATACCTTATATTACTCACTAGGTAGGTAAGTGTAGTAACCACAACTAGCCGCAAAATAGTGTAGTTTCTACACGTGTTCCTTTTGATATCCCATAACGCTAGGGTATTAATTAGTATATGTCAAAGGAAGAACTGGCATTTGAATTATTTTTAAACGTTTTGTATTTTTTTCCTTTTCATTTTTCATACAAAATAATTCGACAAAGTCACGATTATTTATGTCAAACCACCTTAGTGAAAGAAAAATACATTTAATTCAGACTATATTTGTCCATAAAAAAAAATACAACGTTGCATTTTCTTAGCCTTAAATAGGTATGAATGATTAGTTTGAATGAAAATGATTTACTCGTACTTATCAATGAAACTTAGATACACATATCGAGAGTCTAGTGTTACCTATATTATCTTCGAAACTATGTATTTTTGGAACACTCGTTCTAGGACTTTTTGTATTATTTTTACATAAAGCATAATTTTATGATAACCTTGGAGTTATGGGACATCAAAAGGAACACGTTGTATAATCCATACTAATATTATAAATTCGAAAGTAACTCTGTCTGTCTGTCTGTCTGTCTGTCTGTATGTTACCTTTTCACGCCTAAACCACTAAACGGATTTCGATAAAATTTGGCAAGGAGATAGATGGCATCCCGGGGAAGAACATAGGCTACTTTTTGTCTCAAAAATAACCCTAAGGGGGCGGATAAAGGGGATGAAAGTTTGTATGGGAAACCTATCATTTCTTAAGTTAGGGCTATGAAAATTTAAATTTATGCTTTTGGTAACAAATAAAGAATTACGTATTTCACCGTTTTTCAAAAATCATCCCTCAAGAGGGTAGAATGAGGGATGATTTTAAAATTCACATGTAATATTGACATTTTTCAGTGACTCTTTTCAAGATTTAAAAGGGTTTGAGAATATAGTCATAGTCCGTATCTTGAGGTTACATTTAGTGTTTATTTCATTAAAATCGGTCCACCCGGTCAAAAGTTATTACTACTTGGCTTGAAACGCATGGGAGGGATGGTGGTATTGATAGCCGGAGATTTTAGACAGACTCTGCCGGTAATAACTAGGGGATCACCGGCAGATGAAATAAATGCATGTCAAAAGACGTCGACATTATGGGGGCATATAAAAAAGTTTTGTTTGATTACAATTATGCGAGTACAACTGCACAATGATATAGAATTGGGGCAATATGCGGCAGCACTTCTGAAAATTGGCGAAGACCGTATGGTAACAGTTGGTAACGGCATGATTACATTAATCCAAAAATTCTGTAATGTTATTCGTATCAACAACGTGGATAGACGTTGTTTTTAAGATAATCTGAGCGATCTGCAAACTTATGGAGAATAGAGAATGGTTGTGTGAAAGGACAATTTTGGCACCGGCGAATGAAACTGTGGGAAAGATTAATGAAAACATTATGTCACATGTGGAAGGTGACGTTGTGGAGTATCTCTCGGTACACCTACACAATGTCATGGACACCGAACAAGTAACATCACCCTGTTGAATTTCTCAACTCTTTAGAGTTATCAGGAGTGCCTTCGCATAAGCCGAGGCTGAAAGTGGGTATTCCAGTTCTGTTAATGCGTAATCTTGATGCGCCAAGATAATGTAATGACACACGGTTACAAATTACTCACCTGAGGCGAAATATTGTAAAAGCAATAATCATGTCAGGAATAGTAAAAAAAAAAAAGTTAAGATTCCCCGTATTCCAATAATTCCGACAGATTTGCATCAAAGACCTAACGTCACAAGTCCTACATCGCGGTATAAGAGTTTACCGAGCGATTAACATATATAAGACTATCCGACATCAATCTTTGGGCAATTGCCCGCCAGACACGACACCCGTCTGGTCGGACGATCCTCCCTTTTCTATAGAGGATGAGTGAACTTTACACCCTGTTCCTCATACCCCTAAATTGGTGACCCCGAATATGAACGTCAACGCAGCCTTCGTGCAACTACTTCAGCCTGACGTCATCAACAACATTTCCGCAAGTCAGTCACACAGCCAGCCAGGCTTCAACGGGTATACTGACCACCAGCATGCAGTGAACGCGCATTCTTGGTCACCAACCTCAGCCTCATCAGCAACCCGGCGCTGTACCACATCCGACGCACTGGATCACAACGCAGCGCCACCCCGACTCACTGGGGAATCACCGCAGACAGTTCCGACCCACTGTGAACTATGCGGCACCAGGTTCCAACTCACTGGAACCTCAACCGGCACTGGCAAGCATCGCAAGATACAAGACTCAGCCCACTATCGAGCTCCGGTCTCCGGAGGGGAGTGATGTGGCGGCATCTACACCGCCACATACGAACTACGCATCAAAGACCTGACGTCACAAGTCCTACATCGCGGTATAAGAGTTTACCGAGCGATTAACATAAATATAAGACTATCCGACATCAATCCTTGGGCAATTGCCCGCCAGACACAATACCCGTCTGGTCGGAGGATCCTGCCTTTTCCATAGAGTATGAGTGAACTTTACACCCTGTTCCTCATCCCATAAAGATTTACCTTTCCAATTTAAAAAGAGTGCAGCCATTGTATGTGGCGTGCTCACGAGTATCCAGCCCACAAAATCTACATGTTTTAGCAAAAACCAAAAATGTTGTTTACAGAAATGTTTTAACATAAGATATTCCAGTTTTATTCATATTACTTTACAGATTGGGATAGACGTTTTTCACCTTCCACGGGCAAAACTGTCATATTTTTTCATAAGACTTTCACACAGTTTCATAGTTCCGTCCATACTATCCACACTAATATTATGCGTACGAAAGTTAGCTGTAACCTTTCTGTAACGCCTAGGTAGACCATGACATGGGTTATGGGATCTGCAATATATTTTTATTCCGGTAGTACGTTCCTGTGGGATAATTTCCGACCTCCAGGCGGGCGAAGCCGCGGGCAAAAGCTAGTCTCTTATAAGTTAAGAGAAATACAAGAACATATGTCATGGGAACGTTAGTGAAGAAAGCTGTACCGATCGCGTTAAGGTCTCGGACCTGCGATGACTATCACTTTTTGTATCTAAAGCAGCGGTTGAACCGGTCCGAAGGCCTACGAATGCCGACTGGACATGCGCATGCGCACTCTATGCAATATGCGGTTTACGTACATCGCTCAGTGCAATCTTTGAAGGTATCTTTTGTAAGTAATCTTTGCTAAACGCTAATCATGCATTGTTAGGTCTTAAGATATTTTAAATTAATAATTTAATATACATTAGGCCTGCAGCATAAAAATCGTGTAGGAACTTTTCCTAGGATGGTAGAGATGTTAACTATATCGAGTTTTGTTTATAATTAGTATTAGTATAGGTAAACGTATATAAAACCACAAAAACCAGTGAGGGATCACAAAAAATAAAAATAATAATTGGTGTTCTCAGTGTTTTTCCTTACTCACAGATTTCACAGAATCTAGTATCCAATTCAATGTTTTACCATTATAAAACTTTCTTCACAACGATTACAGAATGAATAAAGTAATTCTAAAAATAAATTAAAAACTACTTGAATATTTCTGCTCCATTGCTTTTTAGTCGTAGATATAATTGATTTGTTTTCATTTGCCAATCTCTTTACAAAATCTTAGGTGTCCTTAGCTGGTATAGCTTTCAATTAGTTTCAATATATCACTGTTCTGCATTTATAGATGGACACATTATGTGACAAAAAATCGTTCGAACCAGTCACGAGCGCTAGATGCAACACATTAGTTTCGTTATGCAAATGTAGTGAAAGGATGTAGACTTGCGATTTTCATGCCACCTTCGGACGAGTGTGAAAGTGAACCTATAAAATTATTGATGTTCCGCTGATATATTAATTTTATTTTTGTTTCTATTTTTATAAAGATAAATTAATTAGTTTTGCGTTAAGAAAACTTTCGTTGAGTTGATTGATTGAAATTGTTTTTAAAAGCTATTAATTTAGTTTAACTGAAGAGTTTTTTTTTTTAATTGTATGAAAGTAATATTCACAGTTATCTAATTACAGTTATTTAGATATAGGCTAGACGATTAAGGTCACTTTGCACATTTCATCAAAATAATGTAATTTACTACAGACGCATGGGTCGATCCATCAGGTTAAGCTACGCTTGCCGGGGTTGGTCCGTGGATGGGTGACCATCTTTACATACCGAGACTCCTCCGTGCTTCGGAAAGCACGTTAAGACGTTGGTACCGGCTGTCATTCGTGGATCTTTGACAGTCGTTACGAGTCGTCAGAAGCCCGAAAGTCTGACAACCAGTCTTACCCAGGGGTATCGTATTACCCAGTTACTGGGTTGTGGAGGTCAGATAGGCAGTCGCCCCATGTAAATACTGGTATTCAGCTGCATCCGGTTAGACTGGAAGCCGACCCCAACATGATTGGGAAAAGGCTAGGCAGAATGAATGTAATTTACTTGTTGTTATTGTTATGATAAGATTAAGAAATAATTCTAGGTCATTGCACACTTTTTAGACAGAAGTAATAAATGTTACTTACATATTTTATGGATAATATATAGATAGGGATGAATCTTTTTATAGTAAGTTTGCCAAAACACGTAGTAAATTCACTCAGGAGTGAGGACGTAGAGGGTTTAAAATAAGACTATTTCGAAGTAACTTCGATGCTGGTCCACCTTATTCTGAATATAGCATTCATAGAGCTGCTAAATAAAGCGGTAAGGTAGCAGCATAGCTTCACAGACACAGCATATTATCGTTCGTTATTATTATTACTTGGCGAGAGCCCAAACATCTCAGGACACGTCGTAACATGCACTAAGAACATGTTTGCATTACACTTTAGTGGCAAAAAGACTAATACAAGATACATAGAGTAGGTGTGCGTCTCCATTGTAATTCTGTTCTTAGTCATAATTAAGGCCTAGCTTAAATACTAGAAAGTGGCTTACGATGCAATAAAATACGTACTCCTATATCAACTCATTCAAAACACAATGTGTAAGTCATATGGCATTGTTGTTTCGGCATCGTGAGTGCCAGATTAGAAGTTTTGGCAACATATTCGTGATTATGTTATGACCGCTCTCAAATGGTTATTAAGTGCGGTTGACTTGGCACTTCAACCTGAATGGGATTGTTTGGAACTAATAACCCATTACAAGGTATCGCCAAACCACTTCGGCGGCTCAGAATGTCGTTAAAATTAAGTGTAAAGGGAGCTCGAAACTGACGACTGTTTACAGTGAATTTCCGAATATTTCTGTTGGAATTTTCCACACAAAATATTGGATACATTATTAACATTTGTTGAAATACGATTTTTAAATAGGAGTCAGTTACATTTGCAGTCTGCAGTGTGAACGTCACAGTTTATTTTCGTTTGCACGTAATGCGGAGAACAGACTGAAACCATTAATGGTTGTAGTGATTGTTTTATAGGGAACAAGTTTGTGGTAACATGGCCTTAATTAACATCTGAAGCGAGGGCCTTCGTGTGACCATTGAACCGTGTTAACTGTCTTTGTCAACTAGTGTGCGGCGTGTTGGCGGCACACGTCCACAAGTGTTGTTTACCTAATGGAAAATTTGATTTCGCTTGTCAATTTATGGTTAACATTTAGGTATGTTTCAAATGTACTGTACTTACCTACAACTGAAATATTTTAGATCACGGTTGAAAACATGGTTTTTTCCCGACTTTTTTCCGGGCATTTTAATAAAAGTTTTAATCAGGTTGTTAGTGTGTACATTTAACTTGTTCACCGGAGTTTTCCTGATCGCATAAGCTCTGTGCAGGTACAAAAAATGCAATAAGTATTGTAAACCGGTAAAAGTTATTATATTTACCAGAAGATTTTGAGCGCATTTCCCGTTCACGAAAAACTTATATCACGTCCGTTGCTCTTGCAAGTTATATTGATAGGCTTTTTTCAGAGCAATTTAGTTCCCGAGCAGGCATGTTAACCTAGCTAATGATTTTATGATGCTCATACAAATAAGAATAGGCTTCAGAATAGGTACACAATCGATTACTGGGCCAATCGAGAGGAAACTCTTTGATGTTTAATAAAGCATGAAATCTGTTGTAAGCGACTGAACGGTTTTCAGGGGCAAATGCGACACGATTTTAAATGTGTCTTAGTATATTATTTTGAAATAATAGGAAGTGATAGGTGACTGCCTGACATTGGACTAGATCCTAATCTTGCTTGGCGGTTCTAACATTTCAAGTAAATGCTAGATCAAAAAGTGTTTTTTTTTCACGGTTCTAGGTATGTTATATTTAATCATGAAGCATTCTATGTGATCTAATTTGGTATGAATCTATATAGTTGGTAGCATATTATTACGTAAATAGCAATTTCGAGCTAGTATATAAAAAAAAGGCAGTAAATTATGAGGTATTCGGCTTCTTATAAACTACTGGCAGGTTCAATACCGGATAAATATAAATGAATCATATATTTTTCCAATTGTTTTCGTAAACAATCGGATACCTGCATAAAATCGTAGTATGATATTTTAAACAATTCGCAAATACCGACCATGATTCGTATTCTCGAGTTCTCGAGCAAGGTGCAATAAGTTTGTTTATCCTTTCCAATACCCAAGTGGATGATGGTCGGTGATTGTGTGAAAGTCGCTGCTCGCGCACATTAATCTCTCATCATTCCTCCAGTCAATAAACTGCGTGCATTAGCGTTCGCGTTTAAAGACAATCACATTTAAAACATGGTAAAGATTCTGTGACGTCACAGCATACGATAAAATCTAGACAATGGTGTTTTCCCAGATGTCCGCGCCCCGTTAACGGGATGATTAAAAAATGATGCCACCGGACTGAAATAGAATGCGCGGAGAAAGTTGACACGAGCGTCTGTTTCTCTTGTTTTGACATGATGAAAACTCACACAGGCAGTTTTGGGTCACACGTAATATTCCTGAATACCAAACAATAAATAAAAAAATTCAACACCACAAGTATTTACGCGAAATGTTTCCTTGGAGTTGTCATAAATCTGTTACGAATCAACTCTTTAGCCTGAAAAATGTAAGTTGAAAGACGTGTTAATTTCGCATGGAATGTGGCTTTAATGCTTTTCATCTACTGATTATTCAAGATGACCTACTTAAGTCAAGATTCTAATTTAAGTGTGTCACTTTAATAAAACTATACATTACCATGTTTGTTGTCTACGGAGCTGTTCTATTATTCTCATCATGGCATCGTAAAGTATCACACAGATGTTCGCGTCAATACCAACACACCGTAAGGATGGTACAGTTATGCAATTAGCTAAGAGAATGGCGTACACAGTAATGTCCTTCTCGGTCAACGGGTTGTGTTACTTACTGCTATTAACAACCACGAATGTTGTAAAGCAAGGCTGCTCTATGAACAATTCGGCCAGGGGTATGATCATCGTAATTTCTGCACACTGCAGATCGTCATCAATAAATCGAACATTTAATGAGCAACTGTTTTGGCTACTTCTACCGACATTGACTTGATTCTTGAATTCTTATGGAGAGAATTCTTTGATCTGACGAGAGCATGAATAAATTCACTTTACAGTGTTATCTACATTTTAAGAGATATTATAACTTTTAAGATAACATTAATTAATAAGATTAATGTTGTCGTTCTCATAATTTATTGTTTGAACTTGGAACTTAAAATTTGGGTATCAAGAGATTTATAACTAAGTATCTAAGTTTTTCTGTAACAAATCTCAATACTCGAAATAGTATCTAATTTAAAGTTTTTTATTACGTTGTTAGTTTTGCACATCCCAGGGAGGTCGGATAATAAAATCAGCTGTTTATTGGCATGTAAACACATCTTCTCGTACCACATAATTCAACTAAGTAGCAATCTTGTTGACACGGGTGCCAGTAACTGGAGACATGTAATCGTTAGCCGTCGACGAAGTAATTAGGCAGCTCGGCCTAATTGCAAGAAAGTGAAATGCGAGGCCGCTGCGAATGTGAGAACGTTTCCCATAGCTCTCCGCTGTTCACTCGTAATCGTAATACGTGTCTACAAGCTTCAGTTTGTTGATGTATCGGTAAATTACTATTTGTTTGGGCGAGTTTGTTGATCAGGAAGTTTTCAATGTTTTGTTACACAAGGCCTAAGCAGTAGTAAAGTCAAATATACTTAAGATGTACCAGATCATGTAGGATTGGGATGTAGGATTTTGTAACATTTCTACAAGACGTCCGTTTTGGTTACTCTAGATCTATTATAGACATTTCTATCATAATTATTGTAGGAGTTAAAACATATTCTTCCTTGCCAAGGTCATCATTACCTCATATTTTGACTTTATATCAATTTATACGTTTTATACGTGTTATCTTAAGTGAATCACAAGTAACAACGCTTGACCCGGTACGATACCGAGACGCTTGCCAGTTTAATTTTTCCATCCATCTTTCCCAGCGACTGCATCTCCTTAATTCTAGGGTCTATATTTAACAGATATCAGATAAAAACTATACGGAGACATTGAAGCTCAATATTTCCCAGGGAAATAAACGAAATAATTCAACTATCATGGAAACCACAAGAAAATGCATCTGAAAAGAAAATTGGTGAAATAGGACTCTCGGATCGCTTTTTTTGTGAATACTTTTTTTGCTATTCTAGTTTCAGCTCCATACATATTATCTAATCTATATACAGACCTGAGTATATCAATGTTTCTTTAAATACAACTGTGTTTTCATTGTTGTTTGCACAACCTCAATTTCATGAATGAACTCACAGCGTGATATAAATCATATTTTCGTTGGATTTGGACTACATCCTATTCATAAACGATATGTTCTGGAATATAATTTATTAGTACATTCGTTTTGTTAGGTAAGTAATGGCAGATGTACAGACAGAATTTGGTGTCTGTACCAAATACCCCTTTATTACTGAAATTAATTACCTTGTTTAATTTTAGTTTCAGAAAAAGCAGTTATGGTTTCACTCTGTCGTTGTCATAATCAACAGGTTTAAACCATAGTCAAAAGTAATGTTAAATACTTTAAACTGTTAAGTGCTATTTTGTCCCGAAGGCTCAGATTTCGATACCCTTTATACCTGTTTTCCTTGAGAACATTATACTACCTTTGCGCTAATAATATCGATATGCGATATCTTGTAGAATGTAGACTTAAGGTTAGCACAGCATATGATTATGCCTATATTAAACAGCAGGTATGTGCAGCCCTATTGTCCTATAGAAGGCAGACAATATCATGATATTATATTACGTACTGTATGTTACTATCTACGTCACATAGTTTCAGAAAAGTCGATAGCTTGATGGCAAACGATCGCGGAAACAAACCATAGTGCGGCGGAAAATAACTCTCTCTTCATATATCATTAAATGTTTACTTGCGATTTCTCGCGTTAGGTACTAAAACTAGACGAAGCTACTTGCTGTGGCGTCAAGTTAATAAAACAGTACATTCTTGTTGTATATTCTGAAACGATAGAATTCCGTGAAAACAGATGAGTTTGTAAACAAAATAGGCACAGTGTAACGAATAACTTTGTCATACATTTTTACGTTTCATTCATTTCATTTCGTCATTGTATCGGCATTCCCCGAACGGAATGTAACAATGTGGATACAGGCGAGTGTACAATTCGCGTGTTTATCTTAACATGACGGAAATGGGCGAGCCGAATAGATTACTATTTGGACTGCGACGTCCACGCCTGGACATAGGCCATTGTTAGTGAGGGAAATAAAGCCCATAGTCATTGCCTGGCAAACGGCTTGGTGACAAGCAAGTTCTTATGGTGTTCCATCTGCTGTCAGTTATAATATACAATGTTATAATATACATATACAAAATACATCTTTCATTTTGTCTCAAGCGAACCAGCCTCTACAAAGCATATTATCGGTAACTAGATCTAAGCTATCTAGCACGTACTATGTCTTTATATACGTGAGTTTTACATAAGAAGTTTGAGATACTAATAATTATAGTTAATGCGAAAGAGACATAAAAACCGTGAAGAACTTGTGAAATATTTAAGTACCAGGCTCGCATCACGTTTGGAGAGTTTAAAACATTAATTATTTTTAGGTACATATGAATTGGTAAACCATTTTCTACGTATACATTTTAGGAACTAACGAATTGTATTCGACGGACATAGTCCGTAAATAATTTTAGTCAAACATTAAAACAATCGTCGACTGTTGTCCTATTACTAGTAGTACAATACCTAGGTATTGTCTGATAGATGGAGGTTGAACATTTGAGGTCAGTCCGCCATACACTTAATTGATTGACCTTTATCTGCTGATTGTCATTCAACTCCAACTAAAGTCTACGCTGTAGCTACGTGCTCAATTTGAGAGAGAAAAAAAAAATGGGTGGTGATGGTAAAGATGGGATCATCGGGCGGGTTAAGCAAACTAGCCTGAAACCAAAGCTGTAATCAATTGGATTGGTACATTGCTTCCGATCGACTGACGGTAGACGGTTACCTGATTGCCGTAGTAGGAAGCAGGAATAACAACAAGGAAAAATATAGTGTGTTGAATAATTAAGAGCAGGATTTCGTTTAAAATGGAAAATCAATAAATGGTAATATTTGACGGTGAATGGTTTTATTTGTTATTTGTTACATAATAATCTGCACTATCATTACTTACATTCTGGATACCTATATTAGCAACTCGATTGTCGACGGATGTTTCAAGGCATCTGTAGTCACTCACTGCGTGTACCTTACCATTTATACCATGCATTACGAACACATGAATAGGAATCTCGTGGCACATAGCTCGATTGTACAACAACTCGATTATAGTCGTCATCGATACTCTCATCCGTTGTCATCTGTTGTCGTCTTCAGCTACTCGTAGAAACAATAAAAACGCACGTTTTTAGGGTTGCTATGTCAGAATGAAAAACGAATTCAGTATTCCGTTTACTCATGAATATTGGCGCATCCTTAGTCAATAAATCAAGGAGACAGAGTCAACAGTGACTCATCTCTGTGTCGTCAATCAGTCATCATAAAAGTTTATTGTATTTATAATTTAATACTGCCCCCGATTCCGATAGTAAATGACCTCCTTAGAATTAATGAGTTTTAGTAATTAATTTATAAGTACAATCAATTCCATCATATTTGAATGCATGCACTGAGTTGAGGATAATTGTTAACAAAGCGATGATACAAAGTGTATTGCAGTTGAGTAAATTAAACCCAAATAAGTAGTTATAGTATCAATAAAGTACGTAAATGAAACAATAAATTTTGAACTAAATATCGCAATGACCATTTCATTGCAATAGTGCATTGCAAAAGTGAAGGATGCATAAATAAAGACAAATATTCACGGACATCCGGACACGGACTGCCAAAATTAATAATTTGTTATCCAATACTAACAGAACAGATAACCAGCTGATAGACAAAATTTTTATTTTGTTATCAAATAAAATACGGATTAAAGCTACAGAGATATGAATTGTACCTAATTAGTATGATGGACACTATACACGTGAAGGAAGAAATCTATTAAAATGTAGTTAAGCTCGTTCTAGAAACTGATATATCTAGAAAGGTACCTACAGTCATATTTTTAACAGAAAATTATTGAGAGTTCAATATCACAAGACAATACAGATTTATAAAGATCTTTTTAGCGGTGGATTCTTATCATAGCAACCTGTTATTACGTTCACTCGATATAAATTTGTTGGTCCCAGTTCATGTAACATCGGTAACATCATAATAATAACAGGTAGTAGATATACCATCACAGTGTAAGCAAAAAACTACAATAACAGGTAACAAAAAGCAATGAATGTCCGGCCGCGCGCTGTTCGCACGTTGAACTTTTGAATGTTTCAGACAAAAACGTTCCCATCAAATATTTAATTAACAATTGTTCAACGGAAACTATTAATTTTAAAATTTGGCATTTTCGACTCCGCAGACGCGGACAAGCCGTTAATATTTCGTGAGTGAAAGATGGATTCTAATGTCCAATTTGATCTTGTTGAAGATATACGATAAATTCGGTACGGCGTATTACTGTATATTAAATGAGATGTATATAGAAAAAGCCAGAAAGAAGAAGACAGCAAAAAAGAAGCACCCTCAACTGGGAATTCTGGTGTAAGGGATAGATACTTCAGAATGGCACTAGATAATGATTGCACTCCTACTGGAATTGGAACAGACATAGTCATGAAACTACAGAAAGTCTTTGAAGAACGAGATCGAAGAAATATTTACGAAGTTTTGTGGCTTCTAGCATAAAAAACAAAGATTTTTTAATAAGTTGGAATAACCTTATGTACTACAGCGAAATACACCAGCCGGTGATCCAGATTATTTTAAATGTGAGCTTATTACCGTGACGCCTATTGCGTATAAAATCGGCTGACAACTCCTAGCTGCAGTATTACAAAAAGTCTATAAACTACAGTTACCTTTGTCAGCGATATGACCTCTATAAGTACGTTTTTAACATTATCTACGTCTGTATTCTTTTTATTTTCTCGAATGAATTTAGCAAGCGATAGACTATGTTAGGTAACGTTTATAAGTATTAATTTGTAATTTATTTCGGTAGCATTCTTCGTCGATATCAACCATGTCTCTATTTCTTCACCTATCGTTACATTATCTATTACACACTACTTATGTCATTCAGTAACGCCTATCACTTCTGCAATTATGTGTATCGAATTAATTTTGGTAGAATCCTCTCCAATTGCCTAATAAAGTAAATGTTTTAGCTCGTAAAACTGTGTTGTGTTATGTGAATGTTATGTGTCCTCAAAACAATTGACACAGAACAAATTAGTATTAGTTAGTCGCACTCGAGACCAATTAGCAAAATTGGACATTGTTACAGAACACTTGAAATATTTTGATTGAATCATTTAGCTCTTGATTTGTGGTCAACGTTCAATTAAAGCTACTAACAGATTGGATTTATTTCTTCAAATATGTCTAGAACCACCAAAGTATATAGTTGCAATGGAGGTGTTATTTCCATTCTAATGTTTACTGAATTTCATACTGTTCTCGGATATCAATCCAGTTGCTCTTTGATATACGAGTAGTGTATAGTACAGTAACACGTTCATAATGTTCAAGCTAAAACGTATTGTTTTCTTTGAGTGTGTAACCTAATTAACATATCACAACAAAGGAGTCTTTTGTTGCTCAGTTCTCATTAACTTACACTTTCATTGGAGTTAGATAAGGTATCATTTTTGATTTGCTGTATAACTTTAGAACTATGTTAATGAGATGTGATAGCTCTGTGTGTCCACTTTCCGGTGATAGTTTATGTGCAATATGTGTGTGTGTGCGGCTATCACCTAGTAAATCTCAGATACTTGTTTATAGTCTCCGCATAGACGTGCGAAGTGTCGAATTCTCGATACTTCTCAACTAATCGAAAGTGGTGATAAATTCTAATTGAACAGATTCATAGGTCAGTTAGATTCTATACCAATTTCAAGTAATCCATTTTCCTCGCGACATTAATGACTTTTGAAAGTAAACTATGTAGTGATTTTTTCTTTGATTCCCTTCTGCTTTTCTTAATGCTTATTTCCACATCGTATGTGCATTATGGTTATAATGCACGTAAGAAATTTACTTGTAATGTTTATTACAAGTACATTTCTGTCATTAGTTCTCACTAAGGTGTATAAGCGTCATCTTATTGGCAAATAGTGGCATTGTTGAAGTTTTTACACAGTTTCGTAGGCTGGTATCAGTCACAATGACACGCCACGTTACATGCTCGCTCGTATGTGAACAATGGTGCCGGTTGTGCCAACTGCCGCCATGCCACCACTTGCGACCGTTGCAACAGAACTTTCCATTTTCTTAACACCTAAAACGATTACTAGTTTTAGCTGTTACGCTAGATTACAGAATCATGTCAGGTGTCGAGTTTGTTTACTTACTCGAGGATATTCCTTATGGGTATTTTCGCTGTCTCAGTTTTGTTTTACATTAGGTCTTAGCTGAGCGTTACTGAAAGTGAAAACAGTGATGTTTTGTTTATATTAAATAGTAATTTATGAGATAGCTATGCCGCTTCTTCTGCTCTGAAGCCTTTGACCGAAATCAGATTTTCTATACAAAATCTGCAATGAAGGATGCATTTGGCAAAGATCTAATGAAAAAGGCATACGCTAGATCCGACTTAAGTTTTTATAAGTCACTTCAATTTCTCAAGTAGTAGACGGTTAGACATAAATAATTATTTGATAGATAACACTCATACATACATACATAGAATTATTCGCTCGCAGTAGTCTCTGTTGTTTCGAATATTCGAGCCAGTGAAATTACTTTGAAACTTGAAAGTATTATGATCGTTATATTGTATACTAGCTGCTGCCCGCGGCTTCGCCCGCGTGAGTGTCGGAAATTACCCCATACATCCCCATGGGTTTTAAGTATAAATATTGAGTTTCGAGTTAATCGGACAGCGCGTTAAAATTCTTCCATACAAACACTGACACCCCCCAATCCCCCTTTAGGGGGTAATTTAGACGAAGGAGGAGGCGGAGCGCGTGAGGGAGACGCAAAGTTCGCGCCCTCACGCGCCTAGCCGCCGTAGGAGACGCCCTGGGCGTCGGGACTCCTTGGAGGATTCCCGGCCACCGTAGGCGCGGGCTTGCGGGCGGTGAGCAATGGGTAGCTCGCCCCCGATAAGGACCAGGCCCGGGTCGACGGCGCGTCGTGTTCCACGCGCGCCTTAAAGAGATGTCAGCAAAACTGACGGGGTCCGCTAGGACCGTTGCCCGCCGGGGTTGCGGGTAGTCCTAAGGGGAAACCGTGGCCCCTGGCATGGCAAGGGAAGGAACACGGGTGGGTTTTAGTCAGTAAAAGTCTGACACGCCCTCCCGCTCCGACCAGAGCGGGAGAAGTCATTGGATGATTTCCCACCCAAAAAAAAAAAAAAAAAAAGGGGGTAATTTAGAAAAACAAAAAACTACAAACTTTATAATTTATTTAGATAACTATTCGTGCGAAGTTTCGTGTTTATTACCTCAAGGAATAAGATTTTTCATACAAACTTTCATCCCTTATTTTACCCCCTTAGGGGTTGAATTTCGAAAAATCCTGATACACGTTATTCTTAATTTTTGGGTTTAAGTATAAATATTGAGTTTCGAGTTAATCGGACAGCGCGTTAAAATTCTTCCATACAAACTTTGACACCCCCCAACCGTAGGATAGGATACTTTTCCGGGATAAAAAGTACCCAGTGTGGTGCCCAGGATATTAAAGAATAACTATACCAAGTTTCATCGTAATCGAACCGGTAGTTTTTGCGTGATACTTGAACAAACAGACAGACAGACAGACAGACAGACAGACAGACAAAAAAAAATTTAATCACACTTTTGGGTTCGGTGTCGGTCTAGTAACACCCCCTGCCATTTATTTTTTTGATATTTTCAATGTACAGAATTTTCACTTCTACAGATTTATTATAAGTATAGATTTTGACCTAGCCGAATCTAGCTTTAGGTGAAAGTAATAATCTGTTTTGCTTCATATTTGTATGTTTATTGCTTTCACATCTTTAAAGGTGGCTAATAATTGATAACTTATTTAGTAGCATGAATTAATAAGCAATCTATCTATAAACGTCCTTGCTAAATATAGGCGTCATTGTAGTGTAGACTGTAGAATGTAGGGAAAAGTCGCATGGAAATTCCATAATCAGTATTGGCAAGAGGATTCGTGATTGCAGTAGGTACGTAAAAGTATGTACAATTGATGCGTTCTGAATTAAAACGTATGAAAGCATAATTTGCCTAAGTAAAGCAGTGTTCTATCTATCAATCAATTTAAACTATCAGTTGAATTGTCTGATAGATTAAACTCTTTTATTGAATGAGTCGTACATGCTAGAAATAGAAAATATTTTGAAGTATCATTGTTCTCATTATGAGCACTTTGAATTGCACTATTGCAATGCCAAACAAATGATTTGAGGTGTAGGTGTTAGGCTGTTCCATTATTAGCTGCTATATTGATGATAAAGTGATAAGGAGATTTAATAGTCGATTCTTATCCAAAATTACGGAAGTGCTGGGCGTCCAAATATATTCAATGCTAAGTTTCAGCATGTCTACGTGCATTTTGTTCTCGCGGGTCTTCCTCATTTTCTCTTTGCCTCGATTTTCCTTTCTTTAATAGCGCTAATAAACTCGTGTCTAATTAAATGACTTTATTAGTTATTTGTACTTCATGCCCTTTTCTATACCTACAGTTT
Organism: Eupsilia transversa; assembly: GCA_914767815.1. NCBI lineage: Eukaryota > Metazoa > Arthropoda > Insecta > Lepidoptera > Noctuidae > Eupsilia > Eupsilia transversa. Next base: position 7,651,425 of record OU611890.1, on the reverse strand, counting down.
TCTCTATAATGTAGTGAGCGAGTTCAATACTTTCGTTTTATTTATCGCGCTGCATCCTTGTAGACATTTCTTTCTGTAAACATAATAAAACTTTGGTTTTTCGTCATCCTTTATTATGTAAGTTAGAGAGCCGTCTAGTCTAGACTGTAATGAATATTAATAATTGTATCGACACCTTCAATCCTCAATACATATTCTGGCGGATTCGGCGTGAAATATAGTGGTGGTTAATTTTTTCAATATTGTTTAGTATTTTTCAGTTTTATTGTTAGAATAAATAAATTAACAACTTCGATTCGCTGTCATTATCGAATTTCTAAGCATGAATATTTATTATTCCGAAAGTAAATATTCAGGAGTTCAACAAACTTTGTGATCGTTCTTATCAAACGTTATGTGAGCATTTTCAATTAAACTTTTATAGAAATTGTATCGTCAGGCTCACGCTTTCGATAAATAAATGTAGTTTATAGTTTCATCAGAAATTCTTTCGGTGCCTTTCTAAGGTACTAGTTAGAGAACACCTCTCTTTTTCTTGTACCTTTCGACTTGGTGACAGTAGACGTCTGATGTCTGACACCGTAGACGGTTATGCTTGTGGCATATAATAAAATTGTAGCAACGAATAACTTGCATCGTCTAAACACTGTTTCGACGCGGCAACTTGTATTGTTGCTTGAACTTATGGTATGCCACTGGCAATTTAATCGCACCGTGCAGGCTTTAGGTAAGTTGATTTGAACAGAATTCCACTTGGAAAGAATATTTATTACCAAATGAAAACCATTCCAAAACCTACGACACTCAAATGATCGTTTCTGTCGGAATGTAAAATTCAAACGTGCACTGGATTAATATATTTCGATGAAATACGTAGGTACAACATCAACAATGTTAATGGCAAGGTCGTGGTCAGTCATTCGACGAGTATAAAATGAAAGATAAATAGCTTGTGTTCAAATTGCTGTGTCCGTAATTTTGCACCGATGACGATAACGCCGAACCATTGTATGGCTGTTCTATTATGGTCAGTAAGTACATGCAAATAAATATACTGAGCTAGACACAAAGGTATGCAGTAAAATATTCTAGTAAATTCTGGGTTATTTCGTTATTTACAATTAGCTGCCATATTTTCTACGACTTTCGAGAAAAGTTAATGAAAATGTGAAACATTTCAAAGAACCAAGAATACCTACTCGTTTTTATCAACTGAATAATTTACTCCTAATGAAATCTTGGATTTAGGTACACAAGCAGGTCTGTTATTTGTACTTATTGCGGGGCTTAAATATTTTGTGTGTTGATCATCAATGTTTTTGTAGAATTCTGTGACTAAGCCTGCGGCTGCGCAAACGACGAACTACTTTAAAAGTAAGCATTCATGATACCCTCACCGCGATTTCCTTTTTGCCATTCTATTAACATTATCAAACTATTGACCTTAAATACATACGCGATTAATGTTACCAGTATTATGTGTAGTTGGCCTACTTACTGCAGACATTTGCCAATTCCAATATTATTGTGTATCAAAATATTACTCAGACTACAATTATTGTTATGTTCTTTGTGTCGGTGACCTCTCAAAGGTATAATGTGTTATGTTTATTTACTTTCATGAGGTAACTCCAAACGCGTTGATGTTTCAAAGTAGTAGCGTTCAAGTACTTGTTATTCCAAGTAATTACATTATCTGTACCCCACTTCGTTAATAATTGTTGATTCAATTCAAATTAGACGATTGGTAAAGGAAATGTTTGTGCGAAATGTATTTGTTGTTATCATTATTTGACGCTTTCTATGGCCAAAATTTACTGACTAGTTTGTCAAGTGTCATCGCCCTCGTATAAAGACGAAGACGATAAATTACAATTTTATAGAAAGTAATAGAATATTAATCATTTAATGTGGAGAGCATTAAGCCCCTCGTGTAGACTGGTGAGACGCGACTCTAACAAAACAATTTAGGGATCCCTTTTTTTCGCATAATGTTTTTTTTCCTAATATTCTTTGGCATAACGATTTTGGCATAAGTATTTTTGGTCTAATAATTGTTTGCCATAATTTTTTTTTGGCCTAAATATTTTTTGTCATAATTATCTTTTTGCATAATTTGTTTTGCCATAATTTTAATTCGCATAATGTTACTAGGCGTAATGTTAGTTGGTTTAGGTTAGGTTAGGTTAGAACTGTGACCTCCTACGCACGAGCCGAGCGAGCGTAGCGAGCGGTGCCGCGGCAGCGGCCGGCGAAGTGCCAGAAACTAAAAATATAAATGAAAATATATTTATGCTTTTGAATATTATGCTTAATCATTATTATGGTTAGAGAAATTATGCTTAAAAAAATTATGCGTAAGCTGTTATGCGTATTTATATTATGCGGAAATATAATTATGCCAAACAAAATTATGCTAAGCTATATTAGGTCTTAAAATTTTATGCAAATGGATAGGGAACCAACAATTTATAAGAAAACTTCACGGTAGAACAATTACCGGTGTTGCGTCGAGACGTCCCGTCGCACCAGTCTGCACGAGGCTTTATTATCTCCTGAAAAAACTTGTGCAGCGAATATTTGCGACTTGTAAAACCGCTGAAAATCACTTATGTTACCTAATTTAACATGTTTACTTAACAGGCCTGTAGGTATTACATGTTTATGACTTTCCCAATCAAGCTGGTTAATTAATACTTATTTCGTTATAATTATTTCGTTGGCGGTTCACGGCCGTTTGTTACCAATACCCATATAAATTATATTTAATAACTTACTTGTACACTAAGCATACTTTCTTTCACGCAATATTACAACATGTACTCACTTACATAGGAATAGATTATATTATTATTTATCATTGTTTTTTATATTTTCAAATTACAGGTATTGTGAAACTGGAAAGAAATATATCTAAAGGCATTTTTAGTTAGCTGGATTAAATGAACCAATTTAGAATGTATTCTTTAGTGAGCTTCATTAAATAATTTTGTAGACATTCTTAAAGTTAAAGAACATCACACACATTCCCCTCACATTCCCTAAAAAATTCGGAGACATGTGACATCTACGGACCCGCACTGGGCCCGCATGGTGGATTACAGCCCACTCCCTCTCACTGAGAGGAGGCCTGTGTCCCACTAATAGGAACATTATAGGTTGATTATGTGATTATTATTCCTATATTTAGATTTTAAATTCGTAATGTAAAGAACGTTTCCATGTAATTATAACTATTTCTCGTGCCTATCGCTATCTGTGTATGTGAAAATACGTGTGGTTAGGATTACATTAGTGAACTAATATTTGTAATGATTATGTTATGTTATTTATTGACTTTGCGCAGAACAATAATAGTCGTTAGATAATATAAACTTAGCCTATCACAGTCCACTGCTGGACTTTAGACCTGTATTGACTCCTAAGTTATGAGAGATCAACATTTTTTTGCTATTGTCCATAAAATACGTAGGAAAGTGGAGATTGACCCTAAAATGAAATACATCAGAACGAAGTGTGCAATGACCTAGAAAATATGTGATATAAGTAGGTACTTGAGGTTAGAATAAATAAATAATTTGTAACGAGTGCTACGACCCCAGTGATGCATAATTATGACATTTTTATGCCTGCGTTTTCTTAAATAACCTACCGCTATGTTTATCTAGGTGTCTTTTCAGTGACTAATATGCTTTATGCAATATTATTATATAATATAATATTTGAAGTAAGAGGGCATTTTGCAACAAAATCTTGTTTTATGTGATGATGTCATTATAATTAAAATTCAGGAAGGCTCTAACTGCGCTGTCAGTTGTCTGTTTGTCACCGACAGCACTTTTTTTAATACCCAGTATATGACTAACCCTACACGATTGAAGTTTTATAAAACAAGAGAGACGGAAATTAATAAAATACCTGAATATACGATAGAGTTTCACACAATTTAGACATCACTGACGATAGACACGTAAAATTGTAAACATATTCCCCTGTTTCCCGTAGGCTTTTTTCTACGCAGCTTCAACGCTGCGTCAACAAACTTCTACGTGACATCTACGCGGAGTCAGACAAACGCCCATTGCGAAGACACCATAAGGTGCACTCGATAGTATATTCCAAACTTCAACCCTTGAGTGGCTTGCTGTTCCCCGAATTACGGAGAATATATATGCCTAAAACCTTTTTATTTTGTTACCGGTCATAAGCGACACGTAGAGGGACATGCATTAAAATATAAATTATTCCAATAACTGCTATAATGAAGTGATCAGATGTGCGTATTTTCGTCATGCTCTAAATTTCTCGATTGAGGTCAATACCGGTTTCGGCGATTATATGCTGTATCGAGGATGTTACGATGTAACTGCCTACGTATACGTAACCGTCCATGCTTACTCGAGTAAGTATTCGCTGAAGGTTATTTATAATTAATTAGTTATTTATAAATCATAGCTGTGCTGCTTAGGCGTGGCACAGTGACACAGCAAGCAACACTTTCTTAAACTTAGCGTGCCGAATATTTACAAGCTACGTTTTATTATGAACTAGGTGACTAGTTGGCTGTTTTGAGAGCAGTGGTGGCCCAGAGCAGTAACGGCCGCGACTTACGAGTTGTAGGTCGTAGGTTCGAACCCTGACAGGCGCTTTACTTTGCGTATTTTTTTCATCGACACTGCTCTCAAAACTGTGAAGAAAAACATCGGGAGGAAACCGCCATGTCCTAGAACAAAAAATTCGAAGACATGATTGTGACATCTACCAAAACGCACTGGGCCCGGTGTTGGATTATGGCCCACTCCATCTCACAGAGAGGTGGCCAGTGCCCCACGAGTGGGAACATTATAGACTGATTATGATAGTGATGAACTAAGTTTTATGTGGTGGTGTGCACTCATAGGTGCCTTTCTGACTGGGTAATATTTCACAAGGCATTAAGTATGCGCAATTTTTATACCACGAGACAAAGAAGGTTAGATATCAGAAATGGATTTTAAATATTTGAAAACCTACATACATACTTAGTATAGTTGTTATTATAAACAGCTGCGCAGGATTGCAATGTTGTTTTATATTCTATTCGCGCGAATGTCAGCGCAGCTATGAGTGGTTCACAAGAAAAGCACAATGATGTCATTGTTAACCGAAGAATATATTTTTTTATCTGTGTTATCTTATATCTCAGTGCATTTAATATTTATTTTCATAATCGTACAACACAAAAAATGTAAAGTAAAGCATTTTCTTATTTTCAGGTGGCAATACAATCATGTTTAAGTGTAGTGTACAATACATACCTACTAAGTATTGGCATTTAGCAACTACGTTTTATTGCGGTACCTACAGATTTTATAGCTCGCTGTTACATTTAAGGCATGTCGATGTTTCCGAATTAAGTACAAGGATATCAATTAAGAATAATATTTAAAAAAAATCTCCTTATTTTTTGAGGTCGTATATTTTAGTGTGTGTAGTGATTGATAAAAACAAACTTAATTGATTTGGACCACAATAGTTTAAAACCTTTTCACTGAGACTTAAACTCAAGCAAACAGACTAATCTATCAACAATGTTTGAACAACGCGATAAAAATGTGGTTTACTTGGTGACTAACAGAGCTAAATACTATATTATGTACTCACTTACTTAAAATTCAAAAGCTAGCCACATTTTGTTTGACACCTACACTCCTTTCATGTTGGTCACCTACATGCAAATGTCCTCCACCTTTTATGTGCACTCAGCAAGTCGACACACGGAAAGTGGAACAACTTCTTTTCTTGTCGTTTGTGTAGGAGTGGGTAATGTGTAATGTCCTTTACAACATGCTCATTTGTAACGGATTAAGAAAAATCTAGAAGTTTCGAACTACGTATTTGAATTGGAAACTTGGAAGAAGCCATTTGATTGTCTGAGTTGGCGATAAAATCGATTGTTTTTTTTGGTACAGATTGATTTTTATTATGTATTCGATTTTGATTACGTAGGTATTGTCAAAATAGCTAGAATGTCCCATGTGCCATGTACCCACAGTCGATGATTGGTTTTGAATACAATTTGTTAGTATTTTGTGTAGGACTACGTTTTATTAGTATTTTTATGTGATATAAAGTAGATTGACAAAAATAAACAATACCATACGTAAAAAGGGACTTACCATCTATCAACGGAAATCCTCCATTCTCAGATAACCATAAAAACAGAATATTTTGCATAAGTATAATAAATCCCACTAGTCGCTAATCGCTTCCGTTTCAAATTAAACATGTAAGTACTTATAGTTATTATAAGTACCAATAATGTTATTAGTTACACTACCTAGAGTATTTTAATTACAAGCAATTTGGTATTTACTGTATTTTTAATTGATATAATCTTTGTTGCAGGTAATATCTTCATAAAGTTTTCTACTGAGTTAATTGGGTTTGTATTATTTTAATTAAGAGTTCTGAAACCTTCGGTTCGAGTACTTATGTACTTCACCCACGACCTCGTTATGAAAATGTTCTTTTACTAATTAGAGGAAGGAAGTAAAGAGGAAGTATGAGGCAGAAAGTAATTAAATAAATTTCCACGCTAAGTTGGAAGCGAACTACGTTAGAAAATTCAATCCGATTTGGTTAAAAAAACCTCAGAACCAAATCTGAATTTAGGTAACCTACCTATAAATAATCTTAATTTTGTGTTTTTTGAAACATCGTAGACAAATAAGGAACGAGCTTTCTTTACATCACGAGTCACGATCACGATCACGACGATAGATAGACGATCTAGATAGTACTAGGCTTGCAAGAATTCAAGATAGTATTTCATTAGTATTATTAGGTCATCTTTTTGGATATATTTACATAATATACCTATAGCCTATGCCAATCTGGAATAATGTACCTTTCAAATGCTGAAAGTATTTTTCAAATAGAATCTGTGGTTCAAAAGATTACCCACCACATATTCCTACACAAACTCAAAAATTTCGCCCTCTCTCTTTATTATATTAGTATTGATAAGTACTATTGTATTTGTGATGTATAAGCACATAATCTAACTGTTTTCTCTTTACATTACTTATAATTCAGCTAATAAACAGTTAATTACGTGTTACGTTATGTAAAACAAAAGTGATGCCGGCACTCGAATAATTCGCATAGAATGGAAAACGGAACGATGCTAATGCTATACCTACGTACGAGTTATGCGACTAACTTTCTTTTCCACGTGTTGAGGATACATATTATTTAGTTTGTTGCGAAATCTTGGCAAACTGATAATGTAGGTACGTTATTTGTTGTGTCCCATATTCTGTAAGCAACAGATGTTTGCTTTGAAAGATATCAATATAATAGGTATGCCAGACGAAATTCGGTTTCATTCAGAATTGGTTCCTTTTTAAGACCTTTAGAAAAGAAACAGACATTACCTACACCTACTTGAATAAAAGGCTCAATTCCTTATCAAATTAAACTGTTAAAACTTTGCGCTACTTGTTATCGGTAATGTACAGGGCGCTTTAGTTAAATCCTTCAATTATAATACACGATATTTATTTCATACAAATAACTTAAGTTTATATCAAACGTGTTTGAGTATCAAACTGTTTACACGTCAGTGTTATCTAAACAACAAGCAAACATATTCGTAGGACAACCACTTCAAGTTTGCCTTTCCCGATATGTAATCATTAAGTAATCAAAACTTTAAAACCAAGTTAAGAAAGTAGATATTATTGAAAGTTTCTCAAATTCAGGTTCATTAAATTATTGATATGACAAAATATTTCCTTATAGAGAGAAAAATCGGTAAACGTGTAAAGGAAGTCCTTGAATACAAGACCAACAACAAGTAACAGCTTGATGTAACAACACCGAGATCAATGGCCACATACTATATCGGACAAATGCAAATCAATTACGCGAATCCGATCAGCTTTGCTTGTCTACGAGCGTCCACACGTACGAGTACCTACTGTACGTATGTTGATACCGTTGCTTTATTACTGACATGCACTTGTTCTGTATTTATAGCATTTACGATGCTACGGTCACCGCGGAGCGCGTTCTCCTCTATAAATGAATCTGATTGATGTATCTCGAGTTCTCGACTGATTTATGTTATCAAATGTTTCGGAACTTTCCTTAGTGAATGACCTGTTGTCTAAATGTTTACTACTTCTGAAAAGTTTTCTTAGTAGTAAAGTTTTTTGTAGTGTTTTGAGAACTTTCGGAAAGTTTTTCGAAAAGATAGACGTTAATAGTTCTTCAGAATTTGAATAATGTTTCGCGAATGTTACGTATCAAAATAAGTAGGTTACGCAATAAAATAAAAAATAAACTTTGTAACCGCGGATAACGTTACAATTTTGCTACTTAAACCGGACCGTAACTTAATGAAGTAGTTTTAGTTATAGGGGTCATTCCTATCCTATCCGTTTTTTGGTAAAACAATATTTATTCGAATTGACTTTAGCGTTCTCTGTAACCCATGCATACATATTCTAAAGTAAGACTTGTTACCAAGCATTTTCAAGCCGCTGAGTGGCTGTCAACTCAAGATGTGATGAACTGTCATAGATATCCGTATGACAGCTGGACCCGTAACTTAAAGTGGTATTTCAAAGGGATTAAAACTCGTTCTGTAATCAATGCAGTAAGTAGTCTATTAATGACTAAGTATGGCAACGTTGCGTAACTTTTTAATCGGCTTCATCAGGCAGTAAGTCTGCGCTTCGCAATTTAGCCATGAGCCTCCAAAATAAATCAATATCATTAATAAACTATTAATGTCTGTGAAACGATTTAATTTTTTGAAATATATGTAATAAGCAGGTAATGTTGAAGGACAACAGCATTCCCATAAATTAATAAACTTAGCTGGCAGTAAAAGTGGCTATTTGAAAGGAAATCGTGCGAGTTCTGGGCCCATGGCAACCGATCGTGCTGCATTTCACGCGAATAAAGCCGCGGGACATTCGTAGTAATAGTGCTAAACAGAGCTAATGTATGTATTTCTGTCAAACACGACAGCAAGCACCCACTTTTCTAGTTACGTGATAACTTTAGTTTGTAAAGTGGCGATTAACCTCTCTTGAACGACTGTGAGAAAGTATCTATTATGATATTTAGGTGTCCTTCTTGCTAACGTGGGCAACTAGCTTCATATTTCTGACTGACCGACTCCATGACAATGTAAAAGTGCCTGTAAATGGTTTAATTGAAATAAAATGTAGAGTTTGCACTACAAGAATTTGGTTGAAATGCTGGAGAAACTCTGTAGTAATAAATCAAAACTAGAGCCAAGGTGAAATGCATTGATGAAAACAAGTTATTATGATGTGGGTCACATCATTATCGTAAGCTATATGTAGATGTATGCATTAAGGTTGTCATCAAAAGTCATCAAGCATGTTGTTGCTCGCATCTGTACTCTCTCGAACAGAAAATAAAACAAGCATAAACTCACATTACTACGTTACAGAATAATGTCACATAAACTGCGCTACAAAAAATTCCTAGCACGCAACATATTCGTGTCATCCAGCAATCATCCCAAAATCGACTATGCGAATTCGAATAACCGTCAGCCAACCGATTATTCGCAACACATCCGACACGGAATCGATGGTGTTTGATTCATTTAACCACCGAAAGTGAGCGAGTGCAACGAGGAAATCATGTTGGCAGCACGTGTCGAAGATATCGGCTCGTTTACCTGGTACGGCGATGTTTGGAGCACGCGAACATTGTTCACCGTAACTTAACTGTTGCATGTGATAGGATGGCTTCACGGTACTTCTGACTGAAAAAGTACGTGATAATTATGTTTTGCGTTTCGTGGCCCCATTTATTGGTCTAGTGGGCGCATGCACGGCTGTCAAAAGATATATTTTCCCCGCATTTCTTTTATTCGTGGTAATTAGACATCCTCATGGATACAGGTGCTTTAAGAAGTATGTCGGCCTCTTGCTAAGTAAAACCAAGTAATCGCATCACTACTCACACGTACATAAATCATAACTTTGCTTATTTATTATGAATTTAGAAAAAGTTCTGTAGTAAGCTTAGTTTTTCCAAATAAATATCGATGTCCGGTTTGCATATTGACCTCTTTTAGTTACATATTTTTTTATTTCATCTATATTCTTCGTATATTAAAAATGTAATTGGAATTCATGGGCATCTTCTTAAGGGCTCATTGTACTCATCATTATGAACAACTTTCACTATGGAACCAATCACGAAAACGCGAAAATAAAACAGCTCTTTCCTACATTTATGTTCGCGTAGCTCAAACTACAGTGCAGCTAGTATCCTGATAAACTCTGCCTTACCTAATGTAGATTTAATTGTGATTTTTTTGTTGCTCTTATCATAAATACATATAAGTATCATTGCCTATTGTACTAAGTCAGTGCATAGGATGTGAAATTATTATTTGTTTGTTTTGGTATGTTTATGTCATCAAGCTCTCTTCGCCAGCGACATCAATGGAATGCCAATGATATCAACACAAGGTGCATTGATATCGGCTGTAGGCACGCACAATAATGTATTGAGTTTCGCTACGTTGCATACGTTTAAATATTTTATGAGGTGGTCAACATTGTAAGTTGTCTTTGTGTACTACCATAAAGCCCGATGATGATATATAAGGATCGTTCCAATTAGGTCCCTATTGTAGCACAGTACGATGTAAGTACAGCCATTTATAAAGTGTGGTTTAAATCCTTGCATATATATAACTGGTAAATCTTACATCAAATAGGTTGTAATTTTTTCTACTTGCGTTTCAGTTGGTATGCATTTACTTTTCGTTTTGCTTTACGTAACCAGGCAACACAATCCATTCATAGACGAATGTTTCATCACCTTGAAAAAGTTCTACACAAACTCTTTTGCCAAGTTCGTTAATTTCATAATTTGCTTGAATTAAAACTATTGTTGTTAAGAATAAATGTGGGAAGTGATAATAATCGTGTTCCTGCGAGCTGATGAACATAATTGCATAGTAGAGAAAGTATTTCATATCTCACTAGTCATTATCCTCGTTGCGTGATAAGACATTGAGATGGATTTCGCTTTCGGAAGGATAGCTAATTTATTGCCTCTTCATATTTCACCTGTTTTTTTATGAACATTATCGTACTCGTAATTTAATCAAGGCAGATTGGTTTAACAGGGTTGGGAGATTTTTTTTGGCCTAAATGAGATTTTTTGCTGGAACTGTTCAGCAGTGCACAACACGAAAAATCCTGGAAAGCCAAGAAATTCTCAGAAAACAGTTTATTTAAAACTGAAAAAATTGTAATATTCACGTCGCATTTGTCACTGGTCGTTTAACAAGCATCGAGTTACTCAACGCACCATTCAGACGAACTCAAGGTGAGATTATGCTTTGCATTTTTTATTAGCACTGCCTTGCCCTGAAATGCTTTGTGACGTGCCTCGATGCATTATGACTTTCTATAGTTTCTTTACCCTTATGGCGGACGATAGACAATGGAATATAGATTATTGTCATCAAACCCATGTTTAGTCGCTCTGAACCGCCCACCCATGTGGATTTCCCTGCTCGTTTATCTTATATTTATCCATAAGTCCATTTCCCATAATAATAGGATGCCGGCTTCCTTTTTCATATCACCAATCGCAATATGCGCAAATTGAAAGATTTATAAGTCCGTTTTAAACTGACATTTCGTAAGAGTTCACCTCGATCCGGTATTGCTATTTGCTATTATTCTAGGTGTCTAGAGATCAAGGTATAAGATTTTACTGTGAGCCAACTTTAGATTTCTGCATGACTAAATTGAGCAAAAGAAATATTTCTGAAACGTTCAGTGTTTGTAGTGAAAACCAGTACCATAATTAGTTAAGTATTGGATTTTTTATTGATTTCACTGATCAGGTTCTGGCCAGCCATTGGTGAAGTTTTACATTCCGATAAAGTGATCCTGTTTACTTGCGTAACTAAGAGCTAAGCAGACTTCTAAGTAAAGCAACAGATAACTTTATCTAGAACATACCAAGAAACTTGCATACTTGTTCTAAATTAACATCCTGCGCCTGCGACGCAATCGTTTACGAGTCTCAAGAACGACAACATGACCGTGTCGTAATAATATGTTCACGTACAAATGCTACAATAATATTATTTGCATCGCGTTTATATACAAGTTACACGGGTTTTATGCTTCCGAATGTACGCTACTGTTGCTAGTAACAGAGCGATTTTCCCACTGCCATCAGATATAATATTTGCAGGCTCACTATGGAGCGACTCTATGAGATAATTGTGCTATTGTTGCTTCGTGTTGTATAATAATCAGCTGTAATAATATACCTCGCCGTAAATATACACCTAACACAAATGACGTCACAAATTACCAGTTAATGAAGCTCCCTTAATCGGCTTAGAGTCAGGGCAATCGGATTCTGAGAAACCTCAAAAGCGAAAGGGACGGCTTGAGGATAAGTGGGGAATTCGAAGTAATAAACGTGTCATTTTATTTATGTAACCTGAGGAAATTAGAGCACTTTGATGCTAAATTACTGAACATTTATTATCGCTGCATTTGTCGGGAAGTAATTAATCGAATCGTTAATGTGCGAATTAACTGACATTCAAATTGAATTTAAAAAAAACATTTATGAATACTGACATAAATACAGGTTTGTAACACTTCCATTTGTTGTAATTGGTGATCAGGAAGTGTATCATAGAAACAAAAATAATGATATCTGGTAACTTTAGTGTGGGTTTTATCTTGCACGCTCTGTGCATTATGTGCTCTGACGTCATTTATGTATTGTTCAGTATTTAGATGTAGGCAGACATGCTCATGTAACTCTAGAACTAGGTATTATGTCCTTCAGCATTCTATTTGATACCGGTGTCGGTGTAGGTATTATTGTTGCTGTGAAAGGTGTCTGTCTACTGACTAGTAGTTCAATTAATCTTACGCCGAGAGATAAGTTGACACAACAATGTAATTGGCTGCCTTGGCTAGCAGATCACCAGTCGCAAAAATAAAAAGGATAAAAAAATAAAAATGATAAACAGAAGACTAAAATACTAAAACAAGAAAGAAGTTGTCAAATGTACCTAATAGTAAAATATGACAACAATCATTTCAAAAACAAAAATATACGTTAAGACCTCGTGTCATTGGTCCGTTTTCGGAATTCGCCGGTTCGATACACTATAAGCTATTATTATCTAGAAACGACATTCGCAGAAACCGGTAAACTGGTTTCCGAAGTGGGCCCTGTGGAACAACATCTATCTAAACTGAGGCATCGCCTTCGGCTGGCAACATCGGCAATCTCACAGATTTACATACTGATGCATATATACAAGCTATTTGCTCGTATATCTTAGCTGAATTTTAATGTTTCACTTTTTTATTTCCTGTTTATACATATTCCCGTAATTACACTGTCTAAGAATTTAATAAAATGTCCTTGTTTATCAATTTGGATAGGGAATGGTATCTAGGATTATAATTCATGATAGTGGTAATTATTATTAAACTTTTCTTTATAAGATAATACCTTCATAACTAGTTGATGTTGAAACTGTAAGTGTCTTTAGATACTTACACGCACAATTGGCGACTTTAGAGGACACTTATGCAAATGACAATAACAAATCCAAGCGGACATTACATCATTTCTTATTTGCTTTAAGTTACTCAACCTAAGGTTATATTTAACCATAAGTACCTATATCTATATATTCATGGTTCTCCTTATACTTAAAGGTGAAATAAATTGTCTTGTAATGTAGTAGTGCCGAGTCTTTCACACACCCTGGGAAACCTGCTAGCCCTCTGAAATCATGTAGTTCTAAGGTGGTAAAAGTAAGTGTTATTATCTTTCTTTTATAATTAGGTATAACACTCCTAGTATTTGGAACTGGACTTAGTGATTGACAGTTAAATGCATGTGTCCTGTATCCCTTTGGAACCTATATTTTGCACCGAGCACACCGGGAATGCTATATTTTGCGTCAGTACGAAACGCAGCGGGGAGAGTCTTCCCCTTCGAAGTATATTATAGGCATGTTATTAAAGGAAAAATTGTCGGCTCACTTGAGGGCCTGCCTACCTATGTAGGTAGGCTGCTAGGATCAATTTGTACCCGTCAAGGAGCAGATTAACTATTCATCGTATAGCGTCTCACGAAGGCCTTGCGTGCCTCCTACTTAATTAACATGTTAGGAAACTAGTATGCATTGTTTATGGTACAGGTTCTCATAAAATTACCAGCTTAAAAATGAAATATTAATAAATCTGATGTAAAAAGTCAATGAACGTTTCTTTAGGACCAATCATTCCTGCTCAAAAATATTATTTTGATCTGAAACCCGTTTGATCAATATATTTACGATGAACATACAATTTGCATAAAGTTCACTAATTATCTCACAATAAATGCGAGTGATGTAACATAAAAATAAATATAAGAACCTTAGGTCAATTCCGCATGAGATCCACACGAGGCGATCAACTTTAAAAATACTGTGGTGATGGAGTGGTGAATACCTAATTGGGCTGCACCCTACGCTTTTGACCAGCCTAGACGTCATCTAGCCCCTGCGTAGCCGTGGCGTAGTCGCTGCTTTGTGATATATCTACATGGATGTCGCGTAGACGCTGTGCGTCATCAGGGAAAAACAATTATCAAAAAAACAGCATTTGACGTCAGAATTCAGAATACATGAAGGAGTAGAAAACTGAAAAGGCATAACCAACAAAAATACAGTAGGTAACACCTAATTGAGTAAGTCAATAAGACTGAATTAATTTTCTCTTGGCTTCGATGTCAATGTACGAGTATAAATACCTACGATCAAGCTAACTTACACATCATTACCAAGGATCTCATTTATAATGAACATTATAAAGCAGAAGCAATCGTCTATCCAATGAGTGCGACAGTGCAAAAACTGGCCGCGTAGAGCTTACGCCATCTCTAAACTTGTCGTACCTATACCTTCTAGTTTTTAATTTTAGTAATGACGTTAGAATGTCGTTTTGTCTTAACAATCTGTCAATAATCTATTTTATAGCAAATCTTTAAACTTTTCTTCGTCTTGTTTCAATAATCTGAGGATCACCTTAATTGCGTAATACACGATCTATCACAATTTGTATCGGTTTGAAACAAATTGCTAATCCATTGCTTCATAAGTTGGAAAAAAAACTCTGCTCAACAACGTAAATACAAAAACAAACGCAATGAATGTTTTGAACTGTCAAAATGAAACAAATTCATCGGAATCGTTTACGAAAACGTTTTATGCAATTAGATAGCAGAGTTGTCGTTTTCAAATGTTCGATTTGAAATATACCACTACCTACTATTTACCTCAAAATCATATCAAATACAGCCTGATCACGTGCTTTATACAGCAGAATTAAGTGGGTATGTAAACTTTCAGCTGTTGGTTAGTAGCAATAATGTCCTGTGAGAAATGGGACGGGTTGATCTACAACACGTAGACATCAACCTATAGATAAGTTAAAATACCTAAGGTCTAATCGCATTAACAGCTAAGGTGTTGCCAGCTTAGGAAATCATAGGTCAACCGAAGGTTCGAGGTTGACTTATGAAATAAAACTGAAATAGTATTTCCGTATCAATTAATTGTTCCGCTCGTCAATTTAATTAGAGATTAATGCTTCTTCATTCTTTCCAATTAATCAGTTCGTGGCGTTTCATTTCTGTAGCAGTGTTTTGTTTCAGTCGATGGTTTAGGTAAGTTTATAATATTGCCAAGGGCATGGGTTGGGTCAGGACACTCAGGACTCAAGAGTCAAGTTACGTACACGGTCAAGAAACTTTATACGCACACGTTTGTTTTGCAGGATCGTCTGAACGAGCTAAGTTTAAACTTTTTCTACTTTGTAAATAGTTATCGATATACTATGCTCTGGCGAGATCACGAGAATAATAAAGAGTTGCGATTCTTTACTTTGAAAATCAAAAAGAGTAGGTACAAATACTACAATGTCCGTTTCAGTAGGAACCTTCAAGATAAACACTCTGGATAATCCAACATTAATTTATAAAACATGTTTTATTGCCACTTTAAGACTTTGTTAAGATCTCAATGTGGTAAAGAAACAATATCAGAATCGCGATTGTATTGATTTCCAATACATGGTATGAATATATGGAGGAAGATTCTAATAAAGTTTTGTTACAATACAATTTAAAACAAAACTGTACGTCGTTATTAGTCAAGCCACAATAGGATTTCAACCTAAAATTAAAACTTAAATAAGCATTTCGATTACACGAGTTCACATGGCACATTTTCCGTGGAATATTGTTGGCTAACATTAACAACCATAGCTAATTCGACATTAGTAGGTTTCATACGTAACCAAATACCCGATGACCGATCACGGAACACACTGAACATAGGGCACTCGTTTACGAAACAAACATGAAACATTACTCAATTGTTATTTAAACTGATAATATAACTCCGATATTGAGCAACGACTCGGTAGGTACAATCCTTCTCTCTGCACAAAAGAATCTTTAAAGAAATGAACTGCGTGCGTTTCTCTTTAAGCTTCATTATTGCAATCTTTCTTAATGCCTGTCGGAACTTTATGAAAAAGTTTAATTTCCTCTCCGTCAGTGTTTGTTTTTATCTTTTTTTTTTTGCGTAGAATACAAGTTAACACTTGTATTCTACGCTGTAACTTCAACTTGTCTTTTGTACTTCCATAATATTATGAATAATACACTGTTTCGTTCAATACTGAATGATGATAGTTTTTAACAATAATAATTTCACATCTCGTCAATTTAGCTTATATAGCCGAGTCTTCGAATAATAAATATCTCGTTCAACTTTACGTCCTATGTAAAGGAGATAAAATTAAAATTATTTCGACACAGTTTAAATGTTTCGTATGCATGTATGAACATTAAATTGTGATTGATTTATGTGATGGTCATCTTTCTATTGTTCTATCAATGACTTGTAATTTGCGCATACGTAACCAACAGCGGCAGCGGTATTTGTATCTGCATAATACAACACTAGTTGCGCTCCGCGGTTTCATCACCCGCATAAGTCTCGGGATAAAAAGTATCTTATGTTCTAACCCAGGTCAAGATCTACCCACGTGCCAAATTCCATCCAAATCCGTTTAGCCGTTTTAGCGTGACAGCGTGACAAACAAATAAACAAACCAACAAACAAACTCATTTTCGCATTTATAATATTAGTTAGCAATTAGGATAGAAACAAACAATGAAAATTATTGATAATTATTTTAATAATGTTATAATAATTATCAATGATATCTAATAACTTAAATTAATATGTATGATTTTATAGCGAGAAATTCAGACCACATATTATTGAGCTAAATTGGCAGGTTACTGGGAATCACACAAGAAAATACATCATATTATTTTGGATTATAGAATAAGCCACCCCCTCCACTTAATATAACACTAGCTAAACTCCACCCTAATTGCATAGGTAACACATTATCAATCACAAACTGAATCATTATCAATCAATACTCAATCAACTTCTGCTAGATTCCGATATTACGTTTTTGCTACAAATCATGAAAATCCGATAATTACATGTAATCGTTAATGAATCCATAATCTTATCTATCCATAAGCTCATAACTACGCTATGCTTGCTTCAAACAATACAAGTTAGACGAATGTAACAAGTTAATTAGAATAATAACGATGGGGCAATCATGCACGAAGTCGTTCCGTATGGATGGATGACTCAGCCTCGGTCCCGTTTCCTACTATAACAAAAACATAATACAACGTATTGGACACTCATCTGATTCGTCACTGTTATTGTATATACCTTTGAATATAGTACCTTATTTGTCACACCCGTCACAACAATTCATCTAAATCTGTGAGTATTGCTTTAAACATGGGTAGCTTCCTTAAACAACAAATAATTGAATAGCATTATTAAAGTATTTTTGTTGACCATACATTTTTGGTGCATAGATTGCACAATGCCTCTGGGCCCTCTACAGGCAGGAATGAGCAGTCGTTTAGATTGGTCTATCTCAAGTTGCCCTTACGCCTACGGGTCAGTGAAAAACAATACGGTATCTAGATATAGTATATATACAGAAGGCGAAAGTGTGATGTGTTCAATGATGCTAACGGGAGCGATCTGACGTGTAGTTGTTTATGATAATAGGGTTACCAAGGTTGAGAATGTTAAAGCTGAGAAAGATTAAGAAAAAAAAAGTCGAAAAATGTAGGTCAAGACAGCGACCGATCCTACAAAGTCCGGGATTAACCTTGAAGATTATCAAACTCCTGTATCAGTCAACGCTATCATTATAGTTCATGTTAATTTTACTTACCTCGATGATGAACGTTTTGCAGCAGATGTTGAAAACACACAATGTAACCATTAAGCAGGTCTTGTAAATAGAACAAAATTTGTTACTGAAATACATATTAGTGGAGCAGTAGTGTGACAGATGCGTAAAGAGAGCGCGAGACACGTCCGTTGCCAAACATTGAGCATTCGGTAGAAAGTGACCCGTCGTGACAAAGGTCGGAAGTGATTTCCAATAGTAACGACCCTTGACGAGGCGCTCACCGAAACTCGAGAGGTCGAGACAATTCGCATTCAGCGGTTTCTATAATCTGTGTCGCATTTGTTAGTGTGTTATGTAAGAACTTGGCACTTTGCATTTATGTACACAGACATCATCTTCCTATTTCGTTTGGAGAAGAATCGACTCCAGCTGTGCAAATTTTAATAGTTACGAGGTGTTGAAACGCTTCAGTTAACAATTTTTCTTTCACAGATTTGAAAATTTCAAGTAGTGGCTTGTTTATATCAGTGTAGTCAAACTAAGCTTGCCTCCGTTGGCTGTCAAATCGTAAGCAACTAGTGTTCCATTTTTTCACCAGAGTACTTTAATCATCGATTTTACTCTCTGCGATGATTCATATTATATTCCCCGCAGTTCTTTTTTAACAAAACAAAACACTAAATTATTAATGAAGCTTATAGAAAAGATCAATAGCAAACACCTATAATATTCGTATCGCACCATGACAGTCCCGTAAATCTGTGTCAAAGTTTAAAAGTGAAAAGATATAATATGAAATGATTTAACAAAAATTTCTAAACGGTTGAAGCGTGTCTCATTCACCATGTGTTTTAGTATTGATAATACGTAATTATAACATCGGCGATTGAAAAGTGTGTCAGCCCGCGAGCCGGCGACATGTTTGGCCGAATGTGTTTTAAACTCCGCGCGATATATGAGAGAAATGCATTCAAAATTGATTGCTTCTCGTAAATATAAACCGGTAGTGTTGTTTCTATTAATAGTGTTTTTAATATTTTCTATAAGTATCACGGCTCCCACGTGTAAAGCAATTAGCGGTAGCGACCTAAAATACACGGAGGCCTCTCTCCGTGTTAATAATAGCTGCATTCATTAAATTTTGTTTCGGCTATTTAGGAGTTATGCAATTGTAACTTATTACGACCCACTACTACTTCCTTACTCATATCAATATACCTGCTAGGAAATTTACTAGCGTTGTAAACTTTTACAAATAGTTATTTCCAGTTGTATTAGTATCGAATAAATCACGTTTTTTTTTTAAATAGTTGCCTTCTGCTCTATGTTTTCTCACAATTTTTGCAATTCTAAACGTTTGTTTACAGAAACCAAAATTCACTCTTTTCCCGGCTTTGATGTTTACGGTCGGTTGCCGTCTGTTTCGGTGTATTACGTGAACGGGCGCGAATGTCGACTTCGGTTTCTGAAATAATGTTATCCATATTCCGAAATCCGAAATTCCGGACTAGTGAGGCGGGGAATCTCGACGGACATAAAAATCGGACATTCACCCTTGTTACAACAACATTTCAAGTTTATTATGAAAATTATTCATTCAGGAAACCTGTCCTCGAAACCCGCTTGTATCTATTAGATCAAGAATGTCAATAATGTAAGTCCATACTTACATAGTGACATTCTAAATCATCAAATATTAGTATAAGTATCTATTAGGTAAGTTATACTAATATTAGATCATTTAATGAGCGTTTATATATTATTTATATACGCGACAAAAAAAAAAGGTTAAATCAAGTCATTATTGTATGGCCAGAAAGGGGGGCAAAAACTGAGACGACGCCTGGCCTGATGGCTATTAAAAAAGATTTTATGGAAGAAGTAGAGATATTTGGGAACGATGCAGCCATCACTCCCAAATAAATTGGGATACGAGCAGGAGATTCTACATCCGTATCCTCCTCCGGTACACGTCTGTACATCATAATATTAGTCCAAATTCGACCCAAATATTACTTGAACTTCTTTATGTTGCACGTGTAGATGTTGCAAAAGCTACAGAGGTCAGAGTATCGATAAACTCCCTATGTGGACTCTTCCTTTCATATGCGTTATCAGATATTTCAATACCTAATAAAATTGATTAGTCATTCCTTGTAATACTCATCAGATAAGATACAAGTAATGCATATTATTAAAGATAAGGCATAATAGACCCAATGTCTTGCAGCTCGTAG
This sequence comes from Eupsilia transversa, assembly GCA_914767815.1. NCBI lineage: Eukaryota > Metazoa > Arthropoda > Insecta > Lepidoptera > Noctuidae > Eupsilia > Eupsilia transversa. Next base: position 7,630,847 of record OU611890.1, on the reverse strand, counting down.
CGAACAGATCATGTAATCGATATGTGTCATACTTTAACATTTTAACTGAGCCCCCTACCTATTTACTCGACCTCAAACTATATCCGCAATTTCTAATAATAAAATAAGTAAGTACCTAATCCTTTATTCGCTTTCTAGACTTAAATTCTCGACAAATATACTAAATGTATTTTGTGATGTGGTGAAAGGGGGACAGCGATAAAGCAAATGCTTAAAATAACAATATCGAGGATGGATCCTCGATAAATATGCCTAGTGTTTTAAATCGCAAATAGGTAGACATTATTGTTGTTGAAAATGGAAAATGCGTGAAGTAAAACACTTTCAAAAATAAATTTCTATCAAACCTATCAATGAATAAAATAAAGCTTCAATAACATATTTATTCAAATTCAACCGACTCAACAGATAAAGGTGGAGTGCAACAACGTGGAATGGAGGAAGTAAAGTGACCTGTGGGTCGCTAGACACCGCTGAATGAAGCGAATATTATACGTGAACAATGGACCTAGCCACTAAACGGCCTTAGAGAGGCTTAGAATGTATTTTTGGATACAAGCTAGGGAAATGTATTGTCTTCTGTCTGACACACGCAATTTTTTTCTTTCGTAGTATCGAAATGTTAAAAATATTTTTTTAACATTTCGATACTACGCCGAAGTAGTAATGGTGAAGTTATTCATTCCCATTTTTGGACAATGATTCAGAATCATTTTCCAGATCATGATTTTTATTTAGAATATAACGTTTATCCCAAATTTAAATGTTCCACTGAACCTTCCAAGGTTTAGTGGATCCGGAATTTTCTAAACTTTTTTTGTTATGACATCCCTTCTAAAAATGACAGGAAAAAGACTGATAAATATCTTTTGGAGACTTGAATTCCGAAAATCTTTCTTTAATTTATACAAAAACGAGCTGGGGTCTAGATAATAATGTCTAGCAACAGACTACCCGCATAATCATGCAAGTATACAATATTCAATGTAACATAATGACAGGATCCTTGTCCTACTGGGTAGGTAAGTACCTACTTGTAAACATACACGGTGGTCATTGAAGAGTATCGGATCGTGACAGACAAACCCATAGATTCTCTAAACATAGGATGTAAGTACATATTTGTGTAAACGTACTCGTATTTATAGAAAAAGTCTTTATCATCGAATCACGGCTCAATTTAATGAAGAGTGAGAAAATCAGCAAAAAAATTGCAAAAGGAACTTCGTAGACTAACCTAAGTTTAAGATCTCGAATACAGTTTTATTCTTTAAAGGTCGTTCACTTTCAACAGGATACTAATTTTCATATCTACAAGTACAATATTTTTTTAAGTTTATAAGTAATTGTATGTAGATAGGTACTAATTACAAGTACGTTATACATTTCATCAAATGTGTACTGAATAGTTTTTTTAGTGATTTAACTAACTATGAAAGAATATCTGGCACGATCTTATTTATTTATTTATATTCACACTCAATATAAAATTCTTTAACAGCGCCATCTATGCTTAGTTTACGAACTTTTACAAATCTTGGGCCTCTTGCGAGTATTTATAAACATCACGAGATGGCGCTGCAAGTACAGCGCATAATGATTTTGAAGAAAACAACTAGATGGCGCTACTTAGTTCAATACGATTGTCGACTCCTGGCTGGCAATTTTATTCAGCAAGTAATGGGATGGATATGAAACTTATTTATAAATAGGTTTCACTTATAATAAATTGGCTCTCTCTGAATGGCGCGGCAGGACGGTGAAAACGGGGGGCGATTCGTCCAGAATTCTATATTTTATACAAAGGTCGTAGATTCGACTCCCACGTTAGCAACAAAAATGATTTCCGAGATTTTTTTTTCATTCAAAATAATTTTTGATTATCGCTAGACAAGTTAAAAGCAACAGTGTTCTGAATACGGGATCAAGCAAGAATAGTAGATCAGCTTTCTTATTTATGTACACACTTATAATAGGCACACAAGAAGAAAAGAACAGAAAAACACTTATAGGGTGGTTCTTCTCAATTATTTACCTGTTTCCGTCCTGCACCGCAAAACATTCTTAGGAGACAATTCCATTTTCTGAGTCAGCTGCATTGATAATATTTGAATTTTTATTACGGTAGGTACTTACGGGGATTATCCATCGTCATCCTATAATAACACTAAAGTTGCCTTCCTCTTAAGTTATTCAGAACAATACGAATAGAATAGAAGACTTAGGTATAAGTCGTAGATAGACGATCCTAGCTAGATTCAACTAATGCTTTTCAATTCCTTACTTCTCTAAATCAAGAATATCAGGCAACATCTATGGGCATATTTCTTATAATCCAATAAATATAATTTTTATAATAAATTCAATTAAGACGAAGTGATGTCTGTCTACCTACATCAAGTGCAGACACATCCATAAATAAATTAAAATCAAGAACCATCCTCTCTCTTTCTGGTTTTGAGACCAAAAACGCGTTGGCCGTGTAAAATCGACTGCCCCTTGTTCGCTGGATCTTGTTTCAATTTTTTTTCCTCGTTGAAGATGTATCAGACGCATTATCCTGACCTGGAGGTTTGGTATTGGGTGCGCGGGCCGGGGGGGATGGGGGGACTGGTACGCTGCGCCCGACGCGTGCGCATAACTCGAGCGTGACGTCACACGAGGGCCCGGTAAAAAACGCCATGAACCCGGCTCGTCAAGGCCTCCGAGACTCCAGCATTTACATGTTATTATACCTACATACTAATGCGATTTGCTCACGTTTCGGTATGCTACAAGGGCATAGTTGCATGTCTAGGAGTCTCATTTGCATTTTTGAAGTTCGTAAAGAACTGCGGGAATTCTAAGAGCAAAAAAGTTTAATAATAAAATCGCTATTCGAAATATTATACCTGCTATATAAATTATATTTTAAATGTAGGAATTTTTCAAGACCTTTTATTAAGGATTTATAAGGATAAGATAGGATTTTAAGTCGTCTATGTTTAGATCACAATAAATGATTGATAACTGGGTTTCTCACTTGCAAATAAAAAATCCAATATGATCTGAGGAAAATTATAACTGACGACGTGTCCGTTAGCTGCACGAGATCAATTTCCTTATATCACGATCTGAGACAGTTACAAGCCCTATATAGATCACTATCAGTCAATTTTGATATCTATATGATAGTAATACAGAAATAATGCACGTTTTTTAGTATCAGCCGTTAGATAAACGGAACCGTAAAATTATGAGTAACGTAGGAGTTTCAATCACTGTGGGTGATTGAAACTCCTACGTTACTGGTAATTTTTACAAATGTTTTCCTGGTCAAGTGTAGGAGTTGGCTTCACGGATAATTATCCGTTTGATTCGATTTGGCTTCATCACGGAAGGCCCACCTAACCCACTTTTTAGACAACACGCAAGGGGCGAAGATTCCTCTACTGTTATGGTAGCCTTTCAATTACACACAAAAACAACAAAGTAAGCAGGGGTTTTAAGAAATTCAATCACGGTAATTCCGCCATTTATGAGAGTCAGGCATTCATGTTGAATTTTAATTTACTTGACCCAACGTTTAAAAACCGTTATACACTCCGTCAGTCATACACGAAGTGCGTTTTGATGCTAAAGGTAATATTTGTCTTTGCAGGTGACAGTGTGGGGCAACAGTACGGTGGCAGAAATTGTTTGTGAGCCGCTGAATGACCTCGGAGCAGTACTAGCTGGTCTACCAAGTGGGCCACTGTCAGCTCCCCAGGCCCTACCTCTCGGCGGATCTGTCCCACTCCCTGACTCGCCGCCCCCTGCTCCACCCGTGGCACTGCTCTTTCTCGGAGGCTCTAAAGCTCCAGTTGAACCCAGAGCATCAGCGACGGTATTGGAAGGGGAAGTGCTCGTCGTGGAATACCAACCACCGCAATGGGACGGCCGGGATCTGGAGACATTCATTGCTTGGGAAAAGATTTATGGTTAGTATCTACCTTGAATTATGTAGGTTTATCGTAATTTTCTAATGCAAGGATAGCGGATGTCATAAAATCTGCGATATTGTATTCATAGAGTTAAGTACTTCACGAAACAATGTGCTGCACGTTAACTTTCTTCAAGGAACCTCCCTGCTCGGTACATCAATAAGCTGCAAACGAATCGTGTTCATTCAGTATTCCGCGGGCAGACGCAGCGATGTTTGTAGAAAGCGGTTTGGCAATAAGACTCATACGCATGCTATTGTCCGGTAATCTTTCCTAGAAGGCGCTTTTATGCATTAGGTATGCAGCCGCCGTGACTACCATACTATATCAGATGAATGGAGTCGGTATTAAGTGATTAGAGAGGTGACACGTCCAATTATATTTTTACAGATCACATATTTGGCAAAACATTTACCTAAAAAAAAATACTGAAAAAAAAATTGCCTGAATAAATCTAAATACTTAATGAAGTTCAAGGAATGCAAAGTTCTCGGTCATTAAGATGAACTTTAAATGCAAGGTGATTCATTTTACCGATGTGCAACGTGACCTCACTGACTCCCACGTACATTTTTGTAGCGGCTTATACTGTGTTATGCAGATGTTTCATAAAGTAACAAGGTCTATAACCGTCAATTATATCAAACTGGTGCACACAAACGTAATACAATTTACATGACAAGTACTTTCTCTTTTATTACAGCTTCAACACTGTTTTCGGCGGTGGAGTTGTACGGCAAACCGCTACTACGCGCCGCAGTCATCACTAAAGAAGAGTACCATCTTCTATTCTACTTTTTGGAATCAGTATCAGAAGCCAGCGAAGCCCTTACAGAACGCATGAGAAAGTACATAGATTCTGGTTTACTGAAAAATGATTGCAAGCAAGAAGATGACGGCACAGCTGACCTGTTAGAAAAGTCTATAATCGAAGAAGAGCCAAAAAGCATACTAACTGAACTCATTCAGGAAGGCGTAATTACTCAGCATGATGTTGACACTTCTTCAGTGATAACGAACTCGGAATTCAACGACTCAAATGCTAATGACAATCGTAAAATTGATGACGACAATCGATCTAGCGTTTCTTCTGTCAGTCTTCGTAAAATAATCGTCGACATACCAATAGATTGCGATGAATCTGTGGCCGACAGTTCTATTGTAGAAACTAGCGATAATGTAACGACTGTCACTATCAGAAGCGGTGGACAATGTTGCGCTGATCACAGGATATCAGCTGATGTTAGCGAGAACGTGTGGGCAAACGTTCGGTGGGATTTTCTCAACCCAACAGATTTTGGCTACGATCAAATTCCGAGTGTTAAAAGAAGTCGTTCTGAATCAGCCATTACACCCGTTTCTCAAAGGAAAAACGAAGACCTTTATGAGAGACTTCACGAACATGATGTCGAAGCTGAATCATGTGGAAGCATCACACCTTACGAATCAATAGAGGATTTATATGATTGTATAAAGAATGCCCAGTACAGCAGTGCAGCCGCTGAGGAGTCCTCGCCATCGACCGAGAGCCAGTCGGAGCCCCAATATCCGGACTACTATGAGAAGGCGAGCACCGCCCGACAAAGTTCCGCGAGTAGCGAAAAAAGCGGAGCCTCATCCGCGTTTCCGTTTTCGAAATGCGGTTCGAGCGATACGGACGCGTTTACATCGTGTGAGTCGACTAGTGGGATAAGTACTTTTGCTACGAAAAGCATCCCGGAGTCGCTCAAGTGTCGCGAGTTACCTCCTCCACCGGCGGAAGGAGTTTCTGGTGAGAGCGCGATCCTCCTGAAGCAGTTGTTTATGGGAGAGCTGATGGACACGTATGGAGAGTTCCTGTCGGCGTACCCCTACGCCCGCGCGCTGCTGCGGCGGAAGGTGCGCCGCGACGAGCACTTCGCAGCCCTGGCTGACATCCGACGAGGCGCTGCCAAGTATACCATTAGCGACTACCTCGAATTACCGGTAAGTACATACAGCTATTAACGGTACATTACATACATTTGAATTAATCGTCACGTATTGTATGGTGACATGTGTTACGAAAGTTGGTAGGATAATGTTGCTTCATTGCTCTTGAACTTACGGAGAGTTCGTCTCAGAGCGAGGAGTGTAATGATCGTGTCAAATATGCTCATTACGTTTAATCGTCGAAGAAAATGAGAACAATGCAGCGACTCGCTCTTTGCTTGAGGTAGATTGATTTAGATCGAGAGTAGGTTCAATCCGGGCGACAATGATCCGTGTGACATGCGCACGAGCCGACCATTCAATGCTAATGGAGCGGAAGAGCGCGCACGTGTAGATCTCTCTCATGATCATTACAGACATTGTTTCCACGAGCACTCGATGCCGGTTTCAGTTTCAAAACACCAAGTTGCTCACTGGAAAAAACTAACTTTCTTTCGGCATCGATTACTCTCAGAACTCAGAACTCTAAAAGGTAGAACAGAAAGCGAAATACTTCGTAAGTTGTTAAGCTTATCCTTTTGTAGACATAAGTACGTATGTGTAAAACGTATTCGTGATTCTGATTCTATCGACGCGACCCGCACATTCAATGATAGTTACAAAACGCTAACCTAGGGTTGGCAGAGTCTACATTTTATTCTTCTTGCATAACTTTTATTGCTTTTTGAAATTCTTTAGATCTGTGCCGATATATATAATTCACGAACGGATGTTTTCGATTGATAGGTTCTTTTAAATAGTTTAGTACCGCCTTGTGTTACCAGCCCTATAAATCGTGATGTTGCGATTTGCCCCTCGCCACGATGGTGGAGATATGACTTGGTACTAATACTAATACCTATCGCCTTTGCACTTACATAGCGCTATCATCATAGCATAATGATGAAAACTATGGTTCGGAACCTCCATAAGCGTGACCCGTTGATTTTAGCGAGGGTTTTCAAAAAGTATTTAGATTTCGAGAAGTCTTTATTTTTAAACCTATAAACCACTTTTACTGTTGATAATATGTGGAAATATGACTGAAATAAGACAGATTAGTTAATCTGATGTCAATTCTTATATTGGCTGTTATGATTGAAAAAACATTTACAAATCAAATAACTTATTGTGAAATTTTTTCAAAGACTTTGAAAATAAAGTCAAGCATATTGGGTACAGTTACGACTCTAAATTAGCAATTATAAAATCTACAACATTAAGTCATGCATGACAAATACTGTTCCTGAGAATGCAGGTGACTAATGACTTCGATGCTAGCCAACAAATCAAGGTACACGATATGAAGTTAGTAGAAATTAGCCAAGATGTACATAATTAAAATAACGAAGATTACAGAACCTACACAAGAAGAGTTATATTGTTATTTACGCACCTGTAGGAAACATAAATACTAACGTATATAGTAATCTAAACGCATCTAATATATATCAAACGGAGGCTTTATGTACTTTGTAAGAAACGTCATATCGCTGCGTAAGGTAAAGGGTTTACAAGCGGCGTACGCGCATCGTGCTGAGAGCATACAGACGGATATATGAGTAAAATCTTATTTATAGAACATTTCATCTCATCTGCACGAATTCTAATAACAGTCGCCGCGGTGTTGTATGCAAATTGAAAATAGTAGGAGTTCAAAAGTGGTTTAACAAGGTTTTACGTCGAATAGCGACGCGTACGTAGATTGACTTTAAGCTTAACTTATAGGTCGTTTTTGTCGGTAATGTGGGATGCTGTGGACGATGTGATCATGTAAAGGTCTACAATTACTAGTATGGCAAGGCGAGGGGCGTTAATAAGGAACCAGATTTTTCTAATTTAAATAGACGTATACGATGCACAAAGTAGTGTGCAGCAATATCTGAACAACCTTATGTATATTTTAAGTTTAGCTAGATATAGTAGGTACATAGGTACATATTTGTAGATGTTTTTCAAAGCATTTATTGATACTTGTCTAGTTAGTCAATATATCGTTAACTGTATCATACAAAATGTTGCTCTTCGTTAAAATTGATTGTAGCATGAATGCAGGCTAACCTTACCCGCCCACGCGCGCGTTTACAAATGACTGCACTTGACCGTCCCTAGGAACAAACTTAATCCTATTGAATTTGATACCCTGCTGCAGAAGAAGCGAGAAATATTTCCATCATAAATATTATGTTGTTGCTAAAATTATGTATGTTTCCTTATTCGCGTCACAGACATGGTTATGTAAAGATTGTTAATTTTATACAGGCAGGATTGTCTAACGATAAATATCGTGCCAATGATGTTGAGAATGCGGCAGGATGTGCATTTTACGATAATGAGCAAATATACACACCTTCCTCTCTCGATTTAAAGGCAGATTAGATAAGTAATAACATGGATTTATTCAAAAGCATTGAGTATGAAATAGATAGCGGCCAATTAAAAATGGAAAAAATAAAACTATGAGATTTTCAGTGGTGAGAATGATGTAGTTAGGATCTGCTTTATGCAAGATTGGTACTTTTCTAAAGGATCTTAAAACAAGAACAGTTTGCGCATGATCATCACAAGTCTTGGCTATTAATGATATTTGGGTTTTCCATTAGTCTGCAGATAGATACTTATGTGTTTTGTAAGTTTGACGTTACTAAATTTTTACAATGTGATAAACATTAATGACAAAAGGACTTTCGGTCTTGGCGATTCTTAGATATGAACTCGCAATTTGTTTTTAAAGAGCTCTACAAAAATCTTCCTCATCTATTTATATACTCGTGAAAGTACGTGTAATAGCAGCCGTGGCCACTACAATCACCGGATTGGTATCTAAAGTGTGAACACATCGCGAGGCGACGGGACGCTTCGTGCAGGGAATGCTAAGCGATACTGCGTGTGAGCACTGAAATCTAGATAGACATTAGATACTGTTATAGGGCCACAGCTTATTGTGTGGCGGTAGCGAAGTGTGGGATCTTCATCTTCCTTGAGATATTCTTGTATTGTTAAATTGTGCATAGCATTGTCTTATCGTAATGCTTATTCATAAACTACATGTTGTGCTAGTAGCATTATTTGCAATGATAGTGTTTATAAAAGACACTCTTCTTACACTCTGAGCTGTGCAGACTGAGGTCCATTTAACCCCCCAATTTTTTCAGAAACTATAGTCAGGACTTGTATTCTGTGCCTAATGATATACCTATATTTCGAGAATAAATGTGTTTTTGTACTTTAAAATATTGTTTACATTCAGAAAGACGTGGATGTTGATAACACTAACATTCGGAAGGTATCAGCGTCACTTTTGTTCTATTTTCGACTTTTACTACATCCTAATGATCTCGTAAAATGAGGCAGACATTAGAAACGTTTCATTATTCTACAATAAACTCGGAGGCCGATGGAATAGTCGAGGATAATTTTGTCTTGATTATACAGGTATATCTTGTAGGTAGGTAGGTAAATAAAATGCACTAGCAATGGAAAATAGTAAAATGTATTTTAAGATTTACGATAAAGAATCCTTCTCCATCTGCGTTACTTACCGCCTCTAACAAGTTGCCAGTAAATAAATATGTTGCAGCACTATCAATCTATTACTCTTCTGTCAAAAAGACTAATCGGTTGGCTACTGCCCCCAGTACCTCCCGGTACGCCCCCGCCGCCATCTCGAGGCCATGGCCTAACATTCCGAAGCCTCACTCCACCATCTGCATACCATCTGAGATTGCGCTGATTACCTTAGAACTTGCAAACTGGTCGTATTGAGGACATTAGGATACGATCTCGATTCTACATCGGTTTTAAATACGCGTCAATGACATTTTAACGCTGTGCCCACTACTTAGAGATGCTATCTTACTATTGCTGCTATCAACAATGTATACAGCTAATAGATAGATAATTTATTAATAAGTGTGACATAAATGTTATGACATAGAATTGCGTCTAATAAATTTTGTTAGTAATTTACATCCATTTCGTATGTAGAAATGTCTCAAGGCTAACCAAATAGTCGCTTAAGTGGTTTTTACACAAAACATATGGTTTGGGCAGGTGATAGTGTTTTTTGAGCAAATAATAGGTACCATACCGCGAGCCCATATGTCATATTTTTGATCTCGGTAACAGTTTTCAGTCTACTATTTAAAGTTGTTAGCTACAATGAGTTTGTTTTGGGGAGTCCATTTTTATATGACGTCATCCTCTGGCAAGGCCTTATAAATTAGTCATGATAATAATTGTCTGCAACTGTGCTAGACCGAATATATCTTTGTCTTAGACAGTTGAGATTGAGGTGCGTAAAGTTGTACATACGAGACTCTATACATAGAGCTGCGCTGGTTTTCGACGTCTATGTATCTTATAGTTTTCCAGTTTTTCCACACACACTCACACACACATTTTATAATATTAGATAACAATCAGCATTATAAATAGAAAAAATCACCACGTAGATATTTTAATGGACACTAAAAGCTCAAGGAAAACAACGATGTTAAATACTTAATGTGGAATCTAGGGATTTGCTTTTGAAATTCTTTCGTATGTCCGGAGCGGACGTTCCATACATACTGAAGGATCGAAATAATATTTACTGCAGCCATTTAACTCTTAACCCAAGGACACAAAGTTCAATATCGAATAAGGAAAAGTAAATGAAAATAAGTTCAAACGTTGAGCAGAGAATAGCAATGATCAGTAAAGATCGGATTTTAAGACAAATACGTGTATTTTGGGAAAAGCCAACAAGACAGTGAAACCTATCTTATAATAAAGAAAGTTCATCTGAATATTTTCTCTTCGTTCGGTTTTATGGGTTCCGTTTGACTGGAAGATTTAATAGCGATGTCCGATAAACAACAACAAGAACGGTTCACATCCACATTGCTGCTTCATTAGTCATACGCCATCGTTGATTGAAGAAAAAACCTTCTTGGTTAACACACCTTAACGAAAAATCTATATTATTATAAGTATCCATGATACCAAAATAGGTATTACGTAGCCACAAATCGGTTTTTGTTGAAATTCGAATTGAACAGCCCGTATCTTGCCAAAGACTCGTTGCCTTTTCTGGCCACATTTGTGATGCGACGTGCCAAGCTAAAAACACGTTATTTTCTTAAATTGATACAGAAAGTCTGTATTACACAATAAGACAGGTAAACTACGTACTATGTTACTTATTTCACCATATACTTTTCGTAACAGTGCACAAGTTTCTTCAAGAAGATCTGCATATGCTTATTATTTAAATGTTAAACTTCGATAGTTGTTCGCATTGACGTCTCATCTTGGACGCTGTGACTTATGACTTGCCTAATAACTACTGTACGATAGTTAAACGGGTTGTTGATATTTAAATTGTGTTGATTGTTTTGTTCATTAGGCAATGACTTACAATGAGAGTAATGCATTTACAAGTGCGGAGATTATCTGTTGTTGAGTTCGTTTGTTCTACTGCCACAAAAACATCATATTTATACATAAAAATAAATAACTAGTAGCAATATCCTATGGTTAACATTTACAGTGTGGAATGCAGAAGCCAGAACTTGTCTTTACCCCAGGAATCTATTTCTATCGTTTTTACTATCTTACCCTTTTAGAATAATCTGGGACGGTAACGATGAATGACAAATCTTTTTTTATCTCGAAACTCATTTTTATCTGCTATTTATTATCTTGGGCATTCGTCAGCCTGGAGTGGTCTCTTAGAAAGCTCGGTGCTAGTGCAATAAACTTCATACTGTCACTGGCGCCAATACTTGTTGGTCTACATCCTATTTATGTGGTTTATCTAAGAAGTTCTTCGTTTTATGTAGGATGTAGAATGTACATGCATCGTGATTATGAATTGTAACTCTTATTTGAATAAAGACAAGGTCTTAGAATTGCGCATCTAAGAATCATCTTGCATTTTAAATGGAATGCTCAGAAACTAAATAGGAACATAATGTATGGGTTATATTTGAATTAGATCACATTGACACATAAATAATTATAAATATGTTAAAAACATATAACGACAAACCACATATATTTATTTGTTAGTGATGTTAGATAATTAAGATTCTAATTTGGAAGCGTTTGCTACATCATCCACGTACTTGACGAAGGTTTAAATGCCATAAAACCATCGTTTAAATTAAGATTAAAATTGGAATGCCATCCAACATTTATAAAATACCACCTATTATAAACATGCATTTAGTAGAGGTGTCAAAAGATATTAATTAAAATTCATAAGCATACATACGAAATTTTTCTGATTTCATTTTATTTAATTTATTACAAAATTATGTGCGCTCGATAAAAATACATAAAAATAAACCAACCTTCGCCTTTTAAGGGGAGAGTGGCTCTAACGATCTTAGTTTGGATATATCAGGATATAATTTTCCAAGATAGTAAGCTTATAATATATATACTTTTAGGGACGGCATACCAACCAATTGGTTACGGTAATAAAACGTGTCTTGACTGTACAGTAGATTTTTAGCAAAGGTTTGGCAACTGCTCGAATACAAACGAACAATTCTGGAGTATAAATTATACCGTTGTCTTCATCATGAGGATGCATTTCACAAGCAGTCGGTATGTGAATTGGGATCGACATTATAAAGGTATATAATCGACGTTAAGAGACTATGTTAAGAGACCTAAGAGAAGTTAACATAAACGGTAAAAAAGATAATTAACGTAAAACACAACCCGATGGTTTATTACATAATTGATGTTGTCAGCGGCCGAATGCTTAATTCGTTAATGGAGCCAGTTCCCCTATCCTCGGCCCTGGTAATGGCGAAACGTCTAACGGTATCGGAGTACCAACACATTTGTTGATTGATGAACTCTTAGTTGGTGACACGGTAAATTTACGACGGATGCCTTACGCCTCGGTGGCAACTGATCGTATGTCATGTCACGTCTTAAAAGCATCTTGAACGAAAACACTCTACTTCTGGATAAGACTGTTATAATATATGTAAGTTATTGAAATCAATAAGCAAAGATCACGATAGATCGCTTGATTCAACAATGTGTGTGTGAGCATCATTGCATCAGCTCTTTGATCTGAATAAATATTGAATTGGAAATCTAGAAACAGTTTGCAATACGTGAGACGGCAATTATAAATACTGTTTTCTGTCACATCTATGCTGTGGTGGTAAGAAATTCATAATAGTATCAATTGGCTGTATATTAGCAGTGGTGCGTGTGCGACTACCAACAGCCGCCCCTCCCAGTTCTGCTTTCTACACGCGCGATTTCACTGACGGCGCCCGCGCTGCCACCGACGCTCCCAGCTTCTTTTTGTACTAACACACGCGATTTTTCACAAATACTTACAGTTTTCACACCTGTACGATACGAAGCTACGGAAATAGGCTTTGGATTTTGATTGCAACAGCAAATTCTCACGACCAAACCCTTTACTATGGTGTATGAAACCTCGCATCGTAAATAGCCCGCAGTCACACATTCTTTAGCAGGAATTCCGAAACAACGAACTACATTTTATCTCAATTCTCCCCGGCTGTGCCCAGTAGTATCAATGTCTTAGATAAGGCAATAAATTCTGCGGCCCTTACAATAGGATTCTTCGTATATTTGTTGCGCGTGCGCTTGCTCTGCACTATCAAGCTCGCCGAGGCTTTCTTTGAGATGCCATGACTCATAACTGAGTCAGAACTCAGATCATCTGACTAACGCAAACCTTAACTTATTGTTTGTTTTCTTAGCGCTTCCATATTAATCAGGATATTATCTAAAGTGGTTTCATTTAATACATTAACGTCTACTATAGAATTGAAACACTGAACCTGAGAGAACTGCCAAAGATAGAGTCGTGTTCGGCTGGAAAATGAAATGATTCGGAAATTCATGAATACAAAATCAATATAGTAACTTCAAAGATAATAACGCACATTCTATAGACTTAATACGTAATAAAAAATAGAAAAAAACAATTCTTGTTTATCGATAAAATGTTTCTCTATGCTTAGAGGTCTTAAAACAGGTTGAGCGCCAATGAGTCATGTCTTATAAAATGGTGCTTTTGCGTTACAGACTGAGCTGGGTTCTATTGAATAAACAAGTAAACACGACGTAAAGACAAAGACAGCAATATGTTATACAGTTGATCTTTGTGCTTAACTTGTGCCTTGGATGCTGATATTTAGTTACTACGAATTACGTTATTCAAGTAAACTACGCAGCGGAAACTCACATATTCCGGTCGTGTTATGTCCAACATCCGTTCTATTGTGCCCATTCAATTCTATTGCCGAGGTAAACGCACGCGAGCCTCAACCAAATGCGGTTCGTTTGATTCGAATGGCAGCATCTATAATAACATTGATAATCTCAGCATTAATAGTGCCAAAACTAATTAATTTAGGAACTTGCCGCAGTTGGCACACGTGCTTACTGATCAAGATTTATGAAGTGTTGGAGAAAAAGATATCGTATAAAAAAAACTTGCCTTCAAACAACCACATGTTTTTGTGCATACAGCGGAATCTTCAAAGTAAATCAAACAATTTGAATACACACCGAATGAAGGACGACCGACACACGTGTCCGCAAACATTTTTGGGCTCTGTTTGTACAAAACTGAGGTCTTAATAATCTTTGTTGTTTGTTGATCTATGGCTGCCCTTAAATTTTGTACCGAATTTACTTGGTCGTATCGTTCCGAACCAAATGTATATAGTGATACTTTGTTGGAGGCCATTTTTTGGCCCGTACTTGTAGCGTAGGCGGTTGATGCGTCAATGACCCGCAAAACTTGCGAATCCGCATTCAGCAGGTAGCACAACGGCTTAGTTTTGATTCAAAAAAGCGATTTACTTATTGTTTGGCAAAATTCTATCGAATTTACGGCCGCCACCTTGAGTCATCGGTTACAATAGGCTTACTCCGGGCTTTTGCTAGCTACTTAGCTGTTTGCCTTGTTTGGTAAGACACTTTCGGAATGCCGTTCATTAACCAATGCGGCGGTGCTTGTCTCGAAGGAATGAAGCCCTAATTATTTTTTTACTAACTGGGTTATAATCCAAGCAATTCTTGTATTGCTCGTCGGAAGGCTTGTCATTTACAACTAGTTCCGTGACCTCGCTCACGCATTCCCGCGCCTGCACCTAACTGTACTTTCCCGTTGACTTAATGCCGACTTTGGACAGAACCTGATCTTAGGCAAGTGTACATTATAGCGCTGAGATGGCGATCGGCTGTTGCAATTTAATTATATTTTGTGTATGCGAAGCGAAGCGGGCGTTGCGTAGATCCCAACGGACCAGCCGAAGCCGTAGCCTCTGGCTGGGCCCGCGTGCCGCGCATTCCAGCCGAGTGCCGCCGAGGCCGGCCGAAGCGGCCCGAGCGAGCTGCTGCCCGCGGCCGACTTCACACCGGAGTATGCGCGAGCGCGGCGAGAACGTCTCGTCTGTCTGCACAAGCTATCTGTCAACAAACTTCTCCGTCGGAAATAGCTGGCAGCTCAACTTTCGAGTGATCCTTTCCAATATTGACTGGTTTATTGTGTAGTGTGAGATCTCATCAGAGAACTCGTATTGTAAGTTCGGCATTGACTCTGTGGAGGAACCGTGTTATTTTTTCTTTTGGATCGCGTGCAACGCTCGCCGTGAGCTGGAGACGCGAACGTGTGTGAGTGACTGTTCCGTCTACCTACATGGAAAGTAGCCCTTGATGAAGCTAGTGCTCCGAACCTATCCACCGGATTTTGTGATGTCTTATGATTTACGGTAAATAAATGTCTTATGGTGTGAGAGTGTTATTTTGTATTCATCTAGCGGGTGACGATTCTATGGCCTCGATACTTCGACTTTGTAGTATTCCGTTAACTTACGATTGTTTTTTGATTCATCTTCCGCGATTAAGATTTTATAAATATGTCAAACGGTTGTTAGTACAACGTAACAAACTAAAGATTCATGAGAACCCAAGCATGCGATCACAACAGCGTCAGGTATGTGGGCACAGACTGACTGATGAAATAGCTTTGGAGAAACAGATTATAACATTCAACACTCACCTATCTAATTCCTAAAACATACTACATAATACGGCAATGCTGTAGTAATAAGTATGTGACAAATTCAAATTATATATGCTTGCTTAACAAATTGGTGTTTATTGGCACATACTTGTAACTTCAATCATAACTTTAAAACAATCCCTTGCAAAAAACCAATGAACAAATGTCTAAAATCGGATAAGAATTCAAGCTGAACCGATTACGAGTAATACTTTTACACGTTTCTAAATCGATATAGGTATACATAGTAATCAATCAAGTAGATCATGTCATTGATAAGTTCCAATTTACGGAACTAAATACTTATAAATAACTCATTATTTCTGTGTTACTGAAAGTTTTATTTTTGTTTTCATCAATAGCATAAATCACTTTCTCTAAAGTATATAAATTGCTACCATAACTTCAAAAATTCGCTCCTAGAACAATAACGTCATCGACGGAACCATAATTAGATTTTTTAATAATCTCATTCAGACAGGTTTTAGCGCGCCTATTATCAGAATGTAAAAACGACCTCCAACGGAAATATTCATCAATATTCGTCATGTTAAAAACCGGTAATACCATAAAGGTAAAAGGTTACTTAGCAATAACAATAAATAGCCAATACTCCTATATGGTAGACACCGTCACGTTCCAGAAACACCTGTCTATTTGGGTTTTTTGTAAATCACAAACTATTCCGTTTAATTTTTACATTCAGATTTTTGTCTATATCAGAATCCATAGTTATCACACATACTAACGTTTATCTGAGGATTCTACCAACCGATCTCTTCAAACTTCTAATTATTAACTAATTTAAACAAATGAGAGAACCTCAACATGATACAGTGATCTAGTTGATTTGAATTCAATTGTTGCTATTACTAATGCTGTGATATTGTTGTCACTCGTTGTGATATCATCGGTTCAAATTGGTTTAAGATTATATACATCTGGTATATCTGGTCCAGTATCGGTTCCAGTGTAATCCGAATGAATTATTAATTTTGTAAGCCATATAATTATGTTACTTTTTAGATAACTTGCTGTCAATCTAAAACAAGCGCATGGATACATTTGAGCTTTCCAACACAGTTTTGCCGCTAAAATAAAAGCTTTGATACATATAATAACTGCTTAAACCATCGAAATAACAAGCAGGACTAATAAGCCTTTGCATTGTCTGTACCACATATACGGTCAGCTCACACAGTCCAAACTTAAACAATCATATCACGCCGGACGTATTATTACATCAACCTGAATGTTGACACTAAACTTCACAACATGTTACTGCATTATAATTTTCAATGCTGGGAGTTATAGCGTCCTTTGTCTATAATTTGAACTTCCTCTCGTGCGGCACTCGCATGAACATCATCATCTTCATCGTCGTTACACTACTTGCTTGTAACCAGTTACTGCTTCTGATTTCTATCCCTAGCGTAAACATCCGCGACCGCCTGCAGGGCTTGTTTGGCGACTAACGCTTTCTATTCCCGGACCAAACCGCCGGATCCGGAAGAATTCTGATTATAACCTCGTTACTGCCATACCAGATAGAACACATGACTTTTCGTTTTAATTCTCCGACTAGTCTCTTAGAATGTTGTCGTTACAAATGTCATCATTATAATGTACTTAGTGTTTCTATCTTTGCATACGTAATTCTGAATTTG
The DNA here is from genome assembly GCA_914767815.1 of Eupsilia transversa. Classification (NCBI taxonomy): domain Eukaryota; kingdom Metazoa; phylum Arthropoda; class Insecta; order Lepidoptera; family Noctuidae; genus Eupsilia; species Eupsilia transversa. The sequence goes on along the minus strand of OU611890.1, from coordinate 7,613,208 downwards.
TAGCGTGCACGTTTTCTTGCTATGCTTTCCATATTCGTAATTTTGCTTCTGTAAGCGGTGTCGAGTCTCGATTTCTGCTAACTTTGAATTTGTATTATATCAATCTTGGTTCCAAGATTTAGTTAAAATTACATTTAGTTTATGATCAAATGTTTACAATATGGTTCTTGGAATACTGCAGTAATTTTTTCAAAGACCTTTACGGGCTTCGCAAACATCCCAAAGGGTACGTCAAAAGCAGTATGAATGGAAATAGGTCGTAGTACCTGGTCTAGTAAATAGGGTTAGTGAAGTAGGGCTTCACAAGTGCACGTGTGTGGATGCCTCGAGAACCGAGACTAGCCATGTTTACTCACGCGTGAACGTTGTTACCCACTACCAGATTATATAGGATTTCTTCTTAATCTTTTACAGCATTGTATATTAAATGAGATTAAGGTTGTTGTGGCCATAAATTAGATTTCCGACACGTGTTTATTGACTAATAATAACATCTCGGATTCAAATCAAGGAAGCCTTGTCACGGAAGTTACTCTGCTCAGAGTAATAAATGCTTTATTGACAGAAACACGCCACACAACACAAATTACTTAATAAAACAACGATACATGCTGTTATATAGGCCAAATGAAATGAATAAAGCAGTAATTTAAATACAATCAGCCAAATAAAATCACGTCATAAATAATTTGCGAGTTGTTTGACGTTTCCATACTTTCTCTGCCCAAGTCAATAAACTAAGTAACAAAGCTGAAGGGCAAAAGTTAAGTAATGAATCTACTTTAAAACATAGCCTACAGTGTTTATCCAATATTCCTTTTGAAATTAATGAGATCAACGCAGTTTTTGCCACTCTGATGCCCGTTGCTATTGAAAATGATTAGCCTTTTTGTACTTTGTTCGTCATTGACACAGTGATTTCTCTAATTAGCTCAGAGGTCATTTTCATTAATTGTACTGCCAAACGCAATTTATGAACTTTGTCATTATTGTTCAATTATAATTTCATCGGTAGGTAGGTGTTTCTTAATTTGCTGATGTTCGTGAGTCTGTAACTGAGTTTGTCTTCATACTATCGCTTATTACCTTGAGTGGGTTTTTTTTTTTGCAGATTCTTTGTTAATTTTCTATTAACACTCAGAGGCATTAATTAGTAGCATCATTATATTAACCATGCAGCCGTCACTAGACGTTAAGAACTCTGACATACAGTTGCCAGTTGAGGCAATTGTTCGAATTACGTTATTTTCATTTTATCTGATTCACGCTTTAAATTGTACGTAATGAGCGAACAGCTTCACTTGGCAAGTCATCGTTTTGACGCCTCTTTTGATGCCACTTTTTATAGAAGAGCACTCAGAAGTAATCGATCGTTTTTAGAAGGAAGGTTCCACGTTTTTGTTTGGTGACAGAGAAAAGCCGTTTTTATCAATTTTGGTTCCAACGACGTCGATGTATTACGGTAAATTATAGGTATTTGTAATGTTTTAAAAACTTTCACTTCCCAAATTCTACTATTGGAAGTTAGAAAGGTTTACTTAATGAATTTAAGACAAAAACACCACTTTTAAGTTTGAATCTAAACACTGTATGCGAGCGTAAGTGGGCGGAGTTAATGATGCAAGATAAGATATAAATTGGCCTCAGTAATTATCAAATTTCACGCGTCTCTCGCTATTTATCGGAGAATATATGGTTAGCCTGATTTTATCGTTTACGACACACGCTTGTTTCATAACTACTACACTCATGTACGTGGAAACCAGTGAGTGTGAATAGACACAACTGAACATGGTATGTCAAGATCTATGGGTACAAATATCGACATTTGAAAAAAAGGTCACAAGTACTCATTGTTTATGGTGTTTTTGTGTCGGTCTCCAAACGGATTAACATCTCGTGACAAACTTGGGCTGCATTAGAACGTAGTTAAAAGCGGACGGAAAGAATTTTTATTGCTCTCCGAAAGGGGACATAACATTTTATTATTTTTAGGAGAAAGAAAAGATAATTAACGCGCATCTGGATATAAATACGTGAGAAATTTGTTGGAAATATGTTTTATAACATTCAGTAACAGATAATTAGAACAAAGTGGACATAACATAAAGTAACAAAGGAGAAGTAAATCCAAAATTTACGAAAGGGATTAATGTAAAGCGCAAGTATAATGGAATGCTTTTCCCTATAACGGAGTTCTCTTTAACAATCTAATCTAATGAGCACGTAACAAAGTTTGTTTGACCTACAGAAGATGTTGTCCTCCCGTTACGAATAGACATGCTTGGTAAACAAGTGACCTAGAGAAAGCAAGCCAGCTTACGACGAGGAGCATAATATAACTATTGATGTATAATAATTCCTTGACCTAGTGCTTATTAAGGCTAAAACTGGGGTCACCAGTACTGGTAATTGATTTGTAATTGGAAATAAATTAAACGCAAAAAAATGTTCTTAGGGTTGTAACAGACATATTCAAAAGCCAACGAGTACTATTCAAGGCTATTCCATGGAGAGAAATATGAACGAAGCAATAAATCGTTTCTTATAGAAGATGGCACAATGGGTCTTACAAATTACTTGATTGATTGCAACCGTTTACCCAATAACATTGTTACTCTGACTGTGTCTGTGGTCTTACATCCAATGTATGCAAGAAGTGGGAGCTATTCAGCTAAAGGCAGCAACACCTGTGCGTGTAGAACATACATCCTATACTATTAAATTAGCAATATTTATATTTGTAATCACGTTCTCGAAAACGGCTCTATCGATTTCGATTTAAGTTGCAATATAGGGGTTTACAGGGGCGAAAAATCGATCTAGCTGAGTCTCATATCAGAGCAGAGCTCGATCGCCCAGGTACCTACTAATGTTTAGATTGCCTCAATAGAAAAGCAAAGAAATTAACTATAGACATTGGATGAGCGTATCAGAGCCAGCGACCGGGTTATAGCGCTCCCATCGACGTAGGCAACAGTTAGAAACATTTAAATAACTCTGTCACGCTGCGGCTAATGTATACGAGTACCAAGTAACGGTCCCGCGCCCTTCATAACATCTTGAGGCTGTGGTGAAGTAACCCGACCACACTCCCATCACTGTTTGACACTCCGTAAACGAACAGACAAACTGTTGACATAACTGAAGTGCTTCAAAAAAATTAATATTCCTTAAAAAAACAAGAAACCACACGCAACTTTGTGACAAATGCTAATGCCTGGAACAAATAAAGAAATGGTCTTACTGTTAAGTAAATCAAAGTGTACTTCGTGTCGGTAGGTTAAACTTTACGTCGCGTAGACAACCATCAAATAAATCGGTTATAATCTTATCTGTGAGATTACTGAATATCCCTCCACGGAACGCATCATGTAGGCGTTAATATATCTGCTGGGTTACACCAATATTATGTTTATTTTGAATATTTTAATGTAAAGTAAGCTCAAATAAACTTGAGGGTTTTGGCTTTCACTCACGTCTCGTCATTAGAGTAAGCGACTCCGTGTTCCGCGGTTACTCGTTTACTTTTAAGTGGCACAAATTTGCTAAAAAATAAAATAAAAATGTAAACAAGTAGCAATATATTTTGAACAAAGTATTTTTTTCATGGTAAATATTGCCAACAGGTTTTGAGTATATTTCGAAATTATAAAATTCTTTCACGCTGTGCCTATAATCTGAGCCATGCTTAAAGTAATGTCCCGATTATGTGGATAGCGAGTGATAGTGGTGTCGTGCGGGTCAACGCGACGGGCAACGAGGTGGGCTGCGCAGTGAGCGTGACGTCTGCCACCCGATAGCCCATCTCACGAACGACCCACTTCTGACTCAAGGTCACCGCCTGACCCCCTAAACTTTGTAACATTTCCTCAACCTACACCTGAAATTGGAGCACAGTTATATAACCTCCACTGAAACATACGCCGGCGGGCATTGAACTCACCCACTCACCCCTATATGGCAATTGGTCCGGGCCATTCTTCGACCGTCAAAATACTGACATGGCTTGACATGATGCAAAGAAATAAAAAACCCACGGAATGAGAAGAAATTTATTATTCTGATGCGTCATCGATCATGCACATATTCATGTGGGTTCATTTCGGGATACCAGTGTTTTTATTTTATTGCTGGATTGCGCTGAGCTCGAAGTAAAACAAAATAGGGGAATTAAAAAACTATTGCATTTAACTTGGTTTTTGAACTAGAAAATCAGTTAAAAAAGGGTCCGCTTTGGGTAATTACGATTTAGGTGGGTGGATGTATAAACATGGTCGTGCGCCGGCTACGCGACAGATTTGTAGATAGGGCGCCAATCAGAGCGTGTGCGCGCGGTATCACGGGCTTTCTGATACACAACACAACACACTTTCTAATCTACGCCTTTGTCACTGCGCTCGACTATTGGCTAACTTGTCTTTATGCCAGACTTTCGCCAATTGTTTTCACGCTACATTTGATTTCTTCACGGTTTTCTTGGCTACAAAATCTAATATATTATTTTGGGCGGTTGCATCATAGTATCAAATCATCTTCAATACTTTTTGGCAAGCATCTTCTACTGCACTGTTTCCCATCAAACAAATAACTAACTAACGCTGATTTAGTTCGTCGTGAGAGTTTTAAATTCGTTTAATCTAAAACTGCGGTTAACCAGCACGGTGTCCAGATTATATTGCCAGCTTACGGGGAGTTAGTTTCCAACGACGAATTCGATCCGAGGTATCCTCCGTCCCAACGCTCCGTGAAATAGGAGAGCAGATTGACAAGAAGCTTAGCCGCAGTGGCTCTCTTGATAAGGTGACGTGTATGCGTGTATTTTAGAAGTGCGCGGGGATGTGGTGATGTGCGCGGGGGGATGGCTGTGCAGGACCGGTCCGCGTACCGGTTTGCTTCGACGTCGCCGACTTAGGACTAACCGTTTTATTAGCTGAGCCATGCTCCACAAACGATAGCTACCGAGTACCGACCGAGGCTAGCAGCCCTCGAGCGCGCGACCACGCACCTTGTTCTAGCAGTTACAATTCAAACATTCATTATCGACGTCCGTTGCATATGTAATTATGAACTTGAATTTTGACTTACCTAACAGTCGAACATGTTTAGCTTTCGGTCACAATACCAGGTGGCCTACTTCGTTACCTTGTAGAGGCGGCGCATTCACAATCGTCATAAAAAGAAGTAAACAATCGTCTCTTGACACAGGTGTAAAAGTGAAAATACAAGAATATTTCGTTTACGACGTGGCTGAGTGAAGTCGCGCGTGTTTTCGCAATTGCCTGTTCATAAGTCACAACATTTTAAGCCCTTCGTAGAATACTGTCACGCTGCGCTGGTAATCTCATTTGTGCTAGCTGCCAATGGTAGTTACGAACTGACCCACTTTGAATGCCTCTTCTACAGAAATATGCAAATATGTACATGTTACTTACAGATGTTTCGAATTATTTTCATTTAAATATTTAACTATAAACATGCTAATTGCGGGTAACATGACTATTGGATAGTTTCATGTTACTGTTTAGTCTAGAGAATCAATTTGCAGCTAAGTGTTATGTTACGTATTAGAACAACTTGCAATTTCGTTTTTAACAAACCTCACCGAATCATTGTAATATTCTATGGAGCCAGTTGTTATATAAAAGTAGACCGGAAAACTGTAGTAAGAATGAACTTGTAAATAAGAAAGAAGTCTTCCTCAGTTTTGTTTCTATTTTCGCTTTCAGTTTTGGCCTTGTGTTTCTCTTTGAGCGCGTCGTCGATGGCAACCTGCCACCACAATGTTTTGGACAGTGGCACACTTTCAAGTGTTTCCAACACGCCGCATCGTGTGATTAAGTCTCAGCTTTATTTAATTACAATATTAACTCGGTAACTGGGTTAACGAACTTAATAGAAGTATTCATAAACGTGTGAATAAAAAAACTCAACTGAACTTCTTTCGACACCTATTGTTTCCACATCAGTAGTACTATGGTCATGGTATAGGTATACATATTATAATATTATTGTGATGCATGCGTTTTGCTTTAGGACGGTAATAGTTGAATGCAAATGTGGACGCGTTTTGCCATTTCCGTCCGTCACGGTACGCACACTGTGTGAATGAATCACCAACAAAGCTATTTCGAGAGTCACTATCGTTCAGTAGAGTGACAATACCGAGGCAGATCGGTCAACGATCCAAATTGTCCACACCTGAGCGCGTGCCGCTGTGTTCGCATGCTAGGCACCTGTGATTGGAGAGGCCATGGAGAGTCGCGCCCGCTGCGGCTGAAGAACAGCCATCACAGAAGTAATGTTTGGTTGTAGGCGTTCCATCGTACGGGATAAATCAAGCTGCACAATATGGGTTTACATGGCTTAAGAGCTGATGGTGACTGGTCGTCTCAGCAGTGCAGTGGGTGATATTGGGCGTGATGTTCGAGTCGTTGGTGTCTCGTCTGACGTCGCCGCCGGTGTCGCGGCGCCGGCACACGGTGCACGCCGCGCGGGAGGTGTGCAGCGAGCCCGAGGAGGATGCGGCGCCGGTGCAGCGCCGCTCGCGAACCGCCAAGCAGCTGCTGGACAAGCGCAGGAAGGCACGCCTATCGTGCGCAGACCTCACCGCAACCGTCAATGCGGAGCCGGAGCGCTCGCGCATGGACGCGCTCAAGGCTTTCCTGCCACTGCGACAGTCCAAGTCTCTCGGACGCCTTGATGGTCTCAAAGAGGTGAGTTTTTCATTCTAGGATCTAAGTTCTGTATTTTTCCTGTTAAGTTGCAGCTGATTGTCAAGTTTTAAAAGGTGCTAAGTTTATGTATGACCAAATGTTTGGTTGCCAAGTGACCCAAGATGCATTATGTCTATTATTTACTCCTTATTGATAAAATTGACTCGTAGAATGTTCTCATTGGTACAACTAGCATAAGTTTTTCTTAAAAAGCACTTTACGTTAGAACGATGGAGTTACGGTAATCAACTTGCGACACTAGAGAACGCCACAAGTTGTGGTGACCTTCACGTCGCTCCCATGCGCGTGCGGCCGGCCTCGTACACCTGTTACGACCCCCCCCCCCCTCCTGCTACCCCCCTCACCTCCAAACCTCATGCACTGCTTGCACAACCAAAAATACCTAACATTACGTCTTGACCATTTTGTAAATAGCACAATAGACGCAGACCGCTGAGTGCGACGCACCCAACTCTGAAACACGTCCATGGTAACATCCATCGGGTTGCGAAACTGACGGCTGAGGGCGTTCCTATGAACTATGACATCACACCACCACGGATAAGACAATACAAACAATACAAGGGACTCGACATTTGACGGCATGACTCGCTGAATCTCTGACATGAATCATAATGCAATATAAGAATCAAGGAGCATGGTTTCAAGTGTAATAAGCTGCTCTCAGATTCCACTCAAGAGATTAGCTCAAACATGTTTTGATTTGGCCGTTATTGTACCCCGGAATTTAATAATAATAGGTAGTATCAACATGTTTTGCAATCATAATTCAGCGTGTTTTAAATTTTAAATAATTATGTAGATGATTCTCGCGAGTCGCGTGAATAGATTTTATTTGTTATACAAATTCGGAAACGATTCGTTTTACAATGTTAATTTCTGCTAACCTGATCTGCATTTCCTTATAAAGGTTTTGAGGTTGACGGTCCATGACCCACAAGCGTATGTATCGAGGACATCACTAAATAATAATAAATCAATGTAAGCTTTGACAGATTTGACACCTTCCTAAAATAATGGAAGATGAATAATAATTGTAGTAAAGAAAATATATTTAATGATATTCAGTTCGTTGATAAATTCTTTCAAGTTGCATAGTTTTGCAGTAACGTCTTGCGTAGAAGCCGTAGCCGCGGCCGTAACGACCTGCGCTATTCTCATAATTTATGCATAATTCCTAGAATATCTTCTGTTGACTTTAAAGGCTCATAAGATAAGATTTACTATTTCCTTGTTTGTTTTGGCAGACAAAAATAATATCGTAAATGTGCGTAGTCGTTAACAGAATGATGGAATTAACCGTCTCAGTTTCGAATATTTAACTTAATATATTCTAAATATGTCGAATGCTGAAGGTCTGACAAACAGTATTACCATATTCATAATTGCATTGTCAATCAGTGGTGGGAACTGGCAAGATTAAAATGATTTGGTGGCGAGGACAGCCGTGTAAAGTTCAGTTTGAACAGCAAGCACGCGGGCACCGTTACGACACACGCGCAAACCTTCCGATACTTTGCAGATAGTACAAGAATGCGAGATAGGCAGGTAGGGGCAGGTATGCTCGAGCGCAGCCTTGATGGCAGGTACACTCACACACCCACGCCGCTGTCACCACGCGCCTGCGCCCCGGTGGTGTGCGCGCTGTTTGCTCGTGTGATTTACAGACAAATGCCACGACTCCACTCGCGCATCTGTTCGTCCGTCTCTTTGTGAGGGCATCTCTATTGCGTTAACGCCTTTTGTCTGCTGCCTCGAATACGGAACATCTGCGTTTAAAAAGTTCTTATTAAATGATACCTACGTACCTGGATCGAGTGATAAATACAGCGTACGCGTAGCTACGCTCGATGCTTTTGATTGCTTTGTTTGTGTTTCGATGTATATCGCGACTCGTATAGCGGTTAATAAGACCAAATTACCATTAAAATAATAGTACACCATTAATTTTGTTTCATTTTAGTAGGTACTCATTTATCATATTTCCATTTGGTATAACGAAACTGAATTAATAAATCAGAGTACTATGTACAACAAGCAAATAATATTAAATGACTAATCTAAAGCAACTTAATTATAATTAATAATTCGCTTTTTTATTAACCTTCATTATCAACCTTCAATTAAGCTAATGTTTCTTAGGCTACTCATTTGAGTTTTATTATACAGGTTGTAATTGCCTATCTTATCTGCGCTAAAACAATACCTGCTTTGATAGTTATATTATGTAAGAACTGGTTATGTATGCAAAACATACCTTGTACATTGTTTTTAAGAACAAATTAATGTAAGGACAAAATGTCGCATAAAATTCCTGTCACGCTGGCCAGATTTTTTGCAAGACAGTGTAATACCAGAATCTCAACGCTGATTGGACTTTTCTCGAAGCATTGGTAACGGAACTGTTACTACTTACTACTCGTCACCGACGAGATCAATTAAGCGATTGTGAACGATAGACACAGCGATTGTATGAACCCATGAGTGAGGGACATTCACTCAACCCGCACGCCGTAAATGGCGATAGAATAGTGCCAGTATGGTCATTTATAACTCGTTTTCTTTCATTATGTATTAGTGATTATTTACATTTCATCATTCCCAGGGGGGTCCAAGAAGCATGTGTACAAAAAGTTTTAACACAAAGTGATATTTAGCTTTTTGTATAGTCCTACATGTAAATTGGAAACAAATGAAAAATACAAGCTTAAAATGTAAATTATAGAATTTTTATTACATCCACTATGCAATGTTTTTTTTGCCACATCCATTTTAATCATAAAGATACGGCGAAAGATTTTTTCTGACATTTTTATATGTAGTAACTAATGACCTATTCAGAACTTGTTTTGAATCTGCGCTCCGCAGGTTAGTTCTCTATTGACATAAAATAATCCCGCACGTGTGCTGAATTGCTGATAGATATAATTAACGCGTATCGACGTCCTACTTTTCGTTACAATCATAGTAGTATTGTTAGAAGACGATAACTCATTACATAGACTAGGTAGAGCGTTTCAAAGAATAATAAATACAATGTTAAGGAACTGCCTTGTTCACATATTATAACGACCAAGATTAACATAGTATTTGGGTATTCAAAAAAATACAATAATCCTCCAAAATCAATCATATTCCCCTCCCTATGGTGTTTGATAAACACCGATACATCTTTGTTTGAAAACTGTTTTTGAATTTGACTTTCATTAGCTTGGTTTACTGCGGAATATGAATAGAATATTCTATTCTATTCTAATAGTTCTTTATTTGCACAGAAAGTAGGTAGGTACAAGTTTCTGATGTAAAGTTTAAAACGATCCATATACTAACTACCTTAACTAAGGCATGCAAACAGTTTAAGCTAAGATAATTGAATAAAATTATTTTACATTAGTTTGAAGTTTTTTAAGAATATTTTATTTAAATATCTTGAATGACAAGCACTTTCGTAGGACTCTAAGAGACCTAAACTTCCGCGATCAGCCTTAGATTCTGTAAAATCATATTAATTTCTTGCGAACTTAATGTAATGAATACCCCCTACCTATGCAGATTATTATGCACCTATATCAGGTATCAGTATAAATAAAATATAATTTTGTGGTTGTTAGAGCGAGCGGAGGAGCGGACAGCATCGTCATTTGTTAGGTCCGGACAAAACATCGCCTTCGAAGAATTGCCTCATCTGCTATACGTGTCTTGTTTTATTTACATGTTCTTTATTTTTATCTGTTTCATCGTTAGCTTGTTGCTTTGTTTCTCAACATTATGCGCCAATATTATATTATGGCTTCGATATATCTTGTCGATTAGATTTATTTCTACCACACCTTTGTTACTCAGCGGCAAACCGGCAAACCGGATCAATGTTATTATGGCGCTCAATTTTATGCTAGTCTTTAACCAAAATTGACTGACCATGTTGATCATATAGTTGATTTAATTGCTAGCTAACTATTAGAACCCATAAGGATTGATCGAAATCTACAACATTCTTGTCGGGTTACGCTTAAGTCGGGTTTGTGATATTGAGGTAATGAACTTCCCTGTTTAAGAGCAAATGGCGTGTTCTTGGCATTGTTGTTGAGATACAGCCAAACTTGAGATATTATTTAGAGTAGCGATAAGCGCCTTGAGAGTGGACGTTAGATTTACGGCGGGATTTACACTTGCCAAAACGTTATACATTCATTTATAACATTTACGTGGGAAGTGATTTTAGAATAATGTTTATGGTTACTGGTGCACATAAAATTTGCGTGCCAATATAATTGTTTTATGAGAACTTACTGCTATGCTGGTAATGGAGCAATGCGTAGCTTTTATTAGAGTTTTCACCTAGCTCGTTAAACAGTTGTTGTCGTATAAATTGCAAACATTAGTCTTAAATTGTTTGTTTTAATTAAAATGCCTTTAGTAAAAGTTCATTACTAAACGGGTTCTGTTTTCTTTAGAAATGCGACGTCGGTATTGGCAAAAAGTTAAGGAGCATGCAATTAAAAGGAGTCGTACAAATAACAGATCTGTCTAGCCGAGTGAGGTTCGGAGGAAGAGGGCACTGTTAAAGGTCCCTTGCTTTTCCTTTTAGAGTTGTTGTTGACATTTTAAGTATAGTTATATCTACATGCAGATATATAGATCTATAACTTGATACTCGTCCTCCTTGTTGGTCAATTTGATTCGAAATTTTCAAATAAACGCAACTCAAGGATGTATTCAATGTTACTGTGACTAAGATACCTATATACATGCTGAATGTCTCTGGAATTCTATCGTCATTATAAACAATCACTTGCTGATCAATCTGAATGCCGTTCCAATGTCTACAATGGACTGATTGGGTTGCTACAATGGTTTGTTGATTTTTGTATTTTGTTATCCTCTTGATATGTCTTTGCGAAAGGGAGTGTCTGAATCTTTCTTTCCGCCGTGTAGAAATTCCTTTCAACTTAATTAATTTCTGGTGGAACATTCGTGGTTTGCCTCTCGGTGTGCAAGTCAAATGAATCTTTTATATTTGTTCTCATTAATTTAAATGTTTAAACTGTTTGACAGGCTAATTTTAAATGCTCTCATCAACCTGACAATATTTTAACTCGCAGCTTGGCTGGAATTTGTTAATAGTATGTTTGCTAATAAATCACTTACAAATGTTTATGTAAATCATTAGTTAGGTAAGTCAATAATTTTAAATGTTGCATTACGAAATTGTTGGCGGCGACTCATTCCTACATAGAGTCTTCAAGCCGCCCATTTAAAATTAAAAGCAGATAAGAAATATCGCCGTTTATTTATATTCAGTCAGATCTTGGGTGGACCATTAACAGCTTACCACACGGTTCACCAAAAATATATGTCCATTTTCCTTTTTCTAACACGTTTATTTTGTTGGATAGACCCTTCCATGTCTTGAAGAGCACATGGGTCCTCATGCAAACATCCATGACAATCGTCACAGACAGTGCTTAGGAACAAGGTACCTACTTCCCGCTAGTTGAATTTAAAACCGAAATAAACTCGCCTCGACAATTCTTTAGCACTTTTATAACTGTACTAAATAGAATATATCTCAAGATTTTAACTTTTTTGTCAGTTTGACTAGAGTATTTCTCTTCACAGCTGCGACACACATAGTGACTATGACTAGCGAGGTTATTACTCTCGGCAGGCGCGATCCATCTCGCACTGCGTCAGCGCAACTTGAACGTTACTTACGAAGTTACGAGTGCGTTACGTTCCATTGTGTGCTTAGTGCTTAAGCATTGACAACATCTCCACACGTCAAGACGTGATGCAGTATCCGTTACAGTGGAAGAACGTACATTTGTAACCTGAAAAAGTAAATATTACTTGCTAGTTTATTTGTACCTACAGTGTTTTTGAATTGCTGTATGTCTAATTTATTTCAATTGAGTGTGGTTTCATATCTTTTAATATATAATTATATTTTAAATTTATTAACTTCCAAAATCTGCATGAATAATAAAGTAAATTATAGAAGAAAAGAAAAAAAAAAGATAAATAAAGAAAGAACAAGAAGATTAATAAAGATTTTAAAGAAAAAAAACTAAAACCTACATGCAGCAGACAAATTAAATAGGTACAAACGTAAAGTGACCCGTCGCTTCCTCTATCGTTATATAACCACATAATCCGCGTATATTTCATTCTTTGAGAACCAATAAATAATTCTGAAATCAACCAAAAAGCGTTGTCATGGCACCAATCACACAACTTTCTATTGTTTCGTATAATTCCTACGTAATGATTTACTGCACCAAAGAGGCAGTCGTCCACTTGATTGTAATTAAATAATGATAGGTGTTAAAATAATGGACGATCGAGATAGTTGGTGAATGGGTGATGTAACAATGAGTGTCAATCTGGGTGCATTGCGCGGGCGCAGTTCTGAAACGCCACAGATTGACACGCCCAGTCTTACGTCAATGTAGCAGACAGGTGTAGGCAAGCGCACGTACACGAACCTTTTTATTTTACTTTTGCAACTGCAGTACGTGACAAAATATTTTCTGAAAAGTATATTTTTAAGACAAACATAGGCAATGTTTGTTATCACAACACAACTAACATGTTTTTGTATATTTTTTACATAAGAAACCTCGACCTTACGACAATGAATACACCTCACGTACCTGTTAACATAAATCAAACTGATATTTTTAATTGGAAATGAAAGAAAATAAATTACTGCATTAAATCTAGCTATCTATAGTTAGTGTTCGATCGTAACTCAGAAAAGTTCAATGAACTGGGCAGATACCCTTAAGTTAGCTTTATATGGGATGGTTCTTAGCGTAATGGCAAAGACACCATTGATCCACAGCACACCATGTGTTGATATCATCCAATAAATTATGGCCATCGTTATCTAACAACACAAATGGACATAAATTCCGAACAGTTCAATGTCCAGTTTACAAGGTATCAATAACGGTTACATATACATCTTATCAGTGATCTTATAATGTACATAATTGCTAATGTACGCAGAAAAAAAATCCGATGACTTAATCTGATCGGTATTTTTTTTTCTTCTCTTAGATGACATTTAATTTAATGTTAGGACCATCAATGTGAGCAGGGCTCCAAAATAAGCGGATTAACTAGCGTTTGATTACGCACGCGTTTTTAAAATAGCAGAGTTATTTCAGCGGTTTATTGCTCGCTTATTTCAAAGCGCTAAGCGATCAAACGTTAATTCGTTTCTATCGTATAAACTTGGACGAATCGTTTAGTTTCTCTCGACGTCTGACTCATACATGCGTCGTTTTTTCCCATAATATACCTGCTTTTATGTATATTTTATTATAATGACCATGGTTTTATTAAACAAGACTTCCGAGAACTGTCGAACGCGTCGAACTTTCCTCTTGTGCAAAGTTGATGTTTATTTTGTAGGTACTTGCACAACTTTTCCATTACGCAACTGACGGCGATGGAAAAGCGGCGATTTTCATTTGTTACGCAATGTGGTCGACACGTGACGTCGCATGTCGTTACTGACAAGTTGTATGGGAGTCACCTATGGTTGGTGCTTCTATTGTAGTCAACACAATATCGATAGGGCTGTTAGCAAAGTGCTAACTAAAACATTACCTACCTTTTGGCGGACTCTTTAATATTTCAGGGCTAGCATAACTAATTAATTGAATGACGTTGTTAATTGAGTTATGCTTTTTTACCTTCTGTTGTTTTAAAAACCTCACATAACAATCATTTATAACAGTAAAAGTATACAGTTACTGTAATGTTTACTAAGTTAATTTCTCAATTCTTTTTTTTCTATTGTATGGCTTTTATATGCGATAACAATAATGTACGCAGTCGAGTCCTATGTTAGCTTATTCATTAACGCTCACGTGCCAGCCCTGCGCGTGGGCGCGTCACGTGCGCCCGCGCCGTTGCGCCACGCTCGGAAGTAGACTGTATCAACATGACGCTACACCCACTACTAGGTACCTTGCCAATTATGGAACAGCCACCCTTCCTTACGTCACTCAGTAGCTGCTAAAAGCAACGTGAGGTCAATGTGACATAATGTTGTGAAGACTGCTTGCTTTTTTTTCTAAAATGCTCTTTTTTAACCCCCGACGGAAAAAGATGGGTGTTTTATGGTTAACGTTTGTATCTGTGTATCTGTCTGTTCCCTCGTAGCTCCCAAACGGCTGAACCGATTTTGATTATTATTTTTTTGTTTGAAAGGTGTCTTGATCGAGAGTGTTCTTAGCTACAACTTAAGAAAATCGGTTCAGCCGGTTGAAGATTATCAGCTTTTTTCTAGTTGATGATTGGATGTGCGCATTTTCCACAGGTCTGATCGATTCGAAATTTAGTATTCTGTTACTTCAATGATATTAGAAGAACAAAGTAACCTTGAACCGATACTGCAGCATCACCTGGAACTGTGTCGGGGGTTATTTAAATTTTTAATTTTAACTTGTTATTGTCAACGGATATCGATATTGTGCGGTGTTGGGAACTTTCTTCGTAGCAATTATGAGACACTTTCTTCGTGGAAATTATTTTCCCATGGGACGGCTAGTTAGTATCGGATACATTTTCTGCAGTAATTTCAGAGCAAAGTAAATATACCAATTTCATTCCATGCAACAGTGAGTCGCAGGCGCTATTATCTTGAGGTGACAGTAACAAACAATGAAGATTGTTGAAAAACATTGTTATACTCAGGCATCTCGCAAACAATGGCTGTATGTGTTTACAAGAACTAAAATAACGCCTATGAACGTTTATTCATTGTGAAAAACGTATCTTCCCATCAGCCACACTTTTCCCGTACTTTCCGTAACTGTGCGAGTTTTTCTTACAAACTGTGCCTTACTTTCTAACGATTGACTCGCTGAGCCCTCACGCAGAAGTACGTTTCAGTACAACTTTGTCGCCATATTAGTGTTTACTGACAGCAATTACGCAGTGAAAGTGTTTTTAATTTCTTATCTTACGTCGATCTTGTCTTTATTACGCTTTACCGTCACTGTTGATATGTAATTACTGTTTATGGTGCTCTGAGATGTTCAGATTACTCGTATTACTGGAACCGTCGTGTAAAACGATATGAGAGTTAGATAGATATAGGATTACCTATTAGCCCGAGGGCACCGCGAACTGATTGCAGGCATTTTGTTATATCTCAACCATGATCGTTGCTCATTCAATTTGCTATAAAGCATTAATACAACGGCGCTTCCCTGTATCTTGCATTTAAGAACGTCGTAATTGTAACAGTATCGTGGGGTTAATTCGAATTAGTTAGCCGATACCGCAGGCGGGCCGATTGCTGCGCAGGCGATCCTAGTGATTGGACTGGAAAATATAGGGAAGATATTATAACGCTGCGGGCTTCGCTCATCACTAAACGGGACTCACATTCCTAAGTTCGCTGCCTGAGCGACTCCTTTGAAGAGTAGTGTCGATGTCTAACTATTATAATCGATACTAATACTGGGGTCCAATCCACACATGTTTTTATTAAAAACGAAAGTTGCGATATTGGAGAAATGCATTTTTTACGTTTGTTTTTAATTGCCGTTTAATCTGTTGGCTGCACGCAACGCTAAAACTAGTTTGTTAGTAAAATTTTGTTTACTTTCGTTTCTACTTCTAGTTAGAAGGCTATTTAATCTTTGATCTGTATGTACCGAACAGAAGATGGCGGTGTCATTCGGAACTAGTTTAACTTCACTTTAATCAACATTCTACTGCGTAAAGTATTTACGACTTATGTGCGGTGTAAACCGAGGCTTGCATATTAACGTACGTATTAATTTTATGATAACATCCAACTGTAATTACTTTAGAATATTTTCTTATTAATCAAAAACGTATACGGTTTTTATATACGTTGTTGTAGTAGTGTATTTCTTTCGATATTTATAATATACATAAAATAACGTCCGCAGCAACATCAGAACGTGATTGGTTTCGTGATTGCCCAACACAAACACACATAACAACCCGATGTAGGTACTCGAATATATTACCATATGTGAGTTGTCATTGTCACATTTTAAGGCTATAACATTAACACTTAAAAAACGGATTATTGTTATTAAAGAATAATATTTACTACATGATGCCTATTTTAGTAAATTATGGACTGAAGTGTGAAATCATTGATGGTACCAAATCGGAAAGAACACACCCATGTCTACCTCTAGCCTACGTTATCTAAAACTTTATTACTTGAACAAGTTATACATTGATCTACATTGGGGTTTTTAGTAAACACTGGGACACTATCATAAGTTTAATTTTTCGATCTCTTTTTAAGTCCATCAGAGTCCTTTGTTGCAGTGAGCTCCATACTTATCATGCACGAAGTATCTCTGCAACTTATGAATTTACATGTTTACGAGTGTTCTCAGCTGGTGGGCCGCCGCGATTTGTTCTGCAAAATGGTAACCGCATGACAGCTGGTTAACCGACCACCATTAACCAAAGAAGGCCGGTTAACCATTAATACTGATGCCAATTCTTACGAATCGTATTTTATCATCGATTTATTCTGCCCAGTGGGCACTGAGTTATCTCCCCTCCTTCAGAAACCTTTGAAACATAATAGTGTGACGTGTTTTATTGGTGCCATGATATTAATGAACTGCTTTTTCAGTATCAATGTTTAGTGCCAAGAGTGAGTTAGGTTAGTGCAGGCGCAGGAGCTGCAGGAAAATGATCGTAATGTTGACAATATACATTAGTTGAAAATGAGAGTTGTTGTGCAAGTGTTCCTACTAAAAAGCTAGAATGTAGCATGACTTTTAATTAATATTATTGTAGTAGATTATATTCAATAATATCGTTTTTGAAGAAGAAGCATTGACACGTACCTAATAGAACCTACGCAGGAACATAATATAACAAAGCCACAGCCGTCAATCAAACATAAAATACCACCACATAAAGAAGCATACAAGAAACGTGATACCCAATCATGATATCCACAAACTTCTGTAGATTTGATTGGAAACAACAATTATCATAAGTATCAATCTGATCAGATACAAAAGGCAGCATTGCGGCAGAGGTCGGGGGTCGCGTTGCATCAACGCTGCACTTTCGATATGCGCCAGTGAAAGGCTCATCCTCGAGCTTGCGGCGCAGGTGCATCTACTCAATAGCCTGCAGCCAACCGTTATGCCGTCATGTTAGTGCAACAACATTTATTTGTTCGCTGGGGGTTTTTCTGCCCACACAAATTGTTGAACAGAAGCATTCGTTTGTGATATTTTCACATAAGTTATCCGCATTTGTCCTTAACTAGAGCCTGCTTCGCACAGTTTTTACAACTTAACAAGAATTGAAATGTCTTTATTGTATGGAAATTTAATATTACACACATAAAACTTCCAGAGCAAATTCTTTAAATGATGGTGAAAACTTCATCAAAATCTATTGCGTAGTTTAGAACAAAAACGCGTCACACAGCCACACAAGAAAAGCGACTTTATTAAAATAGTATCAGTAGATTTAAATAGAAATAGTAATACGCTACTTTCGGTGGCTGATGACTATTCTAGATATTATTAGAAGTAAATAGCTATAGTTGAAACGGTCACACTCTTTTAAATAAAAATAATGAAAGAATATGTAAGTATAAAAAATGTCTGAAGTCGAAACTTAAAGCAGCGGCTCGCTCTAATGTCGCGTACATTATTTTAATGACGGTCATTAGTCTACTTTCAGAGGCAATGTAATGATTACACCTCGATATATGGATAAACCTCTTACGGAATACAAGTATTTATTTTGTAATCTGAAGTCATCGTTTATTCGTAGGACAGGCCAACAGTCAGACCCATTCCTCAGCTACAATTTGAATTATTTTAAAGCAGCACATACCTAATTTAGTTTACACGGAACCACGCATGCAAATCAGGATATATTCCAATTATTCCGCCTCTTGATTTATACCTTCTTTGTGCTTACCTATCTGAATGATATCTAGCTAAAAAGTATATTATAATGGTCTATTGTACCTAAGGCTGCGTTGTGGTTGGGCCTGCAGCCTGCCGCTCAATTGCTTCAGTAACCGTGTTCGTAGTTCGTGTCTGTTGTCTCTCATTACACAGGAAGTTTATTATTGGCTGTCTGTTGTTTCATTAATGCCGTTCTGTCATTACGAGGCGTCTCCGAGGTGCAACATGGAAAATTGTCACGGCCGAATGCGGCGTACGTAACGGGAAATGCACCGCGCAAATTATAACGTCCGCATTGATGTTTCCACTTTCATACTCAGGGCCTCTATAAAAGGACGGCTTTTTGCAGCTGGTACTGCTATTCATTTGCAGTTTGCACGACTGCATCGCATTAGAGTCGTTTTCTCTCGGCGGAATGCATTTTTGCTGTTAGCTTGATGATGGTCCGCCTTTAGTTTTCAAGCGCGCTCGATCGTTCACGTGCGATCATGAAATTGATATCGCCAACGAGATGCGATTCGTGAACGTCATGAATCATGATCTATAACCATGTAACTGTATTATCTGTTACCGACTTTTTTGTAAACTATTACACAATAACTTTTACTTCTTACTATTACCCACTTTTGAAAATAAATACCGACATTGTTAGTTTAGCGATAGAAATCTCACGATAAAGTAATGTAATAAGCGCGCGCTATTTTTTCTTACTCGTTATATTTTATTGCAACCTACTTTTTCTACTGTCACTTTACAATATTGTGGCAATATCGTATGCGCACGGGTCTGCTCAGAGCATTGCATGTATTTTTATTAGATTAATGATGCTATTAGAGCGTACGACACTAAGCTTTTATATAAAAGTGTTGAACCGTGCTATTAATTCCATTAAGCAAATAATTAGTCATTGAGACTAGCTGGATAAGATCTGTAATGTGTGGTTTCCTCAGTTGCGTGTTATCGTGAGTCAAGATGGTGTGAACTTGTTTTAGCCGTATGTCGTGGTGTCGCGGCCACGTACCATGAACACTGAACAACCCTAGTCTGTCTGTACAAGGAGCCTTCACTGAAACTTCAAGTCGCGAATTATGTATGTCTGGAAATGACTGGTTGTTTTGTTTCTTAACATGTTTTTAAAGTAAAAGCAAGAAAACCTTCCAAAAATCTTCAGAACCATTTTTCTTTCTTAATGTATGCACTTATAATGCAATAAAATTTTAATTGGGAGTTAATTGGAAATATTAGACCGGTAATATTGCTAGCGTTAAATTGCGATTTAATATTCACTCATAATAAAATATGTTATAAAAAAACTCTTGCATGTGTTTTATTTACTTGAAGCCATAACATAAACTCTACATATCTTATTGATTAGTTTTCTCGTAGTTAGCTTGCGGTGTAGTTGCAATAACAGTCAACATAAAATACTTTTATATATTTTTCTATCTGGTTTTGGATCTATGATATCTGTGTATGATACTCGTGCGGTATCGCGGAGGCGGTCGGATGATTTAAATAACGTGGGTATTTCAATACCGCGGCCGTCGCGTTTATGACTTTATTTTTCATCTATTTCTGAACCCAGCAAACGTAAATAAAAAGCATTAAACCTAAGATCTGTGAATATTTATATGAGAGACGCCATTACGAATTAAAATGAGTTTAGTTAGTTATATTTCTGTGAGGTACAGTTGTTATCGTTGTAAGCACAACGTAGCTTAATATAAAACTTTTATTAATACAATTTCTAGGAAAAGTAATTTGCACGGTATTTCAGATCTTTATGATTAGCAAGAAACCACACCTCGGAAGCGTTGTCGCCTTTTACGACTCTTCTAGTCGCGCCATCTTTAACTGTCAAGTCTCCACATCTAAGCGGTCTAACAAAGGAAGTGTCTGCTTCATAGTTCGCGTGTGTAATCAGTTAGTCTTATAAGAGTTAATCAGATATCCTCGTATATAAGGTGATAACCGTACATGTTGGTAGCAGAGGAATGCTAACAGGCTATTAGCAAGTAAGCGATGAATAGATAGTGATATGTACTACTTGTCTTAGTATTGACTGCTTTGCAAGTTAACACTTCTGTTTGCATTATGATTTGGAAAGTTTGTCAGATGATTTATGTAATTATGCATGTAGAATGCGTTTTCATTATTATGTAGTAGCTAGAATTGGATAAAGATCTTATTAATTACAATTTAACTAATAGCATTGCTGTTGTTAATTATACGCTTGGTCTCTTGAAAAACCCTTATCGAGTAATTGCGCGATTGACAAGCAACTAACTCGTATCAAAATACTGAATATGACGCCTATTACTTGATTCAAATGTCGTGAGGCTCTCAAATGTATCCATACGTAAGCATTACCGTCGTGTGCGATAGAAAGCGATCAACTTACAATTGAATATCGTGTAAAGCGTGAAGTCACAAGCGACACGTGTCGTGTGATCAAGCGCTTCAGATCAAGCGATCAAACCGCTTTCACGCTTCACAACAGCGCTTGACGAATGCCCAAGGAAAGTCTATGATTGTTAGTATCCCGTGCGGACTGTAATTGGATCTAAACTGCCCGATAGGCCGCGCCAAGGGATTACTGACTGTCTACTTTCATGATTCGAACAGATATTTCAATCTTTGCCTAAGTATTTATATTATGAAGACTTAAACGCAAGATTATAATCCTGGGTAAACTTGTTCGAGAGAAAAATATATTTTGCTCTTCCATTTTTTTCTCGTTATGAATATGCATATTGTGGGTTCCTTTAATCAGATTATAAGACAGGCACATGTCCTGGCCGAGAGACTGCCGAAATAGTTATAATTTGATTATCAGTTCCTGTGAAAAATATATACTTGTACTGAAATCCAAAGCCTTAAAATGTGCTCGTAAGGGCTTTATATAGTCTCGTAACAATATATCGTTTATAGAGCTATGTTTTTTTATTCATTGTCGTAGGACCGCGATACAGTCGGCTTGCAATATTTCAGGAGGCTTTTGTACAGAGGCCAGTAATTAGTGGTAATCGATCTCTCAGTTTACGCCTGTTCGTATATGGTATGGGCGGGGCGGCGACGGCGCGGGCGCAGCGTTCGAGTGCATTCACTCGCGCACTCCTGCGCAGCTAATTTCTCTATCTTTAGCACGGTGTAACTGACCGCCAGCCCTGCTACCGACTAAAGAGAAACTGCATTAGATGCGTCCGGTTTATGTGCACACGTCAAATAGCCAATACTTCCTTCAGTTAAGCAGGAACTCTGAAATGAAAGGTACTTAGGTATTTGATGTAACTTAAGATAGATAAAGTTCCCGTATTGAGTTAGCCGAGATCGAAAGTAGATCGGGTAATAACATACTTGTGATTATCTCGGTAACCGTTAGTAATAGGCGGAGAGAATTTCCTTTAAAACTAGATGTTGCAATTTCGCTGCATCGTAACGGTTCCTGGAAGCGATGACGTACTTACGTTTACTTGGTTAATTTTCCACTACTTAGATGTCATCCGCATCACTAGAAACCTACAAAGCTGATATTTGAGAATTTTTTTTTGAGAATTTTTTCTCAATTATTTCTGCTTGCATTTAGAACACTATGCCTTTGATATTAAAGTAATAGCCCACTCTTATTATAATTTGAACCGTCATAGCTCGTTATGAAAACAACATTATCGTCTGCACGATTGGCATCTGTCATAGACACGTCTATTAAGTACATGAGAATTGTCAAACACCGCATTATCCACACATGTAGAACTTTCGCTTCGGCGAGAGTTTCCACTAAACACAACTTGTAGTAGTCGTAACACCACAAATAATTATAAACCTTAATATTTACCTGTTTAACGTCCAAAGTGCCGACACTTACGTTCATTAGCTCGGCTCTAATCGATTTTCTATTTATGGCCTGATAGAAAACTGATTTCAATCAAGAGTGTTGGACGTAAAAGTGCTATTCAGGTTTCTTTTGCCTTTTTAGCGTTTAAACTATTAAGCCAGTTGAATAGCCGATTGTAAATTATCAATCCGTTGACTTTGTGTAATGTCTGGCGTTTGTTCGGTGGTATTATTTGGAAAATGACGAAACACTGAATAGGCTCCGTCCTTCTTATTTGGGTGTCGAAATCAAAGCCAATTTTCACGCATTTTCCAATTTTAAGATCCAAGCCCACTTTTAAATTGTCAAGTCAGCACCAAAATTAAAATAATTGTTATTGTTAGTGAAAGTCTAAGCTAAGTGTTTACTTGGAGTCGAGTGACCGTGAGTTGGCGCATGTGCCAGGTGCTTGTCGGATTTAGTGCAAACATGTAAAAAAGTTATTACATCACATAACGTTTCACGCTCTCTCTCATGTTATCTAGTCAGACGTATATCATAATAGCACGCGTTTTTATACACTATCCAGTGTTTTAGAAACGTATGAAGGTAAAAGAGAACTAGGCATTATATGCAATTATATCATACGTTTCGTAAGATAGACATAAATCGTCCTCAACTGATACAACGAGTTTCAGACAGCTAGCAGGTTTAGTAAAACTAAGAAAAAGTTGTATGTTATATTATCAGGAGTTACGTTACAACAGCACAATGGACTTAGCCGGTAGGAAAACTTCTTGTTCGGGCAGATTAGCTAGCAATACAGGTGGAAACGAAATCTTTGTTGTAATGTTCGATAAGGTGTGTGGTGCAACAGAAATATTGGTTACGTGTCTGGAATAGTCGTAGAGTTTGTACGAAGACTAAGTGGGATTAAACTATGATTACTTAGTGTAAGCAGAGTGAAATATCTAATCCGAACATCTATGACAGGCGTGGCACCAAGCAGTCAGAATCCCGAAGGTCCAACATTTGGTCTAGCCTTAGATTATCGGCATTGCGATGTGATTAGTCGCTTAACATAAAACATTGATATTTAGCCGCATCTGGTTAGACTGGCAGCCGACCCTAACCTAGTTGATAAAAGGTTATGTGGATAATAATACAAAATATAGAGATAGATTGACAGAATTATGCTTTTTTGAAAACGATAATGTTAGGGTTTAAGGGGACACCAAACGAAAGGCCGTTTTAAGGATTTTAATAATACGTTTATTTATATTGGAAGGTGTTTTTTTCTAGTATTACATGAGACGAGTTAGAATGAGAAATTATAGTATTTCTCATTCTAAATCATAATAAATAAAAAATGAAATAAGATCGATTTGAAATCAAATGAAAATATATTTTTGCACATAAAGTTACATGGGCACTTATGAAACGTTATTTATTTATTATTTATTTATTTATTTGTTTTTATCACTTACAATTTCCTTATGTATAACAAAGCACACACTTAGACCTCTGGGGTCTATCTTAGCATGCCATGGCCTGAGATTTGATCAACGCGCTCTTAACAGTTAAGTTATAATCGAGAAGCTTATAGAAAAGAACCGGCCGAAAATTACATTTGTAATTTTGTATTATTGCCAGTAGTGGCACGAATCTTTAGATGTGAATGTGAATACGATATACTTCTCGCTCAGAAACTCCATAGCAACGTAGGCCGTAGATAACTCTTAAAGGCTCCCGCAAACAGGCGTGACGCGACGGTGCGACGTTCTACCATGTAGAACAATTTCCGTGAAGTATTCATAAAAAAATGTTC
Source organism: Eupsilia transversa (assembly GCA_914767815.1). Lineage (NCBI taxonomy): Eukaryota > Metazoa > Arthropoda > Insecta > Lepidoptera > Noctuidae > Eupsilia > Eupsilia transversa. The sequence goes on along the minus strand of OU611890.1, from coordinate 7,588,875 downwards.
TACCAGAGTCGAGTCGCGCTATCGCGTCGCGCCTCTCTGCGGGAGCCTTAACACCATCAATTGACTTACTTCATCAGAAAGTAGTTCAAAAAGAAGCCTAGAAGCTGGTTTTTATATAATAAAATATTAATATAATTACGAATCATTGCACATGTCATTGGGTCAATTAATGTCACGCGGCTCGCAATCAGCGGCGGATGTTGTAGCAATGTCGCCAGCGGCCACCGGCACCACCGGCTTGCGAAACCGATCACTGTTTAGATTGTGAACCGATCGCGATCACGTTGATAGCCGAGATGAAATAATTATGTACCTGAAACACGTGTGTTGCCTTATCTAGATTAATACGGTACTCATTATGAGCTGGACATTTATTCATTTACTAATCATGTTTGTTTTGTTCTTTTCAGGTAAGGATTTGGCCCTAGTTTGAAAAAATAGTTTTATGAAGGAGTTATGGTAAGATTAAGTTTACCGTTTAACTTTACCGTTAAGTTTACCGTTTTCAGTGGATTTTAGAGCAATCAGCTTATATGTTTTCATGCGGGTTCCATTTGAGACTTTCAAGTATACACAGACTATGGTAATGCATAGTACCTATTTGATCGTATGTAGCTTGATTACGTCTACGTACATATGTAAATCTACATCTAAGTTACATAGTAAGCTTACAACATATTGCCTATCTACTCGACACGCAACATCTCAATACACCTTGATACATTAACCAACGAACTCAAAGTAATTAGTAGCCTCGTGTCATATTAAGTTATCTAGCACCACATAACAACGGGTGACTGCGTCCATCCATCTGTGAGAATGCGTATCGTGCTCTCATTACCGATCCTATTACAGAATAGGTACAGTTGAACAAGTTATATGGTAGGTACCTGTAAAGACATTTTTTTTTCACTACTCTGCCTATCTTCATTTTTAATGTGTGGGTAATAACTCGTTGAGATATGCCATATTAAGAGATAGAATTGACAACTCGGCATACTCACAAAATCGTTTGAAAGTAGTTGCAAGTACCTACCTGTGCCTGTATACCCAATAGCTTGTTCGACTGTATATAGGGATGTATAAGGAGGGGGATTGCCCCCCTTCCTCAATGTACCTCTACCTACGTACTCTAGGAGTTAGGACGTAATTAAAATGGAGAGAGGTTATTATTTCGATACCGATGCGCCTCGCGTCCACTTCAAAAGATATAATAGTAATTTCCAACTCGGGCTCCATGCATTATCAGAGAAAGTTCTCTTAAAGGAATGCTTGATAAGCGTTTTTTAGAGTTCTGGTTACACGTTTATTTTCTAGTTTGACAGCACCAAGGAATTTTATTTATTTGAGTGGATAAGAATAAAACTAAAGCTTTCTAGAAACATTTCTTTGCATCGGCCAGAGGTCATATAACTGACGTTCGATATCGAAGAATGCACTTTCGGTTACAAATAGTCCTGGAGCCAAGGTAGCAGATGGATTACAACATGTATCTCATCTAAGCACGTGCAAAAGAGGTTTTTTTTAAATAAGATGGCACCTCTCCGGCGATGAAGTAGGACGAACGCATTAAAAATGTAAAAAATTAAAAGCGTAGTAATTACAAAGTTACGACTTACGAAATTACTGGAAATGCGCGCGTAGTTTTTGCGCCGAGCGCAAACATGTCGCCGGGTGGCATGCGCATGCGCTGCTGAGGTTTAGTAACACAAACATGCTGTTAATTACGTGAATTATTATCAACCAACTGTCCCCTTGAGTGATGAAATGTGAATAAAAAATACATTGCGTAACGCGCCATTTTAAACTCTTTTACGCTTTGTTTTTCTTTATTATTTTTAGTTTAATTAGCGTGAAGACAGACATAATTGTTGCTCTAGTTTCTGATATATGTAATACAATTTGTAACATAACTAATTTTCGAAGACTGAAGACCTAATCGATTAGTCAAGCAATAACCGCAAAAAAAACATTGGAAAGGTAATGTTGAAAATGATGAATTAAAAAAAAAACATTCACGAATTATTATCTCAAAGATTATCTATGGATCTTCTGGATGCGGAGGTTCCGCGTAATCGAGACGCGGGCGCCCAGCGGCTTATTTCGAAAGATGCGTAGAATCGAAAAATAAATAATTGGGCCCTAAAAGTGAAAGCCGTGAGTTACGACCACTAATGCGCTTATCTAATTCGCCCCACTCAATCATGGAGCACTCGAGACAAAACGACGCGAGACACTGAGTACCTAATATATTTTAAATATCACTTGTCATTAGTTTTATGTATTATCTATTACCGGCGTTATGTAACAATCGTGAGACTCATTATGCCCTCTGGCACTCACTTATAGTTCACTATGTATACACATGTCAAACGTATTATTCCTTGTAAATTAATTTCCACAACCAATTTTATGCCCTATTAATAAATGAATAGTGCCTAGATTTCCTTAAAGGAACTGTGTCTTGGTCTTTAGAATGCTCTTGTGATGTACCTGTGACGCTATTTTAACATAATAGCATGTGACTCGTGATTTTAATGTTCCGTGAGCTATTGTTATGTAATTATGTGTAATTAATATACTTGCCGCAATTACTGGAGTACTTAGCAAATTAGCTGGTAGTTTACTAATGTAGGCTCATTAGCTTGTATTTAGTAAATGTTTTCAATAGAAGCAGGTGTAACTTGAATGACAGCTGTTAATGCGAAAGAGACGTTACCAAAAAAACGGATTTATTTTAATTTTAAAATGCAAATGAGTAGTCCTTCCATAATAAATCATTACTTCTTCTCATCATTGACCATATTTGCATTATTCATACTTCTAAGAACGCAAGAATTTTTAATCATTTCCAATTTTTTTTTACAATAAATGACGAAAGTTAAATCGATTACTTATTACCGAATTAGAAAGTTAATATGGATAATATGTTCAAAGTGATTTATTTACTCAATGATTCATAAATAAGAATTTGAATCTCATCTCGATTCTCGAAGCATCATAGATAAAGTAATTTACTCGGACATTAGCTCCGAAACCACAATACTTCTTTCATATCAGAGAGATTGCTTGTACCATAATTTATTTTTCAAATATTCTAATGCAGTGCAATTGCGTCATACGGAGATTAGTCCAGAAACATTTTGGTGGGTGGTGGGTACTTGTGACGTCAGCTCGACCCATCTCTCACGATAGCCCGATGGCGGTTAACGAGACACATTAATCTCGGCCCAGTCAAAGGGAATCACTTTCACTCTGTACTCGATATATGAAACAAAAGTTCAACAACTTTTATAATTAAGTGAAACGTTGCCTGGTGAGTAAACATATCCGATTTATATACTTGTTTGTGCCATATTCTGATAAAGCGATTGCAGTTTTAAATTAAATATCGACGGATTATTTTGATAGACATTTACACCGATTTTTAACATCAAATAACTGTATGAGTTATTTCTACAAGGAAAACTGATCAATACCTTACAAAACTAGTCTTAAGTATAAGATTGTGGTTAAATTGTTACTGCGAAAATTAAGTAATGAATTTAGTTGTAAATCTAGGTTAATGTCTTAATGATGCATTGATGACATAAGGCTAGTATTTCGATCTTATTACATAAAAAGGGCAATGAAATAAGTTCTCACTTTTCAGCGACTTGACAACATGTTTACAACATGCTCTCCTTTACGCTGAATCGTGTGAAAATGACATTATAGTAAATCTTAAAAAGCGTTTAATATTGACCTTTATTCGCACAGCAATGTTTTAATGAATCATTCGTGCGTTGAAAACCCTATTGAAATTAAATATATTTATTATATAATGTATTGCAGCATGTCGATATCAGACAAAATGATCGGATTCACGGAATCCTTAATGAACGAGACGACAGAAATTATTTAACTACCTTTATCAGAAGCTAAATCATCATTCTTATGTAAGATGAGGCATTTCTATCTCACAGTTGCGTGGTTTTCTAATATAACTGTACTTACGTGCCTGCTTAAAAATTATTCGTCATTATATAAGCATTCCCTAAGTATTTCCATACTTTGAGTATTGTCAGTATGTTAGTCAAGTTGCCATCTGGCTTGATTTCTTGACAATTGCTGTAAATAAAATTATCTTTATTTTAACCTGGATTTCTGCCCGGTTTATGGCTATAGGGTCGCCCCCTATTACATGGGACTGAAACATAACTGGCGACTATGGGTGTATCAGAGGTGCACCTCTGCCTAACCCTTCGGGGAATACAGGCGTGATGTTATGTTATATTAACGTATTCATAACTACTAATATCCAAAGACTGACCGTCACCACAGAAAGCATCAGTCCGGCAGCCATTTTCCTCAATATTGATTGCATACGCATACTTATCTCAAAGGTATATATATAAAATAATTACTTCCTTATTAAACTTAATGATAATTTTATTGTTTTTTTTTATTTATAAATATATATTAATATAATTATTAAAAATGTAATATCCTAACCTAACTAAAACTATTAGTAAACTATAACTGATAAAATTGATTATAATGGATTTTCGAATTTAATTTAAGTATATGAGAGAAAGTTTGCAAATTTTGCAGAAGGCTCATAATTACTGATGAAAAATTACGTAAGAAAATTACGTCTAAACAACCATCATGTATTTCATATTAATACTGCTTTAATGTTCATCTAAAATACTTATTAATTGCAACAATATTTTACAGTTTTACTTACTACGGTTTGTATAACTGTGTAAACCGTTGGCAAAGCTGTTAAAGACTTATGTTGATTCCCTGTTCTAAACCTTATCGTGTGTAGTTGCTGCTTGGCCGCTGCTTAGACGCCGCGTAGGCCATGCGTAGGCGGCTACGAAGGGTCTACGCAGCGTAGAGGCCTACGCGGGTGTGAAAATACTAAGAAGTGGTGGAAATCACTCGTTCCTTTTAGTTTAATACCAAAAAAATCATAGCGCTAATCCCTCGCCCAGCTGAGAACTTAAACCAGACTCAAATCATTTAAACTTGATGTCAGATGACCGTAATGAGGTCAAGAGCAGGCACATTCGGAGACAAAAAAAAAACTGAAGCTACTTGTTTTACCGCTGATAACAATCTCTGTTCAGATTTGCATACTTACAAATAACTATAAATCACTTAAGCAAACTTTTAACGAAACAAAAAAGAGCCCACACATGCGGATTAGGAACACGTGCTTATCATTATAGCAGTTGCCAGTCAGACTGGCACATTAGCTGAAACATTTGCCAATCAAGATGGCAACTAAGCGAGATGGACAGGATAACGGGCTACATCTAGAAAGTCATCGTCTAATGGCCCTAACGGCAATCATGACACGTCTTTAGCTATGCCAAGAGGTTATTGTTATTAAATATAATGTGACGGTACCTTAAGTACTGCCGAAAAAGGAAATAGAACAGTGAAGCAGATAAGATTTATTTGGCGACAGATAAAGTTCCAACGGAGTTGAAATAATTTTGGACTTCTAGAATTTAATTAGGTATTTACTTTCTAAGCGCTGTGACCCCAAAGTGGGTCTTGGCCTATGACAGCAAAAACTGTGCGGTCTCTTGCAAGTCAAACATGATCAAACAAAGTTCTTCTACGTATCAATATGACGTACTTTTTCACAATAACTTTGCAACGTATATGATTAAGCTACGCTTTAACAACAGTTATTTATAAAAGCAAATGTTCAATACATTCGTTTTTGTGAACATCAGTGCATTAACCTTCCATTGAAACGGTGTTATGAAAACGTCACTTCGACACTATGTATTACCTACTTATGTAACCTACCTACCTTCTCATAATTTAATTTAAATCTGACATTTACGATAGTATAAGTTTTTAGTTAAATCTTATCAGTTTGTAAAGAATTTATTTAATTAACAAACATAGTTTGAAGATAAATTAGATTTAAATGTTCCAAATAATCTACGGCTTATCGATTGCAATCAGCGCCCGCGCATTCAAGTTATTGTCAGCATCTTGATCGGCAGTCGTCACTTATGTAACTGACTTTGTTAACTGGCATTTCTAATCTTTATCACACAAAGTTTATTACAATGAAGATGACAGATCGATAAACAGCATAAAAGCGCTCCTTGACTCTATCTATATCTAACTTCTTCAATCATGAAACTGATTAAATAACCAAACCAAAACTCAATTAAGTTTTTTGTTCATATTCACATTAATATACAATAAACAGTAAGCGGCACATTCCTCAAGCAAACAATAGAATTAACTATTAATAATTTCTTCAGCGGAGTCTTATTCGCTTTGTGTATTCATGAGCTAATTACTCTATTCAAAGTTATTCCAACGTCATAACCATCGGTCAACGTCGATATCCCCTTCTAAAGTGTCGTGCTAGAGTGCGTAGGATCGTGACCAAACTCCTCAAATGGTCATATCACTGTCAGTCAGTGTGGCCGCCGGCGGTACACCATCGCGTCGCTGGTCACCACACCACTTCCCTATCGCGATGGTACTAGAGCATAATTTCGGGTGACAACTGACCTTGGCGACGCTGATATATGCGTGTATGTGTAAACAATCGATAGTACAGACGCGGGCGGCGTTGGCAATGCAACCCATCGCGCATGGCTAATGCGCGCGCGCAACCACGCCGCATAGCGATGAGGGTGTACTGAGCGCTGATACCCGCTAAGCTCCTCGACTATCAAATATTATTTGCCGCAGTATTTTATTTTATTGCCTCATTTGTATTCAATACTTCCTTTATTAAAACACCAAATCTGTTGAAACGACTCGCGTTGTGTCGAAACTAAGTTGTATTAAGCAGCGCGTCTTACTAATAATTATATTTCACTCCCAGACATTAAATCATATAACATCATACACTCGCATCAGGTAATTCGTATTTATAGGAGAAAGTGTGTGCAATAGGTGTAACACGAAGATTCAGTAGGTAAATCACTGACTTTTCTACGTGAGAACGATTGAAACTTGTTTACAAGATAAGAATATGCTTATGTTGGTGCATTGCACCTGCTTAAATAACATCATGAGTGCGGATTCTATAACTTAGCCAAAGTAACCCGATTTCACTTAGTTTTTTATTACTTTCAACATAGAGAGAATATAAATCTGAAACTACAATAAAGCAATCAGCAACAGCATAATGTTGCCGTGCGGCAGTGGGACAGCAAAATGGTACAATAAACAAAAAGACAAAAGAAAGACTATTATCATGAAAAGGTATTAACATCCAGAGGGCACGCCCCGCACATTGTAATTGTGAATCTCATCAAAGGCGGTATCATGACTTATTAAACTACATACTTGCAGACGTCGCTCTTTGTTCACAACAAAAGGAGCATTGCAAATATTCAGAGAGGTTACTGGAACAAGTACTTAAATAGTAAGATATTAATGATTCAGATTAAAGATAGTGACTCATCACTTAGCTTTACAAGGAAGGAACCGAAAACAGCACTAATTTTTAGCCGACTTTTAAACAATAGAATGAAGACGATAGTAGCTGAGACTGAGTGAGGATAGCGTGAGTTCGGCTGAGGCCGATCACGCACACTCGTCGGAATAGAAGCGGTTCATTCACATAATGGACGTGGAACGGAAAATTGGATAATGCCTCACAAATAACTACATGGGACTCATTAGACTGACCGACCTATTTTCTGGAATCCTACCAGTAACACGCACTTATTAGCATTAGCCTGCAAGAGGCAAAGTATTAGCTTAATATCAAGGAGGTTTGATACATCATAATGTATTGTAAAAAGTTACTCATTCGTTTTTTGTGTGTTAATAAAACCGTATTATAAATGATATCATAATAATAAAGGTTGGCTTAAAGTCAGCGGTTTTATCGCGACAATTTTCGTGATAGTAATATTTCTTAACGTATCGTGACACCGCGACGTTTCGCAGCTGCATTGCATTGTAAATTGTGATGTACTTACAACTATTTTGTTATGTCGAAAGTTTACTTTGCAAAGCAGATTTCATGTTTATTTATGAAAAAACAACTAACCAAGACATCAATTTCATGAACGAAGACTTGCTGAAAATTTGTCTCGGTTTATTTCGGTAACAGCGAGATCAACACGTGGAAGTCTTAAAATTGTATGTCCGGTATTCCCTTTTTAGTACCCACGCAGAACTAAGGACAATGTTATTATTCTTATGTATCGATCTGACTTAAAAAAATCACATTTACTGACGTAGCAGGACTTGCGGGATATTGAGTTACGGTTCTCCTCACTTTGTATAATTTAATTCTCACACATACTTAAATATAGAGAGTGCACGTGCTGAATAACGTTGCGTTATTGTGACCTAAAAACAAGGTAAAATCGTCTACTACAGCGTTGTAAGCGTTATGATTACAAACTATATACCTCGCTAGTATAGGAAGCGCGGGGGTGACAAAATGTAAATGCTGCGAATTTGCATTAATAGCCAATTGTCGATTCAGCGCGTTCTGTACGCGAGTAGGCACTTCACTCGACGCGTTTGGATATGACACATGTAAGAGTACATGTATGTGAGTGAATATGCACGCGATTAGAATCTTAATAGAGCCGATGCGAAGATATGCGGCCCATCATTAATATTGGACCCGACGGTATAACACGATTTTATACGCGACCCGCCCCCTTCGCATGGTTTTTACGACATGAAAAAAAATCGAGTTTTCTTTATTATTTGAAAGTTTAATATCCATGTATTTTACTCATAAACCTTTCGGAATAAATTCTCTAAATGATGGTGAAAACCACATTTCAATATCTTGCCCAGTTTAGAAGACGCGGTCACACAGACACGTACGAAAAGCGACTTCATTTTATAATATGTATAGATTCAGGTTATATATTCTTAGGACTCCGACAGATTTTTCCTCTAGTGTCTAGTTTTCCCGTGGGAATTCTTTGCCAGTCACTATAATCATAACCTACAAGGGAATAAAAAAAGAAACTTAAAATGCACATATTAATTAAAAATAATTGAAATTTTATTCAATCTCAGAAAACGTAACCGTTAGCTACATTTTTACAGAGCCAACTTCCTTGTTATTGTTCCATATCATCTATTTATAAATAAAAACTTTCTTACAATTGCTGCTGAATCGTATCCGATTCAAATTGCCTTTCTGATTGCTTGGAAAAATTAAAAACGTCGGTTTTAAAATTACGATGAACAGTTTTTAAATGGGAAGAAGGAAAATACCAAACTATAAAAGGCAAACGATCTTCGTGTTCCCCATCGGAGCGTGGTTAGTGGCAGTTAATCGAATTACTGACGACAGACGGACGGCAATGATATAATTTAACTGGTTTAATTCAATCGGACACAGTCGGGGTCGATGAATTCGGGTTACTCTGTCAGAAACACGACTCCTTCACATTGTTGTTGTTTATTTAGGTCGAATGGCATAGAGCAAATTAAATAATTACGGTTGTAAATGTTTAAAATGATCATTTGATTAAACGCAACATGTCATGTCGTCAACAAAAACTAATTTTTCGTGTCGTCGCAACATGAATTACAAAAGAGTGTAATATATCCGATGATTAGAGCTGTCATCTCACACATGACACTATTCGAATTAGTATAAATCGATGACTCAATAATCGTTATCCAACTGGCTTAGTTGACAACCGAATAGCAATCGATACCTACGATCGTGTGGCGCAACACGACGGAAGTTTCGACACTGCGATTATTAGTGGTAGAATTATGATAAACATTGAAGTTATGGCAATTAATATGGAATTGTGGATTATAGGTTATAATTTCGCTAATTGGCACGCTACGTAGTTTCTTTCCTGTTTTCCAACAAATCTTTGTGACCAGCCCCTGCATACAAAGTGAACGTTAGAAATCACTAACGGATAAACTAATAGAGATATCCGATGTCTCGTTGATTCTGCAAGTGAAACCCAGTTTACATTGGTACATTAATTATTCTGTTAGGTATTGAGAATACCATTACTAGCATAGTTAACAGTTATTTAAGCCCACTCCCCTTGATTGAAAATAATTAATTAGACAATTTTAGTAAGTAAGTAGCCTCTATCTACCAAATGTGAACGGGATTCTAATGATCACAGAGCGCACTTAGTAAAAGGAGCACTGCTGTCCAAGTCCTAGTGTTCATCTGGTGCTAGATTAGCTACGTGTGCACTGGGTTATGATTGATAAGTCGTGTGACATACTCCACTTCTGATCGCCGCGGGCGCTGCGTATCGGCGGCTGCACGCGTGCCGGCCGGCTCACAAGCACGAAACTCTTTCATTTGCTCTTACATTTATTATTACACTGATATGTTACAGCGATGATTTATGCACTGTCCGTCACTCGTAAATAACTCTGACCTACACCATCTATTGTATCGCGTATAGTTTTAAAACCGACCCAAGTGGGCTGCCAGTTTCTGCAACTAAGTACCGGTTTGTAGGACAGCTAACTGGTTGATGAGTCGAAAGATATCAATAGTCAACTGTGACATTAATATTCCTGTAATAAATTACGGCATTGTTGTAAAGATCGAGTGTTTTTACTTTTACTTTTTTTTATTGAGACGATTTCTATAGGTAACCTATATCGGTTTTATGTTGCGATAAATTATAGCGTCCTCGTCAAATCGAACAAAGAATAACTTGTTCTATTGTTGTTTCAATAATACGGGTAGTTTGGGCTATAAACATAATAACAATGAAATAAAATAATGAATGATGCGAGCTTATCGAATTTCGATCAAACACATTTTTTTTAATTCAGAGTAGTATTGTATACACAGTACAGTGTAGGCATGTGATATATCCGCATATCTGAATTTGAAACATGTATAAACACTATTGTCCACGTACTTAGATGACTTCATCGATGTCGCCGGACGCTCGTCTAACAAACGCTATGTTTTGTATTATTATCCTTGTTTTTCATAAGAGTTTCCAAAATAATAAACTGTTCTGTAAATCTATTGTATAATTATGCAGTTAATTTGTTAATTTCCTCCAGTTATAGTAGTATCCAGCGTAGATTGGTAGTGCGTAGCAGTGCTGATTTTGAAGCAATGGTAAATAAAAATGCCTCAGAGTGACACGGTAATTTCTTAAAACTATTTTTATAAAAATAAAACGACATCCATCACTTTTATTTATTTGTCAAACTTTAAAAGAGATAAAGTTCAAAATCATTATATCTAATATTCCTTAAAGCAGCCCACACAGTATAAATAAAATAAAAATTAATTAATAAAAATTGGGCGGGCGGGTGTTGCATCGCGCACGCACGTTTGGGCGGGCGATGCGTACGCGCAGCGCGGGCGGCATCGTCGGTGCAAGCAGGAGGCGCGCGCAGTATCACCCGCGCCGCGCCACGGGACGCACGCCCGTAGCCCTTCCTCTACCATAGTATAGTGAATTGTTCATAACATAAACAAGGGTCGAACGTGACCCCGCTTGTGATGTTCCCGTGTCAGTGACTACTACTTGCCTACACAAAGGACTTATGATGCATGTGAGTGCCCCTGCCGTTTGCTACCGTACATTCATGGATTGTACTTACATGCTTATTATAACTTGAGTTTATAAAAAGTTATACAGTGTTAATTTCTTGACGACTTGTTGCATGTACAGGCAGCTATATTAAAATGTATGCTAATATATTTTAATACTTATTTTATTGTATGGTGTATTGTCAACTAAACAATAGCGGTTTGAATCAAACTCTATTATTTACGACAAGGCCAGTCACAATCGATTTCTTTTTAGCTACAGTATGATTCAATAGTGTCGACAATGCGTCAAGTTTCTAAGCATCCTGTTTTTGTAATGCATCTGGCGACCTTAATTGCGCCAGGGTCCGACTTAATGCTAGCAATTAAGCCACCTGTCTGTCATGGTATTTTCCTTGACGTACTACGATCTACGATATGTATGATTATTTTCCTGTAATTGTTATCTCCTTGGATCAGAGAGGTTACTGATATGTTTGATATTCAAATAGTCAATAATATTGACAGATCAATGCTGCGTATCGTTTATATCTTGATCTAGTACTAATTTATGGCCAAGGTATTTAACAATTCCAATCATATTTAATTCCTTAATATGCTAACAAATATTCCACATTGAAAACTCGACGATATCGTATTTGTAAATACTGTGATTGTTTGTGAAACATAGCTCTTAGTGTGAGGCTCTGAGTACGCACTGTATCGGTGTGAATGAACAAATTCGAGTAAGTATATTTGCAATGTTGGCAGCCGGACAGCAGACGATTAATATCATGTAATACAATGCCGAACAATGCATGCATAATTCACATGGAATTATGAGTCTGATCAGATATGAATCAGATTGATTTGTGTGGCTGTGGTATGCCAGTAGCTCCTGCAAATATTTGTATTTAATGTTGCATGCAGGCACAACTTGCATGTTACTAATGTAGTTTTGTTTGATATTTTAACGGGTATACAATTAGATTGTTAAAATACCACTAGCTTTGCTAAACCTTCTAACTTTTGACACAGACTACCAATATACTATATTATTATAGAGGACAGTTGGAAATCATTAAAATATTTAACTTATATACGACACCAACCGATAAAACAGGGAGGTTAGGTGAAAATACAACCGAGAAAAATGTAGAAAAATTTAACTAAACAAATATTAACGAAAATGTCGGCTACACGGGTAGTTCATATGGAAAAAGCAAACCCAAACAATAGATTGTTATCCTTATGTCGTATATTCAACATAAAATAAATGTAATAAAAACGATCGTATCTAGTCTAGACTATTTCTAAAAAAAAACATGTTTGTTCCTTATCACAACAATCTGTACTATGAAAGTAAAACAGTAACATCCAATTTCGTAGTAAAACAACGTTGTCCTAAACAGTAAACAAATGCCGGAGGATAACAACATAACAAAAGCGATTGATGTCTTCCTTGTTTAGAACAACGCTAATAAACAGAACACCCATTCAAAGGTGCCCTCCATTCTTACCTGAGCCCCCGAAAACTTCATAATTACCTAATGAATAGAGCCAAGCTCAGGCTCGAGGCAAATCGGTCCCGTTTCTTCGTGTTATACCATAATTTGAGAGCCTCGCATTACATAAGTAATTGGAAAGGTCTCACCGTATGAGCCATCGAAGATAAGATAGATTGAAACTTATTTCATAATTATTGTTCCGTAATTATCCAGTTTGAACCAGATTTATGGGCCCGTAACCCAAAACTCCATTTAGTTGACTTGTAGTACGTAACTGGTGATTGATCGATACAGTTAATTTAATTATCTCTGTTCAACGATTCGCTTTTTGTTTTACGGTAGTGAATAAAGCATTATTTATTTAAAGCTAATTGCAACACGCTCTAAACTGCGTTTTATTCGTTTCGAGTTCCGGATCACGTAAAGTTAATGCTCCTAAGAAATAGTGGTTGTTTCTCTACTTTTACTGAATAAATAAAACATTTTCACTGTAAAATATCTGTGCGAATGACGCAGCACTTCTAGTCAATTCCTACTCTGTCACGAGAGGCGTTCTCAACAAAGGTGAAATAGATGTAAACAAGGTTCACATGAATAATGCATTGTTTAGATGCATCTCATTAAATCGTTCAGAACTCCACTTCGAAAGCGCATCTAATTGTACCCTACATAAACTAACTGGGATATTTAACAAATGCTACAATTATCATGATTAATATCAACTGTTTGAACGAGAACCTAGTTATTAACTAAGTACGTTTATATTATAAATTTTTCATGGTTAATTTTATACTGTTTTCTTTTTTTGTTAGACTAGCGTGTTCATTGCTACCTATTGTCTAGTAATACGCCTTTATAAATATTAATACGCTTAACTAGTTAGTGCACCTGTCAATTACAAACACACCTGATGGGCAGTAAACATGAAAAAAATACCTCTTGTTGACAGACTTAATGGCGTACGAAACAAGATTAACTTGACAAAACACGAACGAATTTATTTAAGTAGTCACTTCTTATAAATGGCCACGCAGACGACGCTCAAGATGTCCCGGAGTTATTAGCAAATGGAGCAAAAACTCATCTGTGCAGTCTGCATACGCGCGTGCTCGCTGTTCGTGTAAGGGAAATACTAATTAAATATTTTGATACAACATGTGCAAGACGGGATCTCCCAAATGATGCGATGATGATAAATATAGCTCAGAACACACCTGTAGGCGTGTGCACCACTATAAAACCAGCAATTACGAGTTCTTTTGTTTTCCATACAACCTTACCAAATGAAAGTTCATTTTGTACGCTTAGTAGGTCCAAGATAATTTCAATTGTGACACAGTTTCCTTCCTACGTGAATTGCATTTTATGAGATCAATAGAAACGAAATAAACAGACTTTTTGTTGTAGGAAATGCGAACAACAATTATGTTCACTGAATTTCCTCGTTCGTCAAGGATTATTTAATTTAAAGAACTATGAAGTACATGCCTATTTGCATTTGAAATGCAGGCATCGTAAATCGTAAGAATAAAATATGAAATAACCTATTGCATTGTATGAATAATAATTAATCATAGGAATACATGGGACGAGTATACGAGAGTGCGTTGCGTCATGCATGGTAATAAGAAGACATTACAAAATTACCCACCATTGTTCTGGGTTCGCGGAACAGTGTTTGTTGGTGCGCCCGCGCCGATCGGCGGCTAATAGGGCTCGCATCATTGTGCATCTCCGTCGGTTCCCACAACACGAAACGCAAAATCAAACAACACCGTGGAAGCAACACTATGCGAACTTCTATGAAACAGTTTTGTATAGGAAGTGCACGTCGTCACGTAATTTGACAGCGATTGCGTACGCGTTTAAAAAATAGTCACGTACGCAACGTTCCCAAAGGACTCGCTCTAAAAATAATGTTCCCACTGCAATCTGTGCAGCATCTTCCAATCTAAAGATAACATTGCGCCAACACGTGTTGGAACAGTAAGTTGACTGACCCCCCAACGTGACGTCAGGACCCGTCCGCATCATTAGTCGACGTCCTGCGGTGAGCTGACTGTTCTTTGTACCCTCCACAGTAACATTCAACAAATGCTTGGGTAATTGTTTTGTAACGAGGACATTTACAAAGCCAGGAGTCATTTGAAAAATATTCATGAATACGGACCGAAGGAACAATGATTCTTGGTTATCATGGGGAAGCAATTACGACAATTGTTTTTTTGGTTTTGCATTTTTGTATTAAAGTAAATTGTTTGTTAAATAAGTGAGGAGGAAGGAAGTTAATGGCGTTATCGAGCTGGAATGTGCGCATAACATGTGATGCCTCGATGCGACGTATGAATAGTGGTGAGGTAGCCGTGAATCTGGTGTAGGACGTGACTGGCCGTCCCCAGGCGGCACAGGCAGGGCGCGAACGGTGGATGGTCAGTGATCTACATCGAAGGGATACATCCGCCGCCCGAGCCCGTTTCCATGGTAAAACGTGACCGAGAAAAAAACCTCCACGACAAGTAGACCAGCTACGATACAAAAAAACATAGGAATCAACCACTTCCTTGAACACTACAAAAAGCGACACTGAATTCCTGCGGGGTCAAATTAGAAGAAAAATGTAACGGTTTGGTATTTAGATGGCTAATAAAGACTAGACAGTCCGCTATTCAAAGACGCATTTTGGTTGGAAATAACAGTTTTAATTATACCAACGTACCTAGCTGTTAGCTAGCTAGCTTACAAAGAAAATGGCAAATAAAGCGTATCTTTACAATTCTCAATTACTATAACAAAATGAATGTGACTCTACGCCGTTCCTAGAACTCATAGTCTCATAGATATTTTCATCTAGTAAAATAGAATGATAAAAACGCGGACACATCATTATGTCGCCTCCTCGGGGAGTTAATTGGTGGTTTCGCGTTGATAGCGTGTGCGCAGCGTTTAAATCATATTCCGGGAACCATGGAGCGGTGACCATCACTCGCTTCACTGCATCCTTGGGGATATCCAGGGACAGGATACAAAAATGGAAACTTTTAAATGACACAAATTCTATCGAGTGTTTGATTTTGCCTTATCTTTATTGATTAAAACCTCCAACATGCAATGGAAAAATCTTGCTCAAATGTTAGTTAAAAATTCACAGAAAATCAATACGTACCTGACCTAAGTTGGTTAAGATTAGTAGTCACCCTCTGTCGTTTATTTCACATTAATTATTTTTCAATACAAGACACGCACGCATCCATCCACCTTTTTGCAGTGCTACTAGTGTTTTGACATTTGGAACGCACGAATCTTTAGTTCAATCGAAAATAACCAACATTTTTATACGCTTACAAATTATACACGTAGTAGTGTACCGAACATGATTATACACAGGTACGAAATCTATTGGTTCGTGATTGTTACATCTTATAATTGTAAATAATTATTGGTATTTTCATTCAAGGCGATGCTGTGTCCTTATTCAGTATCTATTCGCTTCGTGTGTTGGCACCATGTATAATTTGTAATTACGTAATAGATGCAAACGCAGCTGTTTCGCTTCACCATATTCAATAGTAAATCTTGTAAATACCAAGATTCGAATTTAATGAAGTTATTGCTTCTATTGTTTTGTAATCAAAAGACGAATTTTCGATGGATACGGAGATACTGCAGTCCTCCATTCATCATGTTTGCCGACTAAACTAAATAAAACTTAGCGTGGTTTACGTAACGTGAAAAGTGGCACATCGATTTTAATATTGACACGCCATGATTCTACTTCCTCAGCGAGTTCAATACTTTCTCATGTTTTATGTAATTTAATTATCATGCGATACAACAATTATATTGTCTGTATGCAAATGAAATAGTGCTAAATCCAAAGCATACAATACATTGGTGCTAACTCAGACAGATTTCAAAATTTCAATTTCATTTTAAATTGTGTCCTCAATTCTATATTCGAAATAATACATCGAAAAGGAGAACTTCTTGTTTTTTTTCTTGTATCGGTTCATTTCGTTTAGATGAGGATTAAAATTGCTAGATTTATTGGTGTAACCAGTGGTGTGGTAATAATTATGATAATGACGTAAGGTTTTATAGCTTGCAAGTAGCTATTTAGGGTAAAGACTACCATAGCCTACTCCGTCTCCAAAATATATTTTTATGAACTCTGAATATGTGTATCACTGATGCTATATATGCTGGTTGATCTAAATAACGTTCAAAGACTTCACAATCGAACTGCAAATATCGATCATTCAGTAACTCCATGTGTAAATTGAAAAACAATGCTTCGCGTTACGCAAAGAGAAAGCGGGAAACAAAGTTATCGGTACTTTGCCCAGTTTTGTGGTAACTACTATATCACTAGTTATCAACTCTGGAACCTAAAGATTAAAGAAGTATGTGTTTGACCGATGATGTAACAGATTGACCAAGGTGAGTTGGTTTAGGCTTTTAACTAATCTCTTATCTCTATTTTATTTAACCTCCACGTTTTATAGATTCGATAATAAAAGTTTAAGGTTACCAAAATAATAATATCGATACTTAAAAAATCGTAGTGGCAGGTAGCTGTCACCTCCGTCTTATGGCTTACCCCATGTATCATAAGTTGACGTAAATCCGATCAAATATTTAACGGGATTCGGATTTCATTCTTAGCCCAATCGGATTTTTGGTAATAAATTTCTACCTGTCTAACGCGATTATTACGTAAAATAATATTTTTCCACTTCTATGCTCGTAAACCCGGTTGTTAGGTAATAGATGCAGTAAACGTCACAGTATAATAATAAATCTTCACTTTAACTGCTTTATCGCTGCGCTTTGGCCCTTTGAGAGTTATCAGATGTAATGATGCAACAGACTGAGACGCAGTTGTTATGATGAATTTGACTTTGAGCATGTTTGGGAAACTTTTTTCTATTAACTAATCATTCCTGTCACTGTACAAGGCATTGCGTCATCGCTTTCAGTGGACCCAATCAATGATCTTACCACATTAGGTGGGAAGGGGCATGAAATGCGTTAAATTGTGCGGTCAGGCGGTGACCTGCGGGGGCAGTGCCGGGGCTCAATTAGCCGTCCTATGGTCCGTAACCTCCAGGTTCGAGGCGGTTCGAAGCACATCGTTACGACCACGCCTCGGGCGATGCACTTTCTCCCATGGACTTATTTAAAATCGTCTCCAAGGCGTGATTGACGCCGAAGCCGCCGCACTATTGTTAACTATAACGTGACGTAACACATCTGATGTGCCGTCACTCAATTTACAAGAGGTTTTGTTAATGTGTAATGATGCGTATTCTTTGTGCTTGCCATTTAATTGTTAGGCAATAGATCTGTCCGCTTAACATATGTCTATGTACGAATTATTGCTAAATACGTGATGATTTTCACGCCTCGGCCATGCCTAGAACTTATTGAAGCTGTCATTCTTTCTGCAGCACAATACGATTGATAAGTTTGATATTTACTTTAGTACTTCGCAATACATGTTTCAAAAGAAATTCCTAGCAACTCCTGCGAGTACATGGTCAGTTAAGTGATTCTTAATGATAATAACGAAATAAAGGATAACAAAACATCGCTTAAACCTCCTCCAAGTTATATAGTTTTATAGTCTGCTATTATCTCAAGCTTTTCTCAACCATATGTATTCTTAATTTTATGTTCAGGAACTTTTGTATGTTAAAAGGCATTCCATTTAAATTGGTCAGAAGTCAGAGCACGAGAATAATGTTTTATCGTAGCCATTAATTGTCGAGTTCCCGAACGCGATCGAATTTGGCATCTCATTTGAAAGATTGTTAAGTTCCATGAGGTTTTTTCCCCGTCCTTGTTTTAAAATGAATGTTGTCGAGGAGGGCTCAGGGTGTGTAAGAAGGCCGTTGACCGCAATCTCCTGCGTGTCGTGATTCGGCCCAGAATGCATTATTCCGAATCATCGTGGCAGCCCTATATCATTCTCAATCGAAAATTCCACGCTTGATGTCTTCTTTGGTAACAACGCTGCTTTCGATGTGATTTATGACCACTCGCCTTCAACTAGTAATTACTTGACATTATTTCATACATACCTTGTTTGTCGTTATGATAAGTGGTTCCGTTCTATTTTCGGTCAATATAAGTAATGTTATGATAATAAATCCATGAACAATATAACAATAATATTGTTGTTATTATTTACCGTCCAAACTTATCTTCTAACAAAAGACATCAACGCGCTCTCGCATCTCTTGCGCATTGTGTGCCCAATATTCCGTAACTCGCGCTCCACTAATAACTTAGCATTATAATTAACACAATTATCAGATTTCTGGTACAAACACAAGCTCTCTGTTCTAGTTACCACTTATTCTATTAACAGGAGGTAACGAGTACGTATTTATTTAGGTCATACGGATGGAATAAACAATACAGCACTCATTATTTTACGTTATCTTGAAATCGATACTGCGATGCGAGTTTTTGAACAATAATAATATGCCCATTGTGTTACTATTGACATGAATAATATACACATACTAACGTTTGACAGCAATTGATTACCTAACTGAATGAGAAATAACACTGACATCTCTAAGTAGGTGAGTAAATAGAACGTACTCATAGTTCAGTTTCTATCATTGACCTTTGATAAAGAAATCACTTTTACTGAACGGTATTTTGACCAAAAGTGAAACGTTATCTGAGATCTTAGGATTGTTTTCATGGAGGATGAGTAGGCGCTTATCGTATGGCACAACAATAGAGAGATGTGTAGCGACGACCCGCGGCGACCCCGCCCGATGTCGCACGATGTCGCGCGATTACTTATACTCCTTATTCCGGATGAACTTTGCGAGTATTTAGTTCAACGTGAGCGGCATTGTATTCCATGCCGAGTACCGTAATACTGCAATAAACGATTTCCCTTTCAGTTTATGAAGACTGTACTGAACACGAATTGTACATACCAAAACAATATTTTAAGTTGAAATGCATGAGGATGCGTCATAGCGTTTATTGTAAAGGAACGTCGAATTTGATCACACACAATTTGATTCAAGGTATCTCAAATTATTCCCATGTAATTGAATTCGTTAACGAGACCTCCAAAAAGCATTGCTTAGCAAAATAACAGTGGAAAACGAAATTATAAATTCAAATAGATTCATCATAGAGTTAACCTTTGCTGCAATAAATGTTTAAGCAAATTGTTCACGACCCTATTCGGCGGTATTGCACATCCTTGTTCCGATCTCGGGTCCCGAGTCTCGATGAATCACGCGCATTGCATTCCGTGAATCGGTCCGCATGCCACATTACCGTTAATAACCTTTATGGCATTAAATTTGGTTTAAAAACCAATGTCAAGCGATAATTCCGTCGTAATTATGGCGCCTCGAGAGCTCATTGCGAGTGAAAATCGCTCGTTTGTTAATAATGTCTGCATTTTTGACGAAAATTTCTTGTTAGCGATAATGAAGAAAGTGGTATTATGGTTTTTTAAAGCGATCGGTTCTATAAATAATTCCTTAAGCTGGATTTTGATTTTCAAGAAAAAGGAATCGGCTTATAGTTTATTAATGTTAATGGGTAGTGAAAGCTTTAATACTTCATTTAAATGACCTTAAAAATATAAGGCATATAGCTGTGTTCATAACGCATATATCTGGTTGTCTGTTGAACCATCTAATCTGTCTCATTAATTACATACTAGTAGTATTACATAAATTACAATACAACACACGATGACAACTTTCAACTTCCTTTGCGCAAGACTGATACGTTACGTTACGTAAGGACAAACGTGTTCCGAGCAGACGGAAGACGAAGACCTCGTATCATAGCCCACTTCACTATTGATATAGATACCGACTAATAAAGATACGACCTACATTAGGAAAGTTTGGCATGTTCGAAATAAAACTGGGACATTATAATATATTTCGAAAAGAAACCACTAGGTGTGTCCAGTAAAACAGGAAACGTAAAAGTTCAAGATAAAGAAAATTTGTGGAGGGGCGAAGGGCTCGGCGCACGCGCAGCTAGGTTATCTCAGTTTAGGACAGTTCACTCGTTATCTAAAACTTACGCCCGAGCCCACTTACTGTAAAGTAAACATTTGAGTTAGAAAGTGCAGTTCCGTGTAACGCGTATAGATAACACTCGCGTGTTTGTAATGCTCTGGATGCGTGCCTTAAAATAATAAGCCGAGAAATGGTGTTCATTGAGAAGCAAACATGCTATCTCCAAACCCAAGAAAGGATTTATATTCTTTAAGAAATTCTGTTTTATCTTGAAAACAAAAACATTTGTTCTGTTATTCAACAAAAAAGGTTAATCCTTTTTTAAGTGCATAATTGTCCAGCTGTAAAAAAAAGAGTTTAAATGCGGTTCCATAGTTGGTCCAGACATCTTAAGGGTCTTTTGTTAAAGAAGATTTGTTTTTTTTTATCTGGTTCAGGGAATTTCTTAGAAGCATTAAATTGTAAAACAGCGGACCCTTCCTCAACAGAAATTAGGCAGTGGTCGCAATGGATTAGCGTACTTACGTAATTACATAAAACGTTTAAATACTCGTATTACTGATGAGAATAAAGCTAATGACGATTTGATTATTAAATTAGACGCTCTCCTACTTACAGTCATTATGTATTCTCGGAATGGTAATTACTTTTATTCAAAATATACAACGTGTCTTTAAGCCTTCAAATTACAATACGTAAAAAACACGTTTGATTTTAGGTAAAAAAAAAGTTACTTGTGATGTTTGTGAAAAGTTTTTTAACTTAAGTGTAAATATTTATGGGTAGGTTAGATGCAATCTGTATACAAAGATCGAGTAACGGTACCAGTGTCAAATTGTCTATTCAAATGAAAATCACTGTGATCGCGTCAGTTCGCGGTTGTGCGCACATTAATATGTAATTATTTACAGTACAATAACTCCGCGTCACCGCCATATTGTGTAGGCATCCTAATGGAGCCGTCAATAACGATCAACTCCATTTTTTGTCATTCCATAATCAAAGCTAGGAAAAAAAACTGTGGAGTAGGTATGTGAAATCCCAAGAGAAGATTATTTTTAATACGTTACTATGGTCGTTAAACACATAATGCGTATTCAATTTTCTATAAAAACCGATATAAAACATAAAACCACAGGATATTATGCCGCTAGTCCGTACCGCGTACCGTCGCAAGCTCAACCATTTCTCAGAAGGTAATGGAAGCGCAGCACGTAACAGTCTAATGTTGGTCATCGCGAGTCAAACGCATAATTTTACGAACCACTGAACACGTATACACACAAACAGAATCATTTGATACGATTGTTAAGGGGAAATTCATGCGAACAAAACCATATAACTCCATAGGGTTCCGTAGTTGCAAGGAATTCTCATCGTTTAGCTTAAGGCCTGCACAGAAATTAAATCTTAACTAATACGTTCTTACATGAACATGGCCATACAAAAACACATGTTAATGCATTTAGCTAAAAACGAGATAGTTAATTGAATTGAAATGTTTACAAAATCAGAGCATTATTTTATTTTATTTTCAAGTTAGGTATTGGTTCAATAATGATTTCCAATGAGCGTCGTTTATCGAGTAATTTATATAAGTAAGCAACGATTACTAATTCATTCCTGACCACGGATTTAAAAGAATGTCTGTGTGTAATCTACACGCATTACGGCATTACATACAATTTTGCTTAAGGCCATATGATGTGAGCTGCTGACAATGACTGGTAAATTCTCACGGTTCCTTCGCCCTGTTATAATAAGGTATCATTGTCGTGGACACGGTTCAGAGCTTCATCGTGAGGGAGCACCCTAAGGACTCTAGTGTTCGTCGCGATGAGAATTTAGATTACGTTTTGTTACAACTGATGACTTTAATAAACTCTCATGTACTCGTATGCTTGAACGGATATGGGTATACGTCTCAGTGTATACTACGGTATTATGCACGGCTAGTTGTCACTAACTAACAGTTACCGTGAAACGGGACTGGGTATCAGTTTCGTTAATTAAAATTGCTTTTAGTGCGTGTCTTTGACTTTAACGTGCAGCGAGCGATGCAGAAGTATTAGGTGGTAATGGTGAAATTAAACCAGCAAGGTACATGTTTATTATGAAACATGACCCTGCTGGTTTAATATCACAATTCTGTTTATTTATTTATTGAGGACCTCCAACAAAAGATTCTGACAATTACAAATACTCGAAATTTTTAAACAAATAGTTGTTGTTCATTCAGAACTAAAAACAGCTCCATAGTAGGTACGATGGAAATGATCCACCAATATCCCTTTTTTACTTTTTGGCTCTAAGGTACCAAAAACTCATGATAATTCTGTTTGTCTTCCAGATCGAGCGGTTAGCGCAATACGAGCGTCTTGTAGGCGGAGGATGCGCGCGCCGGCGGGCAGCGCGTCTGTCGGACCTGGAGCGCGTGCAGGACCTGTTCCCGCACGACTACCTCGCGCTGCACGACGCTGACGCGCCCGCCGCGCTTGCCTCGCATCATGCGCAGGTAAGCAGCAACCAGCCGATCTATTCTGTACAAATCTCACCGTGAAAACTTAGATGAAGTGAGCTGTCATTCCAATTGATTCTTAAAGGGATTGACACTATTGATAGCTCATTTCACCGTAATTTTCGCCGCAGCAGGAATACTTGAAAAATCTTCCCATCAGAGGTGTCAGAGGGCTGCTACCCTCTGGCACTTCTAATAAGGACGAACGTGGTAACGGTCAGTATTCTGTCTGCCTTCACCAAACAATTGATAGAGAATTACTGGACTCATTTAGCAGAATCATAGTCATCATCTTCATCCTACAGCACTCCACTACGAAAAAAAATTAAAAAAATTGCATATTCAACTAAAAAAATATGGTTTACAATAAAGTATCTCCAATCACACGCTAATTAACTCCATACTCAACCTCACTAAGCAGCTGCTATCAGCTACCCTGCGAAGATCGTCGCTCCACCTAGACCGAAGGCCCTAGAAGGAAGAATAGTAGTATCTCGAAAAATACATAGAGCACCATATCCTTTATCGTAACTCTCCAATAATTTGTTTTCAGAAACAGAAAAGCCTGCGCAAGCGACCGAGCTTGGACATCAGCGGTACTATCAGCGCGAGCAGCAGCTCCCTGTCACCCCGGACCTTCATCATGGAAGCCCCAGTCCAGCTCAGTCCACTTGGCACCACCTCCCCACCGCTCGACCGTCATCTGTTTCTGTTCAGCGACTTGCTTCTCGTCGGCAAGGCCAGAGGAACCAACTGCTTCAAGCTAAAGGAGAGTGTAAGACTGGCTGAAGTCTGGATCGCCATGACTGATGGAGATGATACTGGATTTATGCTCGGGTGGCCGACAGTAACCGGAGTTGCTAATTACCTCGCCATCTACCCCACCCAAGCTGCAAGAGACACTTGGTATAGGTAAGAGATAGTAAATGCAGTAATGTAATTTAATTTAGTTTGATGGAAGGATAGAATGTTCAGAAGATCGTGGTTTGATTCTCTTTTTTCTCTTTACAGGAAAATTCAAAATGCCTTAACCGCTCAACTGGCCACTGAACCAAAATCCACGAATATCCAGATTTTCTACAAAGATGCGACGAGTTCGATAGAATTTGTAAGTATTTATTGTTTTGATAGGCGGTATTCCGATGATATAGCTAGCTAGGTAATTTTTAGGGAAGGTTTAGTGTTTCCTGAATGCGAACCTCCTTAATTAGTTCATCTAAGTTTTGCAAATATAATTATAGGCATTTTCTGTTCATCTTAAAGTCTGTAAAAAGCCTTCCTAACAATCAATTTTTACTTCCAGTGTAAAACAGTCTCCGTAAGCCCAGAGATGAGCGCGCGTTGCGTGGTGCGCCAGGCGCTGCATGTGCTGCAGAGCGGCAGCACCGAGCCTGAGCACGACGCCGAGCACGACGAGCACGAGGGGGACGGCCGGTGGGGCGCCGCAACTGAGTTCACGCTTTGTGTGCGCACGGCAAGGGACGCGCCACCCACCCCACTACGGGGGATTGAACGACCTCATGCTGTACAGGTAATCTTATTATAACCACCATTTATGAACGATAGGAACTGTTTTGAGACCAGACCATAATTATTTTCAAGTTATCCCATGTTCCTCCTCACGTACTGAGTGCATTCTTTTATTTCAGATGTCAAGAATCAGGCAAACGTTGTCTAATGAGGACGGGTTTGACCTGGAACACGTTAATGCTAAAAATAATCCCTGCGGACTGGTCTTCGAATTGCGAAAGAAAAATCAGGGGTTAAAAAAGTAAGTAGCTTAGTTCGCGCTCCTCATGTACGGGGCGAATAAATACAGACCTTGTGATTTCTACCCGCATGCGGTTGTGATTGTAAAACTGGCAACCGCATGCGGGCACAATCAAATTTGTCACCGTAACTACCGGGTGCGGCGATTGAACTGTCCGTCTCTATCATACTGTTTTAAAATTCGAACCACTGAATCGAACGCCGCCAAAATTTCAAATGTTGGTCTTTGACATGTTCTCTATCATCATTTGAAGTGAATCTGTTGTGATTGAAACACATTCGAATTTAGAACAATGGATTTAAAACGAAATTCAGTGATTGCTCTTCATTTGGAGGGAAAATCGAATATCGAAATACGTCGAGCGCTGCCAAATCTTAAATTGAACGAGAAATTTGTGCATCGCACTATTCAACGTTATGATGAGAGTGGTAGCATTAAGAAACGCTACGGTGGCGGACGACGCTGTACTGCAACGGCGCCAGCAGTTGTCGAAAAGGTGCGTCATCGATTAGACAGAAATCCAGCGCGCTCAGCAAACCAGCTCGCGCAGGATCTCAAGGTGAGCGATCGCAGCGTTCGTCGCATATTAAAGGAAAAGCTTAAAGTCAAACCATTAAAAAAAAACCTTTCTCAGGAACTCACTGCTTTACAGCGTAGCAAACGGTTGGATCGATCGAAAGAGCTGATTCGCTTGCTCGACTCTGGCGACCTTCCCAATTTGGTGTTTTCAGATGAGAAAACTTTTTGCGTTGAACAGTTTTTAAACAAACAAAATGACCGTGTTTGGTTGAAGGGACGTGTCAGCGACCATTCCGACGAATTGCAAGTCACTCGACGCCAAGGAGCTGACCAAATCATGGTCTGGGCGGCGGTGTCTGAAAAAGGCCGTTCTCCGCTCGTTTTTCTTCCAATGGGTCGCAACCAAGTCAAAATAAACCAACAAATCTATCGAGACAAAGTCTTGCGACCAGGGTTGATACCGTGGGCACGCAACACATTCGGTTCTGAGCGTTGGACATTTCAGCAAGACTCGGCACCATCGCACAGAGCAATTGGAACGCAAAATTGGTTGAAAGCAAACGTTCCAGTGCTGATCGACCGAGATATGTGGCCGTCGTCATCGCCCGACTTGAATCCGCTAGACTTTTGTATTTGGGGTGTTTTATAGGCCAGGGCCTGTGCTAAAAAACACACTTCAGTGGAAGCGCTCAAAGTTACTCTTACGCGAGAATGGAATTGTTTGAGTGACGACGTCGTTCGAGCAGCCTGCGCTTCTTTCAGAAAGAGACTTCAGCTTGTAGTAAAGGCTAAAGGCGGTTTTATTCCTTCGGAATAAGTCATAATAAAACTTTGAACTCTCTATTTTCACATGGCAAAAGTGTTTAAATAAATATTGAAAATTAACAGAAATATTTCATTTTCACATACGGACAGTTCAATCGCCGCACCCGGTAAGTATCTACTAACGTTGGATCAAAAAATGTTTCTAACACATTCTGTTTGTATGATTCACAGCGGCAACTCGACCGGCGGGCGTGGCTTGCGCCTGCTACGTCGCGGCGGGCGCCTGTTCGGCGTGGCGCTGACACGGCTGTGCGGTGGCGCGCCCCCGCCCGCTCTGCTCCTGGCGCTCCGCCGACTTCGTGCGCTCGCTCCCCTCACTCATGGCGTGTTCCGCAGGAGTGCTAATGCTAAAGCGCTTAGACTGCTAAGAGATAAGGTGAGGATAAAGGTTCTCTTTTAAGACCAGACTGGCTGAGTATTTGTGAAAACAGTCTATGGCATAAAGCAGTGTTTTGTACGCCATAAATGGCAAAACATGCAGATCTACCTGTTATTTTAAGACCTTGCACATATTATTTGATGTATACTCATGTTTTACAATAAATATATTCTATTCTATTCTATTCGTCTGATTTGGATATTGTATGTTGGAGTTATAAATATGATTATAAGATTCCTTGTGTTTGTTCAGCTGGACACACTAGGTCCTTGGGCGGAGGGCTGTCCCGAGCTGGAACGTGCGCCAGTGCTACTGTTGGCAGCGCTGGTCAAAGAGTTCTTCCGAGCGCTGCCACAACCTTTACTCTCTGCGGACCTCTACCCTGCTTGGCTGCAAGTTCTAAGTAAGTCTCACTTCACACTTCACTAAGTTTTACTTTACACTTTAATGATTAGCTTGAAGCGAGAGCGAAGTGATAACGCACTGGTATGAGACAAGTCCGTTACAACTGTGGTAAACACTTACAACTTTGTAAATTAACGTAAGATATTTTTAAATGTTCTTGTTTTTCTGTAACGACCTTTTATTTGTTACAGCTTTATCTCAAAACGAGAAAGTAGCAGCCGTACGTTCGTTGCTTCTAAAGCTGCCCAAGGCTCACTATACCATGCTGACCTACTTCATATGTCTGCTGCAAGCCATTGCCAAGAAGTCAAACATAAACCTCATGTGCCCCATGAACCTCGGCGTGTGCGTCGGTCCCAGCCTTCTGTGGCCCAACACGCCATGTGACAAAGCTCCTAAAGCAGTGCCAATGGTCGTAGAACTACTCATAGTAAAAGCCGAAGCCCTGTTTGGGCCTCAGATTGCAGGTCTACTGGGCAATGGCAGCCCTGAAACCTCGAACGCATTACTAGATTCTGGAGCCGAAGAAAGCGACAGTCTTCATTCAGTTGGAATATCCTTAGATTCAATGGAATTGTCTACACCACGCAAGGAGAAACTATCGCTAAGCCGAGACTCAGGGCTGACTCTCTCAGAAGACGATTCTAACAGCAATGGAGGAAACAGTCCTGCACCTCGTAATATCCTACACAGTTTGTCGGCACCAACTTGCAATATGCAGCAAGAATCTAAATTAGTAGTGCGATATAACATCGACAACCATAACGTAACTGGTTTGCCTCAAATTGGCCAAAGGCAGAATATTTACTCTAATAAATCAGAACTGTATAGTACGGTTAACGACGAATTATATACTACGCCATATTTAGGAGAAAGATATGTACACAATTCTATAAACATTGGTATTTCAAATGGTATAGACGACAGGAATTATGTATCTAAAACAGCATTACAACGATCGACGGCTGAAATCTACGAACAGAGCCCAGCGAAGTATATAACCGGTTTAGAACCGCAAAAACCACCGAGAAGTAACGTTTCTAAAGCAGCTCGTACTTCAAAAGTCTACAGCATGTTTGCTGAGACGCAAGAAGCGAACAAAAATATCGCCAATAAAAACTTTAACAGAGCTAAGAGCTCAGACAATCTATTAGAATCAAAACAGGAAAATATCGATAGTAAACGCGACCTGGTTTCTAGTCAAGAAAATATTGTGTATAGCAACATACACGATCTAGCCATGTTTACAGAGAATATCCAACGACAGAATCAATATCAAACGCAAGCAGAAACAGTTTCAAATACGAATTATGCCCGAGTGTACACGGGATGGGAAAAAAAGAGTGCCAACTATACCAACAAAACGAACAATGCGGAAAATATCTACGGGCAAATGACAAAGAAACAGGGAGAGACCTCGCAGTCCAAAACTGATGGGAATTTAACACCGGCAGCCACCATTTTTACACGAAATGACTGGACTCGTCAAGCAGCTAGAACAAAGAGCTTAGAAGTCAGCGAAGAAGTACTTACGAACACGGAGAAAATGCGCAATGGCAGTTACGAAATAACAAATTGCTGCCGAAAGAGACGGTTTGATCCTGCGCACATGTGCACCAAGAGCTGCACTGCTCCAACGGCCAATAGGGAACAAGACAAACATACCACCAATCCTTTACAAAATTCATATTCTTACGTCGATAACATCCATAATAATAATTCAGAGGAGAACAAAAAGACAAGGCTACGAAATTACAACACGAATAAATTAAACCAATCAAAATCTTTGGCGAATATTATTTTACACAGTGACTCGAGTAGTAGCGACACGTTATACCAGCCGCAGAACTCGTTTAACAGTCGATCCACGGAGTCACCGGCCAGTGAGAATTCCTTTGAGAATAATTGTTACACCAGTCAATACATTGATCCCTTATACACGTCAGTCTACAATCGTCGAAGGGATATTTACCACGACATGAAATCGCCAAACATGTTCCCTTCTGACATTTACAAAGCGACGCCGACTGCTGTCAAACCCGAGTACAACAACTCGGAATACGAACATAACAACAATAATAAGAAGGCGGCCCACATGCCCCCGCCTGTACCGCCAAGGAAAATGGTGTATCAGAGAGTATTGAAGAAGTTTCAACCGGTGCACGTGAACAAAGATGACAAGAACTCACGGTCGAAGTCTGTGCCGCGTCTGTACAGAGAACCATCCAACGGCGCAGACGCGAAGGGACAAAACAACATTATAGCTTTAGAGGGCTCCGAGTCTGACACTGAGTCTGAGTCTTATGTGTAGACGCTGCCTCAGCACAAAACTAATGTACGATAAAGATATATTTAAATTATTAATAATGCGTACCCTACGTGTCGAAGTAACCATGATCTGTGTTGAACAAATTTGTTATAAACGTTGAATTAATCTCGATGTTAGGACTATGTTTTGAACCAGTATGCTAACTACTTACTACGTTTTTAGGACGCTATGATTTCATAGTGATAATATAAGAAGTATCTTGTGAATCCCGCCTTGAAAATTATAATGTGTGACCATAACCAGAGTTGTTTTGGTGATGTAATTCCAAAGACGTAAGAATAGTTTCAAACTTAATGGTAAATGTAGATGAATGTATCAATGGGATATAATTTTAAATATTTTGTCCTTAATTAATCCATTAATATAGGACGTGTTTATGCCAATCACTCGCTATTAAATTTTATTTAACGTTAGATATTTGTCATAGGGTCCTTAAGGGTAGGTGCACATGATCGACACCTCGAGCTGAGGTCGACCAGCAGTGCTAGCATGGTGACAAATGTATGGAGCAGAAACATTATAACTGCACCGATTGGAGGCTTTGCTGCCATGAGTATCTGCTCGTCAATGTGAGCCGCTCAATAAGGTCTATATAAGTATGTGACTAGCGCTGTATCAAATAGACGATGACTTTGTGTAGTCTTATATCTGGAAATATTAAAATATATTTGATTATGTAATTAATGAATGCCTGCCGTGTATATAATGTAGATATATTGTACGTACGTTTATAATAAAATATATTAAATGGTTTCAGTGATATTTCATTTACCTTTTAATTTTTAACGCAACATAACATCACGCCTTGTTTCCCCGAAGGGTAGGGCAGAGGTGTACCTACACCACATTTCGCCAGTAATGTTAAGTCCCATGTAACAGAGAGCGAGCCTATTGCCATCAACCGGGCACCAATGCAGACTCCGGGCTACTACAGAGGAATTCTAGTTAAAACTACTCTGTCCTTCTCATAATTCTGACTTTCTTCATTTTTCCTTTCTTATACAGTACAGTTCCTCTCCGGAATGAGTTTCCTCTTGATATCAGGACGGCCACCAGTCGGTATGCATTTAAGCGGAAATTGCAGAGTTATTTTCAAAATAAACAGAGCAGAGTCATCACTCCTCTCTCTCTCCCTTGAATTCGCATATTATATATATAGGTACTTATACAATATTCGATCCCCATCTACGACGTATTATTTTGTGATGGAATTGAAATGCTTTTCCAGACTCTCATAGAACATCACGTTTTGCTTAAAATACCCCTGTATTTTCGGCAAAACGTGATTTTCTATGAGAGTTAGGAATGGAATAGCGGTGTGACGTCATATTTTGCCACTCGTATTTCACAAATTGGATGTTTTGGTTGGCGAACATGTTACAAGTGGATGCAGATAACCTGTTTCACTGGGTGAAGGGGAAGTACAGAAAGATATTTTTTTCAGACCACGTCAATAATAGTGATGATGATGAAAATGATTATTCCAATATGTTTCCTCGTTAATAGCAGCAATGACCACCATTCAGTGGATCCCAAACAACAGGAAACCGACTACGTGGCAGGCCTAGAAAGAGATAGTAGGATAAGCTGGACTCATAATTAAAGGATTGGTCCGCAGTCGCAGTAGACCGAGATAAGTGGAAAGAGGGAAGGTAGGTATTCGCCCTGCAATGGGACAACATAGAATTAAATTAATTAATAGTTAACACAAAATAAAACGATTAATTTATGTAGAATAATTTAATTTCTTTTATGAAATTCACATATTTCACTCTTATTAGCATCATCACAGTCACGAATAAAACAAAACCTAAATACTGCAAGTAAACTTATAAAACTTGTATACAGTTATTAGTTAAAATAATTATTATATAATTCGGCTATTTACAAATAATATTAATAATTCGAAAGCATCCTAAGGACAAGTCATGATGAGCACGCTATTATATAGATAAATCAATGAACAAAGTAAAGCTGCGAATACACAGGCCTGGAACTTGCACTTTTTTTTTTTGTGCTTATTTATATTTGATTGCTAGTTTATTTATTTATTTCCATGTATATTAATTTTGTATAAGGTATGTTTCAACTGTTTGTACTTATTCGTTGTTTGTCCCTAAAGGTTCATTAGAAAACCAGCGTTCGATGCCGGCATTAAGCATTAATGCTGACATGGACCTTTTTGGTGCAGCTTTGAGGTTTAGTGGTACGGTTAGTGTTAAAACCTTTTTTTTATTTTTTTTTATTTGTATTTTGTGTTTTACGAACTTTGTCCAAATAATCAGGCTAATTGTATACTTTTGGGCAAGTTACAGGCATGAATATTACGTGCTTAATAGGAGTAGATATTTCATAAAGAACTGGAAAACAAACTGCACAACGTACTTTTTGGATCACAAAAACTGTCATCTGACAGTTGACAGTTTTTGTGATCACATATCGAATTTATTGAGTACATATATCGGAAAACCTTTTGTTTTTTTAATTCAGGAAACACTCAATCAACTACTATTATGAACATTATAAGTTCACACGTTTTAATTTACCTGTGTATCTGAGATATCAAAATTAATTTAATAGTCATGGTCTAACAGTTAGTAATAATCTAATACCAAATTACTGGCAATTTCAACTACTAATTAAACCTTTGCCAGGCTACATAATAATTAGGCTAAGCATTAACCTTAATCACATGGAATTTAGACATATTTTTAGGTAAATCGTAGTCAACATGCTGAAAAAGAGTAGATAATAGTAGACAGTAGTAAAAAATGTACTTGCGAGTTGCGTTGGTATCTAAACCAATTAAATACTTCATTATGGCGATTTAATACGAACTTAAAACTAGTTATCAATTAAAATACCTATTCAGCAGACTTATGTATGCCCCACGCATCAGTGTGCATTAAGCTTTATGTGTCGGCCTATGTTTTGGGTGAGATCGTGAGGGTAGTGTCCGTAGAGTTTGCTGGTCTCTTGTTTTCTTCCTCTTCCTCAACGGGGGCTACGTAGTTCCACTCCTGCGTGTCACCGGTGCCGAACAGAATGAAATAACAGGCGGACGCAATGTATAGTGAAGCGCCTGTTATGAATACTGGCCGCCATTCTGCGAATCCGTTCTGAAATCAAGTAAATAATGTTAGACAAAAGAAAGAATAAAATCTTTAATTAAAAGTTCATATTCTCTGATACCGGGTTCTGTAAGGTTAATCCACTTCCAGACTTAAGTTACCTGCTGACTGAAATAACACGTAAAATACTTGTCAGTTGGCTTTTTGTGTTGATTAGCTTTTATGAAAATGTGTGTCAAGGTCTCATACTATTATCAAATTAAACTTTCATTTTATAATGTAGTTTAAAACTTGAGTCACTTACTCCGTTCTTAGTAAAGTGTGCGGTAACCAGTGGTGTGACAAAGCCTGCAGTGTTGCCTATCCCGTTAGCGATGCCATATAGCGTGCCCGCGAAGTTAGGAGCCAGGTCCTGGTGGTTGACCAGGTTGGTCAGCGTGGCCGCGCCATTGGACCCCATGGAGAATGTGATCAGGGCCACGGAGAGGATGGGTGCGCAGCCGGTGTAGCCCAGACCGATGAGGAGCAGCCCAGGCACCACGTGCGAGAACAGGCAGAAGAACTTCCTCATAAACGTTGTTGATACTATGTTCTGTTTCACGATCCTGTAAAAGGGCAAAAAACACACAGGTTACAAAGATTGCATAATACATTTGCAAACAACGTCAGATATGCTTGTGTTTAGACTGCAGAGTCTATCTATACCATCCTCTGCTACCAAACCAGTCGAGTGTATGTAGGCCTTAGCAATATATTAAGTAAGGAGGTTGATTTTATACGTAAATAAACGAGATCCAATTGCATACCTGTCACCAATTGCTCCGAATATAAGTGAGAATATCATCCTAGCGAGATACGGCAATGAGGAGAGAGTGCCAGTAGACGTCAGGTTGAACCCGAGAGCGCTGGAGACAAACTTAGGCGCCGCCGTCATGACGAAGTACAGGCCCCAGTTGCTGCCGTAGTGCAGTATCACCATCGCCAGGAATGGGAACGAGGTTAAGATCTTTCTGAATGGTGGAACAATCTGGAAACACGGAGTAGTACATCATTAACCTGTTACATCGCATGTTAATAAATATAGTGCCCCAATTTGGTCTATATATTGCTGTCCAGCCAACATTTGACTTGAGTATTAAGAACAATAATATCTATTTAATTATAAAAACTTTATGTACGAGTAAAAATAGCCTTTGTACGGTACAAAGGTACACTGCGTGAGAAAATAGGTACAAAAATAGTGCATAAGGAACGCCATGATTATAGAGAATCTATACCTACTGCTACACCTTTTCTATGATGGCATTCATGACATTCTGAGAAGTGCAAAAAGTTGGTAGCGAAGTCTATTAAATGTCACCTTCAACCGCCTAGTAACCCGTAGATTTATTGCTATAGACCATTTTTTTGCGGAACTAAGAATAAGATTGTCTTCAACCTTAGACATTGCTAAATCACGATCTCTCCTTGTAGGATGACGATCCTTGGCCAAAACGTAGAAAAAACCCCACGATTTTAGGTCATTACATGCAAAACAGCTCGTACTTAGATAGAGGTCAGAGCTAAATACGTGTATTAGGTGATAATATAAAACATTAGTGCTATAAATAAGTATTCTTGCATAAGCACCAACGTTTTATCCTTTTTTTTTGCACGACGATATGCATTTTTAATTTATTTAATTTTCTAACCTAACCTAACCTAACTCACAGTAAATGTTGTTTCTTTACTTTAGAGTTTAGATAAATATACCCCGACCTCATTTAATTTTTCAATCAACTAATCAATGTTCGGAAAGGTCATAGGCCAGGAAATGACAACGGGGGAAAACCAGCTTCGGGTCACGTTTAGAATATTATTTAGCAAAGGCATTAAGGCACCAAACAACTTAGCCTTGTAGATGTACACAAATAGAATTACTATCTGTATAATTTATTGTGACATTAATTTTCTGCGAAAGGTAAGTTACCTTGGAATCTTTAGAGCTCTGTTGAACTTTGTCACCAATAGCTTCGAGGATGTACTTTTTCTCGTTGTCTGAAATGCGGGGATGCTGCACAGGAGAGTCGTACACTAGATACCACCATAGCAAGCACCATACTAACGCGATCGCTCCTGAAATATTTACACAGTTTCATTAGTTAGAGGACTGTATGGAAAGATAGATGGACGTTAGTTTTTGAGACTCGGTGGGAGTTAAACGTATAATCATCTTCGCATCACCTGGGGCCCACGACAACTGAGGGCGGTGATCCTGACCAGATTAGGTCCCATATGTCCGTTCAACCGCACCAATAGACGATCTGAACGTGCCCACTCACTGGAACTAAACAGTATAAAACAATATAG
The DNA here is from genome assembly GCA_914767815.1 of Eupsilia transversa. Lineage (NCBI taxonomy): Eukaryota > Metazoa > Arthropoda > Insecta > Lepidoptera > Noctuidae > Eupsilia > Eupsilia transversa. Next base: position 7,553,683 of record OU611890.1, on the reverse strand, counting down.
ACGTCCCTACCATATATACGAAAAGAAGAATAAGACTAAAGAACTTTAAAAACCGATAGAATTTTGAACAAATTGGTTAGATTTTGCTCTTAAAACGCTGCTCAACAACCTCATCATATAATTGTTTGGTCATATTATTCGCGTATCCGGCGGCCTATTTAGTTTCCTCACCTAAGTAATATTATATTACTGAGCCAATTGGCAGAGCAATAACTATTTCAAAGACATCTACAAGCCCGTCACGGCTCAATTAGTTATGTAGAAATCAGCACCAACCGCCGCGGAATTTAAATAGAGGTAGGTAACAAGAAAGCCAATTTTGTAACACTCTGCTATGATCTGAGCTACTCTGGCGTACTTCTTACAGTTATGCTCTGAGTTCGCTCACCCCACAAAAGAAAAGAGCGTAATAATACATTCATGCATGTATTTTTTAACCCACGCATCAGGCATTGCTAATTTGTGATTATAAAACCTGCTTACTAAGCGAGATGTAACGGTTTCAGGACGATTTAATACAGCTACAATAATGAATGCTGATCTGTTGTTAAGAAAAAGAACCTCATTCCTCGTCAAATTGTTTAAAGACCCAATTATAAACAATTTTAAAAGAAATATAAAAGCCAGAATTGGCTCAAGAAACGTTTACTAGAACTTATCACAGCATACAAACCTACATGGTTTTTATAAAACGAGCAAAATGAGGCTAATAATTAAGATCAGACTGAAGAAATAAGACATCACGGGTATCCTTAACTTTCATTCAAATGTTTTTTCACACCTTTTCAAAGATTACATGAGATATCTTGAAGCTGGGTGTTTAAAATACGAGATGGGCCCATTCTCCTTAGTAATTTATTAACGCAACAAATTACTTTAACTATTATTTTTTTTGACGTTTGAGTAGATTGTAATCTAGCCTCATAAAGAATATCAAGAAAATTTGTCTTGGTCTCGACCAAGTTACTTATAATTGACTGTTAAAACATTAACTGTACATTCACGATAAACATCGATCGTAAAGAGAATACTTACCGGGTACATAAAACGCGTAATCCCATCCGAAGTTTTCAATTAAAGGTCCTGTTAGTGACCATGTGACCACTGTGCCGATGGCGCCACCTAGCAACGCGCTCACGAACTTGCCCTTCTCCGCTGGGGGAGCCCAGTGGGCCACTAACGCGTGTAACGCTGGAAACAGGAATCCCTGCAACAAATAATAATTTCCTTAGATATTACTTCTTGATCAATTTGTCACCTTAGACTGTAGTTGTGGCTAAGTTGTTAAAAATATTTTTGTCATTATTATCTGCGGTTTAAACGGTACTTTATAGCTACTGTTTAAAGTGCTTCTCACGTAAATGTGCGAACATTATGTACATAATATAAAACGACAATAGTGATGACACAGATTACAGTGATAACACGTAACACACCATGAGTTCAAGCTGACAACACAATATTTTGTAGTCTACACATAGACCACAAACCACAGGTATGCTTGGCCCGTTTACGTGGCGTATGTGTACAGTCTATGCGACGCCTACGCGCCTGCTACGCAGCTTCTAAGCCCTGCTACACACCTTCTAAGCGGTACTACGCACCTTCTACGCGCTGCTACGCACCTTCTAAGCGCTGCTACGCAACTTTTTCGCGGCTGATACGCAGCTTACAGAATAACATCATTGTCACTTTGATTACTAAAATAAATCCTGCAAATGTTTGTAATGTAATGGAGTCGAGTTGAACATCTACTTAGACTTATTGCGAAATGGTCAGACCCTTGAACGTATGGTAACTATTGATTTACATGAAACCATTCTAAAAAATATTCCATGTGCATAAATAATGATATTATCTACCAACTACTTATTATGGTTTATTTAGAACACTACTCAGAATACAGTAATTCTTACCTATGAACACGTCTTTGAGAATTAATATGACGTAGGTGTCGTATATTACTTGATATGCCATCGTTATAATTTAATTACTGTTACAGGCATACTATCAAGACTTCCTAAGGCCCTCAATGCCCTAGAAATAAAGAACAAAGTTGTGCAAATCTATACTTATAATAAATCTGTAGAAGTGAAAATTCTGTACATTGAAAATATCAAAAAAATAAATAGCAGGGGGTGTTACTAGACCGACACCGACCCCAAAAATATGATTAAAAAAATTTTTGTCTGTCTGTCTGTCTGTCTGTCTGTCTGTCTGTCTGTCTGTCTGTCTGTTTGTTCAGGCATCACGCAAAAACTACCGGTTCGATTACGATGAAACTTGGTATAATTATTCTTTAATATCCTGGGCACCACACTGGGTACTTTTTATCCCGGAAAAGTATCCTATCCTACGGTTGGGGGGTGTCAAAGTTTGTATGGAAGAATTTTAACGCGCTGTCCGATTAACTCGAAACTCAATATTTATACTTAAACCCAAAAATTAAGAATAACGTGTATCAGGATTTTTCGAAATTCTACCCCTAAGGGGGTAAAATAAGGGATGAAAGTTTGTATGAAAAATCTTATTCCTTGAGGTAATAAACATGAAACTCCGCACGAATAATTATCAAAATAAATGAAAAAGTTTGTAATTTGTTGTTTTTCTAAATTACCCCCAAGGTTGGGGGGTGTGAAAGTTTGTATGGAAGAATTTTAACGCGCTGTCCGATTAACTCGAAACTCAATACAGTGTGATTCTTCATAATGTGCACATATCGAAAAGAGGGATTCTATGCTTAATTTGACAAACGGAAAAAAACTATTTTTATTTTTTTATTTGTTTTGTATTTTTTACCCCAATGTAAAAAAACGGTGTAACTTTTAAATGATCTATCGCGATGAAACAAACTCCATACCTAATGATTGGTAGTAATTAAGTGTTCTTATAAAATGAAAATTGTGGGAAAAACCCCTCCCAATTAAACCCAAAAAACCCTCAATTGAAAATAAACAGGTATTTCGTCCAAAAATCTGTTTTTTTAATCAATTTTTACAATAATCGTAAAAAAAAATCAATAAGACGAATTTTTTTAAATAAAAAAAAATGGAAAAAAAAATGTATTTAGATTATTTTTTTATTTTTTCCGTCGATAAAATTAAGCATAGATTCCCCCATTTCGATATGTGCACATTATGAAGAATCACACTGTATTTATACTTAAACTCAAAAATTAAGAATAACGTGTATCAGGATTTTTCGAAATTCAACCACTAAGGGGGTAAAATAAGGGATGAAAGTTTGTAGGAAAAATCTTATTCCTTGAGGTAATAAACATGAAACTTCGCACGAATAGTTATCTAAATAAATGATAAAGTTTGTATTTTTTGTTTTTCTAAATTACCGCCTAAAGGGGGGTTGGGAGGTGTCAGTGTTTGTATGGAAGAATTTTAACGCGCTGTCCGATTAACTCGAAACTCAATATTTATACTTAAAACCCATGGGGATGTATGGGATAATTTCCGACACTCACGCGGGCGAAGCCGCGGGCAGCAGCTAGTGCAACATAATATTATGTATGTATTTAATAAGTGCACGCAAGTTGTTAATCATATCCATAAACGCCAGAACGTTCTGCGAACTTCTATGAACATGTATAAATAAATATGAAATTCTTGCTCGATGGATAATTCTACTTATTATTATCGCAAAAAAATGTACTTGTGTTGTCATAAACGGTTCTACACTGCTATGAACATAAAAAATGCGAAAAACCTCCGTCGCTTTAAATAACTGGGTAATGTTGTTCTAGAGCAGGAGTCACCAAATGGCGGACCGCGGTCCGGATCCGGACCTCCGACCTATATTTTCCGGACTTTAAGTAAGTAATTTTATTTAACCTGCGCTTTGTTTTTTCTGCCGTTAACACTCCAGACTACAGACAAAGTTCAAAGTAAAAAAATATTTTTTCACATTAATATTAATGACTTACTTTGTTATTTTGGTTCATTATTAAATAATATTTGTTTATTACGTAATAAAAAAAAAATTGCTAGTAATCGTCTGCCAAACGGACCGCGACTGTCAAATTATTTTTTTTAAACCGACCCCCAGTGAATGTAATTCGTGATCCCTGTTCTGTATTCAGTCGTTGTTGCAGGTATCTTTTAGTAAGTATCATTCATGAACAGGTTCATTTGCGTTTTTTATAAATACAATTGACACCTCCATAAAAATATAATGGCCGTGGGAAATTAGGAGTCGTCTTGATTAGCGTGTTCCTGAGCTAGCGTTCCATTGTTGCGATGTTTTGTGGCCATTATTATATCTTATATCAATTGTAGTTTATAAATTAAAATACCTACTACTTAGTGGAAAAATTTATTAGGTACGTACCTATAACAATTTTCAAAGTGTTTGTCAACATTCCATTTTGTATCAATTTACTCGACAAAACGCGTCATTAGTTTCTGTTGTACTGTGTAAATTATATATTTTAAAACAAAATCAAGTTTTTTACCTGTTCTGCGTTAGGAGATAAGAATAGAATTATTGCATTAATTCGTAGAATTTGTAATATTTTCCAGTGTTACAAATACCGATACATGGCGGCACTACAACATGTTGACAAACGCATATATGTGTCTTATCTACTTAAGCAAATTGAAAAAACTCTGATGCGCGGAGGTGACAAAGGAAAACCATTATTCATACATAAAGTTGATACTTTTTCTAGTTACACTATAGAAGCTTTATAGATTTTACGACTATAACAAATTCTTTGCGACTTTATTAGAGTTTAACTAACAGAGAAGGCAAGCAGCAGCAGCGGAAATGTGGTGCTGGAGAAAAATGCGTATCATGGACAGAACTCCGCACAAACGTCTCCATACTCCAAGAACTCAGCATCAAACGAAGAAGAAGAACAGAGAAAGAAGAATGAATAAGTACTCATTCCTCTGAGAAACTATTTCATTATCATTCTTCGAGTAATGTAAGAATGACTTTGAAAGATTATATTTTTAGATTTTTCTTTCGCTCATTTACTATGTAGAAGTTCAAAGTACCTACTTACCTATAACTCTAGAATAACTCATTGCAAATGCAGTTATGCTAATAAATAACTAAATTATTCGCAATTAAGCTCAAACATTATCTTGCAAAATCGTGTACAATCCAAGATAAATTAATTGTACAATGGAATATTTATTTGCAATCTGACATGATTCAAAAATGGGTACCTAATTATAAGTAAATACGTAAGAACATTGACGGTGGAATCACATGAGTAAAACAATGATTATATGATTGTAGTAAATTATGAACTATGAACAATACAAGGAAGAACGTGTCGGAAATAAAATCTGTTCGCAAGAATTAGATTATCGTGGTTATTGAACCTTCAATAAGATACGAGAGAAAAAAAGAAGATCTTACCGCTGCAAGACCGCTGACGAACCTCACTGCAACCAGCACCATATAATGCAACCTCGCCGCCTGCGGACTCAGCATGGTCAGTATGGCGCTGAGTAGCATGGTGACGAACACCAACTTCCTCGGGCCCCAGAACTCCGCCGCTGTGCCTCCCACCAGGCAGGATATGGAGTACCCCCAGAAGTACCCTGATAACACGTATGCCTGCTGCTGAGCTGTCCATGTGAACGTGACCACCCCATCTGGCTGTTCAACAAAGAGTTTTAACATAGTAACTAGATGCTATGATTAAATTTCTATTACAGTGGTTAGCTCGAAAACGGTGCTTAGTGTATCCGTTCATGCAATAAGTCACTATTTAACGAAGGCTATTTGGCATAACATCATAGATATTATTTTGTAGTATAAAAAGTACGCATAGGTAGACAGTTGGTGTTTTCAACCAATCTCGTAGGTAAGCCTTTTTATAATTGTTTGCTTTACTACTGTAGGCGCCTGCATGTTTGTAGTATTCATCTCTAGTAATAAAATCTCATATCTCTTTGTTGACACTGACTGTAACATAATATCTACAATTTGTACAAACATTACTTAGTCTTTTCCTGTAAAACAATCAGTTAAGTGTCCCACGCGAATATACATATATATTATCAAAACACCGCCAAAATAATTATTAACATTGGGATTGATATAGTCACCATTTTTTAGAGTGAAAGCGTAAGGGTAGCCCGCGAAATTAAAATTTTCTTACGTTTTTTCCAATTTGCAGGTCAGGATCATATTTAGATCAATATACAACCATATACTGTATGGTTGTATATTGATCTATATAAGATTCGCAGCCATATCAAATATTTAGTAAATATTTTTGTACTTACAGAGTTGTATTGCTGATTCTAATGATTATAATTCTGTAAAGCCATATTTGTTACGGTCGCGAATAATATTTTAATCAACATACAACCTGTTATTGATCTGCCAATTGCAAGAAATGTAAGAAAATTTGAATTTCGCGGGCTAACTTGGCGCATCCCCCTTAGGGCGGATTCGACCAAACAGGAATAAATTTTATCCACTGAATAAGCCTTCTTTTTTTCAAAAAAATTTTTTCTTTGAATTTTTGACAGTTTATCCATACGAAATCTGTCAGAAGTAAATCTTATTCTGCGGATAAATTTTATTGCTGTTTGGTCGAATCCTCCCGTAATCCAATAATCTATGTATTAAAAATCTTAAAGTCATTCATTCATTCTTTCATTTACTCACTTACAGACAACGAACAGCCTGAGCCGGGCTGGGTCTAAAAGCATGCAATTTTGCACAAAAAATCCTTAAATAACAAAGGTGAGTACTAAGGAAGGAATAGGGGTTAAAGTTTGTATGGAAGTACGTAGAAATCCCAACGGGCGTATGGCTTGAAAATGTATAATTATGTAATCGGGCAAAAGAAAATGGTGAAAATTACAAAGTCTCTCAAATCTAAGAAAGACATGATTTCAATGAAGAATATCTCCCAAGCTGAGAATAACGTCACCACATCTTACGTTCTCACCTTTTATAATATTTTAAGGCATCCCTTTTTATTATTGATTAACTTTTGGGGCTGTAGCTGCTGTTGGGAAGTTTAATTCGTAATTTAATTAACGAGATTCACAACTAAAATAAGACAAGGCATTAACGAAAACATTTATCATCAGCAAGAGCTAACACAAAGGTTTTCATTTTCAGGACACACCTGTGACCTGAGCTACGGACATCGCATAGCATTACAAATGACGAAACTTGAATAGAGTGAAAACATATTTGTGAATATTGTATACCTACCTACGTCACACGGAACAGTTGAATAAAGATGTCAGTCGAAATGCATTTATTGCATATTCAAACTCAAACAATGAATTGAATACCACTGAACTATTTATTTCAAATGGGTTTTTATAAATTTAACGACGCTTTCGGCCTTATCCAATCACAAAACTTGACTTTAAGACGCTGACAAGAGCTATTAAGCTTAGATTAACATATATTTTTTCCGTTACCACAAACTATAAAGATTTAGCATTTTTTTTGTTTAAGACAAGACTACTTTTAACTTTTTTCCTCTTGTGCCTTATAACCGAGTCTAATATGTCAATTTCAAATTAAGAACTTTACTCTGCTCAGAATAAAGTTTTTTACATACTAACTGGCCCAATGGTTTAAGCATAGGCCAAAGTAAGATCTCGGTCTGTAATAAAACGGCTTGTGTTTACTGGGGGAAGCATTCATTACCCAAAAACCACACCGTGATCACCTATAATAATAAATTCAGCCGCGGTCTATTCTGTAAATATCTCACCGTGAAAACTTAGGTGAAGTGAGCTTGAATTTAGCCGTCTTCTACCTTATGCTATGGATTGACACTATTGACCGCTCACTCCACATAAGTTTTTTACAGAATGTTGGAAATTACATTAGAGTTTTCTCATTTGTCTTTACACAGTAAAAACACTCATTTGTTTCTCATTTGTTTGTACGTTTTCACACTGACTGACAGTGCGGAGATTCATAAGACGTGAGTTTAGAAAATGGCCTATCTTTACTCCTACAGTTAAAAAGCAAGGTATAAGGGAAGGTTTACCAGAATAAATGAAAAAATGTATACTGCCCATTTTCTTTCAGTTTTTTTTTCAATATTTGGTTTCCTATACTAAATAGGTAAATCATCCCTTGACTAGTAGACAAGGAATGCTGTTACCCACTACAGTATGGTAAATATCGTTAGTTAGTTAACAATAAGTATAGTTAAAGTATTACCTGTCGTAGTTCTCGCTTGGTGACCACGGTACTGTTGTATAACGAAGTATCGTTTGTCACTATGGCCTCGCACTCGCTTTTCACCCTGTGAACGATAATGAAATAACTATTGTGTACATAAATATCAATGTCAGACTAAACTACTTATCTGATTATAGAAACGTGATCCTACTGCATATATTGAGTATAGTTATGCTGTTCAGATTTGTACATAACATAACACCTGTATTTCCCCAAGGGTTAGGCAGCGGTGTATCTAAAGAAGGTACACCCACATGTTGCCGTGTCATGTTCAGAACAGATGTAGGAAAATATAAGCTGATAAATTGAAAAATTCAACATATCTATTACCTATAGTCTTCTAGTAGATATTTTGAGTTATACAAGTAGGACCTTGTGTTTGTATTTTTTCTATCTTTTGTCTGTATCCATTACGAGACTAATTGTCATTTCACACGCACGTCTTCCCGACGTCATTGTGGAAACCTCTTGAACATAAACAGCGTTATATTATGAAATACACAGCGTACACACCGCCCCATGTATCTTTAAAAAAATGCTTGATTAGAGGCCTAGGTATCTAAGGCCTCCTCAAAAAAGAGATGACCGATAACGTAGGCTAGCTACTAATAAATAATTCCATAGTGATATTGTTATCATGACTACTAAACTAAGGACTTAAAGTATTGAACAAACACAAAAAAATAAAATGTAGTTTTTCATCTTAAATAATATATAAACACAGTCATAATACGTGGAGAGCTATAAACGGTTAATTACAAGTATTATTGACAGAACATGAATGGAAGGAGAATGGCTAAAATTAACCGGAACGTTGTTAATTTTCTTTACGTCATAACAATGTTTGTATACGAACAACGAACGCAATACGTTTTTCATGAAAAAATATTCTTCTATTTCAGGTTTCAGTGCACAGTTACATTAAACATTTAATGTCGGGGTTTATAGTATGTAGTATAGTAAGAAGCATCAACGATGAAGTCAAACTGAAATTGGTGCCGATTTCCTTGTTCACAAACTAAACTAAATTTAAGTTCAGTGCATCTTTTTCTTTCTATTTCATTAAGAAAAGCACAGAAGATTATAGACAATTTAGTTTAGTCCTGTCAAATCTGTCACTACTCCATACAAGTTTAGACGTGATTAAAAACTTGCCTACTAAAATTACGTCAATTTACGTCAGGCGCTGATTAATTTGACAGGACTAAACTAAAATATATCTTCAGTCCTTTTCTTAATGAAATAGAAAGAAAAAGATGCAGTGAACTTAAATTTAGTTTAGTTTGGGAACAAGGGAATCGGCACCATTGTTTCATTTCCATGCCCAAGTATGCACATAACCTTTCTGTCCTTCCCTTCCCTTGCTCAGATCACACAAAAACTTAACCTTCTAAAATTAAAAACATTACACTCTTATGTAACTCGTACAATTATACAAACTACAACTCAATTCATTAAACTCATTAAATCATTGCGCATGCGTTCCTTAACACTTCAGAGTCACGTGCAACGTGAACGTATTAACTTTAACGTTATAACTAATTTACGGATGAAAAACGTTATAAATCTTGCAGTTGCTTTCATAAGGAAAGTGTTAAAGTGGCAATTACCGTCACTGTACCAAGGGTCGTGAGAATGTTGGCATGCTGGTACAGACTGGCCGCACGTGGCCGGCCACGCGTGGCGAACTGATGCGATTTGAAGCATTGGGTATCGGTCTCTCACGTGCGCATTTTTAATATGCATATTTCATTTTATCAAGGCCTGTGAGTCATACGTGGAAGCGAGTACATAGTGTCTGGTTTAAAATCAATTAGGAAAAGGAAAAACTAAATTGAAATAAGACTTTGTTTTTCACGATTTTAGAGTAGGTTCATCATTAACACGTTGAATTAAAAGTTTTAACTGAAACTCGAAGCATTCATTGTAATTAAACCATTTACAGGCACTTTTGAAGTTTCAAGGGATTCGGTCAGTCAGAAATATGAAGCTAGTTGTCCATTTCAAAGTGTAGTAGGTACCTATGGAGAAGAACGGGCATGAAACTCCATGGACGCTCTCGATCATTATTATTTACTCATGATAAAAAAAAGCTATTATACCTGCTGCATGGCTGTCAAAATGATAATCATGTTTCTTGGCTAACCTATCAGCACACCAATGTCTGAAAAACGTTAAGACGATAAAAATAAAAGGAAAACAAAAATTTGTTTAACTGTCAAACATAGTTTCCTAATTGTTTCAGTTTGGACTTTATTAATAAGATTATTTGTTTATTACCCTTAGGAATTTAAATATAATAGGCACTTGGCAGGTAGTATTACAGATTGTGCCTTGAACATTTAGAATGGATTTTATTGTGAGAAATTACGTAGATATCACAAATATAGTATATAGCATGTAATAAATGTGTTATTACGAAACGAGGTGAGACTGGTAAATTTTGAAATAAATACCCATGTATCTTTCACAATGTGCAAAATAAAAAATCTGCGATACTTTTATAACAATTTATTGATAATACCGGAGAAAAAACTCATTTTCGAAGAAAACTAAGGGTAAACATTGCATTATTGTTTTGCCAATTCGTTGGCTAAATATGACCTAAACGACTTGAAAGAAGAAAATAATAATAAGCTGCGTTAATTTTACGGGTAAAACTGAGTAAAACTTTTCCATTTTCTCCCGAGGTTTTCAAAGCCGCCACGTTTTACCGGTAGGTAAAGTGTCCTTAAGAATGTGAGCGTGGGTGCCTGTAGATGACGATTACATACTATGTTGTAGGTATATATGTAATAATTATATGTAACACAGAGTGTTCAGAGTGTTGATTTCTATTTCCGATAACTTTGTATTCGTTCAGCATAACAGAATTATATTAATTTTCTAAACTATTTTATTAATTAAGTTTTCGCATACTAAGGGGAGTTCATTGTTTAACAAATGCACACCCAACACCTATTTGCAGTATTAAAGCCGTTTCATATACCTAATGTCAACTGTTGGTGGCATAACGACTTTCAGTTAAGTTCTTAGAAATGATGAAATCTTTGATAAACATTACATTAGGTACCTATAGGAAAATATAAAAGGTCTCCAAAAATATACTAATTGCGTCAATTATGATACCCCATACCATCATATTTCACTACATAGGGGATACCTACTTAATTAAAAGTAGACATAGTTACCTACGAGGTAAAATACAGTCTCACGCCGATTTCTGATAGTGCAGCGTGACCTCTGCGGTTTGATTCGAGTGTTATACCTTATTTTATTTGTCATAGGTTTAACAGCCGGTTAAAGAGCCGGTTTTCGGTTCTAAAACCAAATATTTCAACTCTGCAACTGTTTTTATCGCTTGACCTGACTAGCAGACCATGTATTTTATACTTAAGGCCTCCTCCATCCTAATTAGCCATCGGTTGTGCGATAATACGTGCGTCCGATAAAAATGTTCGCACGGCCGTGCGATCGAACATACTGGTATCTACTGAATGTCCGAATTGACGGTCGCTACCATGCGGTTTTTTCTTTCAATTTTCATCTCACGATGAAATCCAATCGCATCATCGCGCGAGCTATGGCCAGTTAGGACGGCGGCGGCGGCGGCGCGGGCGGCGGCGGTGGCGGCGCCTCGATCTTTTTATACTTTTTTGTTCGATTTTTCAAATTAAATTATTATACGTGTAAAAATAGTGAAGCTACATTTTTATTTCACTGCAATAGGTAATAAAAACTGTAGTTAATTTTTAGATATTGTAGTTACAAAGAATTCGCAGCCATGTTATTTTTAAACAACAACAATGTAAGTAGAGGTACCTCTACCTATTCGGATCGTGAACAAGTCTTTATCTAGAAATACAACAACATTGTTTCGATCAACATTGTCGGAAAATTCTATAAAAATCTTACTAACTTACTAAGTTCATGGCCGTACATGCTATACACCCCGTGGTATACGGCCATTAACTTAGGTATATATTATCAAAACTTTTTCTTTAAACTTCTCTAAACTATAGTTGTCGCGTTTTAACATGGCAATAGCGTTCATGTATTTAAAAAAAAATGTATCTAATAAATTAACAATATTGCTTCTCAACTCTTATTTTAATTGAATTATAACTATAATAATAAGGATGGTCATATTTAAGGGTGTGATACAGACCATCAAACTGAACAACTTTCTCCATGGGACCGACATCGCAATCACGAAAAAGTAATCAGCTGTCCCGTACAAAACTTGATAAAAAAATATGATACACATTTATGAAACATGCTGTATATACCTAGGTATGTTTTATTAGCATTTCTACGTAAAATCTGATTCTGCACATGGATGCAGTCGGATGCACCTGGTACACTTAGCACGACAATGCGGTCACCATTCATTGTGCCGACACGCATCGCTGCTGATTTACCTATGCCTTGACTAAAAAGAATCATGTTTTCAAACACATGCATTTACAAGAACATTATTTTTGTGCTAAGTTATAATTTATCCCCATGGGTTTTTTTAAATCTCTCCATAGCATGTGTCTGAAAAACAAAATTCCTTCTGCCATCTTTTCTAAGACCTTCTAGCCTGTTTATTTAGATTCCTGATTTCATTTAAATACTTATCAATTACATTTTTAAATATTAGAATACATAAAAAAATTAAAAAAATAGTAGCCCACCAGTATCGGGAACAGCGTCCGAGATACCGCCGCGGGCGGTCAGGTCTCCGGAGAGAGAAACCGCCTAAAAATGCGATCCGTGTCCAGAAGTAGCGCTTTCTGAATCAAGCCCTTGATCCAGCTCCCCAACCTCTCAGGTGTTGGTCGAGGCTCTTGGCTATTAGGCCATTGGCTGTCACGACTAGCGAGACAATGATCGCTGAATCCACATCCCACATGTCAACAGCCTCGCGAGCCAAGTCAAGATACTTGATTTGTATAATATCTTCCTCGGCTTTCACGAGATTCCCGTCATGCGGCACCGTTATGTCAATAATCATTGCTGATGGATAATCCTGGCTACAGGCTACAAGATTGTGTCTACGTAAAGTAGTAGTACTCTTCTTTAGCTAGACGAGAACACCCAGAGATAATGTGTCGGATTAATTCTCCCGGTCGGTGGCATGCCTGACAAATGTCAACCGTGCCGTCCTTCATCTATTTAGATTGTTAAGTATCTTGCATCAATCACTAGATCATAGATAGAATTTCTGTCAATAAAAAAAGAGATTGCTTAGGATAAGATAAGCTTTGCTTAGGAAAAATATGTTTTGTTGTTCCTAATACTATCTATTTTAGTCCCTATAGCACGTTCCAACACTTGACAAGTATCAGCTTATCAATTTCTTGATAAGATTATCGGACCCCAAGAGTCTCTAGAACCGAGGCTCAAGTCGATGTAAACTATCGATAAATCGACACACAGATAGGTCTGGATGCTACAGTTGATACAAATATTAACAAGGTGAAAACAATTCTGGTAGGTGTAGAAATAAATAAAAACCTTATTTTCTTTTCAGGTCAGAGTCTTAGATTCATTCTTTTTGTTGCGCCAATTCTTCCCGGCTAAAGCACTAGGAAGTGGTGAAGGGTGGGCGTTTTGGGGGTCTGTCTTATGTAATTTTGAAGTTCGAAAAGTGCAGATTCTCAGTCTAGTTTGAATAAAAGACTTTTGATTTTGATTTGCTATGTACTTACTAATTTCCAACCAGCTTCAGTCGAGACACAATGATTAGCATAACATTATGCATCTAATGTACGGTTTATTGATAAAATCAACTTACTGACTCCCTGAACACGATTGAAAAATACGTGTATTGTAATAATGAAGTATTCCTACACACTTCTCGTGATTATTGATGTATTTTCCCGCCTTGGTCTATTATCTGGCCAAAAATACTGGTGGAATAAAATTTTAAGCGCGACCGAATTCTTTTTTTTTTCGTTATAAATATACACCACCTTGTATATGTTTGTTATTGTTACGAAAATACAATAACTTTATTAAGATAATATATGTATCAGATTCTGTGACCATCATATCATACTTACGTACGTATTGACATTGATTCTGATATGCTATTTAAAATCAATTGCTTACACATGTATAATTTCCAGTTTTCTTAAGATGTAGGTATTGATATTTTTTCTCCAGTATTATGCAGATGTCATAAAATTAAAAATAAGACCGTGCTTGTAACTTATCTTTGTGCATGTGCCAAGAAAAATAAAAAAATTGTTGGCGCAAATATGTCGCAGGATAGTTGGAAAAATCGAATCATCGCTAAAATTCTAGAATTTCGCAAAGTACGCGAATAGTTGTTTGTATAATAAGCTGGATTTTTACACCGTCTGATAATATCCCTTATGATTACGAAAACCTTTCTAGGCGTCCAATAATCCGGTCCTTTGCAATAATCCCATTTTCACAAGTACTTATTCGATTTCTCCAATCATCCTGCGACACATACACCACGCGTGTATATGTAACATGTATGTACGGCTAAAAAGGTTAAAGCCCCTATGGGTACACTTTTATTTTCAAAATGTTTAAAACTCAAAACCAGACCTAAAACCATAGTTATTTAAAGCTGTGAAAAAGATTGTCGAATCGACTGACGAAGTACTGAGAGCGTGTTTTTTCTAGAGATATTTTTAATTGTATGAAAATGTTTAGTAAAGTTTACTAGCAGGTACAATCACAGCTCACGATACCAACATTACCAACACGTTGATACCGCGGAAAGTCACGTATTCGTAGATAACGTATTGGGTTTAAGGTCTGCAGTAATACACAACTAATTATGCTCCTAACTCATTGCTTCACACGCTAACAATATATTACGTATCGACTTTATGGAAACTTAACGCTAATTTCATATTTTCTTTTTATAATGATTGCACGCCATGTATTTAGTTATGTCTGTGTTTATATTGAAACCGCTAAACTTCATTTATTTGAATAAAGATTTCAGTATTTTTAATTAAGTTTCTCGAGAAGCTATAAGTTATAAATCTTATAACACTTACGATGTGGTTGTGGTATAATCAGGAACCATCGCTATGATGTTGACGCTCATGTTGACCCTCATCATGTAGTTGACCCAACACGCGAAGAACAACATGATGGCCACGTTGAACCGCGCCGGAACCAAATCTGTAAAGAACAACCCCTTTTCATTAGCATACCGTTACAAAGTGATACATCAACTCGAAGGCATTCGAGGAACCAACACGTATTTTCACAAACGCAATACCGAAGGCATTTTCCTTATCGACTCGACATGTTAATGGACTCCAAAATGTCATAACAAACTGTGATGTAATAAGGTTGAACGCAGATATCAATAACCTCGCATTATCGGTACTTAATTACATACTATTTCAATCTTTGATGAGAGATGAGATGATTTCGTCATCGACCTTAGACGAATGCGGAAACAGACACGAGTTTTTGAGTTTGGCAAATAGTTGTGGACAAGAATGCACGACCTCGCAGAACCCGTAAGTGTGCGGAACATAAACTTTCGAATACATTGTCAATATCAGACGGACACGCGGTGACGAACGTGTGTGGTTCATTGCACCGTGCATAACGAGATACCTACCCGCTTATTAGAATTACTAAGATTATAAACAAAAAACAAGGCGAGGCGAAAGTTATATTCTGACACATTGAGCGCTTGAACTAGTTCCTTGATGATGATTTTTTTGATTGATTTTGCATGATGCAAGTGAAATTAATTGATCATCTACTCAGAAAAATAAGCGACGCATTCAAATGTAGCTACAACAAAACAGCAAACAAGATTCCAAACGAGTATTGGCCATCACGTTCACACAAGCAAGTTCCTTGAAAACGTGTCTCTAGTCTCTACCGCCAATTTTTAGACCGTTTTTTCTGATAATCACTTATTTAAAAAGCTTGGTTCTCAAAAGAAGCTTTTTATTCTAATTTGGCACAAAATATTCATACCATACTCCGCATACCATTTTCTTCCACATTTCGAGCTGTTCATCAAAAACAACTTCATGTTAGACCATAACAAATACGTAGTCGAATTAATCAGTATCTGTTGCAAAAGATCGTGTTATTCTATGGCCATGGCCTCGTTGAATAACCCCGCGTGATGACAACAAAACAACCTCACTCTGCCTAATGCCACTATCGGCAATTGATTTGTGTTTTTTGGAGAAGATCCCGACGATCTTCGAGGTTGTCGCTTAGGACACGCCTTCCTCACCTATTTGAATACAATAAGATGATGTTATCTAAAAATTTCCTTGTTTATAACCTGTTTAGCGTTGCCTCTAGAAACACTTACCTTTTTCTCGTTTTTGGCAGACAATAAAATGTCCTTCGTTATAATAATGTATTCTTCTGAATTTTAAAATTAAATAACGCTTGTTATTTAATTATTATTGGATTTTACAATACCTAGTAGCCGCTGAATTTTAGCTGCACCTAATTTTATTAATAATGATTGAATTGTCATTAACATTCCGATAAAAGAATTTGATGATAATTTTAGTATATTAGTAAAAAAAACCAGTCAGCAGATCGGTAGCAGGCTCACAGGTCAGGGTGGGTCGATGGAATTTGTCGTCACCCGTAGAGGCTCTTTTAATTCTTCGTATTGCTAAATGAATAACCAATTCATACGTCACATTGGATTACCAGCAGATTGAAATTAAGGCTGCTTCCTTACTCGATGCTTTTTCCTCTTGCCATTCTTGTTTTTTGTGAGACACGTAGTAGAGACACGAGTATTATGTAAATTACAATAAAGAACCCCGTAGTGACTCAATAAAGTTCTAGAAGTTCATCACTACATCTTTGGTTTGACGATGGGCGTGGATGGTGACATTACATGTTATGTAGAACCGGCGTTCGCAGAAACATATGACAGAGGGCGGGGTGACCACATTGTCCTGACAAACCTATTGTTATTTGGTGGTCCTATTGTGTCGCCGTGAATAGCCTGTCGTTTACCTAATTGATGTGTTTGCAAACGTAGCCATTACTATCCGTGCCTCAGGCCGTACCAGGCGCAGCGATGAGATTCGCTATTATTTATGACGTGTACATACTTCATATCTACTTATATCGTCTATTGTATACTTAATGATGATTTTACAGAGTTTTTCTTGAAAACCTACAAGACGCGATCGAAGAAATCGAACCAAGACGCCTCTTCAAAGTGATGGTTAAAGTTTTACGAAGATATCTGCAACAACGCATTTGAAATTTTTCACGCGCTCCATGCATTTGCAATGGTGCCTCCACCGTGCGCCGCCGCCGGCGAGACAGCAATAAATGAGCTTTAGACTTTAACAGTAATGCAAATGTGTGATTGAATGAGCTACTTAACCTCGCAAACGCATGCTTATTTTAATGAGTCGGTAGACGGCGTCAATCATTTGCGTAACGGTGAGCTCTTAGATCGTGCCAGGCTTGCATTCTGGAAGAATCCGAATGTCTGCGTAGCGGTGAAAGTGCAAGAATGCAGGCTCTGGCTAGGCAGGCGCCGCGCCGCCGCCACCGCCGCGCCGCCGCCGCCGCGCTGCCGGCGCCAGCTCGCGCTAATGACTGACCATCCCGTTCCTGCCCCGTAACACTTTATTAGGCTCACACGGAATACTTTTATTTTTGCGTGCACATTAAATTACTTTAAGAGTTTTCTTATAAACAAGTTTATCTCTTACAGTAAGTATTAACAGTTTATGACTGCTGACAACAATGAAAGAACTGAAACAAACCATTTCTATTGTTTTCCAACCATTTCACTAAATTTAGTGCAATAACCTACGCATAAAGTAGAGTATACAGCTACATATTTTGAATAACGATTTGAGCAGTCCCTAACTTTCTCCTATCATTATTTATAAGCTAGAAGCGGTCAAGATCTTTGAAAGTAAGTCAGAAGCTTTTTCCATAAGCCTATCTTTTGTATTTATCTCGTCATCACAAAACCTAACGGAGCCGGGACCCAAACACTTATCTCAATAACAAAAGTGACAGATGTCGAACACTGAACTTTCAAATTGATTAAACACTCGCTGCGACTTGTTACAAGAATACACATACTCTAACGGTACAGCCTACTTATATTTAAGAAGGTTTATGATTCATTTCGCACGTCGGCGTCGATCGAGATCGGGATGCAGACTTTCGTCTCCGGAGAACCGATCAGTGTGTTTACATCCTTATTCCTAACAGTATGCGAAGCACGAAGCAACTGAGAAAAATATGCATACAATTATATTTAATGTTGTCATTAGTTATTTTTTATTGACACTAATATTTTAAAATAACGTACAAGCAGTATAATTGTGTTTCAACCTTTGAAATCAACGAATAAAAAGAAGGGAATTGTCACTACACTTGAGTAATGAGATCTGCAATGGACATAGCGAAACGAAGTGAGCAGAATGTAAGTACAATAACAATAAAAGGTATATAAACGAAAACCCAACTACTACAAACACGCCAACTAAAATGGTACTTATAAACAAGACAAAAATCCGGAATCACACGTAATCTGTTCGATTTATGCCCAAACCCGACATGTGACTCCGGATTTTTGTTGTAATGTCTTGTATATGCCTTTTTAGTTGGCGTTTTTGTCGTAATTGTTATAATATAAACTAGCTGCTGCCCGCGGCTTCGCCCGCGTGAGTGTCGGAAATGACCCCATACATCCCCATGGGTTTTAAGTATAAATATTGAGTTTCGAGTTAATCGGACAGCGCGTTAAAATTCTTCCATACAAACACTGACACCCCCCAATCCCCCTTTAGGGGTTTTTTTTTTTTTTTTTTTATTAGCCTACATTATCCCACTGCTGAGCAAAGGCCTCCCCCAAATCCTTCCAAGTATTCTTATCTAGGGCCACCTCGATCCAGTCGTTGCGGTACGCGTCTAGCTCGTCTCGCCACCTCTTTCTGGGCCGGCCTCGGCGGCGCCGTCCATCCCCATCAGCAGGGGGTAATTTAGAAAAACAAAAACTACAAACTTTATAATTTATTTAGATAACTATTCGTGCGAAGTTTCATATTTATTACCTCAAGGAATAAGATTTCTCATACAAACTTTCATCCCTTATTTTACCCCCTTAGGGGTTGAATTTCGAAAAATCCTGATACATGTTATTCTTAATTTTTGGGTTTAAGTATAAATATTGAGTTTCGAGTTAATCGGACAGCGCGTTAAAATTCTTCCATACAAACTTTGACACCCCCCAACCGTAGGATAGGATACTTTTCCGGGATAAAAAGTACCCAGTGTGGTGCCCAGGATACTAAAGAATAATTATACCAAGTTTCATCGCAATCGAACCGGTAGTTTTTGCGTGATACCTGAACAAACAGACAGACAGACAGACAGACAGACAGACAGACAGACAAAAAAAAAATTAATCACATTTTTGGGTTCGGTGTCGATCTAGTAACACCCCCTGCCATTTATTTTTTTGATATTTTCAATGTACAGAATTTTCACTTCTACAGATTTATTATAAGTATAGATATAGAAGATTTGGTTATAATTTAGACATTTTTGAAATGTGCTAATTAAGCCCTTTCATTTGATACCCAACACAACATCATTTTTTAGTTCATGTCTATACCTACGTCCTAAATAGAGCGCCATATTTAATTCGACGTTACATAGCCTGTACCCAATGGACGATCAAGACGCTTCCAACAATACCTCATTTGCCAATTTTGAGAAGTAGTTTAGAAGTTATGAGGGAACAGATGAACATATACATACATACCGGTTAAAATCATAACCCTCCTTTTTGCTTCGCCGTAGTTGGTAAAATCTTATATAATAACCATTATCGATCACTAGTTGTTTATTAGTGATCGATGATAATAACATTTTTCTTAACATGTCTCCACAATTCGAGTGCGCAATATTATACCCGAGCACATGTAAGCGGTAGGTAATTGTATCGATTTCCTATTTATTCTGATAACCTCCAGGTAAGGCCGGCTCCACATAAATATATTGTCATTAGTTCACTACTACCTTATTGCTAAACAAAGTGCGTTACATAACCTTATGTGTAGCACAACGTTAATTACGTTTTTTTTAAACCATTAAGCTTTCAGCATTACACCCATTTTCTGTCCGATTTTTCTTTCAGATATCGCGCTTTCAGGCTTTGTAAAGCTAAATTAAACAATCATAACATAATCTGAGCTTTAATACAAGTTGTTGTCAAGCGGATAAGTTAAAAATTAATCAATTCACAATTACCGGGCAACACTTCGAACAAGAAGGAAAATGCGAATGGAAAGATCTATAGCCCGCTAGCCAGCAGCGGTAAGTACCGTCATCATAAAACTAAGTGCTCATTGTTCCGTTTCAAAAGTGTTATAGGTATAGGATGAACTTTTCATTTCCGTTTTATATTGCACAAGAATAATAAATTATAAAACACATTAAACTAGAAAACACACACAAAATAACAGTCTGTCTACTTGTATGGTTTGGTGTCCCTGTGTGAAGTACGATTATACAACCATAATGGTAATGGTACTTAGTTATTTTTTTTTAGATCAATCTAATGTAATAAGCGTTGAGGGTGTAATAAACAAACAAAAGTCATTAGTCGCATTTAATTTTTTCACTAATTTATCAATTTAATATTTCTAAAGTAATGATAAAATGAAATGAGAGAGAGAGACATAAGATGATGACTGTAAGCTACATACCTAGAATCGTAATGAGTCGGTATTAACTTTCCTGATACATAATTAAGTATTTATGTCTTAATATACATATATACTAATGTTGTTATGGATTTTATCAACGTTTCAGTTCCTGTTGCCGTGAGAAAAACATTATCGTTATCCGTCTGTCAAACAATACCTTACATGATAACGTTATTAAGAATTCATAGAATTCATAATTTAGACAAATAACCGGTTTTGTCAGGTGAAACCTGTCAAATAACTGGCGATTCTACTATTTTTTTCATAAATAATGATGTTGCGATCGTCCGGAACTAGGGGCAAATTCACTGAACTGTGGAGCGACGGAACCAAGCATGTTACTCCAATCCCACCAAGGGCATCACCGTCGCGTCATCCATAAAGGCAACCCGTGCATAGTGTTGTATTTACAAAACCACAAGTTTTCTGCAAACCACCTTAATATAACGATGTTTGTGAAGCCTCGCAAACATTGTATTCATTCCATTCGCTTTAGAGCCTTATTTTAAGTTTCAATGAAAACTTATAACTCGTTTTGATTGAGGATTTAGCTCTCTCTTTCTGACAACAGCTCTGTTGAATTTAATTTCGCATAACATCGCTAGTATGAACATACTACGTACATTCTAAATGTGTTTGTTTAAACACACAATTATGATAGAGTACTTACAAGTTCACACATCAACATGTAATTGCCTGTCAAGTTGTTAACTTTGATTGAACATGACTGCTATAATAACATATTCCTAGGGAAATAATAATTTATACTTTGCTGCGAGTGACTTAAAGGTAGGTAGGTACGTACCTATGTATCAATTATTTGTCTTTGATGATCAAACGAGTAAGCTTGTAAAGGAATGGACGCTCTCTTTTTTAAGTGTGCTGAAATGCAACGTACTCTTTCGGGTCTCAGTAATTTTTATAATAGCCCAGCACAATCATTCTAGATTTCGATGCCACAAGAAACGTTGCACTGTGCGCAGTCAAAACTTTTGTAGGTTGGTCCTACTACTGCTTTTTTATATTTAATGACAGAGGAACTGAAAAGATACTTAATTTAGTCAACAAACTAATTTTTGTTAACTTGTTAACATTTGGGCTAGATTTTCTGAAAACTATTTTGTCAAGATCATAGGAAGGAGAACCTACATCATTTAAGTTTCTGAGGTTTTTTATTAGTAATCCAGAAAGAAATACAAGAATCATTATTTTGCCCTTGGACTATTTAGTTGGTGAGTTCTAACCATGTTCGAACATTCACTAGAAACCTATTCATTTTCTTCGCGAGTTTCCCGCACCACGCCAATTTCTATTAAATTAATATTTCCATTTACCATATCGAAATCAACAATGTTTTTCCGATGTGCTGCCGCCACTCAAATTGTGCTCAAATGTGACCACCACAATAACAAAGCAAGTTACGCTATTATTCAATTATCCACGCTACATTTCTGTTTCAATAAATACAAAGAGAAAAATATCAAGTTTTAAATACTAAATCTGTATTACTAATTTATTATACCTAATTAAAAATCTATGACTGCTAAGGAAATGTATAGATAAAATAATAATGAATAAGTATATAAACACCTCTTTTAGCACGAGCATGATTCTTGATAGTGGAAATACATGAAACACGACATATTTGAATAAATATGTAATAGTAATGCTTATTTTTGGCATGTTATTTCAGCTGTGCATAATATCAGTCGGAGGTACAAAGGGTGGCAGTGTTTATATTCGTATACCTACTCATAAAATACATATTTTCTACTTTAGCTTGTGTGAAGAAACTACTGTTGAATACAACAACATTGTAGATATAACGAAGACAACAACAACTGTTTATTTCGGCTTATATGAAAAGCACGCGAGTAGCCAATTTTCAGGCGTTGAGCGACCTTTTCCCTGAAAAACGATTATGGAAGTAGGAATTTTGCATCTAACTGATTTATGATTATATTATTATTTTACTAAGATTTAATATAGAAAATGAACCGATCATGTATTGTAACTCTGGTCTAACTGTAACCGTCTTGGCAGAACGCACATTTTGTAGCACTTTGATTTCATAATTCGAGAAAAACGCCGACCTTATAGAACTGCTGTACCTACCTATAAAAAACAAGCAAAAAGTTTCAGTGTCTGACGGTCACAAACGTTATTTAACAACACCTCTCGCTTGAGTTTACTTAATGGTAAAAACAACAATTTTTCGCAATTAAGTAGATACTAAACATTGCTAGCTAAAAAGTAGGATTCTTTTTGGGAATTACCGGCCACAATCTGATGTCATGGACTTATTAAATAATCTATGGTCCTCATGAACTATCTTGTCATTTGTATTGGTGATGGATTTAATTATAATGCGACTATAATTACTTCATGTTTCACAGTTACCTTCGCCGCAGCGTCAATTAATTTTCTATTAAAAACCTTTGTATGCTTCAATACATAAAACTTACCGAAAATTTTAATATGGAATTTCATTTTGTTGTATTATGCACGTAACATGGAATGAACACAGAACGGCCGCACTGATGTAAGCACGCACGCGCGTCGGCGGAGGTAGCGAGTTGTACTAGCGAGTTGCGCGCACGCTTGTCTTTTTGCGACTGCCTTCCTTCACGGCGATGGTAGATCGGCGCCTGCTCCTAGATCCGCACACTACATTCAGCGAAGGCCTCACCTCGCGTGCCACTTCAAAACATCCGATCGTCAATGGGCATTAGCATCAACGTCAAAGTCACAGCGTAACTTAAAACCTATGGCGCATACTTGACTGCTAAACAGCCACATCTAGATAGGTAGGTATGCTATCTACTTTTGGACACATGACCTGGTAAGTAAATAGACTGTATTAAAGTCAATGACGTATTATAGTGCCCCACGTGTATTCATGTGGATAAAAACAGAGGTGCATGAGTGTTGCTTGTAAATAGTTGTACCCAAGTGTCGAATGCGTACATTCATCGTAACTTCATCTTAGTTGATCTTAGCCTAGTAGTAGTTGACTCACATACCTACACGAGTTGGTTTGAGCAATAGTAAGATTCCTTCTTTACACCTAAGAAAATTGTGCATCATTTGACTAGAATCTATGTATTCAATGTATTGTTGAGCTCAAGTTATAAGTGTCTTGGTAGTATATCCGCATGCCATACACTTACAGTGTCCAGCCACAGTAGGTACCATAATAACAATATAAAATAACAAGAAGGGCAAATTAGATGAATTATTGTAAAATCGATCATTGTTAGCGAGTAGGTACTCGCTAACAATGATCGATTTGATTATAAAATCGCAGAAATTTACAAAATACTATTGGATGGGGAAGTTAAATAAGTAAAAGATTGTTGCACCTACCTAGCTACCTACTCCATCTATCCAAGAATTCTGTCTGCCGCTATCTATTTTCCAAAAGAACATTCAGATTTTATAGTTATTCTGATGTCCTACTTGACGTGTCTGTCAACGATCATCCAAGTTAGCTTCGCACTAGAGAGCAGAGCTAACTGGCAAACAGTCAACCCAACCTAATTTCGTTTAGAAGGTCCTGTAATCCTGTTGCAAGGTGTACAGTACAACTAACACTTGTACATATAGGTATATAACTATAGTAAGTAAAAAGGAAAGCTTGGCTCATTAAAGCGGTAAAAAAATTGGATGCTAGGCTACCAAGCTGGTTACTATCACGCATCTAGTGTAGTATGCGGGTCGTCAGACACAGCTTCCACGAATATCTGTCTGTACTACTTAGATAAGGTTGAAGTCTAGACTCTAGTACCTACTTACCTATACGCATTCCTCATCCATAGATTAACCCTGATTTCTAGGGGTCCTTTATAAAAATCAGGGGTTCAATCTACGAGTTTTTCATAATGATTGATTGATGTAACAATGTTAAATGCTTATTTTAGATCTGTGGTATAACATGGAATCGAAAGTCATTTATTGTTAGAACTAATAAATGGTCGATCTTACTTTAATAACGTTACCTAACAAACAAAATCCTTTAAAAAGTAATAAAATAAAATGTATTGTCCCTTTATGTAGTAGGTAATATAAGTATAAGTAGTAGTAAATATTTCGATCCCAGCGTAGCGTCATCGTATCACCACGAAGGTACCTACGTACCTACAGTCTATACTTATTCGGTAATTTCAGCTTATATTCCAATGTTTTATATCTACTTATTCTTATTCGGTAATAATTTCAGCCTTATATTCAAATGTTTTATAAAGTATGATTGTATCATTTACATCTGTTTTTGCCATTCTTAACAAATTATGAATGCGCGGTTGTTGAGGTTTGCATGATACGTCACGTTTACGTTGTGTTCATTCAGAATTCAGACTCTGACGTACCAACTTTCCTTGGTAGGTATCTTGGATATTATTGTTTTTAGGGATTCGTATGTCCGAATGTAAAACGGAACCTTAATAGGATCACTCGTGTGTCTGTCTGTCTGTCCGTCTGTCATCGCCAATTTGCTCGAAATCTAATGGACCGATTAAGTTGAAATTTGGTAAACATAGGAATTTCTGTGACCCAAATACGGACGTGGAACGTAAATAAATGAATTTTGAATATGGGGGTCACTTTTGGGGGCAAATAAGAAAATTCAAAAAAAAGTTTTACGAACTGTAGCGTGTGACATATTCTAAATGTGGTCTAACAGGGTCGCAATCATATTTTCTATTTTTATTTCAAAATAAATATTTTTATAGTTATTAAAGAAAATAGATGATTTACCCTCCTTATCTTCGAAACTACTAAGCCAAAAAGGTTGAAAAAAATACAGAAAATAGTTCTATACAGGAAACCCTGTAAGAAATCTGGTTTTAAAAATAACAATCTCACAATATTGTGCTTAGGTACCTACAAACTTACATTTGCAGTTGGAATGTATGGGAGAACTTTTTTTCAACGACAATGTTAGGTTTGTTCTTGGGATAAATCCATCCCAACTAAGGAACCCTTCATTGTTCGTGATCCGACACACACTTGGCCGGTTTTTTCCTACATTTTCTTAGTACCCAAATAGGATTAGTTTTTCAGCTTGCATTCAGCACCCAGATTTTTTTCTGGATTGCGAACCTTGAACTATACAATGAACTAACCAAGTTGATCCTACGAGATTACATAGAAATAGAAACCCTAGATCAGATCGTAAAAGGAAAAACGTTGCCACAATTAATTAGACAGCAGATATAAAACGCAAACCTGTTGGCTGCACGGCAGCGCTACACAGTAGCAAGGAAAAAAAACTAGCCGTTTTATTGTATTAGTGACCATCTCGACTTTTTATAGTAGGTATATCACCTTGAGTTGATAGATCTTATTAGACAAATGATAGGTAGCTAGGTACTGGAAAATAGCGAAGTGAAAGTATTGAGATAGAGTTATATAGATAGAGATATAGTTGTTATCCTTCATCAATTAACTGGAATGGAATGGTCTGTGGGCCTAGCACGAACGCGCACAGTAAACGTAAAGTAAATTCGAACGATTTTAAAATTGAAAATACTCATTCTGCACATACTTCATGTTTACTTAATTTAAATACTTTATTTATATCTATGCTATGGTGATACTAATTGTACTTGCCCCATACATTTACACCAAAACTGCTATAGGATAGTTGAATGTTCGATTCAAAATCGATCGAATTTATGTTACGTTGGCTTCGCGCGTTGCTGCTAGGGGGTCTACTATCTAAGTCTGTCACCGAAGGTACGGGCCCGTCCGAAAGTAGTTCATCCGTCGATAAATTCACATCGGGTTTAGGGACAGCTGTCAAGTCGTGTTGTCCTTCACTCTTAATTCGGGCCCCCAACTAATCCTAAGTAAATGATACGGAGTAGAGAAACGCTCGTAACGTTCGGCCGAAATTACGAATTTCGTGTTTAGGGAGTAGACTCTCTGGAACTAATCGATGCCCACGACCTAGACAACAGTCAACGGTCTCTTACATGGTTTTCAGTAGATAGAGGAAATTCTATTGCACAAGTTTCATATTTAGGTTTGTATGACATTTACAATTAGGTAGATACAAACTTCATTTCAATAATTATAATAATCGGCAGGTAATATGGACTTGGAAATCTCCGCAAGGTTTATTGTTATACTTATTTCGTAGGTACTTTACCTATTAGCAACAAAATTACATAGAAATCACACTGTTTAGTTAAGCAAATACGATTACCTACCGAAGGATCGCATGCAAGATCTAAATAAAAAGCCATTGCTCTAAAGTGGTTTGCAATGTTGTACAGTTTTTGTTCGTTTTCTCGTGAACGGTGAAGACTTACATGCATTGCAAGACCAGTTCTGGATGCGGGACAAGATCCCGGTATAAATTCATTCCATGTCAGGATTATAAAAAATAAACAACCCACATATACACGTTCATGCGAACATATGGCCATTTTCCAATTCAATTTTTTAATGTTCTTAGATACCCTAACCCAAAACACCTAGAAGACATTGTTATTTGTAAGGGTTGCAAAAAGTTATAGATACTTATTCATGGACGCAATAGTGTCACCTCTGGTCTTCAGTATGTAACTACCTAAGTACATACCTATTGTGCGTAGGTAAGTAGGTACCTACCTACCTATCTAGATTTCTAATACGTCATGATGACGAAAGCAACTTTATACCTATAGCCTGTTCCAAAAGTATCTGTTTCACAATTTATTGCAAGTATGTTTTCTGATCCATTTATTTATATTTAGGTACACTAGATACTTACTTTGGAATAGACCATAGTTAGATACCTATGCTTAACCCATTGATGTATTATACATCAATGGGTTAACCGGTGATTTTTGATGGTCGTGGTGGGTGTAGATTAGTTTCGATAACGATTATAAAGCCTCGTGCAGACTACCGCAACGCGACGGCGCGACGCGACTCTAACAATACAAATTCTAAAGCCGGGTCTGCTGCGCCGTGTTTGGATGTTTTAAAAACATTAAACATCAAATACGAACCAATCAGGCATCCGCAAATCAAACACGAAGCGATTTGATTGGTTCGTGTTTGATGTTTGATGTTTTTTAAACATCCAAACATGGCGCAGCAGACCCGGTTTAAGAAAACTTCACGGTAGAACAATTACCGGTGTCGCGTCACGCCAGTCTGCACGAGGTTCAATATCTTACCCACAAACAAAAAAACATAATAAAATAAAATTAATTCGAATCTTATTTGCAATCAAGTTACCACAGCAACCGATCTGTAGGTAGTTTCAGGGAAAGCGCACGTTTATCTAATCTACGCAGAAACTTGATTTGATCGCTATCAAACACTTTCTTATCAATTGATTAAAAACTGCAAAAAACCGAATAGGTCGAGTAGCTACCTACTTTTAACAAGCTGTATGCCTATTAGCTTGCTTCGGTCGTATGTCCGTATGGAGACATCAAAAAAATATGATAGGTAGGTACCATGGAGCTGGTCTGATGTTGGAGCCCGAAGATAGCCATAGGAACTCCTCAACTACGTACTTAGGTAAATAAGATAGCGTCGGTGAGTTTGAACTCGTTGGTTTTGTCTTGACAAGAATTATAGCTTAACATGGTGTCCAGGGTCTGAGGATGGAGCAGGAAAGTGGCTAGCGGAACTCCTCAATCAAACAAGATATAGCAATCGAGTCTGGACTCATTGGTTATGTATTGACGTGCCATTACACTCGGATATGTCCAGTACCTGATGATGGAGCCGAAAGTTGGCCACTCGTTGGGAACTCTTGAATCAAATAAGATAGCACCATTGTATTTGGACTCATGGATATGTATTGACAACTGTTACTACACTAGGTGTCCAGGGTCTGATGATGGAGCCGCAAGGTCACGAGCACTCCTCAACCAAACAAGATAGCCCTGTTTTTTTTCATCCATTTGGACTTGGTTTGACAAGTAGGTACGTTATCCCTATGTATAGTCCAGGAACTAAACAACATAGCCTCCTTGTGTTCGCGTTCGTTTATTTTGTCTTGACAAAAACTATAGCCAAAGGTGCAGCCCAAGGTCTGATGATGGAGCCAGAAGGTGGCCACACGAACTCCCCGACCTTACAAGATAGCCCTGTAGTATTGAGCTCGTTGGATTTGTAAAGGTGGTAGAACAGATATATGTATAAACAAATTCTAATGCTAAAAACCGGCCAAGTGCGTGTCGGACCACGCACAATGAAGGGTTCCGTAGCTGGGATGAACTTATCCCAAGAACAAACTTAACAGTGTAGTTGAAAAACATGTTCTCCCATACAAAATGTATGGTAGAACATGTTTTTGCAACTGCAAATTTAAGTTGGTCGATAATTACTCGTTAACTAGTAGAGCCTACTTAGCTGTGATAGTTTTCCTTTTAATTTCGTTATATATACTACTGCTGTGAATTTTTCCACATATCCAGAACTTACCGTTTAGCAGGCAGGGGGGGGACACTTGACTCTGACAAAAATTTGCACTTTAAAGCTTTATATTTCGCAGACGAATCCTTTAATCCAAAAATGGTTATAATAACCTCACAATATTTTTGAACGAGCTTTCTAACGATACCCCACACCATGGGATAGACGAAAAAAAAAAGATATCCCCACTTTACATGTAGGGGAGGTACCCTAATAAAAATATTTTTCATGATTTTATTTTACCACTTTCGCGGCGTCATTAGTATGTATACTCATGCCAAATTACAGCTTTCTAGTACAGACAGTCTCTGCGCTAAGCCGGGGACAGACAGACAGACAGACGGACATGGCGAAACTATAAGGGTTCCTTGTTTACTACGGAACCCTAAAAAGTACTTAATAAATTTTAAAAAGTACTATAGGAAGATACTAAATAAAACTTAAGTAAGCATTTATGTTTAAAACTTTAATGTTTTTTTTAAAGCTTGAGAAGGACGAACACGCCTCAAGATTTTAAGAAAATATTAAAGTTCTATGTTTACACCAAATAGCGCACCTAGATCCAACGTTTGTTAAAGGAGAGCCGGCCACCCATTCTGGGGTTGAAAATTCTTAAGTAGATTTTTACTTATATGTTTTATTATTTATCGAAAGCAATATCGTCGGTAATATCGTAATATATACCTACCTACACATTTAGGATCGAATCCGGAATTAAGTGGTCCGAAGAGAATTAGAACAAGCAGGTAAGCACTGAGGTAAACACCTAGTTCACATATTTATGTATGTAGCATGTAGCCTACAGAATAGGAATACGCAAGTTGCAGTGGCAATTGGCCGGCCCTCAGATCATTTGTTTCTATGATCTCAGGGCCGGCAATACCTACCTACGTACGTACTAGTATTATATGATCTGTGTACCTACCTACTAACTAACCATGGAATCGATGATTGGTGATAAGGGATTACGTCGTTAGGTAGGTACCTCGTGCCGGGGTTGCGGGAAAGTCCGAAATGGATACCGTGGCCCCTGGCAACACAGGCAACTGAAGGAACACGGGTGGGTTTTAGTCAGTAAGAGTTCGACACGCCCTCCCGCTCCGCCCAGAGCGGGAGAAGTTATTTGATGGTTTCCAACCCAAAAAAAAAGGTAGGTACCTCGTTTCGGTGTGACGTCCGGTGGGTAGGGTAGTACTCCCTTAGGTTAGGTAGAACCATCTTCAAAGGACCACTTGTAGCAAATGTCCCTAGGACACGATGATCTTGATATGTCGTGCGATTGGAAAAGCTGATGTCCAGTAGTGGACTGCTATAGGATTACGTCATTCTGGACGTTTACATTTTGTCAGTTATGTACGTAATCTGCGCTTACAATTTAGTTTCCTGAAATGTGAATAATTACTGTACCTAATGCCTACACAGAGTTCAGTTTGCGCTACTGACTTTTTCAATAGTTACTAGTCATTCTAAAATGAACTTAATTTATACTAGCATAAAGTTGATATTTGTTTAAGTGGAAATAACATCAATTGGAAACGGATTTCAATATAATAATGATTTACAAGATGCTAGTAAGATGTTTTTGCAACAAAGAGATTTTAAATAATTTAATGTCTTTGTTTTGGAAGAACACCATACAAATAAGTATTTTACACCTATTACCTACCTACATACTTATATATTACTGACAAATGCGTGCACTGACTGGACAGGTCCACTCAATCTGTGTGGTTCTTTCCTCAAAAGATCATTTTAGACACGAATCTACATCGTCTTCATATGATCTAACCAATAAAATGTCTGAACTTTAAAAGAGACTGTGACCTCTGAGTTTGTTTCGGCCTTTCTTCTCAGAGTAGTCAGATAGGAAACGCCGACCTCATCTAGTACGGTACCTACTTAAAAATATTATTGACATGTAAAAGTGTTTTGTACAAACCTATTTACAGAAAATTTAATCATTTCATCATCATTTCATTACATTTCATATAACCTATCTAATCGCACTCTTTGATAAGCAAATCAAACATGAGAAAGTTACACCGAAATATTTGGTTACCAAAACAATAATGATGTTGACAAGTAGCAGGCAGCAGGAAGATTAAAATAAAACGCAAAATTAATTATAATTGTAATATATTGCAAGAAACTTCAGAGAAACGCAAACTAAAGGATGTTAACATGACTAGTTAATTATTTAAAATGCCATTAAGTACACACAACGTAACATTACGACAGCTGCTGTTTTATATCAGGTGGGTTATAAACATAATATTATTTATATGAAACTTACTGTTTTAAAATGGCAGAGACGATTAATCAAGAGTCCGGCTAACTGTTAACATATCGAATTTCAGACTTTTTCTAATAACATAAAACTCGAATATACAGTTTAATTTTCCAAAAACGCAACATCGAACGTAAAGTGGTACCTACTAATATTACTAATATTGTAAATATTTCACTCTTTTTTTTACATATTTTACATCTTTAAGTGTTTATTGATTTTCAAATGTTACAAGAGATGAGGTGCTAGAAAATATCCATTCAATCATGGATTAGTGACCGGTTTAGTCTCAAAATCCGTTTCATATATTTATACTTTTACACCATTTATACATTAACATGGAAAATATTTCACTAGTTTTAGCCTAATTTATGTTCACATAGGACCTTTCATAGTAATATTTATCTTATAGATAAGTAAAAGTACTGTTTTTCTTTACAGTCAAGGGAAATTAACATACATATATAATTTACCGGTGTGCAGACCTTAGTGTATTTAATAAAATATCAATAAATACATATATTTACGTAAGTAGATAGTTCACATATACTTTGCATGATCTTTGACGCGGCCCGGTAGTGTGACAGCCATTCCCTTTACAAGGTCTATTACCAACTGTTAGCTGGTCTCATGTTTTTAACAAAAGAGCGACATGTTTACTATTAAGATGCCACGATTCACGCTTCGTTAACGAACCTACGTTCTACGTACGTATGTAGATATATACAAAACATCAATTGGGGTTCCCAACTTCCAAAACCAGATAATTAAAAACAAAAGTATTACAATGTAGTTAAGTTTTGTTTAAGTGAGGTAAAACTGACAGTACATTATTGCATTTACAAGCTTTAGGTCAATTGGCGTTAAATTTCCACATATACAACAGCAAGAACTACATGACGTTATTAATGAAATGCTTTTAAGACTTCGCGACTTTTATAATAAATTGAAATAATACAACATTCGTTATTATAAGCTATTAGATAAACTATTTTACTGGTAATATTTACCGCACTAGAATTAAACTCTTCGCAGATTTAGCGCCGACCAGACGTGCGTACTCTATGAGCTCGCTTGTTTGGTTTCCATTCTTCTTGCCGGCTGCATGCCTCTTAAACACTTTGTACAGCATCACGGCTCCATTCACCCATATCGGTATGTAGTTCAAATCGCTATCCTTTGGAAAATTCTCATCCACACTGTCGAGATCGGGGTCTAGTCTAGAGTACGGCGTTGCCTCTAACTTAGGAATACATTCCACTAACGGGAACCATTTGTACGTCTCTGGGCACACCAAATCCGATGGAAAGAAGTTTCCTTTATACCTCATTTTGCAGCAGGAGTGAATATAGTACCCCATGTAGTAATACTTGATTTGCGGACATTCAGCATGCATGTGCCTTGTGAACTCGATCTCTCTAAAACATAACGAAAAATGCATGTAGGTAAAATACTACCACAAAATTATCAGATAATATTTGTATTAAATTTTCTTAGGTACTATTTAGATTACGTGGGGTCTTTTAACAAATAAATATGTAAATAACGGTATACCCCTGTAAAAATAGGACGTAAAATCATAGTTCCTCACCTCAAAGCTCCATAGGTTCCTAAGGTCAGGTTCATATACTGCGGGTCGTAGAAGAAGTAAACAGAGGAGACACACTTAGGCAGGATGTCGATGACGCCAACGGCTATAATCTTGCCGTCCAGCCAGTACTGTTGGTGGAATGATCCGTAACCGCAGTGAGGGCCGTTCTCTCTATGTTCTTCCTATATAAAAATATTATTATAATAATAAAATGTTTATTTTATCTCCACAAATTACTCTTTGATTATATTCATAGCTTTAAGGCTTTACAAACAGGCGCAACGCAACAGCGCGACGCGACTTTAATAATACAATTTCTAAGAAAACTTCACGGGTGAAAAATTACACGTCGCGCGACAAGTCGCGCCAGTATGCACGAGCCTTTATTAATTAGACGGTCGACACTCGGTTTTACCAAGAGTTAATACATCACGTATTACTCAGTTACTGCGTTGACAGACAGGCGCTCGTAGTAAAATAATGTTATCCAGCTGCATCTGAATTGACTTGAAGCCGACCCCAACATACATAGTTGGAAAAGGCTATGAACGCCGGGAGCGGGGTGCAAGAGGGTGCACTTGCACCTGGCTTCAAATTGAAATATAGGTGAAACTGTTCTGAATGAACTAAAGAAATATCCGAAAACGCCTAACACAATAACAGAGAACTTAAACTATTCAAGGCGAGATCATAAAATTTTCTGCCATCTCTCAATTCTAAAATATGTGTGCATGAGTCGACAAAGTACCGAACTCCTATTTCCTAAAATCTAATCGGCCCCAGGCGGGGTGCTGACATTATCGTGCTTGCTTCTTAATTCATTAAGCTTCTTTTTATAAATCAACCAGAGTCCTCTTTCTGTATGAATGGACAAAGAAAAACCTATCCCATTCGAGGCGAGATGCAAAAATCCTACATTCTCTTATTTGTTAAGCTTTTCTGCATAAGTCGACAAAATTACTCTTTGATAAATGGACTACACTTAGCACTTTTCGAACGTCTCAATTACATAAGACAGTCCCCCAAAACACCCGACCTTCACCACTTCCTAGTTCTTTAGCTAGGAAGAAGTGGCGCAACAAACTTCCCAGCAGAACGCAATGCACAGTCCATATTATCAAAGAGACTAGAATAGAATTATTTATGAATAATATTATAGCACTAATTATAACATTAATTAAACAGATTATAATTTTCAAGAGGTATGGTTACACTACAGACTAAGGTTTACATAACAATGAGATCAGTTACCTATATTGTGGACAGATACACTGACACAAGATCTCCAATCAACTCTGAGATCAAGTTGATATATTGATATTATGTATATGTTGATAGGGCACTATTTTTGTTTGAAAATAAAACAATATAAAATTAAGAAGGGGTAATACGACACTAAATTGACATTAGTCTTAGCTAGTTAGCTTAGTCAGGCCGAGTCCCCAAGCTAATGCACTGACGTGCAGCTCAGTGAACCGCCCGAAGATCATAAAGGGCTTTGCATGCGTTTGATTTTACTGGTTCGGGGATTAACACTTATCTTCGCCAATAAACCATATACATTGTTCCTTATAACCATGTAACTCACCAACAATGGACTCTGCACTAAAAAGTCCTTAAACTTGGGTTCCGTACATTTGTCAGGCTTATCATCATGTATTGTTGTTTGATACTTCACATACACTTCATGAGTCTCCTTAGCTGTTGCCAGCCATTCCGGGCTCGGTGGGCTTGTCCTGACCAGTTTGATCTAAAAATACAAGAAAAATAATTATATAGACATGTTAAAAAAAAACATGTTAAAGCATAATACAATTCATACTTATAAGGTTGTTATAAAATTGGAAAAACCCATCTAATGATTTACCTTAGCAATAGTAAGTACAAGTACTCAAATAGCCACTACAAAAACTGACAATGGGAAACAAAAAAATAATATAACATTGATTGAGTAAGTACCTCTAGTTTGTGTTTGACATCATCAGGCAACTCATTTATAAAATCCTCAATTTTTTTCTCCTTGTTTTTGCGTGTGCTCATAGATGCTACATCAAAGCCCTGCTCCTTAAGTTTTTCTAACTTCCTCTCTCTCCTCAATTGTTTAGCTTTTTTACATGGCGCTTTATTAGGATCGGGACCAGAGTCTGAAAGTTTTTGTAAATATAGTTATTTTTATTAGTTTATAAAATGCAAATGGCTCATGAGTCTATTCATGGTAAGATTGCTTCCTAAATGATAATGCCAGAATTTCATTTTGTGTTTACAATATTTTATTTATTTGGTGCACTTTAAAAGATTTCTGACATTCTTTGTCTTTAAGCCCAGACCATGTCTAAAAGGCTTTCATACTCGCCTTTAATTTTGTCTCTCTAGATCTTTTGGTGTTCTTTCGGTTTTTATGAACTTAATAAGAAATTAACACAAACCTGTTTTTACTTGAGGTGCAATAGAATTAGGTTGTTCTGCTTTTATAGTATCCTTTTGAACTGCGCTGTCTGAAAAAAAAAAAAGCTGAAATCAGAATCAATTAAAAACTTACTCTAAAACATAACTTCTAAAGTGCATGACAATATTTACCTTCAATTTAAAAATACAGAAATGTTTTACAACATGAATGTTATCAGAATATTTTTTCATAATGTTCATGAAACTTTATTAAATTAATGCATGAAGTTACAAAACAAATCAGGCACACAAACTTTTATGAAGGTTTTTCTTATTTTAAAATGTTTTGTGCTCTTAAATATCAAACAAAGGAAAATCTAAAGATTTTAAAAGGAGATATGAATAGGAAATGTTACCTGCAACACCTTCCCCAGCATTACAGTCTATAAGTTCACTATTGTTTACAATATCAAAGTTTATATCCTGATGTTCCCTCATAGTTTCTATGAACTGCTCCCCTCCCTCTTCAAACCCTTCAGCCAGTACCTCGCTACCACTGCTGCAGGTGGACATCTTTCTACCACTATCTGCTGATGGCTGGGACTTCTCATGACCAACCAACAACTTGTTGACCCGCTTTAATACTTTCTTTTGAGACTTTGTTGGTTTGAACTCTAAGGCCCTGCATCTAAGTATCAAATAACAATATTAAAAAATTACTTTGTAGTCCAACACAAAGCATAATATTATAGCTAGCACCAAGCAGCCTGGAACCTTAAAAACATCCCAGCGAGAATCATTCACATCACAGTGTATTATAATCAAAGCTTAGATTTTCAGGATCGATTCTGTTGCATTATTCAAGGAAAGCATAAAGTGATTCTACATTAAATATACAAACCGTATAGTGTACATAGGGCAACAAGTTACGTCCATGGTTGGTTTATAGCAATATTTTCCTGATCGCCTCCATCCTCTATCAATTAAATCTTGATAATCACTCACAGTCATAGCATGAGCCCACATACCTGAATCAATTTAATTACTTAATATTATGGTAATAACAGATCAATCACAAAAAATGTTTATAAACTTACCATGGCTATAATTAGTATCAGGGCGCTTACAATAGCCACATCTATACTGTTCATGTTCGGCATAATACTCTACAATGCTACGTAGCATTTTGAGACGCCGTTATCAGTTATTTTCACAAACTTATTTCGCGGAGGTATCGTGAATACTAGAATAAATTTCTGGACTAAACAAAATCCAAGAGGAAAAGAAAAGATAACACTGACACTGACAGCAGAGCGACAGCAAATGTCAAGACCACAGATTACTCTCTCAACACAAACGAGACCAAATAATATATTTGTGAGCATGGAATTAGTATGTACTATTTAGCACCGAAGAAGAGTCGGTCTTGAAAGAGAAAACTGAACGTTGTGTGTCCTTTCCTAATAAAGTAACCATACATTTACTTGAAAAGTAGGGCATGGTAGTAAGGAAGGAATATTACGTTAAAGGAATATTACGTTTTTGACAGTATGTATTAGAACAGGGATTACGTACATTAAGTACCTATTAGATCAGGGATTCGTTTATTTGGGGGTCCGTTTTCTCAAAATATTATGACTGTGCAGTCCGTAGACGATTATTTACAAAAAAAGTATTTTTTATTTTTATTAAATTTTAATTGTTGTTAGTGTTTACTATAAAGTCCGCACAAAATAGGTCGGCGGTCCGCCATTTAGTGACTCCTGTATTAGAAGGAAAGTGGAAAAAAAACATTTACCAAGCAAGTGAATAGGAAACATGCCGTTTTCCGAATTACGCCTTTATCGCTCACAGCGGTCACAACAGCTGTGATATTAATTTAGGGCATGGGGTCGGCGATACGGCAAGATGGCGCATGTCTTACCTAACGTCAGCGACATCGATAACGCTCTCACGCTAATTCGGAACGGGTGTTAGCATGCTCAAATCGATTACAGCGTAACTCAGAACGCAGTCATACTAACAATGCGGCAACGATCAAGTCAAATCAGAAGAAGAATCCTAAATCATGTTAGAAGATTATCTCGTGAAAATTACAGATGGAAAGAATATTGTCGTTTGTAGGTAGCTTAGATCATCAACGGCAATAATTAGAATTAAAACAAAAATCAGAGAAAAAATAATTTTGTCGGAATAATAAAACATTCGGTAATCATATTTTAATTAACAACGGTTTCAAATGTTAACACAAACCCGTAAAAATAAATACGTAGGTATTAGTAGGTACCTACCTAAGGCAAATCAATAATATTGTGATAATGTTTATCTACTATTTACTAATCCAGGACACACTACCTATAGGTATCTATTCTCCTTTTCAAGAACGTTCTTTCCGTACGTCTATTGGTATTTACCTAATTCAAAAAAACTTTACGTCCAACGCCTATAGTTTGTTTCTATTTACTTACAATGTAAATACAGAAAGCACTCCAGCATAGCTATTCACAACCATTCAATAAACTTCCGTGCCGAATTGAACATTACTCAATGTTATCGAAAGATCAGCTAATAGAGAACAGTTAATACAGAACACGCTGTTCACAAATCCGAAATCCAAAAATCCGGCGGTTATTTGCCATCGGAGAATAAGCAAATCAAGTAAGTAGGTAACCGAAAATGTGTCATTTTCGACTCGCAATCCGAAGCTCGCAGCTGTGGCTGTCGAACGAGTTGTGAAATAGTTATTTTATTTTTTTTATTTTATTTTATTAGGGACATGCAGGTAGATATAGGTAGGTATTTCATGCTCCCTGCTTGTCAGTGTGACAAATTCTCACTTTTTTTAGACACAGAACCACAAATCACAGGACCTAGTTATTTGCTTAGTCAGAATGATATAGGTACAATGAATTTGCAAGGAATTTCCTATTAAAGAAGGTAATTTGTTACTAAAGAAAGCGCTACTCAGTGATTAAAATAACGACAATGTAGTATGCACACGCAATAAAAGTAGGTAATTAAAAACACCCTAGAGCAAACGAGTGAATAAAGTATCCGAGAGAAAGTAAAAATTGCACATTCTATCTAACAATTTAACATTTATTGATTTTTGTAGCAATAGGTATATATTCCACGATTGTCCTTCTTAATTCAAAATCAAATAATATTCTATACCAAAATGTAGGTATTTTACTCGTTTAGCAGTTTTATATATTTTTAACTCGGAGGCATTTTTACTATTGACGACGCCAACGAAGACCTAACACTCCCTTCTTCAACTTCGGCAATATTCGACATTATAGATGGCAAAGGATTAATCATATATTTGCGCCGAGGGCTGAAAATACGAAAACCCATGTTAATTAAGTCGATGCGCCCTGATGTCTCGTGTATGTGAACAGAGGGTTCCGCCATCACCCAAATATATCTGCAGTTTTTACTTATAAGATCGCGATATATCACTTTAATATTACTATGTGGGAAGTTTGCCAAGTTATAATCAAGCCCAATGTGAAAATTCGTAAGTATTCAGCACCCTAATTGCGTAATACAAGATCAAACACAATCTGAATCGTTTTGAAACAGATTTCTAATCCATTGCTTCATAAGATCGAAAAAAATGTGCTCAACAACGTAAATAACGCAATGAATGTTGTTGAACTGTCAAAATGAAACAGATTAGTCGGAATCGTTTACGAAAACGTTTTACGCAATTAGATAGCAGGTTTGCTGGGTTAGCTGCTTAGTAGTTATCCAGCTAGTGCTATGCTGCGTAAACTGCAGAAACTTACAGTCTTTCTCGCCGCGTCTGGTTCCATGGTTGTACTTCAGTCTCTCCCCAAATCAGAAATACAAGTCCGCTCATAAATAATATCAAAGCATGAAAGCACCAAATATGTTTCCATACAATCGGCAAATTCTAGAAGACGAATAATATCTAAGACTAGATTCTTTTGTTACCTACATTTAAAATACCTTGCTATATCGTCGTTGATACTGCAATACCGCGTAACTAACAATGGATAATACCGCGGAAGTACAAAAGTATCAAATTTTAGATTAGTTAGTATTTGTTATGTACAGCAGAAGTAATCAATTTAGTTTTTTCGTCCTCCTGTATTTGCCACATCTAAGTTACGCGGTAGGTATTGTCTGTCGTTAGTTACGCTGTAGGTATTCTAGTATCAACAACGATATGGAACATTAGAAAATATATCCTAGTGGCAAGAAAGGATTATCGCACGTCCATGAAATATCGCATTTCACATAACCATCATGCTACCGTAGCAGACCCACATTATATAAGAATTTCACATACAGGGCATTTGTATTTAAATAATGATTGGAAATGTTAGCCTCGAATTCATACTAGGTCGTCAATTACAACACGCTAGCACGTCCTATTGCAAGTGGGGCAGGTCACCCCGTACACCTATAAACATGTTACTAGCCAAATTAAAGTTTTGACCATGTAGGTATATATTATGGATGATACAAACTTCTAGTGAGATGGTCAAGTGCGATAAAGAGCCAAGTTTGTAAAGTCATCCAGACTTGAAAAGCAGGACAGTGGACAGAATAGGGACAGCATGCAGCTGTTTGCCAAAGTGTTATTAGGCCTATAGGTAGCTATACCCCACTATATTTAAATTCTCAATCTACTGAAGAAACTAATTTTCTAAGGTCTACCAACAGTATCGTATTACCTTATACTTGTATGTCACTTGTCCAACGCAAAGTGATATTATTATACCCGACGTGTTTCCAATAATTTTAATAACTGTATTAACAGAATTCACGAATGTAGGCGTGAGGTCCTGAAAATAACGATTTTTTTGATTCCCTAGTGATACCCAAGTTAATCAGATGAAGGTACTTAATTTGAGCAAAACTTACATAACAGAGGTCTAATGTAAGATCCATTCCAGCAGCAGTTAGTGCAACAGCTAACGTTAACAGAAGAGGTCCGGGAATAATAGGCAGTATCCACGAAATACACACCAACAGTCCTGGGATCACGTGAGCTAAGTCATAAGAACGTGTCAATCAATAAAGGAAGGCTCACGACGTCCACCGGGCATCGTTTAAGGTCGACTATTATCATATTGGGACAGTCGACAGACTATAAGAGTCCCGAGTCGTAAAGGCTGAACAGGTTGATAGGCGTCGTAGGACTTGACAGGAGGGAAGACAATGAACGACGGAATCCCAATTATTGGATGCATTGAAGAACCATGCATAAGACGAAGGTAATGAAAAAAACTTATGAATTTCCTTTCGTAAAAGGTGGCTTTAGGGATGATCAGAAACGGGGTCGACGCGCATGCGCGACGTTACGTATACAAGTCCAGTGTACTAACTGATGATGATAAAAATACATACTTTACTCACACACTATAATAAAATATTTCCTTAGATGTTTAATTCGGCTGACTTGTGACCTGTTTTTGTACTTGTGATAAGTTTGTATGAGAATTGTTCCGAAAACCAAACGCAAGAAAAATGGCAGCGCCGTAATTGCTGATGCCTGAAAAAGATGTAACAAGTTGAAGTACACATACTTGGTTCCTTTTTTAGATTAGCCTTATTTCGTAGGTACACTACTAATGAAAGTCAGTGATAGACAGGCAGTGATAGGTAGGCTATGATGGCAGTGATAAAAATTTACACAATGGGATAGTTCAGATTTGCATTGCGGAAGTCATAAGAAATTAGCATAATGTTTTTACTAACGCTATAGATGCTGTATTTGGCGACCTTAGAGTAGTAAAGTGGACCGTAGAGACAAAGGGAAATAATCATCCATGAATATCCAAAGTTGAGGATACAAAGAGCCCAAACTGGGACAGATCTTATTATCAGACGCCATGGAGCTTGAGCATTTGTCATCTAAAATACAAATACTTATTATAGGACTGATTTTTCATTAGTCTGATAACTGAAGAAAAAATATTGCTTTCACAGCATTTGTAAAGACATTATGTCGAACTGTCATATTTATTCTTCAGATTCAAGAAATCTGACTATAAAAAAATCAGCCCTTCGTTAATTTTCCAGGAAATAAGTAGGTAAACGCAAACTGGAACTTGGCTTGGAACTGGATGGCATCACCACTTTCTCATGCTTGTTGAACTTACGACTATTTTGCGAATGCGTAAAGAGGTCTGAAGACGCTAATCAAAGCCCTTATACAATAAATTGTGCTGTTTACGCCTACACAACCTTGATCTTAGTAGGTACCTACGTAAGAACCTAGTGCGTATCACCAGTAAATATTAAGTGCTGGTTTACCCTTGTTGAAACCACGGTGAAACTTCATTTGCATACTAAGTAGGACTTACTTTTATTGGAAAAATGTTACTAATAGTATTAAACAAATACGCCAATTCCTCATCAGATATACAAGGATGTCTCCTTGGGTAATCGGTAACAACAAGGATCCATATGATGGCCCACGTAATTTGCGTCCCACCGGCGACGTAGAACCCTACCGGCCATCGCGAGTAGTAGTGCACTGCGGCACACATTAGGAACGTGGAGAAAGTCCCCGTGGTTATACCTGGTGACAAATATACATACATTTGTATACATCTTATTAGTCATGCCGTTTTCCAATGCGACCCCGGCGATAGTGCGACTCAAAACCGACCCGATGCGCTGCGCACCGGTAAAGTTTTTATACTGCGACACCGTCCAAATATAGTGTCATTTTTTTATCTACCTAAATATTGAATTAGACAAATTAGTTAGGTACCGTTTCTAGTTGCATGTATGTCTTTACAATTAATAATAATATTCTGTCGAGAGGATAACGGAATAGGTAGTCACTCACAATCTTTCAATAGCTTTGCGAGAAATTTTTCCTTATTTCTATTCAAGACATTTTAATGTCTTTCATCAATCGTCTTTTAGTTTAGGTTGTTTTAATTAGTTAATTTCTATGAGGAACAAGCAAGAGAAGCTTACCACAATACGCCCACATGAAATGATTCCTCTCTATTGGTGGCACCCAGTACCTTAGCACCTGGACCATGCTTGGCTGCATGGCTCCCTGTTTGAGAAAGCATTAAAATGTACAAACACACAGTAGGTGCACCTTGAGCTGCTGAATCTTTCTTTTAGACACAATTATTTTTATTCTGAACCCAAAAATACTTTAAAAAACGGCTCCTGCTAAACGTGGGTATCCTAACAATCATGTTATCATTCAAACCTTTGTGAGGTTGTCGTCATAAGCCATTAGTGAATCAGTAGACCCTGTTTCTAGCCATCCTGGTGCTGTCGCTTATTATTCACCAGTAACATTATTAGAACTTGGTAAAAATTAAAAATACTAACAGCACAAAATCCCTTAATAATTCGTACAAAAAACAATGCCCAAAAATGGTAATAAGCGGAGGCTGGTGTGAGTGAGGTTAGTACTCCTGATATGATTCCAGCTATGCCAACCACCCACGTTGGACCTAGCCTGAAACGTGAACTGAAAATTAATAATTTTATAATTAAAAATTTCAAAAGACTGATATCCGCTGGAGTATACGAGTCCTGGAGTATAAACCGCCTGCAGCTAGTGCTAGATGAACGGATGATTTTAATAAAATGCTTGAGACAGGCATACTGGATGCGGAAGGTGGAGAATAGCCTCTTCTGGCGCAACTTAGGAGAGGTCTATGTCGTGCCTATAAATTATTATAATTTTGCACCTCCTAAATTAACTGTAGCTGCTTACCTATCTCCGACACTATGGAAAATCGGGAAGCAAATGCAATATCCTATGTGATAGGCAGAGAACAGTTTCCCTACTTTCGTGTCATCCCAGTTTATTATATCCACCATCTGAAAATTTATTTGAAAACAAATGTGAAGAGCAGAGCAAGGATTATATATTTCTTTAATACAACTGGTAGGTGACCTGCCTGTCATTGAACCGGATACAACGATTTCGACTGTAACACCTCGTTGGTCGCAACTTAGGACATCCTAAGTGGATACAACGTGGACATGCATGAAATAGTGCTTCGACCCAGAGTCAAAGTGACTAATTTTCATAAATTAACCTACCGGCTTCAGACTTGGTGGTTGGAATAGGCATGCTTCTGCCTTGATATTATTATATAGGTACCTGTACTAGTACCTTCTGTTCAACGAATTCTGCTATTAAGTACTTACTAAATTCCATAATACTGTATACTGTTTATGATACATTCAATTGTTAATTTTACTGTTTTCGTTTATTTTTATTGTTTAAATATTATTGTCTCAAGTTCATTCCTTTCAACTACATTGTTACTTAAACCTATTGTTTTCCATTCAATGTTTACCATATTATGGCTTGGTGAAGTCAGGTTAAACAACAGCTATTAAATTACTTTTTAAACCAGTAATATGTAAATACAAACGTCTTCCAGTAACGATTTTCTTATATCTACTGTTTTTTTTAATGCTATACAAGTTCGAAGTTATTAGTAAAGCACATAAGCATCATACCCCAGCTCTTTTGGCGCAGCACTGTAGACTAAGAGAGTCGTTTTCATTTGTAAAGTCATCTCTCTTCATTACTTGGGCCATAACGACTATATGAACACTTAGGTTATTACGGACGATATACATTAAAAAATACCCAAGAAATATCATTACTCCCACCTAGAACA
Organism: Eupsilia transversa; assembly: GCA_914767815.1. Classification (NCBI taxonomy): domain Eukaryota; kingdom Metazoa; phylum Arthropoda; class Insecta; order Lepidoptera; family Noctuidae; genus Eupsilia; species Eupsilia transversa. The sequence goes on along the minus strand of OU611890.1, from coordinate 7,509,433 downwards.
CAAAAGAATGAGAACAAAAGAAATTATTTATCAATTACATTTATATCGGTAAGTATATTATGTTTTCGCTTACTATTGCACGTATCCTAATTTTAAACATAACCAATGACCAAAAATATTTATAAAATGACAAGGATAAGTACCTACAGTAAATATCCATGGCCATGTTGAAATGAATAACTATTGGTAACAGATCCTCTCTATAAAATAGGACTAAGCTCTCAACAAGTAGACACTTTGCGTAGTCTGTAGAAACTAGACAGACTAATCGTATATAGCGAGAAATATAAAACCCATGACGTTAGAAAAAAATAAAACAATCAAATTACAATCGACGTTTATTTTATGATTGGCTATGCTTTCAATAAGATAAATTAAAATTTTCATGTTAATTAAAATACAAGTTATCAAATACAATAAAACTATCGAAATATAAACCTAAAGGACCATGATTTAATTAAACCGAATTGATAGCTTTACACGAATATAATCGGGCCTTAGGTTAAAATTATCGCTAAAATTGTATCCTAGTTACATTTATTAGCTGCCCATTTTAACGTCTTCGAGTCCACTGTCATGTCATGTCACTCTGTAATATTTTCTTAAATTATGGCAATAAGAACTTCATGAAAGGACTAACAAATTCAAGTTTTATTATTATAACTTCCTCCCTTCTCCCTACGTCAAATTGCAAGACTAATTTTAAAACAGTTAGTGGATTTCAATACGTAACCTCTAGAAAAATAGTATTTCTCATATTTATTTAGTTTACAAATATTGTCCTAAACCTCTGATTAAAAGAGATATAGATTTTAATTAATACAATTCTGTAGATAAGGTCATCGTCCCACAATAGGCAAGATCAAAAACTAGTAGGTTGCCAGGCAGCAGAGAATTACTGCTTTGCAATTCACGTACGGCAAAACCAGTGCGAGGTTTCTTTAGTACTAATTAACTATAAATAAATTTAATAATACCATACCACTGGGGTTGCCGACTATCTACCATACGAATACTTATCATTACATTTTCAATAAAGATCACAGCGATTACAATGCATTTACATTTTATAAGTTTTACGTCATCATATAATTTTAACAATAATTACTATCTAAGTACACATAAACACATTACACAAGTATAGAAAATAAATAATCCATTAAATAAACTGCTCAAAATAGTATAATATTATTGTCATCATTATTTCACAATTAAATTATGATAAAATGCACTTTCATCTCAACAAAGACCTCCTTTTACAGAAGGGTCCCCCAAGGTTCTAATCCTGTGCTCTACTCAATCTACAAATCGTTAAAAGGCTGGTATAGCACCAATGTCGTGTGAGTTTACAATTACCACAAACTAAATATCAGCGGGATAGTATTTTTATCAATATACATAATTCAAGTCATTTCAAAATCGTACTGAAATTTGCGGCTTTAATTTTAAAAGTTCAAGTTTTTCCTTTACGCTTCTGTAAGAGCCCTTGAAGCCTCAGTAGTCAGTTAAGGCATATATTTGATTTATAATCTTCCGTCATTTGCGAAGGTAATTATGAAATTTAATAATGAAACATATTTTCAATTCCGTCCACAGCCTAGTATCTAATTCTTTTATCGCATATTTGCAGTACACCATTTGCATCGATATCATGCCGATGTTCAGAACTAAGATACAGGTTATAATATTGCCAGTCTCACTCTATAATGTTAACAATATCATTTACTTGGCAACGTTTAGGGGAGTTTCTTTTACTTCTTTCGTATCACCGAGCTTGATAGACGAACCATTCATTTCTTTGAGGTCGCCACTTATTTTATCCTCCTTTGCATCCTTGTCTTCGGGAGGAAAGTTCCATGGTTGTATATTACCGGTTCCAAAGAATATGAAAAACAGAGCCGAGACGATGTAAACTGATGCCCCTACGAAGAACACTGGACGCCAACTCTCGAAACTATTCTGCAAGTGGAAAGTTTACTATTTAATATCTACACGGTTTTATCAGATATTTATATTTCTGATTCGATTTGCCATTGTGATTTACTTTTCTTTTCTTCTAAATAAAGATAAGTTGTTTAAAACATGCTTTAGTAATGATTTTGGAGTTTCCGATTTTACTCATTTAGATTTAACTAAATATAAACAGGGACAGATTGCTCACTTATACAGAAGTAGGAATGTGTTAAAAGTTCTACAAAATTTGCAAGCTTAGTAAGTTAAGGAGCTTATTCGCTAAGGTAAAAGTGAATAACTTAATCATTCTTTTGGGTTAAGATACTTACTCCTGAGCTCGTAAAGTATGCTGTAATCATGGGTGTGAAGAATCCAGCAGTACTGCCGATACAATTAGCAACTCCATACAAGGTCCCCGCATAGTTCGGTGCCAGGTCTTGATGATTCTGTAGGTTAGTCAATGTTGCCGCGCCGTTAAATCCCATTGACATTGTAATCAGCGACACCGACAGTGCAGTAGAGCATCCAGCGTACACCAGCAATACTAACAAGACACCGGGGAGGATGTGCGAGAACAGACAGAAGAATTTCCTTATAAGGGTCGTCGACATTAGTTTTCTCGCTAATATGAAGTCCCCGACCACTCCGAATATCGTCGCAAAGAACAATCTCGCAAGGTACGGAAGAGCAGATATCACTCCAGCGGCCGATAACTCAAAGCCCAGGACGCTCGAAACAAACTTAGGTCCCACTGTCATGATAAAGTACAATCCCCAAAGATTTCCGTAGTGTAGAATAACCATTGCCAAGAACGGGAATGAGGAAACAATGCTCTTGAACGGTGGCAATCCCTGAAAATAATAAAAGATAAATAAGTTGTATTATAGCATATTATGTTTCAGTTACAATTAGCATATTCAGAGTAAACCTACATAGCAAATATTTATTTAACTTTGCAGATACATAAACATTATTATGGATGATGTAATGGGGTTTTCGCTCTATGTTCCATTAGTTCTCTTTATTATTTGTCAATCTATAACTGGACAAAGTTATTGACACAACGTTTACCCAGCCGAATATGTTTAACAATTAGCATCGTTACAAGCAAATCTGAACGATTCACTGTAATTCTTAATGTATCACTTTGGCGCGAACTACTTAACCATGACAACGACGCCAGTGCAAATATTATCTCACCTTTGATTTCTTGACCTTGTCTCCTAATGCGTCTAATATGTAATTCTTCTCCGCATCTGTTATCCTGGGATGTTCTGCTGGTGAATCGGCCACAAGGTACCACCAGAAAAAACACCAGACCACTGTTAGTGCAGATGGCACGTAGAAAGCTGACGCCCATCCAAACTTTTCCATGAGAGGTCCGGTAAGAGACCACGTGAGGACCGTGCCCAGAGTTCCTCCCATCATAGCACTTACAAACTTGCCTTTTTCTGCCGGCGGGGCCCATCGCGCCACCAGCACGTGAAGCGCCGGATATATGAAACCCTGGAAAGTAGAACAATTATTTACCGTACCCAAACAAGTTTAATGTAACAATCCCGTTTTGACGATGGCAAATACCTCAACAGTGGGACATCTAATTCCAAACTACAAAGTTAAATAACTTTATTAGGCATAACTTATAAGGAGCGCTAAATTAGAAAATCATCATATTTGATTTGCTATTATGCATAATTTATAATGTTAATTTCGAAATATGAGGAAAAAATATTATCTTAAGCAATACGACTATTTGGCAAATACCACAATATTTTGTCTCCTATTATTCACATATTAACATAAATTTGCGTATGACAACTAACGTAGGACCTAGCCCTTCATGTTGTAGCTATCATATCTCTTCCTAACTAACCTATCCTGAAAATGGCCTCAAAAAGAGGGTAGTCTGCAAATACCTAATATATTTTGTAGTTGAGCTCTTTTGATGACAAATATTATTATGCTTCATTATTGCGTTCATATAGCACCAGCGCTCGAAAGTAGAAGTAGTTATATTCGTCTGGAAAAATTATCTTCATTGCATGCTCTTAATAAGGACGGAACCCTCAGTGCAACTTCACCCCAACACGCAACCGACTGGTTTTTTTAAAAGTAATTTTTCAAAACAAGTTTAGACATTAAATATTGCGGTTGGGTTTCTACGCCGTACGTTTTCACTCGTATTTATTAGAAGTCTCGAAGCGGTCACCAACCCGCTAGCCTCGCGTGTGACTATGTCACTCTGGAGGAGTCTAGGAATAAACTCCCTTTTCGGGCGAAACAACTGAGCTGCGATAGGCGTTATAGGATACTAAATATTAATACATATTATATTCTCATGGCGTACTTTTCGAATCCCCAATGGAATTACCACCATGGCTGTGGGTAGGCCTATAGTTTCCCTAAAACTGAAATGTCAATCCTAGTAATTGACCAATCATAAAGGAAATTATTTTATTACTAGCTGCTGCCCGCGGCTTCGCCCGCGTGAGTGTCGGAAATTACCCCATACATCCCCATGGGTTTTAAGTATAAATATCGAGTTAATCGGACACAGCGTTAAAATTCTTCCATACAAACACTGACACCCCCCAACCCCCCTTTGGGGGGTAATTTAGAAAAACAAAAACTACAAACTTTATAATTTATTTAGATAACTATTCGTGCAAAGTTTCATGTTTATTACCTCAAGGAATAAGGTTTTTCATACAAACTTTCATCCCTTATTTTACCCCCTTAGGGGTTGAATTTCGAAAAATCCTGATACACGTTATTCTTAATTTTTGGGTTTAAGTATAAATATTGAGTTTCGAGTTAATCGGACAGCGCGTTAAAATTCTTCCATACAAACTTTGACACCCCCCAACCGTAGGATAGGATACTTTTCCGGAATAAAAAGTACCCAGTGTGGTGCCCAGGATATTAAAGAATAATTATACCAAGTTTCATCGTAATCGAACCGGTAGTTTTTGCGTGATGCCTGAACAAACAGACAGACAGACAGACCGACAGACAGACAGACAGACAGACAGACAGACAAAAAAAATTTTAATCACATTTTTGGGTTCGGTGTCGGTCTAGTAACACCCCCTGCCATTTTTTTTTTTGATATTTTCAATGTACAGAATTTTCACTTCTACAGATTTATTATAAGTATAGATTAGTCTAGGCTGAGACGTTTGGCTACTTGTAACAAAAAAACAGCACACACAACTACAACAGCATATAGGTATACCATTAATAAATATAGGTATAGGTAGACCACTAATCAGTTAAATAGCTTCTGAAATGTCAACTCACCCCAGCACAACCTAAGAAGAATCTTATAACAACTAGAGCGATGTAGTCTAAGTTGGCAGCGAGTGGACTCAATGCTGTCAAAATGGCGCTGGCGAAGGATGTGACGAGCACCACGTAGCGCGGGCCCCACCGCTCGGCGGCCATACCCCCCACCAGTGACGTCAGAGGGTAGCACCAGAAGTACGACCCGAGGATAAGAGCCTGCTGCTCCCCGGACCAGTTGAATGACGCTCCACCTGGGATCTGCTATGGATCGGGAACAAAAATATTAATATTATGACTTTGACTAACTTTAAATCTGTGTTTTTTTATTTTTATGAACAGCTGTTTAACCGGGCTCATCCTGTGAATGCCATATAAATAAGGCCTCCAACCAGGGGCATCTCGAATTCTAAATACTCCTCAATTTTTATACTGGGAGGCTAACTGCGTGAAAAGTGTTTAAGTAATAGTCTTATTTTTTTACAGTTTTTCTTGAGATACCATTGTATTTTAAAGAAAACTGCAGAAGAGATCTACATCCTTTTTTGAACATTTTACACCATAAATATTCAAAAAAAGATCTAAAAATTATTAGATCACTGTTTAAATACACAAATAGCACAATGTCGGACAGTTAATATCTTTGCTTTTAGTCATTTTGGTTCTGATAACCTGTTGTACTAAAAATTACACTAATAAAAGAATAAAATTAATTAGCAGTCTCAATGTTAAAAATATGTTTCTTTCTTTTAAACACCTGCATTTATTCGTTTGTATGCTATAGACCGTGCGTATCCAGTTTGTCATGACTAAATTAGTTTTATTGTATTCTTTAGTCAACTAGACACACTCGTTTCGACTTTATCCTTTTTGTTTCTGGTTTTAGTAGAAGAAAAAAAAGTTAAATGGCACATTTTGTTAATATTTTTAACATCACCTCACTTGCACCTCATATTTTAGTAAGCATCACCACACAAAAAACGAATGAGATGAAAACTAACAAGTATATTGTGAGGCGCGCGTAGATGTTCTTTATGTTAGACAATATTGGCATAAGAATTATGATTTAGCTTTTATATAGTTACCTTGACATGAGCCGCGTGAACATCAATACCGTCTACTCGACGGAGAGTTTCATTTGTCACCACATCATCTTTCGGGCCACACTGAGATCGCGATCTGATAAAACAAAACACGCATTAGCAGGAAAATATTCAAACTGGTACAGAAGAGCCCCATCAAAAAACCACATCATAATATTCATGGGTAGAGTGGGTACCTAAGCAATAAGTTAAGTTATACGGTTTCCGCTTAGCTACGTGCATGGAAATGTTTCTGACATTTAGGCTTTGAAAAGGCTTAATATTAATTGAATAACCTCCCTCCCTCTTCTGACCTCTTAATGAGGTCCTGGGATCGATTCCCAGGTCGGGCAAAGTGTTATTGGGTTTTTCTATGTGGAACTTCTCAGTAGCAGCCCGGAGTCTGGATTATTGCCCGGTTGATGGCAATAGACTCGCCCTCTATTACATGGGACTTAAACATAACTGGCGGAATGTGGGTGTACTATAGATAGGTACACCTCTGCACAACCCTTCGGGGAAACAATGCTATGTTACGAAATAACTAAAAATAAAAGTAGTTACAACTGCCAAATTGCTACATAATGCGATGCGTCGGCTGGTCGAACTGTAAAAC